>JANAVB010029815.1:7818835-8091335 GCA_029216955.1 Iris pallida | reverse complement strand
ACTTTGTGCGTGTAATTTAGGGCTTCGAATACAGCTCTAGAACTCTGGACACGATACCTATGGACACGATATAGGGTGTGGGACACGAAGACCTACCCTAGGCGTACCCCCATGCATGAGCACGGGAATTGGTTTGTACTGTGTCGAGAGCTAGGGGCGTGTGCACGCGTGCACGAGGCTGCACTGCTGTGCAGTATCAGTTATCCTGTTTTTGGTTTTCTGTGATGTGGACACGCCGTATCTGGCTATGGTGGACACAAGGTGACTTGTATGACACGTGCACAAGTGTATTAAGGTTTACCAACCATTACATTTACATTTTAGCATGATTTAACCAATCTAATCCAATTACCCTAAAAATCCTGATACCATGTTATATTCAGTATTTTCCAGTTTTGGAATTCGAAATTTGACATCTATTTTAATCCTATGTAATACTCCTAATTGCATGTTTACATTCTAATATAGTTCTCCTATATGTATTCTAGCTGTGGGTCGATTTTGGGGTAGATTGGTTGAGAATTGATTTCGAAATGGGGATTTGAAGTTTCAATCAAACAAAAAACTTAGCATGTGTATTAATTTCCTTCCCTTCCCTGTTTACTGAACACCCACACTGTTTTTCCCTCACGGTACACATACACACACCAACTGTCCAGTATTGGACTGTACACTCCCCCACACTTGACACTCTTTTCACTCTCTTTCTATCCCTCTCTATATCTCTATATACCTATGTATATATATGCATGAATATATGTAATATATGTATATCTATATATGTAGTATATGTATGTATCTAGTATAGATACTTGTGAATAGTATATAAATATGCATCTATGTATTTATGCATGTATGTATAGGCATATATGAATGACTTGAATGCATGATGAAATGCTAGAATGCAATATAAACATGAATGTGTATATATAGATTATATGTGTATGTATGTATCCATGAGTGTATGTATATATATGGTATGTGCAATGTGGGTTGCTTGAGGCTTAGTAATGTTGCTTGGTAGACTAGTATAGGCTAGTTTAGCCTTGATTAGACTAATATAGACTTGATAGGCTTGGTTTAGGCTTGTATGGTCTTGTGGGCTTGTTTAGACCTAGAATAACTTGTTTGACCTAATTTAGACTTGTTAGACCTAGTTCGACCATAGTTGACCTAGTTTGATTTTTAGAGTCGACCAGAGTTGACCAAGAGTTGACTTTGGCCTAGATTGACCTAGATTCATTTAGAATGCATTGAATTGCATCTTGTTATCATTTTAGACTTGTTGTGACTTGTGCTGTTCTAATTAGAAGCCAGACACCTCTCTTCGGACAGTACATTTCTCTCGGACACTCAGATAGCAGACGAGTACATTTTCTGATCATTTCATATCATGTTAGAATTATTTTCCTGCTTTAGATTACTTTACTTGATGCCGTCACGTTGGTCACACGGATTAGTACTATATGGATCCCTTCTTGAGATGTTATCCCCTCAGGGAGCATCGGATACTACATGTTCTGTGCGTTTCACTTACATTGTGTATCAATATGCTTCATGGTTCATTGATCACTTGTGACATGAACTCTCATGATCACAGAGTCTTCCTTGAATCACCCATTTATGGGCATTCCTAGAATCACCTATTTTTGGACATACCATGTATCACCCGTATGGGCCGTTGCATGGATCATAACATAACCTGGCTGGATCTTTGTGTAATGATTGGGGGTACGGGGGAGTAGAAGTAGGCATGTGAATAATACCCAAGTAGTATCTTATCTGATCACCTCCATAGTATCTCATCAGAATCTCCTATGCCATTCACATGTCTATATTGTACTCTGACTCACTAGCCACTGATAGTTCTCTATTTGCAGTATATATTTCCATTACAGCTATCTCTTTTACATTCTGTACTTTTTTCAGTTTTCTGTATCTTACTCTACTGCATGTTTATATTTTCTAACCTGCTATGAACTGTTGAGATGTATTGTGCTCGCTCTGTCCTGACTAGACCTGTTAAAAATATTACAGAGGACGAGGAGGAGGCATGTGTGGATACCTTCTATGGGACAGCCCTAGACGACACTTGTGGGCTGGACTCTTAGGAGGACCCAGCTCTAGCTGATGACATTACTCCTACTGCCTAGACTAGCTTAGTTAGGCTTTATTTCTGTCATTGAGATCTGGATTGTATATATTCTTTCATATTCAGTAGTTGAGACTTGTATTTCTGGATATTTGCTGAGATGTTATCTTAGACTCTTCTGATCATCTATATTTCTTTGAGTTCTATATCATTTCGTGCTTCTTCTTCCTTAGTTGTGATTGAGTTTATATTCTGCTATGTCACCCCCATTCGGAGAGTATAAACTGCTTAGCATTATATTGTTAGATGTTGTGACCTAGGACTACGTTCTACCGCCGACACTGCGGCGTTGGCAGGACGTACCCACGTCTCGTGCCCTTACTCTAGGGTGCAGGTCGTGACACATTTTTAGTGGTGGCCCATGCAGGTCTAGACTAGAAGTGTAGTGGTATTCGAACCAGAGTATCACTATAGCCTGCAGTAAGACATAGGACATTAGTTTTCAAGGTACTCAATCACATTAGGAAAAATTCTATTATTGCCATCTAAATCCTTACTGTCAATTGATTTTTTTTGAATTTTAACTGTCCGCCTTTGTTATATCGCTTCTTTCTCAGCAATTGATACTCTTGTTTGATCTGTCTTCAGGATGGTGGAGATGCGGTCACAGCGTACCATTCATGGGGATGTTGTAGAGGGACTGCTACCTCTCAGCCAGTTCAGCAGGGTCAGGAGACTGCAGCTCCTGCCACCTCTGCTCGTATTGGGATCTCAGCAGCAGCAGGGGGTATGCCTCCACCGGCTCGGAGGCAGGACCCAGTCATCCCAGAGGTGCCTTTCTATCAGCCGCCGCCTACAGGATACGTGGACGCGGCACAGATGTTCACCTAATTCCAGCAGTTTATGGAGGTGCAGCAGACCCGGTAGGCCAGGAGCATGGAGTTGGCCATTACGATAGTCGCAGCTCGACCAGCAGTCCAGCAGCCAAGGACACCTGGGATAGAACAGTTCCAGAAGATGAGCCCAAGAGACTTCCTGGGGACGGAGGGGATTTTATATGCTGACGAGTGGATCGAGCATATAAAGGAGATCTTCCGCCTGGCCCGGATACCGGTAAATCTCCAGATAGAGACAGCAGCTAGCTGGATGCGAGATCTTGCTCGCACCTGGTATCAGTCAGACCCCAGGGTGGGGGTAGTTGGACAGACCTGGAAGGAGTTCAAGGGCTTCTTCAAGAAGAAGAGCTTTCCAGATTTAGCGATCCGAGCCATGGAGTCGCAATTCGAGAGCTTAGTTCAGGGGAGCCTATCAGTAGAGGAGTACGCTGGGGAGTTCGGCCGCCTCGGCAGTTTCGTAGAGCGCTTGAGCGAGACGGCGAAGGCCCAGAGGTTCCAAAAGGGTCTGGTCAAGGAAGTCAAGTCCTTGACCAAGGACAACAAGGATGCCACTTTCGAGAAGATTTTGACGGGAGCCTTATTGGCTGAGGACGATCTTGAGCTGAGGCTCAAGAGGGGGCGAGACCCTGTTGGGGGCAGCAGCAGCGGAGCCAGGCCAAGAGGCCTTACTTTCAACACCAGCAGCAGAGATTCCATCCGCAGCAGTTTCAGCAGCCGAAGCATCAGCCAGTGCAGCATCAGCAGCAGATGGTGCAGCAGTAGACACCGAGGCAGCAGGCCACCACCTGTACTTATTGCAAGAAGCCAGGGCACGGATGGAACGAGTGTAGGAAGAGACTGGGCAAGTACCTGGTATGTGGTTCAGCAGACCACCAGATGAGGGAGTGTCTCGTAGCACGAGCAGCTCAGAGAGGAGGAGCCAGGGCTCCAGCAGGCCAGCAGAGGGGACCAGCCCTGCCAACACAGCAGCAAAGGTTCGTTCAGCACCAGCAGCAGGCCAGAGCAGGACAACAGGGGCGAGCTTTCGCCATGGCGGCTGAGGATGCAGAGGTGATAGGAGAGCTGATCACAGGTTCGGTTCCTCTCGACTCCAGTCCAGCTTTTGCATTATTCGATTCCGGTGCTTCGTATAGTTTTGTATCAGTATCATTTGCGATTAGACACGGTATCATAGCTGAATCATTGCCTAGGACTTACAAGATCACGACCGGGGGTGGCATTATCCTCGTGAGTGATGTTTGTAAGGGTCGAAGTATTGTTTTGGGAGGCCATGAGTTGGAGGTGAGCCTGCTCGTAATGCCATTGCCGAACTATGATATAGTACTCGGTGTGGATTGGTTGAGCAGGCACCACGCCAGCATTGATTGCAGAGGGGGTAGAGCTTTATTCAAAGTGTTGGAGGAGTCAGAGTTCGGGTACTCCAGACGTCAGACAGAGCAGAGCAGCAGAGTTTTCTGCGGAGTCTCGGTTGAGGAGCAGACGATTCCACACCCCTTAATAGCAGAGTATATAGATGTTTTTTCAGAGGAGTTGCCTGGATTGCCACCAGACAAAGACATTGAGTTCTCGATAGACTTGGTTCCAGGAGTAGAACCAATCTCTCAGCACGTCTATCGAGTAAACAACAGTGAGTTGGTGGAGCTGAAGAAGCAGGTGGATGAGCTGCAGGACAAGGGCTTCATCCATTCGAGTTCATCGCCATGGGGTGCACCAGTATTATTTGTGACGAAGAAGGATGGGTCAGTACGGATGTGTATTGACTATAGGGCACTCAACAACCTCACGATCAAGAACAGATACCCACTGCCACGGATAGATGATCTTTTTGACCAGTTGAGCGGAGCTTAGGTATTTTTTAAGATTGATCTGAGGTCAGGATATCACCAGGTGAAGGTGAAGGGGGAGGATATTCCCAAGACCGCTTTCAGGACGTGGTACGGGCAGTTTGAGTTTTTGGTTATGCCGTTTGGGCTAACCAATGCACCAGTAGTGTTTATGAACCTAATGAACAAGGTGTTCCACCAGTACCTGGATCAGTTCATGGTGGTATTCATTGACGACATCTTGGTATATTCCAAGACTGAGGAGGAGCACGAGGAGCATCTGAGGATAGTACTGGAGACTCTCAGGAAGGAGCAGCTTTATGGGAAGCTCTCCAA
The DNA here is from genome assembly GCA_029216955.1 of Iris pallida. NCBI lineage: Eukaryota > Viridiplantae > Streptophyta > Magnoliopsida > Asparagales > Iridaceae > Iris > Iris pallida. Next base: position 8,086,188 of record JANAVB010029815.1, on the reverse strand, counting down.
GTATGAGTTCTTCTTGGACCGGGTTGACTTTTTGGGGCATATGGTGACTGGGGATGGGATCTCAGTTGACCCCAAGAAGATCGTAGTAGTTGAGGCATGGACAGCGCCGACTTCAGTTGCAGAGATCCGAAGTTTCTTGGGGCTGGCAGGATATTATAGGAGATCTGTGCAGGATTTCTCCCGGGTTGTAGAGCCGTTGACTCGGTTGACCCGGAAGGATGCTGAGTATGTTTGGTCATAGGAGTGTCAGGCAACTTTTGATGAGTTGAAGAAGTGGCTTATGACAGCTCCAATTCTGACATTGTCTTCAGGATCAGGGGGATTCACTATCTATAGTGATGCTTCAGGAAAGGGGCTGGGTTGTGTATTGTAGCAGCACGGGAAGGTGATTGCCTATGCTTCCAGGCAGTTACGTCCCCATGAGAAGAACTACCCTACCCATGACCTGGAGCTGGCAACAGTAATTTTTGCTCTGAAGTTATGGAAGCACTATCTGTATGGAGAGCGGGTAGAGATTTTCACAGATCACAAGAGCTTAAAGTATGTGTTCACTTAGAATAAGCTGAATATGAGGCAGCGCAGATGGCTAGAGTTGATGTAGGACTTTGACATCCTACTTCAGTATCACCTAGGGAAGGCCAACGTGGTTGCCGATGCCTTGAGTAGGTATCCGACAGCCATGTGTTTGACCATGGACCGTCACTTGCTTGCTGATTTGGAGAGCCTGGGGATTGAGGTGGTTGTGCCCGGAGTTCAGATGCAGTTATGGGGCCTGCAGATTCAGTCAGACTTGGTGGAGAGGATCAAGTCGACACAGTTTGAGTACATTGCTCTGCGGTGTCTCCGAGAGCAGGTTCGAGTAGGATTGGTGGATGGCGAGTTTTCTCTTGCAGAGGATGGTGCCTTACGGCACGGTTCCAAGTTATGTGTGCCCAACGGAGATCTCAGGGAGCAGGTTTTGCAGGAGGCCCACAGATCTCAGTACTCTGTACACCCTGGTGCCAACAAGATGTACCGAGATCTGAGGGAGCATGTTTGGTAGTCCGTGATGAAGCGGGAGGTAGCTCCCTTTGTAGCTAGATGCTTGGTCTGTCAGCAGGTCAAGGCAGAGTGGCAGAGGCCCGGTGGATTATTGCAGCCAATGCCCATTTTCGAGTAGAAGTGGGAGCATATCACTATGGATTTCGTATCTGGATTATCGCGTACATCATGAGGGAAGGACGCGATTTGGGTCATCATTGACAGGTTGACCAAATCGGCCCACTTCTTGCCATTCAAGGTGGGTACGTCTACAGAGAGGCTTGCGGAGATATACATGCAGAAGATAGTCAGGATTCACGAGGTTCCCGTCAGCATTGTCTCAGATCGGGATAGTCACTTTACTTCCCATTTTGGAGGAGTCTGCAGACTAGCTTGGGCACTCAGCTCAAGTTTAGTACTGCATACCACCCCCAGACGGACGGATAGTCAGAGAGGACTATTCAGACACTTGAGGATATGGAGCGGATGTGCATCTTGGACTTTGGTGGTTCCTGGGAGGATCATCTATATTTGGTGGAGTTTGCTTACAACAACAGTTTTCAGGTCAGCATTGAGATGTAACCTTTCGAGGCTCTGTACGGGAGTAGGTGTCGTACACCCTTATCTGGGGATAATGTTGGTGAGCGAGCTTTACTGGGACCAGAGATGGTTATTGACGCAGCCGAGAAGGTGAAGCTCATCAGGGACAGACTTTGCGTGGCGCAGGACAGACATCGGCACTGGGCCGATAGCCACCGGAGGCCGTTGGAGTTTGAGGTACAGATTAGAGTAGGATTAGATTTAGGTTGTTTGTTTGTGTTTTATTGATCATGTTTGTTTATCATAATTAAATTGAGACCTTGCTTGTGATTAGGTTGAAGACCAGGTTTTTTTGAGGATATCTCTGACTCGTGGTATGATACATTTTGGTGGAGGTGGGAAGCTTAACCCGCACTTCATCGGCCCTTTCGTTGTCAGCGGGAGAGTCGACGACATGGCTTACAGGCTAGACTTGCCATCTGCACTAGTGGGTGTCCACAATGTATTCCATGTATCATAGTTGAGACGGTACGTGGCTGACCCTAGCCATGTGCTCGATCATTCGGAGATTGAGGTTAGGCCTTCTCTCAGCTATCTAGAGTAGCCAGTGGAGATTTTGGATCGACGGGAGAAGGTACTGAGGAACCAGGTGATACCTTTGGTTCGCGTCGCATGGAGGCATCATTCTCCAGGAGAGTCTACCTGGGAGCGGAAGGATGAGATGCGCGAGCGATACCCATATCTTTTTGGACCGTGAGGTATACTTTCTATCCTTGTCTTCGGTTGCATTTCGCCTTTCAATTTCGAGGACGAAATTCTTTTAAGGAGGATAGATTTGTCACTACCACATTTCTAGTATGAAGGTATTTTGGTTATTTTTTAATTTATGGGATATATTTGGAATTATTGTGAATTATTGAGATTTATTAGAATTTATGTGATTTTTAGTATAATTTATTTGAGTGATATTCTAGACTTTGACTAGTGTTGACTTTGGAGCCTACTCTAGAAGCTAACCCTCGTTATAGTGACTTGGGTAGATCATGTGACCCTAGCCTAACTTAATTTAACCCATGTTTGGTCTTTTAGATTTAAGTTAGAATAGAGAGGCTTTTAGTCATAAGCCATGACTTATGGTTTTGAAACCATTAATTAGCAACTTAGCCCATAGAAGCCCATAGCCCATACCATGGAACCCTAACCCTAATTACTTTGCCGGCCACCTAACATTGGGAACCCCACCCTATAAGTAGTCTCTTCCATTAGGTTAGCCTCCTTTAGAAAGTTCACAAGTTGGAAAGAGAGGTATGTTCCATCTTTAGAAATTCATAGAAAATCCATTTTAATTCCTTTTTCTTTCAAACCAATTGCATTAGATTCTAATTGTCTTCCTCTTACTGTTCATGGAGGATAATCTCAGTTTGTGGACAATTTGGGAGAGTTGGCTAGCAAGGAGGAACCCTCCATTTAAAGCTTTCTTTGGTTTTTGACACCTATAGGTAATTCCTTCAAAACTTATTGAAATTGCTGTTATTGTTGCATTTGAGCCTAGGCCTAGGAGTCCCCTAACTGTAGGAATCATTTCGTGTCTTGCTGGACTCATTTCGTGTCCATATCGGACACGTATCCGACAGGATACTTAGGTGTTTGTGGAAATGTCTCAAAGGATTTAATGTTGCTGTTTTCGAAATGTTTTTACATAAGATTGTAGATCTAGAGATGGCTTAGGCATTTCCATTCGACTGAGCTTGATTTAGTGTCGTGTCGTGTCGGGATCTGGACACGAACACGTTGTTCTGATACCGCACGTACTGCCCTACTAATCGAGGTGTCGTACTCGTTGGACACGGCGACTCAGGTCATGCCACTTAGCGTGGGCCAAGGGGCAATGACTGACACGAGGTCCTCCAAGGGGATTCTATAGCACTGTGCACGTATAATTTAGGGCTTCGGATACGGCTCTAGAACTCTGGACACGACACCTATGGACACGATACAGGGTGTGGGACACGAAGACCTACCCTAGGCGTACCTCCATGCATGAGCACGGGAATTGGTTTGCACTGTGTCAAGAGCTAGGGGCGTGTGCACGCGTACACGAGGCTGCACTGCTGTACAGTATTAGTTACCCTGTTTTTGGTTTTCAGAGATGTAGACACATCGTATCTAGCTATGGTGGACACGAGGTGACTTGTATGACACGTGCATAAGTGTATTAAGGTTTACCAACCATTACATTTATATCTTAGCATGATTTAACCCATCTAATCCAATTACCCTAAAAATCCTGATACCATGTTATATTCAGTATTTTCCAGTTTTGGAATTCAAAATTTGGCATCTATTTTAATCCTATGTAATACTCCTAATTGCATGTTTACATTATAATATAGTTCTCCTATATGTATTCTAGTTGTGGGTCGATTTTGGGATGGATTGGTTGAGAATTGATTTCAAAATGGGGATTTGAAGTTTCAAACAAACAAAAACTGAGCATGTGTATTAATTTCCTTCCCTTCCCTGTTTACTGAACACCCGCACAATTTTTCTCTCATGGTACACACACACACCAACTGTCCAGTATTGGACTGTACAATCCCCCGCACTTGACACTCTTTTCACTCTCTTTCTATCCCTCTCTATATCTCTATATACCTATGTATATATATGCATGAATATATGTAATATATGTATATCTATATATGTAGTATATGTATGTATCTAGTATAGATACTTGTGAATAGTATGTAAATATGCATCTATGTATTTATGCATGTATGCATGTATGTATAGGCATATACGAATGACTTGAATGCATGATGAAATGCTAGAATGCAATATAAACATGAATTTGTATATATAGAGTATATGTGTATGTATGTATCCATGAGTGTATGTATATATATGGTATGTGCAATGTGGGTTGCTTGAGGCTTAGTGATATTGCTTGGTAGACTAGTATAGGCTAGTTTAGCCTTGATTAGACTAATATAGACTTGATAGGCTTGGTTTAGGCTTGTATGGTCTTGTGGGCTTGTTTAGACCTAGAATAACTTGTTTGACCTAATTTAGACTTGTTAGACCTAGTTTGACCATAGTTGACCTAGTTTGACTTTTAGAGTTTACCAGAGTTGACCAAGAGTTGACTTTGGCCTATTGACCTAGATTCATTTAAAATGCATTGAATTGCATCTTGTTATCATTTTAGACATGTTGTGACTTGTGCTGTTCTGATTAGGAGCCAGACACCTCTCCTCGAACAGTACATTTCTCTCGGACACTCAGATAGCAGGCGAGTACATTCTCTGATCATTTCATATCCTGTTAGAATTATTTTCCTGCTTTAGATTACTTTACATAATGCTGTCACGTTGGTCACACGGATTAGTACTATATGGATCTCTTCTTGAGATGTTATCCCCTCAGGGAGCATCAGATACTACATGTTCTGTGCGTTTCACTTACATTGTGTATCACTATGCTTCATGGTTCATTGATCACTTGTGACATGTACTCTCATGATCACAGAGTCTTCCTTGAATCACCCATTTTTGGGAATTCCTAGAATCACCCATTTTTGGGCATACCATGTATCACCCCTTGTGGGTCGTTGCATGGATCATAACATAACCTGGCTGGATCTTTGATTATTGATTGGGGGTACGGGGGAGTAGAAGTAGGCATGTGAATAATACCCAAGTAGTATCTCATCTGATCACCTACGTAGTGTCTCATCAGAATCTCCTATGTCATTCACATGTCTATATTGTACTCTGACTCACTAGCCACTGATAGTTCTCTATTTGCAGTATATATTTCCATTACAGCTATCTCTTTTATATTCTGTACTTCTTTCAGTTTTCTGTATCTTACTCTACTGCATGTTTATATTTTCTAACCTGCTATGAACTGTTGAGATGTATTGTGCTCGCTCTGTCCTGACTAGACCTGTTGAAAATATTACAGAGGACGAGGAGGAGGCCTGTGCGGATACCTTCTATGGGACAGCCCTAGACGACACTTGTGGGCTGGACTCTTAGGAGGACCCAGCTCTAGCTGATGACATTACCCCTACTGCCTAGACTAGCTTAGTTAGGCTTTATTTCTATCATTGAGATCTGGATTGTACATATTCTTTCATATTCAGCAGTTGAGACTTGTATTTCTGGATGTTTGCTGAGATGTTATCTTAGACTCTTCTGATCATCTGTATTTCTTTGAGTTCTATATCATTTCGTGCTTCTTCTTCCTTAGTTGTGATTGAGTTTACATTCTGCTATGTCATCCCCATTCGAGGAGTATAAACTGCTTAGCATTATATTGTTAGATGTTGTGACCTAGGACAGTGTTCTACCGCCGACACTGCGGCATAGGCTGGACGTACCCACGTCTCGTGCCCTTACTCTAGGGTGCGGGTTATGACAATAGTTCACAACCTAGATGGACTTGGACAATCTATTGGAAAGGTTGTAGTGTAATCTGGTATTAGTCTATCTTGACTATAGGTTTACACTAGTATACTTTGTGTGTATTGAACAGGACCACTTGAGGTTGTTCACTTTGTACTGACTACATAAGAGAACAAACACCTCTGTTGTTATGGATGCTTGTGCTCTTAATCCGGATATAATAACGGACATGTATATGCAATGTACATTACTTTGACTCATAAAAAAGTGAGATTCATTATGGATCAACAACCTCTATGAATTGGGTAATAATATTGTATGTATGATGGGTTGTTGATTATAAATAGAATCCATGTCCCGATACATCGGGTTGATGATGTCCCCTTAAGGAGCTCATAAGGATTGTCATGTAAATCCTGCAGGTGGATTATATCCGGCATGACAAATAAAGTTGAGCGGTACTACTTAAGGATAAAAGATGTCGAATCAATATAGTTGTCAGTAACTTAATTTGATCGACAGACATACGATATCTTAACATGGGGAGCCAAACGAGCATATAATAAAAGGAGCCCACAAACATAATTTGGGATTAGGGAGGTAGTGCAACAATAGCTCATTAGTGGACCGAGCTATTGTTAATGGACCTAGATTGTGTGTTCGGGCTGAACACGGGATATCCAGATCCGTTAGGAGGCCTAACCCTAATTTCTCCTCATGGTCCCTGCCATAGCCTATATATATCCTCTATTCTCTGGCCGCCAAATTACTGATCAAAAATCTGAAACTTTTTCTAAATTCGTGATTCACATAAGGAGAGAAAGAGAGGGCTGCCAAGGAGAAGAAAAGGTTAGGAGATCGTCGCCCACACGACGTCCAACTCGAGGAAGGAATACGTGCAGAAGATCTTGGGATCGTCCGCTCAAGATTGCCAGGAATTACTTGTCTCCTTTTTGCCGCAGGTATAATTCGTGAACCCTAGTTTCCACCTATGAAGGGTTAGAACACGTATTAGATATGTTTAACTTTCTATCGATCAATACGCACACCAAAGAAAGGGTCCTGGGAATCCCCAGTTCCATCAATTGGTATCAGAGCCACTTTGGATCTACGTATTGATTGATACGTCCGCGTTGTCCAATAAAACCTGCGCTGTGTAATAGTCGGTAGATATAGATATGATCTAACTCGATTTTGCAGGCATCTTAGATCCAACTATTATGGTCCAATGCATGTTTTTTATTGTGTTGTTTAAACCAAGGATATGTCGTGGATGTTGTTGTTGCTGTGGATGTAATTAAAATTCCGAGGGTTGATCGTGCTTATTATTTTAATTTTTCAATCTAGATTATGTGTGAACTCCTTCGGGAGGCATAGGATTGATGTAATTTTAATTATTTTTGATCAATCGTGATGGCAGTGGTGACTGTTTCTGACGCCGGACGAGATGCTGGTTTTAAGCAGTCCAGAGGCAGATAGATGATTTTCGATGAAGGAAACGACAGCCAAAACCTTTAAAAAAAATCGGGGCGTTGCCCCGAACCCCGCGACCTGACCGGGCAGGTCGAACCCCGAATAGATCTGTGCAGCGGCAGATTTTGGATTCGGATAGTTGAGGACGGAGCAGCAAAGATGACCATAATAGTTGAATATTTTCTCTTATTTTTGTCATTTTGCTTTTTCTGATTATGCATGTTTATTATTGTGTGGTTGTTTTTTTTTTGAAAAGCCAAGCCTACATTAATAATGGACAACATGGACATAATATCAACTAGTAGAAAAATCCTCATCGTTAAATAACTAAGTGGGAGGGGATATTTATTTAGTATAAATCCTATGGTCTCCATTACTGGTTTGTATGTGATGTAATTATACTTGCGTGTTGGCTTTAGTGCTTTCCTCCATATAGGATGAGTATAATTATGGATCACCAGTACAAACTTTTTTAGGGATAATTGTAGAAAGTTACCTAGTATGTGTTCACTTCTCCATCTGAAGGAACTCATTACAAGGTAATGGACTTAGTATTAAGTAATGGTATACACTTAGATACAAATAATGGTATCCTCCCCATCGGAGTCACTACTATTATTTGTATGACCAGAACAAGACCAGCATATTAATTTTATTTGTCATAAAGTTATGTTGACATGATAGTAAAATTAATAAGAAAAACTTACTTGAACAAAGTTAAACTTGTATACGTCCACACTATCGTGGCATGCTAAATTCATGGTGTTCAAGGTGTTGGTGAATTTCTTATTATTGTTTTGAGGGAATCAATATTTAGTTAATTCAAAAAGTTTTTTTGCCCTACATAATTTTATTTATGTGATTCTCAGGATTTTAAAAAAATGGGTTCTCTCAGTCCACTTATGGTGATTCTTAAAGAAAACAAACTTACTGGACCTAATTATATTGACTAGAAACATAATTTGGACATTGTTCTGACTGTTGAGAAGTACAAATATGTACTTGTTGAGGAATGCCTACCTAAGCCTGATGCTAACTCTGATGAAGAGGTCAAAGAGGCTTATAAGAAGTGGAAAAAGGCAGATGAGATGGCACGGTGTTACATTATGGCATCTATATCAAATGTACTGCAACATCAGCATCAGACCATGGCCACTGCTTATGACATGATGTATAACCTCAAGGAACTCTTCGGACATCAGAGTAGAGCAGCTAGGCAGTTTACTATGAAATGTTTGATGAATACAAAAATGGCTGAGGGTACACCAATAAGGGATCATGTTCTCAAGATGATGGGTCATCTGAATGAGATGGAGATCCTTGGAGCTAAAATCGATGGAGAATCCTAGGTCGATATCATTCTCGGGACTCTGCCTAAAAGTTTTGACAATTTCTGCCTTAATTACAACATGAACAAAAGGTTGTATAGTTTGGCAGAACTTGCAAAAGAGCTACAAGATGCTGAATCTCTCTTTAGGCAGAGTGGTCATGTTTTTGTTTCTGAAAAGGCTTCTACTTCTAAGCCAAAATGCGGTAAGAAGAAGAATAACATTCAGAAACAGGCAAACTCAGCAAAGAAGGGCATGGGACCTCAAGGCGCGATGAAAAAGCCGAAAGGCAAATATTTCAAGTGCAAAGGGTCAGGACATTGGAAGACTGATTGTCCACTTCTCAAACAAGGGAACAAAGAAGGTATATCTCATTTACTAATAGTTGAAATATGTTTAGCGGTGTTATCTACCGTCACCTGGTGTGTAGATACAGAAACAACTAATCATGTCTGTAATACATTGCAGGGGTTCCAGGAAACCAGACGGCTAAGTGATGGAGAGATATGCTTGTTCATGGGTGATGCTACAAAAGTATCGGTTGTTACATTAGGAGATGTTATTTTATCTTTTGGTAGAAATAAGTCTTTGACATTGAGAGATTGTCTTTATGCACCTTCACTTAGAAGGAATTTAGTTTCTGTTTCTATGTTAGTTAAGGATGGATATTCAATTTATTTTAATGACAATATTGTTATTAGAAAGAATAAATATTTTATCTGTTCTGGTGCATTGGTTGATAATTTGTATGTCATTAATCCTATTTCGCCCACAATGCAACTTATGGAAATAAATAATATGTCATCTAACTTAAATAAGAGAAAAGAACCTTCTTGTATGAACCAAACATATCTTTGGCACTTGCGATTGGGGCATATTAACCTAAGAAGGATTCAAAGACTGGTTGAAGATGGACCTTTGAGTTCATTGGAAGTGGAGGCACTACCAGTCTATGAATCCTGCTTGGAAGGTAAAATAACCAAAAGGCCTTTTACGACAAAGGGGTATAGGGCCAAAGATGTGTTGGAATTGGTTCATTCTGATTTGTGTGGACCCATGACTATCCAAGATAAAGGTAGCTTTGAATATTTTGTCACATTTATTGACGATTATTCAAGGTATGGATACATTTATTTGATGTACCGTAAGTCTGAGTGCTTTGAGAAATTCAAATGGTACAAGGCTGAAACGGAGAAACGTCATAGAAAATGTATCAAGTCATTACGATCAGATCGTGGTGGCGAGTACCTCTTTGGAGAGTTTAGGGATTATTTATCAGAGGCTGGGATTGCATCCCAATTGACTGCACCTAGAACGCCCCAGCAGAATGGTGTTGTCGAAAGAAGAAATAGAACTCTTATGGAGATGGTTAGATCAATGATGAGTTATTCAGATTTGCCAGATTCATTTTGGGGATATGCCTTAGAGACTAAAGCTTATATTTTGAACTTGGTTCCTTCTAAGTCAGTACCTCTTACTCCCACAGAGCTGTGGATTGGGCGTAAGCCTAGTCTAAAACATGTTCGCATTTGGGGTAGTCCAGCACATGTGCTGAATGGGAAAGCAGATAAGTTGGAATCTCGTACAGAAGTACGCTTGTTTGTAGGCTATCCAAGAGAAACTAAAGGAGGTTTATTTTATAGTCCTAAGGATCAGAAGGTCATTGTCAGCACCAATGCCCGATTCTTAGAGAAAGACTATGTGATGAACCATAAACCCACAAGTAGAGTTGTTCTAGAAGAACTGATAGTGAGACACCAAGTACTTCAGTACCAACAGTATAAGAGGATGAAACACAAATAACTGCACAACGTGTCACAAATGTTACACCACAACCGATAGTGCCTCGTCGTAGTGGGAGGGTTGTGATACAACCTGATAGATATATGTTCTTGGGAGAGTCGTCAGACTTTATCCCTGAGGAACAAGATTATGATCCCTGTACCTACAATGAAGCACTCCAAGATAAAGATGCAGAGTCTTGGCAAAAAGCAATGATATCTGAAATAGAATCTATGGATTCTAATCAGGTCTGGGAGCTTGTAGAACCACCCGTTGGTGTAAAAGCCATTGGATATAAGTGGGTCTATAAGAGAAAAAGAGGATCAGACGGTAAGGTTGAAACCTTTAAAGCTCGGCTTGTAGTAAAAGGTTTTACTCAAAGAGAGGGTATCGATTATGAGGAAACCTTTTTTCCTGTAGCCATGCTTAAGTCTATCCGGATTCTTTTATCTATTGCAGCTCATCTCGATTATGAGATTTGGCAAATGGATGACAAGACAGCTTTCCTTAATGGAAGTCTTGAGGAAGACATCTATATGAAGCAACCAGACGGGTTCATTGAAAAGGACCAGGAGCATCTTGTTTGTAAGCTCAAGAAGTCCATTTATGGACTTAAGCAAGCTTCCACATCTTGGAACATATGTTTTGATCAGGTGATAAAATCCTATGGATTTGATCAATGTCAGGATGAATTATGTGTATACAGAAAGTGTGACGGAAACGTGGTGGTGTTCCTAGTACTTTATGTGGATGACATCTTGCTTATTGAAAACAATGTGAAGGTGTTATCTGACGTAAGGGTATGGTTATCCAAACAGTTTGATATGAAGGACTTGGGAGAATTAGGTCACATCCTTGGGATTAAAGTTCTGCGAGATCGTAAGAAAAGGATGTTGGGCTTATCCCAAGCTTCTTATATCGATATTGTACTAACTCGTTTTAGTATGCAAAATTCTAAGAAATGTTTCTTACCTTTTAGACATGGAATTGTTCTATCAAAGGAACAGACACCTAAAGAGATAGAGAACATAAAGGCAGTTCCTTATGCTTCAGCAGTAGGAAGCTTAATGTATGCAATGCTATGTACGAGACCAGACATCTGCTTTGCCATAGGAATGGTCAGCAGATATCAGTCTAACCAAGGACAAGAGCACTGGACTGCCGTAAAGCATATTTTGAAGTACCTAAAAAGGACTAAAGAGTATATGCTAGTTTACCAGGCAGATTGTTTAGTTCCCTTGGGGTATACAGACTCAGATTTTTAGTCAGATAGGGATTCCAGAAAACCTACCTCAGGTTATGTGTTTACTTTAGGAGGTGGAGTCATTGTGTGGAGGAGTATCAAGCAAAAATGTATTGCTGATTCTACCATGGAAGCCGAGTATGTGGCAGCCTCTGAGGCAGCCAAAGAAGCAGTTTGGCTCAAAATCTTTATGTTGGACTTGGATGTGGTACCTAGTTTGCCTAAGTCTATTACACTTTATTGTGATAATAGTGGTACAGTTGCAAACTCGAAAGAACCACGAGCCCATCAGACAGGCAAATACATTGAGCGCAAGTACCACCTGATACGAGATTTCGTAAAGAAAGGAAAAGTTGATGTGATCAAGATAGCATCAGCCGACAACCTAGCTGATCCCTTTACAAAGAGCTTGCCAGCTAAGGCTTTTGATAGTCATGCTGAGGGAATGTGAGTCAGATGTGTAGCAGCATGACTTTAAGTATAAGTGGGAGATTTGTAACAGTATACTGAAAAGCAATACTTTGAGTATAAGTGGAAGATTGTTAGGGTTATATACTAAAACATCACTTTTGTAGTAAACTTATTTCCTTAAATTTTGAATGAGAATCATATGGACAAATGTTTGCATATTGTATTTGTTGCAAGTGTTAATGCAAATGTCTGATATTCTATATTGTAGATAATATGGTGTGTGGTGTCACACAGAAGATCATATTATCAGTTCTCTATGGAGTATATAAATCGTTCACAACCTAGATAGACTTGGACAATCTATTGGAAAGGTTGTAGTGTATTCTGGTATTAGTCTATCTTGACTATAGGTTCACACTAGTATACTTTGTGTGTATTGAACAGGACCACTTAAGATTGTTCTCTTTGTACTGACTACATAAGAGAACAAATACCTCTGTTATTATGGATGCTTGTGCTCTTAATCCGGATATAATAACGGACATGTATATGCAGTGTGCATTACTTTGACTCATAAAAGAGTGAGATTCATTATGGATCAACAACCTCTATGAATTGGGTAATAACATTGTATGTATGATGGGCTGTTGATTATAAATGGAATTCATGTCCCGATACATCGGGTTGATGATGTCCCCTTAAGGATCTCATAAGGATTGTCATGTAAACCCTGCAGGTGGATTATATCCGACATGACAAATAAAATTGAGCGGTACTACTTAAGGATAAAAGATGTCAAATCAATATAGTTGTCAGTAACTTAATTTGATCGACGGACATACGATATCTTAACATGGGGAGCCAAACGAGCATATAATAAAAGGAGCCCACAAACATAATTTGGGATTAGGGAGGTAGTGCAACAATAGCTCATTAGTGGACCGAGCTATTGTTAATGGGCTGGTTGTGTGTTCGAGTTGAACACGGGATATCCAGATCCGTTAGGAGGCCTAACCCTAATTTGTCCTCATGGTCCCTGCCATAGCCTATATATATCCTCTATTCTTTGGCCGCCACATTACTGATCAGAAATCTGAAACTTTCTCTAAATTCGTGATTCACGTAAGGAGAGAAAGAGAGGGCTGCCAAGGAGAAGAAAAGGTTGGGAGATCATCGCCCACATGACGTCCAACTCGAGGAAGGAATACGTGCAGAAGATCTTGGGGTCGTCCGCTCGAGATTGCCAGAAATTACTTGTCTCCTTTCCGTCGCAGGTATAATTCGTGAACCCTAGTTTCCTCCTATGAGGGGTTAGAACACGTATTAGATCTGTTTAACTTTCTATCGATCAATACGCACACCAAAGAGGGTCCTGGGAATCCCCAGCTCCATCATATATATATATATATATATATATATATATATATATATATATATATATATATATATATATATATATATATATATATATATATATTACTAACGGAAATGGTTCCACTTCCCCCCTCCCCCTTTCTTTTTCCTCCCGCCCCCCTTCCCCCTCCAGCGGATCCCAGAGAGGGAGCGCCGGCCGGCGCTAGCCGGGTCGCGTCCCCCTCCGGCTCCCCCCGCTCCCTCCTCTTCCTCAAGCCTCGTCGGAGATGTCCTCCGGCTCCTCTCCTCCTCCTCTCCATCCACCTGGCGACGCCGGGATGGCATCGGCCGTCCCTCCCTGGACGGCTGACCAGCTCCGCCTGGTCGGAGCTCTCCCCCCAGACGTAGCAGTGTTGGTGCCCCCTCTCTCTTGGCCTCGCCGGGCGCCACCCCCTTCCGCCTCGTTTCCACCCTCCAGCTCTCTCCTCTCCCCCTCCTCTACTCCGCCCCCACCCACCATTGCTGCATATTCCCACCCTCCTCTACCCGGTCTTCCTCCCCTCGGTTCTCCTCGCCTCCCACATTTACCCCACCTCCCTTTTTCGAATTTCAAAATCTATTATTTCCCGCTCAGCTCCCCCTTCCCTCCGGGGCGCAGATGCTTACTAGCGTTGCGACCGACTATGCGCCCCCTCCCCTCCGCGCTCGCATGCGCCTGCAGGTTCAGACCCCCTATGCGCCTGCCTGATCCATACACTCACACCGTCGCAGCTCCCGCTATGCGCCCTCTCGTCGCGCCCCTTGGCGCGCATAGCACCGACCTTAACCCATCCCCCTTATTCCTCCTATGCGCCACAATCTACCCCTCCAGCGAGCTCCCTATGTGCCCACCTTCTCCTGCGCTCCCTATGCGCCCTCTAGACATTCCTATGCGCCCCCTTCCTTAGGTTCCTCAGGCCCCCTCCTCTTGCTGCCCCCCTCAGGTGGCCTCCCCAGTAAAGCATCTTCCTCCCTCTAGTCCCAGTTCTCTCCCCTGGCGAGGGTCTCCCTCTTCGGCTATGGGTTCTCAGGCGGGCCCCCCTTCGTACGCTGACAAAGTGCGACCAGACTGGTTGGCCCAGAAATAACCCATACTCCCAGACGTCTCTCTTCCCGAGATCGAATTCCCCACTCCAGCGGAAGGGCAATCGTTATCGATTCCATTCTCCTGCACTGACCTGGAGACGCTTTATGAGAGATTCTCCTCTACGTTTGTGTTAAGATTCCCTTCTGGATGTCCCAAGCTGGCCCGAGTGTAGGAGGAAGTTGGCAAATGGAGCCTTACAGCAGAGTATCGCGTTGCTCCTCTTGACCCCAAAAATATCATTCTCCACTTATTCTCTGCGACAGACCAAAAGATTGTCCAGTCTCGGGGACTAAACAAAATAGACTCCAAAATCATGACAGTGGTAAGATGGTCACAGAATCTCAACCCCATTGAGGATTCACCCATTATGTCCGCATGGGTCATCCTCCCCAACCTACCTCTGATATGTTTCATACCAGCAGCTCTAAAAAGGATTGTCAACTCCTTCGGCACCTTCGTTGCCATGGCAGAGAAAACAATGAATCTGACCAGAGCCAATTATGCTAAAGTCTGTATGGAGCTCGACGTCTCCACAGAACTCCCTAAAGCCATCAATATCGAGCTAGGAAACAAGACCCACTCGCAGCTAATCTTATACGATAACAACGTCATATACTACAATCACTGTAAAAAGAAAGGGCATCAAATCAAGCACTGCTCCAAAGCACACCCAGAGTTGAATCACAAGCCGGCACCAAAGGAGCACAAATCAAAAAGAATTCAGGATCAAAGATCCCCCCTCTTACCTCTCCCCAACTCATATATCAGATTCGAGGCTAGCCCAATATCGACCCAGACTTCCAATAATATCGCCGGGCAGGAAAGTATCCCCACCACCCATAAAAGTGCCCATGTCAACACCTACAAGAGGTTCGATGCCCTGGCAGAAGAAGAAAACACCCATACAGAAGAAGCATACACTAGCACAACTACCACTACTAGGGAAAGCAACCGCTCACCCACCGACTTTGCCAGTCAAGCTAACCTAGAAGTTAACACCATTCCCCACAACAGAGCACAGAGAGAAGAAGGAAGGTTAGAACACAACAAACCCAATGCGTGCTACTCCACGGAGGGCACCGAGCTCAAGGAGAGTCAATCACCGCGATATATTCAGGCTGCAGATCTTGCCATCATTGGGCCCGAGCAAGTCATCCGTTGTCAGCAAGCCATTGACGCAGGAGCATTCACCCCATCAACCAAATTAGGAGCACCTCCTAGCCCAGATAAAGAATCAGAGAACCATAATACACAAGAAGACTCCTCGAGCACACTCAAGAAGCAGAACCCTGACAAGCTAGCAGCGAACAAAAGACAGATTACTAAAGGGGCAATCCAGTTTACGACAATGACTACCAGGTCAGCCACGAAACTCATCAAACACCAACCTAACAAGCTAGTAGAACCTTGACAAGCTAGCAGTGAACAAAAAACAGATTACTAAAGGGGCCATCGAGTTTACGACAACAACTACCATCGAGTTTACGACAATGCCGTTACTAGCAGAGACGAGAAGACGGGGGGAGGGGGCAGACCTCCACCCCTGGCGGCCATGCTTGATTTCAATAACTTCATCTTACGCCAACCTGTCTCATCTCCAGTTCACTGGCAGCACGTTTACCTGGTGTAACATACAGGGAGGTGAACGCAGGCAATACTTCCGTCTAGACCGAACCCTTATCAACACTCAGTGGAAAGACATGAGTATCACATCCATCCTCGCTCACCTTAATGCCACCGAATCCGATCACGCCTCCCTCCTTATTGAAATCAACAGTAACTTAAACCAGATCAAGAATAAATTCACTTTCCTAGAATTTTGGTGCCATTACCCTCAATTCTTGGGGATCGTTGGGGACGCATGGTCCAGGACTGATTCCCCCGACCCCCTCATTCGGGTGGCCAACAAACTCAAGGCTACCAAAAAAGCTCTCACCACTTGGAGCAAACAGGCTTTTGGAGATATTTTCCAAGCAGTTCATACCGCCGAAGATGATGTCACTCGAGCCGAGGCTCTTTTTTGACAAAAAATTCACAAGCCACGAAAACAGCCCTGAATATTTCCAAAGCCATCCTCAAATTTCGTTTAAAAGTCAAAACCGATTTCTAGAAGCAGAAAGCCAGGCTCAAATGTGACAGCGATGTGGATAAAAACACCAGTTACTTCTACGCCTGCGTCAAGGATCGCAGACAGAAGCTCAACATCCATCAGATTGTCGACGACAACGGAAACATCTTCAAAGACCAACAGGGCATTCAACAGGCAGCAGCTAACTTCTATTCGCAGCTGTTCTCCAAAGAAACTGTCACGCGAGACTCCGATTTCCTTTCAAAAATCCCTCGCCTCATCAATGACACGAACAACAGATGCCTGGAACTCCTTCCCTTAGAACAGGAAGTGAAAGCAGCTGCCTGGGCACTGGACGCCCACAGCGCCCCTGGACCGGACGGTTTCAACGCCTTTTTCTTCCGCACATGTTGGGACATCATAAGGACGGATATTCATGAGGCGACGACAGCCTTTTTTTAAGGAGCCAGGTACCCTAGATCTATTTCTTGGGCTAATCTGGTCCTTATCCCCAAACAGGACAATCCAGAGACTTTCTGCGATTTCAGACCAATCAGTTTATGTACATTTACCAACAAAATCATCTCCAAGATTATTGCCACGCGCATGGCCGACTTTCTTCCCAAAATCATATCTGAAGAACAGAGTGGCTTTGTTCGGGACAGAAACATCCAAGACAACATTATGCTGGCACAGGAAATAATTACGTGCATGAAATTACCGTCTAGAGATGGGGACATCGCCATCAAATTGGACATGAAGAAGGCTTATGATAGGCTAGATTGGTAGTTCATGATCTGGGTATGCAGAGCTTTCGGCTTCTCGGAAACGTGGATCAGTATTATCTGGCGATCGATCAATAACTCGTTGTTCTCCACGGTGATTAACGGGCAAGCGGATGGCTTCTTCCATTCCAGTTGGGGAGTTAGGCAAGGAGATCCTCTTTCTTCTACCATTTTCATTATTGCAGCGGAAGCCCTCAGCAAAAATATTAACAAACTGCCTATGACCCCTAACTTCAAACATTTTCACACCGTTAGCGGATATCCGATCATTACACTCCTAGCTTACACCGACGACATCCTTATCTTCTCTTCCAGAGAAGTGGGTCCGTGGAAGCCATTCAGAACATTCTCCTTCAAAATGCTCGTTGCTCTGGCCGAAGAGTCAACCCCAGGAAAAGTGTCATTTATGTCCACCACAAAGCCAACGGAGAGCAAACCGCTACATTAGCCAACATCACCTCATTTTCTGTTGCTTACCCTCCTTTCTCCTACCTCAACTTCCCATTGGTATACGAAAGATCAGCCGCGGCCATCTTCGAGGGTCTTATCAAAAAAATTAGAAGGATGGCATAACGCTACACTATCGCTAGGCGGCAAAATCATACTGATTAACCATGTGCTCTTTTTCATCCCCATATACACCCTTGCAGCATGCTCCCCCCTCCCGAAAAAGGTTCTCAACTCCATCGAGAACCTCTTTGCCAACTTCTTCTGGGGCCATAATGACGCTAAAGACAAACTCCATTGGGCCAGCTGGGACTCTATGGCCAAGCCTACCAACGAGGGTGGTCTGGGATTCTCCCGACTGCACCACATCGTAGACGCTTTCTCCATGAAACTATAGTAGAAGCTTCGTGCCGGCCGTAACCTCTGGGCTCACTTCATGAAAGCCAGATACTTCAAACACATTCACCCGGCTAGCGCCATCAGCAACAGCAGAGCATTCGCGGCTTGGAGACGCATTCTGCATGGTCAGACTCTCACTGAACCAAAGATTTGCCTTCAGCTGGGTGAAAGAGATTCAGCTCTATTCCTTGAAAGATGGATGGGAGACGACCTTATCCCTCGATTACCGGCCGCACCGGCTACCGGCAAGATCAAAAAATTGTGGAACAATGGTGACAACTAGAATTGGCAGAGAGTTCGAGATTGGAGTGGAGATGAGACCGCGACTGCCCTGCGAAATTTTGGATTGAAGATTAGAACGGACGAAGACACGCTCTCGTGGTCGGAGAGCACCAACGGTGCATTCAATATCGCCTCCGCGAGAAGGGTCGTTCGTGGTCCCGGACCTCCTGCCCCTATATCGAGCCCTTTCTGGCACCCATGTGTTCCAAAGAAATGGTCATTTCTGGTCTGGCGAGCTGTCCGTAAGAAACTCCCTACAGACGACATCCTCACCACCATCGGCTTCGGCCTAGCGTCAGCTTGCCATTGCTGTGTCGAGAAATATTCGGAAACGATTGACCACATCCTCCGTAACGACAATTCTTCGTTTACAGTCAGGACGTCTGTATCCCAACGTTGCAGTATGACTATTGTTGGTGGGAGCTTCAACGATCTTCTTGCAATCTGGGCCAATGCGTCGCATTGCCACCAGATCGTTGCAGCCGCCACAACGTGGGTAATTTGGAAGAATCACAACAAATCTAGATACGAAGGGCGCTAATTATCCACTGCACAGCTCACTCAATAGGTCATCCGCCAGTCTTAAGACCGGCCGTCTTTGCAACCATGGACAGCAGGACTTTTGGGACTTTTTGTTCTCTTGATTTGATCAGGAGAGGCCCCACTCCCTTTGTATTTTCTCTTCGTCTTTTTGCGCTTACTTGTAAAGGCTTCGGCATTTTGTGCCTTGAATGAATAAAAAAGGGAGATTTTCTTAATATATATATATATATATATATATATATATATATATATATATGGGAGCGGATCAAAAGCCTCCCTTAGAAAACATCCTAAAAACCCCCCTCACTCTCGGCCATAATTTAATGTTAATGTTAATATTAACATTAATATTAATGTTAATATTAATGTTAATGTTAATATTAATTTTTATTTTTATTTTTATATTAATGTTAATATTAATGTTAATGTTAATGTTAATATTAATGTTAATATTAATTTTAATGTTAAGTTTAATATTAATTTTAGTATTTAATGTTAATATTAACATTAATATTAACATTAACATTAATATTAACATTAATATTAACATTAAATTACGACCGAGAGTGAGGCGGTTTTTAGGGGGTTTTCTAGGGGGGCTTTTGTATATATATATATATATATATATATATATATATATATATATATATATATATATATATATATATATATATATATATTTATATTTATATATACTACCATGTTAACCTAATTGAAATCAAGAAATTATATATAAGAAAGGTTTAAAAAAATTCAGTACTACTATATATATATATATATATATATATATATATATATATATATATATATATATATATATATATATATATATATATATATATATATAAAATATATATATATATATATATATATATATATATATATATATATAAATATATATATATATAATATATATATATATATATATATATATTTTATATATATATATATATATATATATATATATATATATATATATATATATATATATATATATATATATATATATATATATATATATATATATATATTATATTTTTTTTTTGTTTATATATATATATTATATATATATTATATATATATATTTTTTTTATATATATATAATATATATATATATATATATATATATATATATATATATATATATATATATATATATATATATATATATATATATACACTTCCATGTTAACCTAATTGAAATCAAGAAATTATATATAAAGAAAGGTTTAAAAAAATTCAGTACTACTAAATACTTGGTATGTAGTTTTAGTAACTACATTGCAAGTACTATACTAGTACTAGCATTTTAACCTGCTAGTTTTTATTTAAGATCATGTAATAATTTACTTAGCTATTTTATGATCAAGAAAAATATCATAAAATATAAAAATAAACATAAAATATAGGGGGTTTACATATGGAGGGAGTTCCAGCCATTAGACCCAGTTGGAGGTAAGTAGCTAACTCAAATTTTGGTATTTTTTGTTGAGACAAGTTAATGATGCATGATTAGATTATAACACTTATACGTATATGATGTGTCCTAGTATTAATTAGATAGAGCTGATAACTAGATCTGTAACCTTATATGTGAACATCAATTGCAATAGAGATTTATGTAGAAGAGTAGAAACACAAGTATTAACTCTGGGAGTTAGTATCATATCATGATTAGGGGACATAGATTTATAAAGTTGTGAGTCATTTATAGGAGTTAGTGCCACGTGATAGAAAGTGCCAAAAATTTCGGTATGTATCTCAGAGATGGTAACTTAGAAGTTATAGTATAACATCCTTAGTGGTGCATACCGTTGAGAGGTAAGTGTGTCCATGGCCTAGAACCATAAGTGTATCAGTAGCATTAGACAAGGTAACCCCTGTGTATCAAGTATTTTAGCTAGATTAATGTTAGTGAATAACTAGAGTGAGTGTCAAAGGCAGGTAAGAATTCTAGCGAGGCCACCTAGGGAGACACCCAGCAGGACATGGCTTTTGTGATGACAGTCAAGGGACCGATGCTACAAGACTTTGGTTAGTATGTTTAGAGCTTCTTTATTTTCCCTTCTATCCATCGATATATGTGTTGCTTTAGTACCTTATTATCGTACTTGTAGTGTTGTTCTATAGTGTAATTAGCAGTAACCCTAATAGAGACTGCAAAACCATAACAAACATAGACTATAACCATGCATATGGCAATAGCTATCGATCTCCTTAATTTGTGTGCTTGTATGATTCAGATTGGATTAGGGGTCTAACCTAGAGAAGGGTGCAACAAAATAAAATTTCGAGGACAAACTTTTTCTAAGGGAGTAGGATTGTCACTACCATATTTCCATAATAGGGGTATTTTTATCGTTTTACATTATTTATATAGTGGGTGTATTTATTTAATTAATTACATGTGTTGGTTGCATTTATTGGTAGACTAGCCTATTTATTCGACCATTGATTAGTGAACCTATTTAGACTTATCATGACCCATTAACCCATATTTTAGGTTGGACACAACTAAACTCATTCAAGTCATAAACAGGTCATGAATAGGTTTAGAACTAATCAACCACTTAGGCTAGAAAGTAACCTACATTATCTTAAGTCTTCACGACAACTTAAGGGAATTATGGAAATTTTCCATAGGCTTCTAGGGTTCCCTATATGGTTGGCAAAAATGGAGAGGAGGCTCACTCTTCACATTTCTTTTGGAGCTCCAAAATCCTAATTTAGAGCTCACCAAAAACCCTCCCAATTTTCCACTCATTTCTCCACCATAATCTCTCTGAACTCTCTAGAATCTTCACCTATTCTTCATCCTAGCAGGCTTGGAGCTTGGAGACCAAGGAGCACAAGAAAAGGTGGCAAATAGCTTGAAAGATTGTGTCCTACTTGACACTTGAGTCCTTCTTGGTGCTACATTGGGAACCCATCTCCCAATAGGTAAACTACTTGTCATTTCTCCTAGTTAAAATATTATATCATGCATGTCACTATTAGGAAACTAACCCATGGACTAGGGGTACCCATAGGGGGAAGAACTAGGCCCCAATCATCATTTTGGTAGAAGTTACATAGAAATTTTGTACCATTTTTGGAAAATCAAAGGATGGCACACCGACTGTTTGTTATTTGGTTTGATAGACTAAATGGACATGTGAATGATGTATGTGGCTAAGAATGTGTCCACAAATGGACACTAATTGGTTATTTCATATTACACTAGGGCAGGGAGTCAATATGGGGATTTTACTCCGCCTACACTTGTCACAACATGTCATATTTCACATGACACATTGCACTAGCTAAACACCATACTAATTAGCTTTTAATTGTTTATTTAGACATGTTCATGTGTTGTGGGATGATTAGGACAAGGCTTGGTATATGTATCATGAGAGTATTGGAGTTTTAGTATGATACTAGCATGGTGCACACCAAGTACTTGTGGAAATGCATGTGTGCATGTGTATACACTATAGTGGTATCTATGTGTTCATAGGGTACATTTGTATAGGGTGTGCGACCTAAACATGAGGACATGTGTGTGCGTGTGCTAGCCATTTGTATGTTACCTATCTGTATTGAGGGTCGAGTGCTAGTGTGTGAGTATGTTTTGTGTCAAGTGTATATGTGTGTGCCTAATTACATAGGAGTACACACCTATATATGAGTATAGGTATGAGTGTACATATTTGTAGTATGTGTCAAGAGAGAGTGTCATGTGCTTTTTTGTAGAGTGTATGGATACTTGTGTTGTGTGTAGGGATTAAAGAATGAGAGAGTGTGTGTCTTGTGCTTGAGAGTGTGTAAAATGTGTTAATACACATAGGTCGATATAAGTGACTAGATTATAGATAGATGAGTGAGTGTGAGTGAAGGAGAGGTGCAGGACAGTGTGTAGGAAGGAAGCATGCCTGGCTTCACAGCAGCATTTTGCTATATAGGAAGTGGCAGCACTACTGTACAAGAGTTCAGTTATGCACATCAGTGGCCTACACAAGGCAAGGCTAGTGCATGTGCACTGGTGTATAATAGGAGGGAGAGTTGCACTGTTATGCAGAGTGCAAATACACTGGTATGGAGGAGTGGTAGTGTGTGTGCAATTGCAAACACAGGTAGGGGTAAGCATTCGGTTTATTCGGTTTAAACCGAACCGAATAACCCAAAACCGAATTGGACCGAAACCGAATAAGAAAAACCGAAACCGAACCGAATTGGCCCAAAACCGAATCAAACCGAACCGAATTAAATCGGTTCGGTTTTCGGTTTATTCAGTTTATTCATATTTTTTGATTTTTTTTTGAGCTTTTTTTTGTTAATATATATAGTAACTAAGTATACATAGACATATTTAGTATATACCTATATATATTTAGTATGTACCTATATATATTAATACTTATATATATAGTACACACACACATATATATAAAAATTAATTAATTAAATTTTCTTATTCGGTTTTCGGTTTTGGACCGAAACCGAAATCGAATAAGAAAATTTAGTATTTTCAAAACCGAAACCGAACCGAATTTTTTTAAAACCGAACCGAACCTCTTATTCGGTTCGGTTCGGTTCGGTTCGGTTTTCGGTCCAAAACCGAATAATGCTCACACCTAAACACAGGTGACAGGTTGCAACGAGTTTCTTCTTGTGTGCAGGGGCTGCACATGAGTATAGAAGCCCACTGCAGTCTATTTTTAGACTGCGCAGGCCTAGGTGTGCCTGTACAAGTGTTAGACGAGGGGTTTTCCTCCCTTTGGTGTAGCAGGAACCTCATGTTTTAACAGGCATGCGTGTTTCTTGTGCACATACACAGGTGCAGCAGGAAGTTATCTCCCTGTGTGCAGGAATTGTATAGGAAAGGGGAAGGCCTACATAGGCAGTGCGTAGGGAGTTTTCTACAGGCCTTAGGCCCTACACTGGAAGAGCAACCTGTGCATTGATGTGCACAGGCAGGAGGATGCAGCAGCGACTTGGCCTTGGCTGAAGGGCAGTACCCAGGTAGAGTATGGGGGGCACTTAGCCTTGGCCTTTGTGGCCAGTGTATTGGTTGTGTGTTGTGTGTGTGTGTGTGCTAGTATATGTTAGAGAGTGTGACTAGTATCTAGTGATTATGGTCAGTGTGTTGGCGAGTGTGGTGTGTGTGTGTGTGATTGTAACACACAATTGTGTGCTAGTATCCCATACTCATGTGTGAGTGAGGGTATAGTGTCTTGTGTGTGTTGAGTAGTGTGTGAGTGTAATAGGTGAGATAGGGGTAATGTAATGGGGTATTACCTAAAGGTAGGTAATATATGTTAAGGTATGGATATAAGGGAAATTGTGTAGGGGTAAGGTATAGGTATAGGTATAGGAACCTACCTATGTGTTAGGGTATGGGAATTTATCGATGAGGTAAGGGTAGGTACATAGGGTATTACCTATTTAACAGAGTGTAGGTAACCCAAGTATAGGTTTTATCTATAGGTATTAACATAGGTAAAGGAAATGGGATAAAGCTAAATAGGTAGGGTATCACAAGATACCTTATATGAGGTAAATTACCTAGGTAAGCCTAGAATAGTCTAGTATAGGTTAGATTAGCTTGGAATGACAAGATAATGACCTAGAAACCTAGGTTTGACCTAATTTGACCAAGGTTGACAAGTTTGACCCTAAAAGTCAACATTCAAGTCAAATTGATCCAGTTTGACCATGGAGACCTAGTATTGACCTAGGATACATATTGCATCTTAGATATCCATGTTTAACACACCAAAATATTAATTAACATTGATATCTCATATTTAGGTCTTTGTGACCCTACTTTGGGCCTCGATTCATATATGTTGCTCAGGACCACATGCGAGTACATTCTCTAATAGTTTTTATTACCTTGATAACTTCTATAAATTTAGTCTGTAGTGTTTTACTTGATTTTCGACACAAGAGTACACGGATTAGTATATCTTGGATCCCGTCATAAGATGTCATTCTTGGTTTATCCTGGTATACTGGTGCAGGCCTTGTTATTGTTCTTGTACTTGTATGGACACCGATTCCTAAGGGAATTAGCTACCTTCTCAGAGAATCTAGTATAGTAACGTACCATGGTTGGATCCATTATACTATTCGGGGGATTGGGGAGTTATTAGCAGTTTATGTGATCATACCTAAAACTACTTGTGCATAGCTCACCCGTACCATGTAGGATCGATGGCACCTCCAGAAGGGGATGAATAGAGTGCTACGAAAAATAATTACCAATTAAAAATTCTAAGCAGGTGAAGCAAATGATTAAACAAACTTAAATGTAAGTAAAGCAGTAAATAGTGGAGGCAAGAAAGTAATACGCAGACACAGCATGTTTATACTAGTTTTTCTCTGAGAGGACTAGTCCATTTCGTGAGAACTCTTGCTCCCTATAATCCACTTTTCTAAATAGAGATTATACCGCGTGCTTTACTCCGAAAAATATGTCAACTTCAATACCGTCGTATTTTTATCCGAAGCCCACGATCAAACTTCAACAACACCTTTATGAGAAAAGCTTTTATACGCCAAGCTTTGTACAACTCGAATACTCTTAATCAGAGACCATCGGTACTAGAAGGATCGGAGTTGCCTTGGAAATTTGAAGATTGAAGCTTTGTAAATAGAATAGAAAGCTTAGGAATCGATAGAGAAGATGAAGATTGAATGAGTAGAAATAGAAATTTCTTCTCTTTTTATAAGAATTTTGAGACAGAGTTCGGGAAAAACTCGGTAGGCTAACGTTCATAATTTTGAACGTTGGTGATCCAAAAGAATAGGAAAAGATGCTGACCAGAAGAAATCACAGGGGGTCGAGTTCGGGCAGAAATCTGGCCGAGTTCGGTTACCAGGGATCCTGGTCAACCTGATTTGGTTTAGGCTTTTAGATGTGGGTTTGGTTTAGGTCAGGAAATGGATCAACGATTGGTTTTAGGATAGAACTTCTAAAGTGCTAGTGATCCCAACTCACAATATAATCTATACTCAATAAAAGAATAATACTGAATAAATATGAAAAATTCAGTGGAGATAAAATCTGCAATCTTTGGTTTCTTTTCGTATCAAGTTCGAAGTTTTAAGTCAATTATCGAAATCGGTTTGACCATGGCTTAATGGGCCAATATTCTCCCCTATTTTGATAATTTGACAGAACTATGATTGATACTTAAGAATATGTTCAGATCGATTTGGAAGTAGACTTGATGTGGTACTGAGGGTACGGTAGTAGCTTTGGCCGTCAATATTGGTACAATATAATTTCCTCCCGTAATGTACGGTCAAGTCTTGTTACTCCCTCATAACAAAATATGTCGGCTCTATAAAATTCTAGAAAAACAACAAGATCTCCAAACAAATTTTTAGTCATAACATATTTGTAAGCAATTTTTTAAGGCAATTTTAATTATCTATCATATTACTCCCCCGTTTTGTCATATAAACAAAATGAGTTAAGAAAATTGATAGTAGGACCGAGCACAAAAAAGAGCATAATATAAATAAGAGAATGTATAGTGCTAAAAATGGAAATACTAACATAAACTAAAATAGATAGAGTTCATACATTACTAATAATAGAACTGATAATGCTTGAAAAGAAGCAATTATCACTAATACATAGTCACAAAAAATAAAAAACATAACTAGTGGTGAACTATCACGAGGAAACATATCATCAATCGTCATCTTCATCATCATCATCATCATCGGCAGCTATGGAAGGACCGGTCTCAGCAGAACGGTTGGGATCATATCGGGCAGCAGCAGGGTCAAAGTATCGCTGAGCCTCTAGATCATCAATGCGGTAGCCAAGTCTGGGGGGATCACGAACCATAGGGATGGGACCACTATGGTTGTGATCAAGACTGTATGACATATCCCAAATAGAGTTGGATATGTCCTGGAGCTGGAGGGTGGTACAAAAATCTATAGACCGAAACCGATCCATCAGAAGAGACTGAAGTGACTCAAGGGTAATGCCACCAGGAGGATGAGTAGGATGGGTGTTAGCAGCTAATGGGTCAACTGTAGGAGGTGGAGCATGAACAGTAGGAGCAGGAGCAGAAAGACGATGCTCATGAAGGTAAGCAGGAGCAGCATCCTAAGGACAATCCTCAAGTCCAACCTTAAATTACTAAAATATGTATGAGAGATACATCGCATAAAAAAGATGTCGCAATTTCTTGCGACACCGTTCCATAGCGGCGATAATAGTTTTGGGTAGACTGAAGGGGACGTGAAAGTGGAGATGATAGATAGTTGAAAGCTCTAAATAGGATATCTCATCAGTGGCGGTATTCTTTGGAATGATGGTGGAGAATACCATTCTATGAAGATCATAGAAGTAGTTGTTTAAATACCTAAGGCGAAGAGTGCCTTTCGGTCGAGGATTTGGTTCATATAATGAGTCACGAAATGAATCAAAAGTTGTCCCTTCGGAAAATTGGACAGAAGTGATATCAACTAATGCTTCCCCAGCATTGGAAATGTTAAGTATGACAGCTAAATCATCAGCATCAAACTAAATATCGATTCCACCAACTTTTGATTTCACTTTCCCGTTAGTGACCGATAAGTTGCAGTAAAACAAACGAATAACATTGGCACATATAGGAAAACTAGATTGAACTAAATCTAGCAACTGATGGTATTCAAAAATGTTCACATAATCAGAAAATAATATGAAATTGATAGGAGCACCTGGACAAAGGTTTCTTTTATGAAAATCATTAAACCACTCATTTGATGCCTCTTGAGATGACACAAATATAAATTCATCAAAGAAATCTCCATCAGGTTTAGAAGGAATGAAAAGAGAAAATGAGGTCACCTCATGAGGAGTAGAGGACGAACCTTCAGCAACTTTTCTTTTCTTTTTTGAAGAAATAGGAATTTTAGTAGCCATAGAAAAATATGAAAGGAGTGAAGATAGTAAAAATATACCAAAATTGAAAATAACAGTTGAAAAGAACTTCGAGAGACCACCAATTCCAAGATTTAAAGGCTTGAGAGGCTTGGAGGAGGGAGAATCAAGAAGTTAGGGTCAGGGTTTCGGTAGTATTTAGAGGCTGTGATGAGGAAAAAGATGATGTTTATGGGTTTAAATAAAGAGGAGGCTCAGTTGTCCAGCTTCTGTTCAAATTCGCCCTGACCGAGTTCGGTCCGGGTTCGGCCAGAACTTTGACCGAGTTCGGTCACTTGGAAATCAGAATAGATGTTGGAAAGAGTGTGATAGTTTTTAACATAAATACAAAATTAATTAGAAATAATTATGTTCAAATAAATAATTAATATTAATCAATTAATAACACATAAATTGCATCGAATATTTTGGGTTAGTTGTAGGGGCAGGATCCCAGCTAGCGGTAGTCCGAAGACTAGTATACCTTTTCGCTTCAGGCTATTTACACCTGTGTGACAGAAGGGACCTTTCGGCTTATAACCAAAATATTTTCCACAAATTTATTAGTATTAACCAATAGTATTTAATTATATTACTTCAACATCCAAAATTCATAATTCCCTTCATATAAAGTTAAAACGATCTTCAGCCAAGGGCTTAGTGAAGATGTCAGCTAGTTGATGTTCAGTGTCAACAAATTCTAAGCTAATATCTCCTTGTAAAACATGATCTCCAAGAAAATGATGTATAATTTCTATGTGTTTGGTGTGAGAGTGACATATCATATTCTTCGTGAGATTAATGGAACTAGTGTTATCACAGTAAATGGAGATGTGATGAAATGATATCTAACAGTCTTCCAAGGTTTGCTTTATCCATAAAATTTATGCACAACAATGTCCTGCACCTATATATTCAGCCTCAGTTGTTGATAATACAACAAAATTTTGTTTTTTAGAAAACCAAGAGACTAAGGACTTACCTAAAAAATGACATGTGCCACTGGTACTTTTTTGATCGACTTTGCATTCGACAAAACTCGCATCTTAGTAACCTATCAGGTCAAACAAATCGGTATTGGGATACCAAAGACCAGTCATCAAAGTTCCTTTAAGGTATCGCAGGATAGGCTTAACAGCGCTCACATGTGATTCTTTAGGACAAGCCTGATACCATGCACATAAGCATACTGAGAACATAATTTTAGGTCGACTAGCTGTTAAATACCGTAAACTACCAATCATACCTCTATACTTATGTACGTTAGTTGGTGTACCACTTTCATCTATATCAAGCTTTATAGATGTTGCCATAGGTGTGCCAATTGGTTTGACGTTATCCATATTAAATTTCTTTAGCAAATCTTTTGTATATTTTGCTTAATTGATGAATATCCCTTATGAACTATGCTTGATTTGTAGCCCAAGGAAGAATATTAGTTCTTCCATCATGCTTATTTTGAATTCACTCTGCATACATATAGCAAACTCGTTACATAGCATCTTATTAGTTGATCCAAAAATTATGTCATCTACGTATACTTGCACTAATAAAATATTCTTATCCAAAGATTTTATAAAAATAGTAGAATCAACCTTCCCTTTTAAAAAACCGTGTTCAAGCAAGAAGGAACTAAGGCGCTCATACTATGCACGAGGTACTTGTTTGAGACCGTAGAAAGCCTTACAAAGCTTGAATACGTGATCAAGATTTTTAAAATCTTCGAAACCAAGAGGTTGTTTTACAAAAACTTCTTCTTTTATAAAATCATTTAGAAAAGCACTTTTGACATATATTTGAAAGAGTTTTAAACCATGAAAATTTGAAAAAGCACAAGGCATATGAATGGACTATAGTCTAGCAACTAGAGCATATGTCTCATCATAGTCAATGCCTTCTTCTTGATTATAGCATTGAGCTACTAGACGTGCTTTATTGCGTGTGACTGAACCATTCTCATCTAATTTATTTTGAAAAACCCACTTGGTACCAATGATCGGATGATCAATATGTCTGGGAACGAGTTCCCAAACTTGATTCTGCTCAAATTGGTTAAGTTCTCTTACACTGCAGAAATCCAAAATTCATTATTAAAAGCTTCTAAAATATTTTTGGGTTCTATTATGGAAATAAATACAACATTAGTTATTACTAACTCTATTGTGCTTGAGCGAGTACTTACACCTCTTGATATATCACCTATTACCAGTCCTTCGGGATGGTCTGGCATAAACCGTATTCGTTTCGGCAGACTTTCCAGATAGGACATGGATGGTGTATCACTTGGTGGTGTATCATCTGATGTTCTATTGGTAGAAGTTTTCTCTTCTTCTTTGTCACTATCATTATTGCGTTGATTGTTCAGCTAATCGAATTTGACATTTATTGACTCTTCAACAATAAATGACCCCTTGTTGAACACTCTGTATCATTTATTTTTTGCCGCATAAGCCAAGAATATGCCCTCATCAGTTTTTTTGTCAAATTTTCCCAAGTTTTTTTCTATTCAAAATAAAACATCTGCAACCAAAGACCTTGAAATAGCTGATGTTAGGAGTTCTATTAAACCATAATTCATGAGGAGTCTTTTTAGAGATGGGTCTAATCAGAACTCTATTCAGAATATGGCATGCTATATAAACAGCTTCTGCCAAAAAATACTTTAGAATATTATACTGGTTAAACATAACTCTGGCCATATCGCCAAGAGTTCTATTCTTCCTCTCCATAATGTCATTCTCTTGAGGAGTTCTGGGACAAGAGAATTCATGTGATAGCCCATTTGAATTACAAAATTATTTAAACTCATGGTTATCGAATTCTCCTCCATGATCACTTCGTGTCAGAGTAATCATGAATCCTTTCTTATTTTGCCCCTTTTTACAAAAAGATACAAATTCAAAAAATGCCTCATTCTTATTTGCTAGAAAGTAAACCCGAGTATATCGTGAATAGTCATCAACTATCACATAAGCATATAGCTTACCGTCAAGACTGGCGACTCTACTTGGTCTAAATAAGTCCATATGAAGTAATTGCAAGGGTCTAGATGTACTTACAACATTTATTGATTTGAAAGATGATCTAGATGTCTTGTTCTTTTCACATTCGGCACCGACCATGTCTTTTTTAAAAGTTATTTTAAGTAAGCCTCTTACCAGTTTCTTGGTGGAAAACCTTGCAATAGTGTCTATGTTCACATGTCTAAGATGCATATGCCATATCCAGCTTTCGTCTTGAGCTGTGAACAAACATTTTTCATGTACTGTTAGTCTTCTCTGACAAATATAGTATATAAATGTTGTACTCTCTCATTCCCTCAAAGGAAGTTATTCCAAAAGATTTATCATAAATATAACATTTATTTTTAACAAAATTAATTTCATAACTATGATCAGTCAGTTGACTAATACTTAATAGGTTATATTTTATTTCTATTACTAAGCATACATCTTTAATAATAGGTGAGGGAGAAGTACTTACATCGCCAATTCCAATGATATGTCCTTTAAGATTTTTTTCAAAGGAGACGTAGCCTTCTTTCTTCATCGATAGAGTTGCAAATAATTTGTTATCACCTGTCATGTGCCTGGAGCAACTACTATCGAGTATCCACTTGCTTCTAGTGGGAGGAGGAAGGTCTACCTACAACATAAGTTGAAGATGTAACCTTTGGTATCCACTTTCTTGAGGGTCCTGATATGTTAGTTTTTGGAACCCATACATACACATTAAGATCTACTAGCTTTTTAATTTTACACTGGTGTGATACATGTCCTTTTATACCACAATAGTGATATGTAGCAGAAGTATTAGTGTTGGGTGTAGTTCGAAGATCATGAGTTTTTGAAGATGTGTTTGCTTTTTTATTGTGTGGAAAGGTATACATATATGCATGGCTTCTAACAGTTCTAGCAGTGTTGGTCATGTGTTTGTGTTTAGCCTTATGACTTGTGTTCACCTAAGCTATAGGTTCAACAACTTGTTTGCCCAGTTTGATCTTTAAGTTTTTAGAGATGTCACAGGCTTCATTGTACTTGGCCGTGAGTGTATCTACTCCCTGAGCAGCAATGTTATGCTTTATTTTCTCTAGTTCATAGAGATCGTTAAGTGTCACTCCCATTTTTCGTTATATGTATTTCAGTATGCGTATACGAATTTCAAACATTTGTCAGGTGACCCGTACTTTTGACTTGTCTTGCTTAGCCTAGTCTTGGTTTAATCTTGATTTTGTTTGGCTCAACTTGGTATGGCTTGGTTTGGTTTGAGTTTATTTATCATGAAGGAGCTTTGTATTTAAACCAACTCCTCTCTCTTTCCTCATTTATTTTTCATTTACTTCTTCATATTCTTCTTCATTTACTCCACCCACCGACCAAGCCCTAGGCAAGTGCAACTTGCTTCACGATGGATCTCAAATTTTATTGTTCCATTGTCTTTCTTGCTTGATTCTAAGCCTCTTTAGAACTTAAATTTCTCTGTTTTAATGGATAGATTTTTGTAGATCAAAGTTTTAACTTTTTCTTATTTTTCTTGGTTTTTATCTCTAAAAACTTAGTATTTTCGAAAACTAATGGTTCCATGTTGTGGGGATTTCAATTCTACCCAATTTCGGCATTTGAACCACTTGATTTCGACTTCGTATGAAAAAGTTGGCATTTTTCGTATTCATGGGTTCCCACACATCTTCGGTGCTGCTGGGACGATGAACAGTACCACGCACGTGATTCGTTTGCCGTATGCTTGCACGCTTGCTCTCGTGCCCTGCGAGTCGTGCATCCCCGTGCTGTGCATTTCGTGCGCCGTATGCCTGCGCGATTTGTTGGCCATAGTTCGGTGCGCTGTGCCCTCGCGCCCAATGCGTGATACATTTTTCGGCAGCGTGCCAACGCGATTTGTTAGCCATGCGTCTGCGCGTCGTACATCCATGTGCTGCACATTTTGCAGCTGCGTGCCTCCGTGATTCGTTTGTTGTGTGCCTGCGTCCCATGCTTTCGTGCTCCGTGTGCCGTACATCAGCACATTTGTTCGTTTTATAGCCATACGCCTGCGTGATTCATTTATCACGTGCCTATGCGCCATGCCTCCGTACGCCGTACCTCTGCGAGTCGTGCACCATGGCCAGTTTTGTCGGTGTGCACATGAATGGCCATTTTTTCCTGTTTATACTATTTTGTAGCTAAAATCTTAAAAAAACTTAGAAATAAAAGTTGTAGACCTTTGTCTTGGCTTCAAGAATCTTCTTATTTTACCTTAACTGGAGTTTATATGCGACTGATAGTTTCAATTATAGTTCTCGAGCTTCTTTGCATGTTTTCTATATTTGACCTAAATTACGACGACCCGACTTGACAACTTGGTAATCTGAGCTTCAACTTGAACTTGAACTTAACCATGATAA
Source organism: Iris pallida (assembly GCA_029216955.1). Classification (NCBI taxonomy): domain Eukaryota; kingdom Viridiplantae; phylum Streptophyta; class Magnoliopsida; order Asparagales; family Iridaceae; genus Iris; species Iris pallida. The sequence goes on along the minus strand of JANAVB010029815.1, from coordinate 8,052,664 downwards.
TATGATCCCGTCTTGATAATCTTGATTTTAGCCCGTCAAGGCGCACTCTTGACAAGTACTCTTGACATGACAAGTAAATCTGACATGACATGTATAATCTTGATCGCTGTTGCGACAGCCAATCCTGACTTGCTAAGTGTAACTCTTATCTTGACACGGTTGTTTATTTTCCTGATTGTGACTGAACAAGATACCTGTCCCGTCTTGTATCATGTCTAGGACATGGATTCCTGGTTACTACGGTCTGGAATTTATAATGAATCTGACTAGGTTAAACGACTAGATTGATCAAGTAGTTCATATAGAGAGATTTCCCAGTTACAGGCGATCCCGTTATCCTGGCCACACATGTGGACTTGTATCCTTTCGTCGAGTAGGGTACATTTCTGGCATACTGTCATGTGTTGCACTCCTTGTAAAGCTAATAATTCTCTTAATTCTTGATAAACTCTTGTAACCGTGCCTGGATAACCTGAATAGTCTACAGGGCTTGTGACTGCAAAAATATCTCAACTGCATCTTGTTAGTAACTAGGCCTGTGATAACCCTAATTATCTAATGATAGCAAGCCGTAGGACTTAATTGGCCGTGCCTGAATGACGTGGCTCATGATTAACATGGGAATTATATTCCACCTATTATTTTCTTAATACAAGCTAGTATGTTCTTTAAAAGCGTGTCTTTTATGTTATTTAATTATGTTCTTTTATCTGTTCTCCTATTCTTTATATGCTTCTTTTAGTTTTTAAGTGGAGCCTCCCTTGTGGTACTTGCTCTTTCTGGGGTCTGACCCAGCTGGTTTTGTATGGCCAGATTTTGGAGTAGCACCCGGGATCTGCCTGTCTTCCAGCCAGATGGTGAACACTAGACGTAATCGTGGCAACGAGTGGGTTTTTTTTTTGCTCTCCCACTCTATTATAAATAATTTTTTTGAGGCGTTTAGCCGTCGAACAAGTGTTAGCTCATGTTGAAACTTAATTTCTATCTGCCTAAGGGCTGTTACATAATTGACAAATCCTAGGGTTGATCATGTATGACTTAACTCTTTCTAGTCTTCGTATTTTGTAGGACTAGCTTCATGATCATCTGAATATATAATGTTTGGGATGCCTTACTTTGTATGCCTGATGGTCTAACATCTTGTAACAATTATTTACTTGCTTGAGATTGAGATACTAGGCTTATTCTTGACCATAACAGACTGTTGGTTTGTAGATAAACCCACATGCATCTAGACATCCGTGACCGTAATCTGAGGTAGGTTGCACTTCAATGTACGTAGCTGGCTATATTTGTCCCCCGCTCTCTAGTATTCTAGTTCTGGGGCGTGATACGGTTTATGTGGTGGCCCATATAGGTCTTGTAAATCAAGATGTGTGAGGGTTTTACTGAATAGATGTCTCAATCAGCATTCTTCATTTATCTCTTTTCTTTTTTTCTAATCCTTCTGAATCTTGACCTGATAACGTGCTTCTGTCCTTGATTTATCTTGGTCCTTCCTTGTTGTTCCTCATGTCATTTTCTTTAGTGGCATTGTTCTTGGTCCTACCGATCAGCCAGGTGGAGCACCTCTAGTGAACCAGTAACAGCAAGTGAACCAGCAGCAACCTGGGGGACCAAACCTAGCACTCAGGGGCAGCATCCTGAGTCATGCCTTTCGGGGATCAAAAGCCACCAATTCAGCCAGTCCAGCCTACAGAGCCTGATAATAGAACCTTGATGGAACTCATCTGGGACTTGCTTGCATCACAAGATCGTCGGGGTGATGCCCTGCAGCAGACAGTACAAGATGCTATGGGCAGAGTTGGTTATTAGGGAAACAATGTGGCTAACAGCTTCAAGCGCCTGAACCCTCCTTTCTTTGACGGCAGTGAAGATGTTATTGCTGCTGATGCCTGGCTTCAGGATATAGAGGTCATTCTCGAGGCTGCTAGGTTTCCAGAGGAAGATAAGGTGGCCGTTGTGTGCCTGCAATTATTGGACTTAGCCCGCAGCTGGTGGGCGATACTAGCAGTTGATTTGGTGACGCCTGTCATGTGGGCGGTATTCAGTGACAAGTTTCAGTTGAAGTACTTTGATGCAGTAGCTCGGTATGATATGCAGACAAGATTCAGCAACCTCAAGCAAATGGAAAGGACGATCGATGGTTATGCGGCCGAGTTTTCAAGAATTAGTCAATTTGCTCCCACCTTTGTGGAAACTGAATTGGACAGAGCGCAACAATTTCAGCAGGAACTCCACCTAGAGATTATTCTAGCGGTGGAGCAGTTTGAGTACCAGACATTTGATGCAGTTTTACGAGCAGCAAGGAGGTATGAATATACCTCCCAGAGGATAGTAGATCAAACTGGAGGATAGAAGAGGCCTCATGGACAATTATCTTAGTCGTTAGCACCAGCCCCGGTAGCTAGGACCTTGACCATTGGCGCTCCCAGGTGGGCGACTACAGTTTCGTCGATTTAGCACTCGACTCCGATGTACCCTTAATAACAGAAACAGAAGCAATCTTTCGCAATTGGCTGCTCTCATTGTGGGAAGCCTGGGCACATGATTTTAGAGTGTCGTAGAGCACAGGGATTATGCTTGGCTTGTGGGACACCAGACCATATGATAGGGTCCTATCCGCATAGAACCAGTTTATCTTCGTCAACCCTAGCCAGTCCATCAATTAGGGGACCAGTACCAGTGCAACAGCAGCAACAGTACCAGCCTTCGAGGCCATTGCCGCCTCAGGCACAAGCATTCCAGCAGCAGAGGCCAAGCATTCCAGCAGCAGAGGCCACGACAGTATGCTCAGGCCTAAGCTGAGATTCAGAACAGGCAGAGAGGTCACCAGCAGAGAGGACCAGCACCAAGAGGACAGGGTCAAGCTATGGCTCTGACCGTGTCAGAAGAATTAGCATCAGGTGAGGTGGTGGTAGGTACCATTCTTGTCAACTCTTTTCCAGCATCAGTATCATTTGATTCGGGTATATCACATTCATTTATGTCTGCACGAATAGGACTGGAGCCTGAGTCCTTATAAGTAAGGCTCAATATACATACTGGTAATATGGGAGTAGATCGAGTCTTTTCTTCATGTCGAATCGTAGTTAGCGGTAGAGAGTTTTCTGCTAGATTGCTAGAATTTTCGATGGCCGACTATGATGTGGTCCTAGGAATAGATTGGTTGAAGGATCAATATGAAATAATAGACTGCCATATTGGCAGGATTATTTTTGGTACTCCCGACGAAGAAGAGTTTTCATTTTCCAGAGGTGAAGTAGAACCTTTGCCACCAATCTTGCGGATGGTAGTAGCAGAAGCAGTTCAGTTTCCCAGAGTAATATAAGAATTTCTTGACGTATTTCCTGAAGAGCTTCCTGGCATGTCATCAGAGAGAGATAGAGTTCACCATTGATTTGATTCCAGGGACAGCACCAGTATCAAAGAGAGTCTACAGAATGGCACCATCAGAATTGGAGATCCTGTACAAGATGATTGAAGAACTCAGAACCAGGGGATTCATTCGTGCTAGTGGGTCACCTTGGGGAGCCTCGATGCTTCTTGTGAAGAAGAAGGATGGTACGTCAAGATTAAGTGTTGATTATCGTATATTGAATTCTGTAACAATCTAGAACAGATATCTCCTACCAAGGATAGATGATTTATTCGATCAACTCAGTGGAGCAGCAGTATTCTCGAAGATTGACTTACGATCAGGGCACCATCAAATCAGAGTCAGAGAGAAAGACATCTCGAAGATGGCATTCAGATCAAGATACGGGCATTAGGAGTTTCTCGGTATGCCTTTCGAAGTTACCAATGCGCCAAAAGTTCGCATGGATCTCATGAATCGTATATTCATACCCCATTTGGTTCAGTTTGTGATAATGTCTATAGATAACATCTTAGTCTATAGCAAGAATGAAGCAGAGCATGAGCAACATCTCTAAGTAGTCCTTCAGATTCTCAAAGAGTACCAGTTATACGCAAAGTTCTGCAAGTGTGAATTTTGGCTTGATCGCATTTCGTACTTAGGTCACATCATTACCAGGGGTGGAGTGGAAGTGGATCCCAAGAAGATAGTGGCTATAGAGACATGGCCAGTACCTAGCACCGTCGCAGAAGTTCGTAGTTTTTTAGGATTTACGGGCTATTACCAGCGATTTGTATCAGACTTTGTTCGAATTTCAGTACCCTTGACGTAGTTGACCCACAAGAATATACAGTTTGCTTGGACAGCAGAGTGCTAGAGTTTATTTGAGAAGTTGAAGCAAGGATTGATGATGGCACCCATTCTTACACTTTCAGATGGGACTGGAGGATTTTTAGTTTATTGTGATGCTTCATGTGAGGGATTAGGATGCATCTTAATGCAACATATAAGGTAGTAGCTTATGCGTCACGTCAGCTTCATGATCATGAGAGGAATTACCTAACCCATGACTTGGAGTTAGCAGCGGTGGTTTTCACACTCAAGCTTTGGAGGCATTACTTGTATGAAGATTGGGTAGAGTTTTTCACTGACCACAAAAGTCTTAAGTATGTGTTTACCCAGAAGGATCTCAACATGCGTCAGAGAAGATGGCTGGAGTTACGAGTGGATTATGACATCAACCTGTAGTATCATCCTGGGAAGGCCAACGTAGTTGTAGATGCGTTGAGTAGAAGAGCAGGACCTTATTTTCTAACAGCACAACCAGAGTTATTAACATATCTTCAAAAGATGGGAATAAAGATAGTTCTACCTACCAATGTGGCATCGATGGCCAGTATGCAAGTTCAGTCCAGTATAGTTGAGAGAATCAAGATAGCTCAATCAACGGATTCTATGCTTTAGCGACTTAGGACAGAATGTGAAGTAGGACGGAGAGAAAAACTATACATTCACAAAGATGGCACTCTCCGACATGGAAGGAGTCTTTGTGTACCCAGTAGTGACATCCGACAAGAGATTATGGCAGAGGCTTACAGTTAGTAGTATCCAATTTATCTCGGTGGTACGAAGATGTATCGTGATATCTGTCAGCATTTCTGATAGAATAGCAGATACCCCGGTTTGTCTCTCGTTATTTAGTTTGTTAGCAAGTTAAAGCTGAACATCAAAGACCAGTTGGACTTCTTCAACCTTTACCAATTCTGGAATAGAAATGGGAACATATTACCATAGATTTTGTAACTGGGTTATCTAAATCTCAAGCTGGAAGAGATGCTATATGGGTTATAGTTGACCGACTCACAAAGGTACCTCATTTTCTCTCTTTCAGAATTGGTCATTCGACGGATCAGCTGGTAGAAATATACCTCAGGCCGATAGTCAGATTACGTGGAGTACCAGTCAGTATCGTATCCGACGGAGAATCGAGATTTATATCGCACTTTTGGCGGAGTCTTCAAGAGAGTTTGGGAACTTGTCTCAAGTTTGGTTCAACTTATCATCTGCAAACAGATGGTCAGTCAGAACGCACAATTCAAACTCTTGAAGATATATTATGATTGTGTACACTTGACTTTAGGGGTTCGTGGGAGGACCACCTACATCTGGTAGAGTTCTTCTACAATAACAGTTTCTAGGCCAGTATCCAGATGACCCCATTTGAGGCACTATATGGCAGGAAGTGCATATCACCTTTAGCCTGGGACGACGTCGATGAAAGAAAAATGCTTGGTCAAGAAATGGTTATTCGGACTATTGAGGTGGTCTGACAAGTTAGAAATTATCTTCAAGTTGCAGAAGATCGTCAGCGCCATTGGACTGATTCTCATCGGCGCCCTCTTGAGTTTTCTATCGACGACCACGTATTCCTTAGAATCTCATCTACCCCTGGCGTCATTCGATTCGGTATACGGGGAAAGCTTAGTCCTAGGTATATAAGGTTGTTTGATATTCTCGAGCGAGTAGATAATGTGTCATATCGTCTCGCTCTTCCATCGTCGTTACGTGAGGTATATGATGTATTCCATGTATCCCAATTGCGACGGTATATCCTGAATCTGAGCCATATCCTTGATCATTCAGAATTGGTTGTTGGTACCAACCTTTCATATGAGGAAAGGCCCGTATCTATATTGGACCAAAGAGAGAAGATACTTAAGAATAAGACAATTAGTTTAGTTCGTGTTGCTTGGGATCGTCACTCTTTAGGTGAGTCAACTTGGGAACGTGAGAATGATATCCGATCGTAATATCTACACATGTTTGACTCATAAGGTATAATGTCTTCCTTATGCCTTATGCTTTTAATTCCTTGCTTGCATGAATGATTGTTTGATTGACTGCTGGACATGGATTGCCTATAGTTATATAGCTTGTCCCGACATCTCTAGTCTCTTGATTAAATTTTGAGGACAGAATTCTTTTAAGATGGGTAGAGTTGTCAATCCCGTTTTCTGTTATACGTATTTTAGTATACGTATACGAATTTCTGCCATTTGTCAGATGACCCATATTTTTGACTTGTCTTGCTTAGCCTAGTCTTGGTTTAATCTTGATTTGATTTGGCTCAACTTGGCATAGCTTGGTTTGGTTTAAGTTGGTTTATCATGAAGGAGCTTTATATTTAAACCAACTCCTCTCTCTCTCTCTCTCTCTCTCTCTCTCTCTTTCCTTATTTATTTTTCCTTTACTTCTTCATCTTCTTCTTCATTTACTCCTCCCACCTACCAAGCCCTAGGCAAGTGCAACTTGCTTCATGATGGATCTCAAATTTTATTATTCAATTATCTTTCTTTCTTGATTCTAAGCCTCTTTAGAACTTAAAATTTCTAGTTTTAATGGATAAATTTTTATAGATCTAAGTTTTAACTTTTCTTATTTTTCTTGGTTTTGATCTCTAAAACTTAGTATTTCCAAAAACTAATGGTTCCATGTTGTAGGAAATTCAATTCTACCCAATTTTGGCTTTTGAACCACTTAATTTCGACTTCGTATGAAGAAGTTATGGCATTTTTCGTGTTCATGGGCTCCCACATATCTTCGATGATGCTGGGACGATGGACAGTACCGTGCACAGGATTCGTTTGAAGCGCTCCTGTACACCGTCCTCTCATGCCGTGCGCGCCATGCATTCGTATGCTATGCGTGTAATGCCTGTGGTTCGTATTACGTATTTTTGGAATACGTGTACGTATTTATTCTTGTATTGCATGATTTCCTTGCTTAATTTTCTCCCTGGGCTTGGTTTATTCTTGGTTTGGGTTGGCTTGGTTCGGTTTGGGATTGCTCTTGGTTCATCATGAACCAAGGGGTGAACCCCCTACCTACCACCACCACTCATATTTATTACCCTTTCTTATTTCTCTCTCTTCATTACTCTTCTTCTTCTTCCATTTTACTCCTTCACCTACCAAAGAGAGGAGAGAGAGGTCTAGACAAGTGCAACTTGCTTCCACAAGAGAGCCCATTTTATTGTTCCATTAGCTTCTCCTCATGTTTCTAAGACACATTAGAACTTGTCATTTTCTATTTTGAGGCTTTAATTTTTGTAGATATAGAAATTTGTTATTTTCGGATTTTGATAGTTTTGATCTATTAAACTTCTTTGTTTTCAAGTTTTGATGGTTCCATGTTGTAGAGAATTTTGTTCTACCCAATTTTGACCTTTGAAAAGTTGGATTTGGACTTATTTTGACCAAGTTATGGACTTTTGGAGCTTTGGGTTCAACCATGGAGTTCTTGCTGTTTTGGAGAAGACAGTGAGCAGTGCGCGAGCTTTTTAGCTTGTGCCACTGAGCTGCGCGCGCTCTTTAGCGCAGCGCAGTCCTCATACGCTGCCTTTTGGAGGAGTATGTCTTGCATACGCTGCCTTGACAAAGGAGTTATATAGATCTCATACGCTGCCTTGACAAGGAGTCGTATGGATCTCATACGCTGCCTTGACAAGGAGTCGTATGGACCTCATACGCTGCCTTGATGAGGAGTCGTATGGAGCACATACGCTACCTTTTCTGAGCGTATAACCTGAGCGTATGACCTGAGCGTATGACCTGAGCGTATGCTGACCTGAGCGTATGCCGACCTGAGCGTAGCTTGACCTGAGCGTATGCCGACTTGAGCGTAGCCTGATTACCCTGGATCTTCTATAGCCCTGTATATTGATATTTTATTAGATATTTAACGTCCATTTTATATCCTTACGCCTTTTGTCCTGAACTTGATAATTACGAATTTACTTGATATGTTTGTAATTGATAATTGAGCATGACATGATAGTGACCCGTAGTGGTGCACTCCTGATATGATAACCTGACATGACCTGATAGTGGTCCGTCGTGGCGCACTCCTGACAAGTACACTTGGCACGATAACTTGACCCGATAACTTGACAAGTAACTTGACATGATAGTGGCCCGCCATGGCGCACTCTTGACATGACAAACCTGACATGATACTTCTCGAATTGCTGTTGCGACGGCTAACACGACTTGACAAAATTAAATAACTTGGACACCGTGGACGATTGTGCTTGTACAAATGAACCCGTCTTGTCTTGCATCATGTCTAGGACGGGGATCCCTGAGTACCACGGTCAGGGGCACCTACTGAAATCGACTAAGGCTAATAACTAGAATAATCCAGTAGCCATGAAGAGATTTCCCAGCTACAGGCAATCCCGTTATCTGGGCGCCCCACTTGGGATCTGTAGCCTGCCGTCGAGTAGGGCACATTTCCAGCACACTGTCATGTGTTGCACCTTCTAAGTCACCTAAGGGTACATGCGTTTCCTGGACGATGTACCCACTTGAATTCAATTCTTAATTGCGTCCGGATAGCCTGGATGGTCTGCAGGGCTTGTGGCTGTGGAATAATCTCACTGCATCTTGCTAGTAATTAGACATGTGATAACCCTAGTTAGTTAAACTATCAAGCCGTACTCTTTGCTTGGCCGTGATTGATTGGATGGAGTCTAGTCCAGCCTTGTCTCTTTCCGATCCTGTATAAGGTTATGACATGACATGATTACTCGTGCTTTACCTTAATTCAATATCAAGATTGTTACATGTCCTGATTTCTTATATTATCTTGCCGATAAATGGTGAGAATTCCAAGTTTCGTTCAGACGAAGGGTTACAACCCCGATCCTTGTTTGGTTTACGGGTTGTAACCTGGTTATCTGAATAGTTCCATGGTTATCTCATCGTATATCACCTGTCATGCTTTCCTTTAATTACTGTCTTTTATTATGCAATTATTCTTGTGCTAATTTGCTGGTTTTAGTTCTTAAGTGAAGCCTCCTTTGTGGCACTTGCTCTTCTGGGGTCTGACCCAGCTGGTTTTGTATGGCCAGATACCAGAGCAGCTCCAGAGGATCTACCGATTTTCCAGCCCGATGGTGAACACCAGGCGTAACCAGGGCAACGAGTGGATTTATTTTTGCCCTCCCACTCTATTGTAAAATTATTCTTTTGAGGCGTTTAGCCGCCGAGCAAGTGTTAGCTCGTGTACCTTTTACTTATTGTCTGCCTACGGGCTGTAACATGATTGGCAACCTAGGGTTGATCATGTATGACTACACTCTTGCTAGTCCTCACATTTTGTAACGACTAGCTTCATGATCAGCTGAATATGTAATGTTTGGGACGCCTTACTATTGTATATTTGGTGATCTTACATCTTGTAATATTTACTTATTTGCTTGTGATTGAGACACTAGGCTTCTTGTTGACCTTAAGAGACTGATGGCTTGTAGATAAATCCTCATATATCTAGACAGCCGTGACCGTATGGTGAGATGGATTCCATTTCATTATACGTAGCTGGCTATGTCTGCCCCCGCTCTCCAGTATTCACGGTCAGGGGCGTGACAATGCTTTTCGCGTGCCGCGTGCCTACGTGATTCATTAGCCGCACGTCTGTGCTCTATGCTCTCGCACCCCGTGCGTCCTTATTTACGTGCAGTACGTTTTACGGCCGTACGCCTGCATAATTATTTGGCCGTGCACTTGCGCATCGTGCTCTCGTACACCGCATGTCGTGCATCCGCGCACTGCCCGTTTCGCGACCGCGTGCCTGCGCGATTCATTTGTCGCACGCTGTATATCCGTGCGTTATGCGTTTTGCGGCCGTACGCCTGCACGATTATTTTGTCGCACGCCTGTGCGCTGTGCCTCTGTGCCACATGCGCCGTGGCCAGTTTTGTCTGTACGCACGAATGGCCATATTTGCCTGTTTAGGCTGTTTTGTAGCTAACTTAAAACATAAAAGTTGTAGATCTTTGTCTTGGCTTCAAGAATCTTTTTATTTCACCTTAACTGAGTTTATATGCGACTGATAGTTTCAATCATAGTTCTCAATCTTCTTGCATGTTTTATATATTTGACCTAAATTGCGATGACCCGACTAGACAACTTGGTAATCTGAGCTTGAACTTGAAATTTGAACATGATAATATGATCCCGTCTTGATAATCTTGATAGTGTCCCGTCAAGGCACACTCTTGACATAACAAGTAAACCTGACATGATATGTATAATCTTGATCATTGTTGCGATAGTCAATCCTGACTTGCTAAGTGTAACTCTTGTCTTGACACCGTAGTTGATTTTTCTGATTGTAACTGAACAAGCTACCTGTCTCGTCTTGCATAATGTGTAGAACATGGATTCCTGGTTACCACGGTCAGAAATTCATAATGAATCTGACTAGGTTAGACGACTAAATTGATCAAGTAGTTCATATAGAAAGATTTTCCAGTTACAGGCGATCCCGTTATCTCGGCCACACATGTGAACTTGTAGCTTGCCGTCGAGTAGGGTACATTTCCAGCACACCGTCATGTGTTGCACTCCTTGTAAAGCTAATAATTCTTTTAATTCTTGATAAACTCTTGTAACCTCGCCTAGATAACCTCGATAGTCTGTAGGCTTGTGACCGCGGAAACATCTCAACTGCATCTTGTTAGTAACTAGGCATGTGATAACCCTAGTTAGCTAATGATAGCAAGCCATAGGTCTTGATTGTTCGTGCCTAAAAGGCGTGTCTCATGATTAACATGGGAATTATATTCCACCTATTATTTTCTTAATACAAGCTAGTATGTTCTTTAAAAGCATGTCTTTTATGTTATTTAATTATGTTCTTTTATTTGTTCTCCTATTCTTTATATGTTGGTTTTAGTTCCTAAGTGGAGCCTCTTATGTGGCACTTGCTCTTTCTGGTGTCTGACCCAGCTGGTTTTGTATGGCCAAATTTCGGAGTAGCACCCGAAGATCTGCCTGCCTTCCATCCAGATGGTGAACATTAGACATAACCGTGGCAACGAGTGGGTTTTCTTATTTTGCTCTCCCACTCTATTGGAAGTTATTCTTTTGAGGCGTTTAGCCGCCGAGCAAGTGTCAGCTCGTGTTGAAACTTAATTTGTCTGCCTATGGGCTGTTACATGATTGGCAAATCCTAGGGTTGATCTTGTATGACTTAACTCTTGCTAGTCTTTGCATTTTGTATGACTAGCTTCATGATCATCTGAATATGTAATATTTGGGATGCCTTACTTTGTATGTCTGATGATCTAACATCTTGTAACAATTATTTGCTTGCTTAAGATTGAGACATTAGGCTTATTCTTGACCATAAGAGACTGTTGGCTTGTAGATAAACCCTCATGCATCTAGACAGCCGTGACCGTATTGCGAGTTGGGTTGCACTTCAATGTATGTAGCTGGCTGTGTCTGTCCTCCGCTCTCCAGTATTTTGGTTCTGGGGCGTGACATTAAGTTTTACATTTTCTTGATTCGCTTTCTCAAGCTTTTCAGGAGCTTCATGTAAGCTTAACTTCAAAGAAGTAATCTCATTGGTGTCACTAAAAGAATCTTTATTATCTTCTAGCATTCTAGATTGCTTTGAAAACTCAGATTGTACAAATGTTGGCTCTTTCTTAGCACATTTGTACATATCTATCATTTTCCTCTTATCTTCTAATAGATCAGTAAAACCATCAAACAATTCATCAAAAGTAAATTCTTCATAGAGAGGGTTCGATATTACCTTAGCATCAGTAGCCATGAAGCATAGGTTCCCTGTGTTGCAATGCTTTTCTTCTTCTTCAGAATCATTAGCTTCGCTTTCACACCAGATGCTAGTGTTGGCATAGTTTCTAGTAGAAGACCTTCTCTTGTTGGTTTGAACATGCCTGCTTCCCTTCCTTATGACAGGACAGTCTTTCTTGATATGACCTGTTCTTTTACAGCTGAAGCAGATAGGTTCTTCATCATCTCTGGAATATTTTTTATTTTTGTTCAACTTCTCATATCTGGAATCTTCTGAAGTTTCTTGTTTTAAGGGCCATCTGTTCGTTGTCTGAGCAGTATGTCTCACTTTCATCGTCGGAGGCTATCTTGTAGTTAGCTTTGAATGCTATCACCTTCTCTTTTAGAGCCGACTCTTCAAATTATTTAAGGTCTAGCTCATGCGCCATAAGCTTTCCTATAAGGGTTTCAAAAGTCATGATCGTGAGATTATTTCCTTCAATATTGGCTATCGCTTTAGGATTCCAGTTCTTGGTTAGCCTGCGAAGCATCTTCCGAATCTTCTTATGAGTGTTGTATTCTTTTCCAAGGGAAGATAGAGGATTAACAATATCTAGGAACCGAGTAAACATATTTGTGATAGTCTTATTAGCTTCATTTTGAAGGCCTCATACTCTTGTGTTAGTCATGAGATTTTGGATTCCTTCACTTGTGAAGTACCTTCATGAGTAACCTCAAGAAGTTTCCAAACCTCGTGAGATGTGACACATGTAGAAACTCTATTGAACTCAGTTCTATCTACAGCAAAAATTAAAGCATTGATGGATTTTGTATCGAGACTAGCTTGTTTCTTTTCATTGTCGGTATATGTGTCGAACGGTTTTTCTACTAGAACACCCTCTACTGTAATATGTAGTGGTTTCTTATATCCATTCATGACAATCGACCATAAATCGATATCAAGAGACTTGAGAAAAAAGCTCATACATGTCTTCCAATAGTGTAGTTTGTACCATCAAATAGGGGTTGCCTATTTGTTGATTGACCTTCACCATTGCTTGGATATAGGGATGCCATATCTCAAGGAGTTTTCATTCGACTAGAGATAAACTGTGCTCTGATACCAATTGTAGGATCGATGGCACCTCTAGAGGGGGGTGAATAGAGTGCAGCGAAACATAATTACCAATTAAAAATTTAAAGCATGTGAAGCAAATGATTATACAAACTTAAATGCAAGTAAAAAAGTAAATAGTGGAGGCAAGAAAGCAATACATTGGCACAACAGGTTTATACTGGTTTCTCTCTGAGAGGACTAGTCTAGTTCACGAGAACTCTTGCTCACTATAATCCACTATTTTGAATAGAGATTACACCGCGTGCTTTACTCCGAAGAACACGCCAACTTCAACACCATCATGTTTTTATCCGAAGCCCACGATCAAACTTCAACAACACATTTCTGAGAAATGCTTTTATACGCCAAGCTTTGTATAACTCGAATACTCCTAATCGGAATCCACCGGCACTAGAAGGATCGGAGTTGTCTTAGAATTTGAAGATTGAAGCTTTGTGAATAGAATAGAAAGCTTAGGAATAGATATAGAAGATGAAGATTGAATGAGTAGAAATGGGAATTTCTTCTCTTTTTATAGGAATTTTGAGACAGAGTTCGGGCAGAACTCGGAAGGCTAACGTTCATAATTTTGAACGTTGGTGACCCAAAAGAATAGGAAAAGCTGCTGACCAGGAGAAATCCCAGGGGACCGAGTTCGGGCAGAACTCTGGCCGAGTTCGGGCAGAACTCTGGCCGAGTTCGGTTACCAGGGATCCTGGTCAACCTGATTTGGTTTAGGCTTTTGGATGTGGGTTTGGCTTTTGGATCAAGGATTGATTTTAGGATAGAACTTCTAAATATCAGTGATCCCAACTCACAATATAATTTAGACTCAATAAAAGAAAAATACAGAATAAATATAAAAAATTCAGTGGAGATGAAATCTGCGATCTTCAGTTTCTTTTCATATCAAGTTCGGAGTTTTAAGTCAATTATCGAAATCGGTTTGACCATGGCTTAATGGGCCAATACACCACACGCAGGGTGTAGCGTGATCTGATATTACTTATACGAAGCTTTCCATGTATGGTCGACCTGGTCCATTTACCTGTACTTGTGCATAGTCGGTCATATGGAATAGCCTGATTCTGACCCAAGCCGATCACATAACACTCTAGTATCTCAAGGCACTGTTAATATTACATGATATGTTCTGATTACCTGCTGATTTACTGATTCCTAATTTACTTACATGTTTTCTTTTACCATGACATGATTCCTGCTTATCTTACAACTGTTAAATTTTGCTATCCATCATGTATCTCATTTACATACTGTTTATTAATAGCACTTGTCAACTTAATGAAACTCCTATTAGTGTTTGTACTTCGCTCCAATCCTGTCTGGATAACATTTTTTAGAGGGCTTAGAGGACTTTTGTCCTCCCAACTATGGATCGGCAGTAGATGATGACGTTGCTCAGGAGTTTCCTGTGGAGCTGGTGCTCGTAGGGGATGCACCTCCAGTAGTACTTAGCTAGTAGCTAGGATTGCTGAATTTGTCTCCAGTTTGATATATTTGGATATGTTATATTATTTCAGGATATGTATTATTTGACATGGACTACTCTATTTGTACTTGACATATGCTAGTACTCTGTTTTCATTATCATCTGTCCATATCGTGTTATTATCTTCCTCTAGATTATGTGATTGAGTATACATGTTTATTGATGTCATATTATTCCTCCGTGAGGAGATGAGTTATATTGTTGACAGATTATATTTCATATATGTTATATTGTTTAGATAGTGTAGTTGACCTATACAACATTCTACCGCCAACACTGCGGCGTAGGCTTGATGTACCCACGTGCTTGTGTCCCTAAACTGGGTCCAGGTCATGACAGCAGGTTCCATAGTTTCTGCGGGTAGCCATAAATAAGGACTTAGAAATAGAGTTAGAGATCTTGCCTTGGATATACTAGTTAGCAACCCATAGTTATGAAAAACGACCGATATATGATAGCTAGGAGTTCTAAAACGATTATAACGAACGGTTACGTTTAAATTGTGGTATATACATAGTGGACATAAAAAAATGAAGATGGGCATGGATAGAGTAGAAAGAAAAGGTATTATCTAGGTTGCTATTTAAAGAAAAATAATTGAAGATGGGCATGGATAGAGTAGAAAGAAAAGGTAACTGGATAAAAAAGTTAGGAATGGATAAGTGACATAAAAGAAAAATTTTAAACATAGTTTACCTATGACAACGTAATAAGAATTTCTATGAGTAAGGGACTTATACAAGTTGCATACCTACAAACACAAACACTAAGACCGAGACTCAAGAAAGAATAAGGATATTAGCTCGAGAAAATTAAAAATACAGGTTGGGGATGAATAAGATAAGTATTAGGAAGGGATATTTATATAAACATGTTGATAAGGCAGTAGCAGAAGTAGTACTACGTTAGTTTGAGACTCATGTTTAAGGATTAGGTTTGAAGATTATAGGGAACCAAACTATCAAACGAAATAGCATACGTCAAAAAGGAGAGAAACATTTGGAATCAGAATATGGGAATAAAATTGGCATAGAATATCCTTCAAAAAGATAAACTTTACCTAGGGCTTAAGTGGTATGAAAAAAAAGAATTTGGGAATAAAAGTGAATGAGTTATATATTTCTGAGATTATCCTCCGTTGGAAGAGTATATCTATTCTGGATAGGTACATTATATTATGTTATCTATTTTTGAGACCTAGGACAACATTCTACTGCCGACACTGCGGTGTAGGATGGACGTACCCACGGCCTCGTGCCCTTCTACTATGCGGGTCGTGACACGTTTTTAGTGGTGGCCCATGTAGGTCGAGATTCACATTGATGTGATATCATGGAAGTGCAACGACTTAGTTGTACTACTGCGAGCCTACGATAGAATATAGGAAATAGGGTATTGGAATGAGAGGATACTCAATCACAGTTAGGACTTCATGAGAGATCCCTGGGACTACCCTTGAGAATCTTGTTTTGAACTTCAATTCAAAATTCTTCATCTTATTATTGTTCACCCTTGTTCCTTGTTATTTAATTTGATTTTTGATGGTTCTTTATTGATTTTGATTTTTATATTGAGATGAATTTTATGGCATGAGTTGTAGTATCTTCTGATAATATGTGTTGATGAGGACAACAGGGAAGGTAAAATGTCTACTTGGTTATGGAGCATGGAGTTCATCGCAGCCATATTAGCCGGCGTGGCGAAAACATAGAGACCTGACTTCGGATGTATATATCTAAGTTATAAAATTTAGAACTAGTCGCTGCTATACTAGTCAGCGTAGCAAGAATTCTAGACGACATGATTATAGAGGTACATACCTGTCACTTCCCATTCCCAGAATACGTATTTTTAGAATGCATGTACTGTTTAAATGTAAATATTTTATATTTATCATGTATTGCTCTGTATTTAAATCCCTTTAATTTTATGTTAATTAATTTCCTGCAATTTTATTTCTGCACTTTACTTTCTGCTTTCATACTCTGCTTTAGCTTTGCTATGGGTTCGGCTCAGATTGGTTTAATTATGTTGGTTCATCATGAACCGAAATAAACCCCCATCTACCACCACCCCATTTAAAGCCCTAAACCCTTTCTCTCTCTTCATTGCTTCTTCTCATTACTCTTCTTCTTCCTCATAACTCTTCCACCAACCTAGGAGAGCAAGGCAAGTGCCAACTTGCTTCTTGATGGATCCCCATTTTTATTGTTCCATCATCTTTCTTATTTGATTCTAAGTCTCTTTAGTACTTGGCATTTTCGATTTCCATGGCTTCTTTATTGTAGATCTAAGTTTGTTGCATTTTCGAATTTCTTAGGTTTTGATCTAGTAAACTTTGTTATCTCCAAATTTTGATGGTTCCATGTTGTAGAGAATTTCGTTCTACCCCATTTTGACCTATGGAAGTTCAGATTTGGGCTTAGAATGAAGGATTTATGGAGCTTGGAAGCAATGGCTTCCATGGTTCTGTTCTCACAAAAATTCGGAGAGGAAGAACGGTCACAGCGCATGAGATTATTTATTTCCCAATTATTTCCCACAGCGCATGATATTATTTATTTCCCAATCATTTCCCTCAGGCGCATGAGATTATTTTTTTCCCAATCATTTCCCACAGCGCATGAGATTTATTTCCCACCGCATAAATCTTTCTTCCTCAGGCGCATGATATTATTTATTTTCCAATCATTTCCCTCAGGCGCATGAGATTATTTATTTCCCAATCATTTCCCACAGCGCATGAGATTTATTTTCCACTGCATGAATCTTTCTTCCTCAGGCGCATGATATTATTTATTTTCCAATCATTTTCCACAGCGCATGAGATTATTTATTTTCCAATCATTTCCCACAGCGCATGAGATTATTTATTTTTCAATCATTTTCCACAGCGCATGAGATTCATTTCCCACCGCATGAATCTTTCTTCCTCAGGCGTGTGATATTATTTATTTTCCAATCATTTCCTCAGGCGCATGATATTATTTTTTTTCCAAATTATTTTCCACAGCGCATGAGATTTATTTTCCACAGCCGCATGAATCTTTCTTCCTCAGGCGCATGATATTATTTATTTTCTAAATCATTTTCCACAGCGCATGAGATTTATTTACCACAGCCGTATGAATCTCCATTCCTCAGGCGCATGAGAATATTTATTTTCCAATCATTTCCCACAGCGCATGAGATTATTTATTTTCCAATTTTTATTTCCCGAATTTGGCATTAATTAACATTGATTGTTATCTTGATTAATTATTGATCATGCGTTCCTAGATGGAACTAAGAGACTGGCTAGTCGTCTTATTGAATTAAATGGAATAAGACACGTTCATATTTGCAATCGATTGGCCAATCCCGAATATTGACATATAGATACATGCAGGCTACAATTATTTATTTACTTTACGAAAGCAGCATGTGTACTCTATGGTCAAGACATGATTATTCCGTGGTTAGTTTTAATTGTTGTATTACGCTATGTAAGACCTACAACCTAACCGCACGGGTATCGTTGTAGAGTTGAGCATATCGTACTTTGTACGGAAGTACTCATTCTGAAATGACCATGATCCACGGCATGGGATTTCACTTAACATAGAGGCTACTAAGTTAAACAAAATAATGATTGCATGGAGGGAATGGATCTCCGAGTTCTTACATGGCAGTCCTCTTTGGGACTATTAGCGCCCAACAGGCCGGCTGGTTCCCACAGATACTGTAAGTCTGCTACACGAGCAGGGAACGGTATCTGCTTATATTATTGTATATTGTATATTGATGATGGACGTCCCGCTGGGACTCGTCTAATTCATGATTGGCGCAATTGATTGATTGGATCGACTAGCCTTGCTTGTCCATAGTAAGAACTGAGAAATCCTTATTGCATAATTCCAGGCTAACTTGGGACTCACAGTAGTAAGCCGTAGGAGTTGGATGGCCGTTTAAGTTGATTTGTTTGTGTACTGTACCTACTCTGTTACCTAACTGAGATGATCAGAGCATCAGGACATGACGGGCCAACTTCTGTCCTTGTTTGGTTGGGAGGTTGGTTCGAAATGTCGTGATGTTACGTGAATCCCAGTAGCAAGCAGAGATCTATTATTATATTCTCTTATTTACTGGTTTAATGCCTCATATCGTGCTTCTTTGCGGTACTTGCTATTAGAGGTCTAACCTCTCTGGTTTTGCATGGCCAGATTTAGAGCCGGTCCCCGAGGACTCAGCTTACTTCCACCTCCAAGATGGTCAATACTAGAGGGATGATTGCAGGAGGACTCGAGTGGGTTCCTTACTTTCCCGCTCGTTTTGTTACTTACTTTATATTTTGCCGTTTGGCACCGACATGTTAGTCGGATTGTCTTGTACTTACTTTTACATAATTGTAATTAAGTCAGACTGCAGCTGATAACAATTGTGTATATGTTGCTATATCATCTGGCTATGTTTTGTAAAGTCAGATCTCAAGAACATTTTGACTAAGCGTTTGGGACGCCTTATTGCTTATTCTTAAATGTTCTCTGTTATTGCTTCCTGTTTGAATGATTGAGACAATAGATGTGAAGTGATCATAGCGAGACTTTCATGTAGTATGCACCCCCTTGTCTTTTAGACAACATTGATCGTATTATACGGTATTCATCTACCCGTAATACGTAGCTGGCTGAGTCATTCCCCCGCTCTCCAGTATTCTGGTTCTGGGGCGTGACAAGGTTTTAGTGGTGGCCCATGCAGGTCTGATTTCAGACTTGTGGGGTATTTTAATTTATAGGATGTCTCAATCACACATGTTCTCCCTTGATCTCATGATTCGTTACTCTCGACTCTAGCTTGACATTCCGGTATCCTTTGACTTCATTGATCTTTCCTGTCCGATCATTTGATTGTTCTTTTGTCCCTTTTCTTAGGGGCACCTCGTCCGCATCTGTCATGATTGGGCAACAACAACAAGAGCAACACGGACAACCTGACCATGTTGGTCAGCAACAAGGGTCGGTACTAACTCAAGAGACTATCCAAGAAGAAGTAATAGTGGAAGCAGCAGCTGGATCACAGTATCCGGAGATTCCACCACCACCAACAGTTCCACCTACCCCTGCGAAAATAGACACACCGGCTCTTCTGGAGATCATGAGAGGGATGATGGCTACTCAGCAACATCAGATGTTAGTCCAGCAGCGCATGCATGCTCAGTTGCAGGAGCAGAACGTACTACTTAACCAAAGATTGCAGACAGCTTTGGAAAGAGGGACGAGGACAGATTCAGGAGCATCAGCCAGGTTTTGTAAGTTCAATTCCCCACCGTTTCGAAGGAACGGAGGATGCCATCTCAGCAGATGCATGGCTTAAGGATATTGAGGCTATTCTGACAGCAGCTAAGGTGCCGGCAGAAGAACGTGTGGATCAAGTAAAGTTGTTACTTCAGGATCTCGCACGTGATTGGTGGGAATCAGAGGAAGTAGGCATCAGACGTCCTGTTGCTTGGGACGATTTCACTGCAAGATTCAAGACAAAGTACTATGGGGTTGTGGCGCAGTTTGAGCTACAACAGAAGTTTATCAACCTCAAGCAGGCCGGCAAGACTGTAGATGCTTATGCAGCAGAGTTCTGCAGATTGAGTAGGTTCGCCCCAGAGATGGTAGCAACAGAGAGCCAGAGGGCTATGGGGTTCCAGCAAGGGTTTCATCTTGAGCTCTTGCAATTGATAGAGGGACACAATTACCAGACTTTTGATGAAGTATTGACGACGACTCGAAGGCATGAGATAACCGTTCAGAGGATCACGGCAAGGACTGGAGGTCAGAAGAGATCTCACAGTCAGATTGAAGGAGGAGGGGGAGTAGCGCCCCGAACAACAGCACCATCCCTTGGCATTCGCATTCACGATGTGGAAATACGAGGGCCAGCACCACCACCCAGGCAGCAACAACAACAGAGGAAGAACCAGCAACCCCCAGCGGGCTGTACTTATTGTAGAAAGATGGGGCACACTAGAGATGTGTGTCGGACATTGAACGGACTGTGTTTGATATGTGGAAATCCAGATCATCGGGTTACCACATGTCCCATGAATTCGAGGTCAGGAGGACCAGTGCAGCAGTTTCCTGCTCTGCCATCACCAGGGGCAGGGCAGTATCGAGGACCCGCAGTGGCAGTGAGACCATTGGCCAAGCGTCCGTTAATGCCACAGGCTCAGATATTTCGGCAGCAGGGACCGCCGATGCAGCAACACCAGCATAGACCACCCCAGCATCACCAAGGCAGGGGCCAGCGGCAGCACCAGGCCAGGCCGCAGCATGGGAACCAGCAAGGAGGTCGAGGGCAGGCATTCACTCTGTACTTAGAGGAGGCATTATCATCGGAAAATGTTGTGGCAGGTAACATTCTCGTCGCCTCATATCCCGCAGTAGCATTGTTTGATTCAGGAGCATCACACTCATTTATATCTGCACAATTTGCGACACGGCTAGGAATAGAGTTCGAGGCATTGCTAGGGAGGTCGAATATACTCACTGGCATTGGGCTCGTAGGAGTTAGTAGAGTTATTCTAGCGTGTAGCGTTGTAGTTTGCGGGCATTCCTTACCCGTCCGGTTGATAGAATTTCCTGTTGGAAATTTCGACGTTATCTTAGGCATGGACTGACTGAAAGACAGTCATGCGACGATAGATTGTCGTAGAGGGAGTGTATCTTTTGATATTCCAGGCATGAAGAGATTTACCTTAGTCAGATCAGAGGCAACTCAACAAGAGCAGGGAGTAATAACGACAATGGAAGAAGTTCAAGTTTCGAAGGTAGTTGAAGAATTTCTGGACGTATTTCCCGAAGAACTTCCAGGTCTACCACCGGTTAGAGATATTGAGTTCAGTATAGAATTGGCACCTGGAACTAAACCGATATCAGATCGAGTTTATAGAATGGCGAATTTCGAGCAGGCCAAGGTATATCAGCACATAGAGGAACTGAAGGAGAAGAAGTTCATCCAAGCTAGCATATCACCATGGGCAGCACAAGTGGTACTTGTGGGAAAGAAGGATGGGTCATCCAGATTGTGCATCAATTACAGGAAGCTTAATGCGGCAACAGTGAAGAACAAGTACCCACTACCCAGGATCGACGACTTATTTGATCAGTTGAGCAAAGCTAGAGTTTTCTCCAAGATAGATCTTCGTTCAGGGTATCATCAAGTGAGGGTTCGGAAGGAGGATATTCCCAAGACAGCATTCAGGTCGAAGTATGGGCATTATGAATTCTTAGTAATGCCGTTTGGTTTGACCAATGCTCCAGCAATATTTATGGATTTGATGAACCGCATCTTTATGCCATACTTAGATCAGTTTGTCGTTGTATTTCTTGACGACATTCTCGTATATTCAACTAGTGAAGAGGAGCATAAAGATCACCTCCGGAAGGTGTTACAGGTTCTGAGAGAGAACCAGTTGTATGCCAAGCTCAGCAAGTGTGAGTTTTGGTCGGATCACATTTCATTTTTGGGTCATATCATATCAGGAGCTGGAGTAGCAGTGGATCCCAAAAAGGTAGAAGCAGTAGAGAGTTGGCCAGTACCCAAGACCGTAGCTGATGTACGGAGTTTCTTGGGATTGGCAGGATATTACAGAAGGTTCGTATCAGACTTTGCAAGGCTTTCAGCACCTATGACCCGCTTGACACGGAAGGATGTACCATTTGTCTGGTCGGCAGAATGCCAAGCATCATGTGAGAATTTGAAGCAGAAGTTGATATCAGCGCCTATTCTTACATTGCCAGTTAGACCCGGAGGTTTTACCGTTTATTATGATACGTCAGGTAAAGGACTTGGATGTGTCCTCATGCAACATGGGAAGGTGATAGCATACGCATCTAGGCAACTTCGAGACCACGAGAAGAATTATCCGACTCATGACTTGGAGTTGGCGGCAGTAGTATTTGCTTTGAAGCTATGGAGGCATTACTTATATGGTGACCGAGTAGACATGTACACAGACCACAAAAGTCTGAAGTACATCTTTACTCAGAAGGAGCTGAACATGAGGCAGAGAAGATGGTTGGAGTTGATCAAGGATTACGACATGGAGCTTCAGTATCACCCAGGCAAGGCTAATGTGGTAGCAGATGCTCTCAGCATGAGAGGCGGCGCATTTATGTTAACAACACAGAGGCATATTTTAGAAGACCTTCAGGAGATGGGCATCGAGGTTATACTTCCTAGTGATGTAGGAGTTCTGGCGAGTCTACAAGTTCAATCTGACTTGGTAGACAGGATCAAGGCAGCTCAGGCACAAGACCCAAGGATTCAGAAGCTTAGAGCAGAATGTGAGTCAGGACTCAGAAAGGAGATGCAAATTCATGAAGATGGTACCCTTAGGTTTGGGTCACGTCTATGTGTGCCTAGTGGAGATATCAGACAGGAGGTTATGGCAGAAGCTCACAGTTCTCAGTATTCCATACACCCTGGAGGGACCAAGATGTACCAAGATATCAAGCAACACTTCTGGTGGAACAGGATGAAGAGGAAGATAGCTAGATTTGTTTTCCGTTGCTTGGTATGTCAGCAAGTGAAGGCAGAACAGCAGAGGCCAGCTGGGTTATTGTAACCGCTTCCTATCCCGGAATGGAAGTGGAAACATATTACAATGGACTTTGTGACCGGTTTACCGAGATCACCAAGTGGTAAGGATGCTATTTGGGTAATCGTAGATCGGCTTACGAAAGTGGCACATTTTTTTCCTTTTAGAGTAGGTCAATCTACGGAGAAGTTGGCAGAATTGTATATGCAGCAGATAGTCAGGCGGCATGGGGTCCCTGTCAGTATTGTTTCAGACAGAGATACCCATTTTACGTCACATTTTTGGAAGAGCTTACATCATAGCCTTGGTACCAAGTTAAGATTAGCACGGCATACCATCCACAGACGGACGGGCAATCAGAAAGAACAATTCAGACTTTAGAGGATATGTTACGAGCTTGCACCCTAGATTTTGGAGGATCTTGGGAGAGCCACCTACACTTGGTCGAGTTCTCATATAATAACAGTTATCAAGCCAGTATCCAGATGGCGCCATTTGAAGCACTATATGGTAAGAAGTGTAGGTCGCCACTAGCATGGGACGATATCGGGGAGAGAAAGATGCTAGGCCCAGAAATAATTGTCCAGACCGTTGAAGTGGTTAAGGGAGTTAGAGAACGACTTCGAGTTATGCAGGATCGACATCGTCATTGGGCAGACCAGCATCGTAGGCCGCTAGAATTTTCTGTTGGGGACCACGTATTCTTGCGAATCTCACCTACCCGTGGGGTCATTAGATTTGTCATTCGCGGGAAGTTGAGTCCCCGATACGTGGGCCCGTTTGTTATCCTTGAGAGGATAGGCGATGTTGCTTATCGTTTATCCCTTCCACCTTCGTTTCGAGAGGTGCATGACGTGTTTCATGTATCTCAGTTATGAAGGTATGTATCGGACCCAAGCCATGTCCTTGATCATTCTGAGCTGGTTGTTGGTACCAACCTGTCTTACGAGGAACAGCCTGTGTCTATTTTGGATCGAAGAGAGAAGATACTCAAGAACCGAACAATTAACCTTGTCCGGGTTGCTTGGGGTCATCACTCTGTAGGAGAGTCAACGAGGGAACGTGAGGATGATATCCGATCATGGTATCCGCACCTGTTTGACTCGTAAGGTATATTTTCTTCTGTATACCTTGATTGTCTTAACTCCTCATGCTTGTCACCTTATGAGTAGAATTCCTTAATGTTGTAGATTGTTAGATGTAGATACATTACTTGTTATTATCATTGTAGAATGATTGCTTACTCAATTGTTTATACTTAGATTAGTTTAGCTTCAATATTTCTATCATGCTTGGATCTGAAATTACGAGGATGGAATTTTTCTAAGGAGGGTAGAGATGTCACTTCCCATTCCCAGAATACGTATTTTTAGAATGCATGTACTGTTTAAATGTAAATATTTTATATTTATCATGTATTGCTCTGTATTTAAATCCCTTTAATTTTATGTTAATTAATTTCCTGCAATTTCATTTCTGCACTTTACTTTCTGCTTTTATACTCTGCTTTAGTTTTGCTATGGGTTCGGCTCAGATTGGTTTAATTATGTTGGTTCATCATGAACCGAAATAAACCCCCACCTACCACCACCCCATTTAAAGCCCCAAACCCTTTCTCTCTCTTCATTGCTTCTTCTCATTACTCTTCTTCTTCCTCATAACTCTCCCACCAACCTAGGAGAGCAAGGCAAGTACCAACTTGCTTCTTGATGGATCCCTATTTTTATTGTTCTATCATCTTCCTTATTTGATTCTAAGTCTCTTTAGTACTTGGCATTTTCGATTTCCATGGCTTCTTTATTGTAGATCTAAGTTTGTTGCATTTTTGGATTTCTTAGGTTTTGATCTAGTAAACTTTGTTATCTCCAAATTTTGATGGTTCCATGTTGTAGAGAATTTCGTTCTACCCCATTTTGACCTATGGAAGTTCAGATTTGGGCTTAGAATGAAGGATTTATGGAGCTTGGAAGCAATGGCTTCCATGGTTCTGTTCTCAGAAAAATTCGGAGAGGAAGAACGGTCACAGCGCATGAGATTATTTATTTCCCAATCATTTCCCACAGCGCATGATATTATTTATTTCCTAATCATTTCCCTCAGGCGCATGAGATTATTTATTTCCCAATCATTTTCCACAGCGCATGAGATTTATTTCCACCGCATGAATCTTTCTTCCTCAGGTGCATGATATTATTTATTTCCCAATCATTTCCCTCAGGTGCATGAGATTATTTATTTCCCAATCATTTCCCACGGTGCATGAGATTTATTTCCCACCGCATGAATCTTTCTTCCTCAGGCGCATGATATTATTTATTTCCCAATCATTTCCCACAGCTCATGAGATTATTTATTTTCCAATCATTTCCCACAGCGCATGAGATTATTTATTTCCCACCGCATGAATCTTTTTTCCTCAGGCGCATGATATTATTTATTTTCCAATCATTTCCTCAGGCGCATGATATTATTTATTTCCCAAATCATTTTCCACAGCGCATAAGATTTATTTCCCACAGCCGCATGAATCTTTCTTCCTCAGGCGCATGATATTATTTATTTCCCAAATTATTTCCCACAGCGCATGAGATTTATTTACCACAGCCGCATGAATCTCCATTCCTCAGGCGCATGAGATTATTTATTTTTCAATCATTTCCCACAGCGCATGAGATTATTTATTTTCTAATTTTTATTTTCCGAATTTGGCATTAATTAACATTGATTGTTATCTTGATTAATTATTGATCATGCGTTCCTAGATGGAACTAAGAGACTGGCTAGTCGTCTTATTAAATTAAATGGAATAAGACACGTTTATATTTGCAATCGATTGGCCAATCTCGAATATTAACATATAGATACATGCAGGCTACAATTATTTATTTATTTTACGAAAGCAGCATGTGTACTCTATGGTCAAGGCATGATTATTCCGTAGTTAGTTTTAATTGTTGCATTACGCTATGTAAGACCTACAACCTAACCGCACGGGTATCGTTGTAGAGTTGAGCATATCGTACTTTGTACGGAAGTACTCATTCTGAAATGACCATGATCCACGGCATGGGATTTCACTTAACATAGAGGCTACTAAGTTAAATAAAATAATGATTGCATGGAGGGAATGGATCTCCGAGTTCTTACATGGCAACCCTCTTTGGGACTATTAGCGCCCAACAGGCTGGCTGGTTCCCACAGATACTGCAAGTTTGCTACACGGGCAGGGAGCGGTATCTGCTTATATTATTGTATATTGTATATTGATGACGGGCGTCCCGCTGGGACTCGTCTAATTCATGATTGGCGCAATTGATTGATTAGATCGACTAGCCTTGCTTGTCCATAGTAAGAACTGAGAAATCCTTATTGCATAATTCCAAGATAACTTGGGACTCACAGTAGTAAGTCGTAGGAGTTGGATGGCCGTTTAAGTTGATTTGTTTGTGTACTGTACCTACTCTGTTACCTAACTGAGATGATCAGAGCATCAGGACATGACGGGCCAACTTCTGTCCTTGTTTGGTTGGGAGGTTGGTTCGAAGTGTCGTGATGTTACGTGAATCCCAGTAGCAAGCAGAGATCTATTATTATATTCTCTTATTTACTGGTTTAATGTCTCATATCATGCTTCCTTGCGGTACTTGCTATTAGAGGTCTAACCTCTCTGGTTTTGCATGTCCAGATTTAGAGCCGGTCCCCGAGGACTCAGCTTACTTCCACCTCCAAGATGGTCAATACTAGAGGGATGATCGCAGGAGGACTCGAGTGGGTTCCTTACTTCCCCGCTCGTTTTGTTACTTACTTTATATTTTGCCGTTTGGCACCGACATGTTAGTCGGATTGTCTTGTACTTACTTTTACATAATTGTAATTATGTCAGACTGCAGCTGATAACAATTGTGTATATGTTGCTATATCATCTGACTATGTTTTGTAAAGCCAGACCTCAAGAACATTTTGACTAAGCGTTTGGGACGCCTTATTGCTTATTCTTAAATGTTCTCTGTTATTACTTCTTGTTTGAATGATTGAGACAATAGATGTGAAGTGACCATAGCGAGACTTTCATGTAGTATGCACCCCCTTGTCTTTTAGACAGCATTGATCGTATTATACGGTATTCATCTACCCGTAATACGTAGCTGGCTGAGTCATTCCCCTGCTCTCCAGTATTCTGGTTCTGGGGCGTGACAATACCCCAGTTATGGAATCTATCGTTTATCGCAGACTTGCTTACTGGCATGGCGAGGATTCTGAGCATCATAATTTTGGACATACGCATATGATTTTCAGATTGTACCTTAAGAATGGTTCTTAACGTACCGTCTCAATCATTTCACATCTGTTATAATAGATTCTGTTCCATCATTAATTAACTTAATAGTAAGAATACTTTCATATCCTTTAGTCCAGTTCTTTCTAGAACCTCATTTCATCTATAGTTCTTTCATAGTGTGATGGTTTGATGGCTTGTAGTGGATCTGTATCCTTGAGATGATAATTTAGCATTGGTATCAGGACAGTAACCCATTGTAGTTAATTCTCTATTATTTATAATAATTACCAGTTTTCATAAATATGTTGAATGATAGTCTGTCTTACAGCCTTTGATGATTTCTTGTTTTCCATCTATCTTTCCCGTATGGCATCCATGATCATAGCCCGTCGTATGAGAGTAGGTGCAGCTCCGGATATGACTGAGAGCGTGCTTCCACCTTCTATGGCTCAGGAGGTAGTGGCCCCTTCGGCTGACCGGGGGTAGTTGCACCTCCTGTCATTGAGGAGGTGGTAGCAGCCTCACCAGAGAGTTTTCCTCCATCTCCTGCCATTCAGGAGAGGGCTGCAGTTTCGTCTGAGACCGATAGTCTTTCACCGCCTCCTCTTCTACTCCCTGGAGTAGTACTCCATACCATATTCCCATGAGGTTTGCTCCCTGATGGAGCTCAGATATTTGGACTTCTCCGGGATGTGTTAGAGACACATAGAGTTCAGACCGAGATCCTGATGGAGTAGAGCCAGAGGATCCAACAGTTGTGGGACCTAGTAAATTCATAAGGATGAGAGCCTAGTTCAAAGAGAGTGAAGAGCAGTATCTACTAAGAGCCTCAAGAGTACCCATACTTTCAACCTATGCCATCCTTTCCAGTTCGAATTCCTGCTCAGCAGAGGCCAGTTGAGCGCGTGCCTGCCCGTGCTTACTGCAAGAAGCTTGGACATGTGTGGTCCGACTGTTTGAGGAAAAAGTTATGTCTGTTTTGTGGGTCAGCTGTACGCATGATGCGAGACTGTCCCACTGCACCTGTCCTAGTCGAAGCCTCGCCTCAAGGAGGGGGCCCTAGTCACTAGACTCAGCTGGAGGTGAGTAATTAACCTAGACTTTAGTATGTCTTTTGAGATGAGTTGATGTTGCGTCCCACCATTGTTTGTGTGCTACTTGATACCTTATGAATTGTCTTGTGCTATGGAGTGGTTAGTGTAGCTAGATGAGACCCCAGGTTGATATAGCATGTTAGGACCAATAATATCATAACCATGTATGTTGTTTCCTTTAATAGGATTGAATGGTTTAGATAAGGCTTTCTTGGACCATGATTGATGGGGGCATGACCTTAAGAAGTGTACGACCGATTTAAATTTTGAGGACGAAATTTTTCTAAGGGGGTAGGATTGTAACTACCACTTTTCTAAAATGAGAGTATTTTTTACTTTTTATGAAATTGATTATTTTAATTAGTATTTAATTGATTAAATTGTGTTATTGATATAATTTGGTATAACCATATTGTTTAAATGCTAGTCATGACTAAGAAAATCTAGTTAGTGAGATTAGACAAACCTTAAATTCATTTTTAATTAAGTAGTTAGACTCTAATCTAGCTAGAAATGACTTAGAATATATTTGTAGGCTATAAACATTAAGTTGGTTTGGGCCTGTATCAAAGAGGCTAGACATAACAAATTAGGAGAGGCCTTTAGGCATTGAACCAAAACCAAAACCTAGCTAAACCCTACATGGCCGTCCACCTCTTCCCTCCCTTGCCTACATAAAGAAACACTTCTTCTTCCTCCTCTCATTTTATTTCAAGCCCTAATTTTAGGAGTTTCCCCCAAATTGTTCCTACATCCATTTCTCGTCCAAATTCTCTAAAACCAATTGCAAACCCTTCACCTTGAAGAGAGGAAGCCTCTATTGGCTAGCTTGGGAGCATTAGGAGCAATTTGGCCATTAGAAGTTGAAGGAGATCTAATCTTGGGTTTGTTCCTTGAGAATCCATCTATCAAGTAGTTAGAGCCCTCTAAACCCTCTAATTTTCCATTCCTTAATGTAGATGCATTCATTTAGGATCCTTATTGCATTAGGAATGATTTGGGTCAATTTTGGATCCATTTGGAGTGCGTATCACGAGAGTATCGGATACGCACATCAAGTGTTTGATGAAATGACTCTTAGGACTTTCTATACTTAAAATTCAGTTTTAATTAGGCTTTCCTAATGGTTATATGTTGTGTTAGCAATGTTAGGGTTATCTTGTGATGTTGGATTGGAATTGGTGGAGTATATTAGACATGGGGACTTAGTACGTGACGTTAGTTTACTGTTTGTGTTCTGTCCTACTCACTTTGTTGTAGCAGCCTATTTCTGGGAAGTAGAGCCACATTTTGGATATTGTATGGTACCAGTTGTATAGTTGATTGAGTATATGATTATATTGAATATGTGTGTAGTATAGCTACTGTGTGTTAGAAAGAGAGGGGTATGTGCCCCATATGAGAGGCAATCCAGGAATGTTAGTTAATGAAGGCTCGGGTATGGGATAATAACAGTATAGGTTGTGTTTTATTCTATTTTCTATATAGTTCAGCCATGTGTTATATGAATACTCTAAAATTGTCCAGTCTAGCCTTCATATATGTTCCCTCATATGGATATCATTTCACAATATTGAGTAACTGTTTCATTGGTTTAGTCATGTAAGCCCTCTGATTTTTTATTAGAATTTATTTAGATTGATTAGAGTTTAATCAAGATTAATCGTGATTTTTTAGTTATTATTAAATTTCCACTTTTAATTTTAATTATCATATGCACCTTACCGTGACTTTTAATTTAGGAGCACAAGACTAGTTGTTTTCTCAAAACCAACTTTACATGCTTGATCTAGTTGAGTCATTCTTCACCCATGACCTTCGTGTGCCACTCAGACACACCATCTTGTGCTTCAATTTCATCGCATAACTTTCCAGACTCAAGACCCAATCTTTATTCACCCTACGGAGTCATATTTATTTCCAACTCGAATTGGGGCCACCATTTCGACCCAAACCTGTTAACCCCATATATGAACACGACCCACTTTGAGCCTACTACGCACATGCCACTTGTGTCCCATTCATTTGAGTCCCTACATGCTATTTATTTATCCATGATCATCGATGACTTAAATTAGGGTCATGGTGACACCAAACCCAACTTGACCCAATCTAAACCAAACCAACCCAACCCAATTGCATATGACCACTCTCATGACAAACCTTACACACCCAACACCATTCTCTCTCTCTACAACACACCAAACACAAATCCTCCTCACTACAACAGATATGGGATACGATAGCGTGCTCATAACGCTGTAGAATGCCTATTACAGTTTATAGCGTTCTATGGCGCTATAGACAGGTTATAGCATTTAAGAACGCTATACCAGCATTATAGCATTTAAGAACGCTATAGGAAAGTAATAACATTCATGAACGGTATTGAGTTACTATAGCGTCCATGAACGCTATAGACTTGTTATAGCAGTGACAAATGCTATAGAGTTTATATAGCATTTACGAACGCTATAGTTTCTTAATAACGTTTGTTAACGCTATAAGTTATTTATGGCGTTCGTGAACGATGTTGATGTTTAATTACGTTCCTGTATGTTATTGTTTGTTAATAGCTTTTCGATGCAAATTGATTTTTATAGCATTTCTTTCGTGCTATTATATGTGCACCAATAGCATGTCACAATACTATTGCAGAATGCATTAGTGTAAAGAAACAACTCACATCAGAATAGTATTGCAGCACATCAAAATAGCATTGCAGATATACAGAATGCCACAGATATCTATTGCATATATACACAGAATGTGGGTATTCAAAAATTTAAATGCTTATCGACGAATCAATCACAGAATGAATTTCGAACATAAGTAAATTCATTAATTTCACTGTTAAGAACATTCAAAATCCTTTATAATTTCTCCAAAATTAAACATTAACAGCGTAGTCAGCGTTTAATTATTTCCATACATATATCCAAAATGTTGCATATCCAAATTTTAGCTCGAACCCTTCGAGCCTATCCACAACCAAAGCTCCTCAGAAATCCTCTTACTTCATCCAACCTACACAAATACAGGGGGAAACATTAGTGTTTCTGGTTAATAAACAAACAGTTGAATTTATGAGTTAGCTATCAATAGAAAATTGCCTAAAATTCTATGAGTTATAATCAACCAAACAACTGGAATCCATTGTCAGTTGAATTTATTAGTGATCCATTCATATCCATACATACTTAGCAAGTCCACAACTTGTGGCAATGGAGGGCATTGACTCCAATATCTGAACTTTGATTGCAATTTTTGTAAGTAATATTCTTTATATTCTTTTCCTTCCTATACTAATAAGGTAACAGACTTTAGTGGTAGTTAAAAAGAAGTCATATTATTAAGTTTGTTGCTTCCAGTACTACAAATCATATGACAACTTCCCTGAAACATAGCAAAATATGTAGACATAATATTGAATGTAAACTTTCATCTTACTGTAATATTCAGTACTTATATCATTCCTGGACTAAGAGAGAGGTATCACTAAAGACGTACCTAGTCTCCAAATGACATAATGTGGTCTGTTGGCCAAGCATTGGTACTTCCAATGATTTCCTCTACTGTGTCGTTACCAAAACACGGCCTAAACAACAGAGCTTTGAGAATGCTTCTCTTGAGCAACTAATTTAGATTTAGTTGATCCGGCTCTGCCTCCTCTAATCCTACCCCATTTTTCAGATTGTCGTACTACTTGTGAAAGTGCATCACCTTCATCTAATTGTTGGGATCCCACTGAAGGTGGTGCAAGAAGGATTTTCTTGACCTTTTTGCTGAAATTACGATGAAGAAAACTAGAATTAGCCTCCGTTGGACAACGCTTGACTGCCAATACAAGAAAAAAAAACATACTATACATAAGAAGGTAATTGTGTTATACATATAATGAGCTCGTTGTCCTTTGAGTGCTTAGCTTCACCTTCCCCGGTAGTATATCCCCGGATTCAAGCACAAAGCCTAACCTTATCTTTAGGACATGGTCCCTCCCTTCTCTGCGTTGTATTAGGTAAATTGGCATTGATAAGTAGAGAGATATAAATACGAATGAAAAAAATATTTTATACTTACCAATATTTCATCGGCAATGCGAGCAAAGCCTTTTCTACTTCCAAGGTACGACATTGTTTGTTTTTCTCTCATTTGTTTAAACTTTGTAGACCTCTCCTACGTACAATCACATGTATATTATTAGATAATACCTTAAATGTTAGACATTGAAGCTTCAAAAAATATTTATTCAACATACCTTAAATTGTTTTGATGATCTTTTCTTAACGAATAGTTCACATTCTACCGAGTCTACGTCATTCGACTTTTTCTTCAAATATTTTCCCAATTTTGATTTGTTGGTCCTAGCAAGTCTTCCTATTTGTTGGAGGACATACATTTTTGCCTCCTCATCGCGCTCCTTGAATGTAAATTTTTGCTACAAGTGCAAAATAGACATAAGTAATTATTAGAAAGATAGTAGATATAAACTACATTTAACCTTGAATGTAAACTTTCATCTTACTATAACAGCTTGCCAATAGAAGCCCTTGCTCTCAGAAGGTATATGTCTTCAATCATCGAACGTTATTGGTACCATTTTACGTGTTAAACATCCGACAAAAGTTGAAAGATGTTTCAAGTTCCTTCCAATTGGTTGACCATTTTCATTTAACTCCACCTCTAGCCTATTGCCACTTTCGACGGGCAAAGCACTACACCTAGTGGGTCCCCTAGTCCTTGTTGTTCTCTCTGTTTTGCCTTTATTTGAAGCTTGTGGTTCTTGTACGTCATTTGAATCTTCTGGTTCTTGTCCCTCATTTGAAACTTCTGGTTCTTGTTCTTTATTTGAACTTTTTTCCTTGTCCTTCCTTTGCTTCTTGTGCTTCTTTTCCTTCTTGTGCTTCTTTGTAGATTTACTCGCTTAATTTGCACTCTACAAGAACACAGTAAACATTTATGCATTAGAAACGAACTTTGGGTGTTACTGTCTTTGTCTTTGCCTTGTCTGCAACTTCCTGGATCCATGAGGTGTACTAAGTTTAGAAAGCATTCAAGCATAGAATATATTGGCAAAGAATGCAACCCAACACAATGCTTGTTATGTCCTAGTGAAATGTCCAATATGCCTATAAATTCGTCTCCTGTTCAAGAAGCTAGCATATATAGCCCCAAGGAAGAGCTCCTGGATGCAAAGAAGAGCAGACTTTGTCACCTCAGAGTTTTCATGATTCATGAGTTTATCACCCTTTCCTTTGCCTTCATGTCCGCCATAATGAAACGACAACCAGGATGGTACTAGATAAATTGGAAAACGTCGTAGCAAGCAACAACCAGTGTCGTTGGATCATTTGATGTATCAAGTATTATGATGAGGACTCGTAAGATGTGCAACAAAATATTCTCAAACAATCAGAGACAGCAAGTGGCCTAAGCTTCTCAGACAAATATATTGAAACTAAGCGCCATTCGATTAGAGGCATCAATGAATATTTTTAAGTGAATATAATGTAAAAATTTACCATCAAATTGTAGCACATTGGACCATTTTGCATATCTGACAAAATAATGGCTCATATAATGTCATGCTTAATTTTAACAGATAAGACCTCCAAACACTTACAACCACCAAAAGTTCCAAGTTATGGTCCATATCCAAACTGAAATGCAAAGAGCAGGAAGCTTCATTTTCATCAACAACATTAAATATGTAGAGATTTTGAAAATAGCAGTAACTTTTATTAGCAACTTCGATCATCTTCCAATAGAGATTACCAAATTCTTATATAAGAACACTCAGAGTTACCATAAACCTCTAACCCCAGTAATGTGCACGCCAAGAATTTTGTTGACTTATGGAATAAATGTAGCACTCTGAAATACGAAGAAAAATGAAATAACTCCTAGTTGCACACTTTTGATTGTTCTGATTAAAAAATATAATTATTCAATGCCATTAATGGAGGAAAAAGGATAACTACACTGTATACCTGATTTGCAGCAAGCAAGAGTTGTTCCTCACTGTAAATAAGGGATAATTCTCCTGGTCCCTCACTTCATTCCACCTAATCATTAGAATAGTGATCCATGGGTGTAAACAATATAGAGTGCAAATATTAATTTGTTGACTCTTATTTGCCCGATCCTATTTTATATTTGTTTCTCATAATGGATATATGTCTAACATTAAGGTTATCATTCGGATAAAGAAACTAATGTGCAAAAAAAAAAAAAAAAAACTAAAATGCAGCAGATATGTAATGCAGTATAAATTTTGAATGCATTATGTTTATCCTCAACAATTTAGGAACAAATATGTAATATAACATATAATCTAAATGTTCCATATTCAGAATTAGGTACCCAAAGTCAGTTATGTATACCTAGAGAGAAATCACAATTGAGAATGACTTAGTAACTGTAAGGTCTAGAAAAAAAAATCAATAGATGATCAACAAATACTAGGGTGTAATCAAAATATCTACCTGTGTTTTCTACCAAGACGCATGTTACCTTCTCATTAGCGCTGGGTGAAAGACCACCATCATACACACAAAGGCATGCCTATTTCACTGTTGTCTCAATACAAATTGATATAATAGCTCGTACTAACCCGAATGTTCCCATCGCACATGTTGTTACATAGCTCCTCTCCAACCCAAGAGGATGGCAAGTCCAAAGTCTGAAACCCTAGGATTCTACTATTTATCGATTAATATATTGGTAGATTTTACATCACGAAGAACTACTTTTGTATCAAAGCTCCTCGTGTAAGTACATTAACTTGTATTGGATCATTTGAAATTCAAGAAACTAGTAAGAAAAGGAAAAATAAAGTTCCTAGTTTTCCTATTAAAACTAAAACAATACCCTTTTGTTATTCCAAGGATTATTAAAACTAAAACACTTACTGGGTGCCCACTTGCTACAAGATTCTCATTTGGTTGAGCATCGAGTTCGATTACACCTATAAGTTTAGGGCATATTTTGCGGATTCAGTTGCTAGTAGTGATAACATAAATTAAAATCAAACTAGGATACAGTTCGACTGAACGATCGTCAGCACGTCCTTTTGGCCCGAAGACGAAATGGAGGTACACGGGGATCCCTGCTCGAGTTGAGGAGCCACAGACCTTCACAGACACATGCTCACATTCGGACTTTCCCTAACGAAAGTCGAAAGTTCCATAGCTACTACAAAGGTACATTCACCTTGACACCTGAGTCATCATTTGCATGAATGTGCTCCGAACCGACGCAACAAAAGACCCAAATAGAATTGGGAAACTCTCACTTCCAGATTAGCCTAGATTGACTACTCCATTATCTACACAAATTGCAACTTTGATATGTAAAAGCCTAGGGACACTTTAATTTTACAACTTTGATATGTAAAAAATCCAAATACTACATGACTAAAACCTAAGCCTAAATCAAATATGAGCACTCACGGATCAGGGGATGAGCCATCATCTAATTATACCAGAGGAAGAAAAAAATTGGTAAACCATAAATGAATAAAACTTTCCAAATCAGAAACCCTAACCTTTCCGTCGTCGTCAGGAACTCGTCGTCATCGGAGATTGAGTGGAATTAAGGTTAGGGTTCCCAAATGAGGAACCCCGTTGGCCCTGCTCTTCTTCTCTAGTTTTTGCTTCTTCGAACCCTGTCTTTTGCCCCCATGAAGCTGCGGAAGGGCACGAGGCGGGGAGGGTGCAAATGAGGGGTGAATGGAGACAGCGCGGTGGATTGAGAAAAGGGCCAACGTGGGTTCAAGCAAGGGGGAAGGACGATTTGAGAAAAGAGAGGAAAAATTAGGGAAGCTAAGGGTCCGTTTGGATAGTCTTTCTAAAATTTTGTCCTGAAAACAGTTTTATGAAAGTAAGTTATAAAGTTGTTTTCTGAGTATCGAAATTCTGAGTTTGCGTTTGGTTACTTTCATCTGAAAAATAATTTTTAAATAAAATATTTTTAGAAAGCAATTTTTTAACTGTGTCCAATTGTATCCCTCCCAAAATTGTTCGTGTCCACGTGTGTCTGAATTCTCTTCGGCATCTACGACGAGGTCCGGTGGACGAGTTCGACACAAAGCCAGCCGTTACCACGAATGAGAGGCTGCGGTTGCCGTGACCTCAATCTCAGTCGCAGGAATCACCGTGTGCGACGGCCACCGCAGCTCCGGCGTTTAGGGCTCAAGCGAGTTCGTCGGGCGGCGGGACATCGTTGGCGAGTTTGCCGTGCGGGCTGCGAGGCGTCATCGGCGAGTTCGAATGGAGTCGTCGTGCGGCGAGTTCGTCGTGCTGGCGGCGGGGCGTCGTGCGGCAAGTTTGTCGGGCGGCGGGGCATCGTTTGCGAGTTTGAATGGAGGCGTCGTGCGGCGAGTTCGCCGTGCGGGCGGCGGGACGTCGTGGAGGAGGAGGATGGAGGCGGAGGAGGGGGAGCTCGAGGAGGAGGAGGGCGGAGGAGGAGCTCGAGGGGGCGAGGAGGAGGAGCTCGAGGAGGGGGAGGGCGGAGGAGGAAGAGGAGCTCGAGGAGAGGAAGAGCCTCCGCCGCCGAAGTCCTCCGCCGCCGATCGAGCTTAGTCCTCCGTCGGCGTCCTTTCGAAGCCCTTTCCCAAGTTCTGCCAGGTGAGGGAGAGGAGAGGCAGTGAGGAAAAAAAATTTGGAGGAGGAGAGAGAATTGAGGGGTGAGAGGGAAGGGATGGTTTGGGGGGGCCCGCCAACAGTAGAAACAGTACATGAATTGTGCTGAGAAAAGAGCTTTTGGCTCATCTCTGAAATCGAAGTTATAACATTAGTTTTTCCAGAAATTTTTTTTTGAGTGTAAATGTGGGCCACTCAACCAAACGCAGTTTTCTGCTGTTATAACGTTTAAACTCAGAAAACTGAGTTTAAACTTACAACCAAACGGGCCCTAAAATTTTGAGAGGAGGGAATTTTGAGAAAATGTTCCAGCTCATTGTTTTTTTTTTCAAGTCATGGAGCTAAAATTTTCAATAGAATACTTAGGGAGCCAAAATCTTCAACGAAAATTTGATATTAAACGATAGTTTAAATCCGTTAAAATACAATGACAGTTTTAATACGTCGTTGTTGGACAACTCTATCTGTTGCAAATCATCCATTTTGGCATAGTGAGCGTTACCTGAGGAAGAGGGAGGGTTTCGTGACAGAGAGAAAGAGGGGGAGGGTTTCCCGAAGGGGGAGGGGTTTTCGTGACAGAAAGAAGGAGGGGGAGGGGTTTTTGTGACAGAAAGAAGGAGGGGGAGGGGTTTTCAGTTTGGCGTGCGGATTATGAGGAGTTGACGGGTTGGGGTAGAATATATTAAGGTTTTTTTAAACATAAGACATAGCATTTTGCTATGGACAGTACCGATTTAATTTTTAAAAATACAACGGACGGGATTGCCCGCTATCGAGAACGCTATAAATTATACAACAAAATTGAATCGCTCCTATAACTTATTCTTTAATATAAAATAGAAAACTGTGTTGCTTCTCCCATGATTGGAACAGTAGATAGTTCAATTGTGAGCATTCGATTAACTCGGTTAACCGAACCGAATTACCAAATACCGAATTTGACCGAAAATTGAATAACAAAAATTGAAACCAACTGAAATATCCCGTACCAAACCAAACCGAACGGAATAAATCTGTTCGATTTTCAGTTTATTTGGTTTAACCAATATTTCAGTTTATTTATAATTTTTTTGTCAATATATATAGTAACTAAATATATAAAGATATATTTCATATATATATTACGAAATTTTCTTATTCGGTTTACCAGGGAGAGGAATTTTAGATAAAATTTCTGAAAGGTTAGTGGGATTAAACCGAAACCGAATAAGAAATTTTAGTATTTTCGAAACCGAAACCGAACCTAATTTTTTTCAAACCGAACCAAATCTCTTATTCTGTTAGGTTCAGTTCGGATTTTGGTGCAAAAATCGAATAATGCTCACCCCTAGACATACGGGCATAGCAACGTTCAGAAAAAAAAAACTATACCTTTAACAGTGCTCATAACACGCTATATAAAGTTCTGTTAACAGCACTGCATAATGAACGCTATTGATAATGACATTCTAATAGCAGGGAGGCTTCAACGTTATAGATAAACTGCTATTGTATGAACGTTTAATAGCACTTCAATATGAACGCTATGGATGATTATATTATAATAGCAGGGAGGCTCGAACGCCATAGATAAACTGCTATTGTATTCTATTTTAATAGTACCGCGGAAGGAACACTATTGATGATGACATTCTATAGCAGGAAGGCTTGAATGCTATAGATAAACGGCTATTGTATGCCCTATTTGTTGTAGTGGTCTCTAAATATGCTCTAACCATTCCACTAATGACATGCTTAAAAGCTACATGCAACTATTAAATAATAATAAATAGAATTACGCACATGCTAAATACGGGATACCATGTACATAATTCATGAAAGAAAACATATATCGGGATCGGGAAGTGACAACGTAGGAGTCGGATATAGTCATCCACTATAGGCAGATGAAACTGTATCCGTGGCGGCCAACCCGACACGCCAGGACTGGACATAGGGTGGCTAGTATGGCACGATCTCGGGATTATGTTCCCTCCCAATGCTTCTACCGATTTAAGTTGCTTAAGTTAACCCTATCTTGATAATGGAATTACATGTCGTGGTCACATGGTCATCCTCCTATATGTCGTACCATAGTATGTATACCCTAAGTATAAATCCACATCGGCTCAAGGAGTCCCAAATCTAGATCCATGCTTAGTGTAATGCATCAAACAACAATCAATATACTACGATGTTATTACTGACCAATTACCATGACTGTGCTGGAAGGTACACATTTATTGACATATAACACGAACGATCACTTAGCACGTAGAGTCACACCTCAGTGCACTCATTAAATAGCACCGCAATACATACTAATATTATATCTCAATACACACTTAGAATAGGTACCAGCTCGTATACAAGTAATCAGGTCAGAAACACGGTCAAGTTAGGAAGTCACACGGACCCCTCGTGACATAAAAGTCACATATGAATTCTGGTTAAAGTGAGACATGAAGATTCTTGAAGCTAATACAAAGATCTACAACTTTCATGTTGGGAGTTGGGAGAAATTTTGGCCACAAATCAGTCAAATAGGGCATAAAACAGCCAAAACCAGCCAAAATATGCACTATGCGACACTATGCAAGCCATGCGGCACTATTCATCTCATGCGGCACTATGCAAGCTTGCGATACTATTCATCTATGTGGCACTATGCAAGCCTACGACACTATTCATCTCATGCAGCACTATGCAAGCCTATGACACTATTCATGCCTGCGACACTATGCAAGCCTGCGACATTATTCATCTATACGGCACTATGCAAGCCTACGGCACTATTCATCTCATGCAATACTATGCAAGCCTGTATCACTATTCATGCCTACGGTACTATTCATCTATGCAGCACTATGTAAACCTGCGACACTATTCATCTATGCGGTACTATGCAAGCTTGCAGCACTATTCATCTATGCGGCACTATGCAAGCCTGCGGTACTATTCCTGCGATACTATTAATCATTCCTGCCAGAACCAGGACAGATGAACTAGAAAATGTTCAAATATTGATTTGGCCATAATTTCCTCAAAACAAGTCGAAATCTAACTTTTCAAAGGTCAAAATTGGGTAGAATGAGATTTCCTACAACATAGGACCATTAGTTTTCGAAAATAACCAAGTTTGATAGATCAAAACCATGAAAATCCATAAAATCCTAGTTTTAGAAACTTAGATCTACAAAAACTAGCCATTAAAATAAAAAACTCCAAGAACTAAACTTGTAGAGGAGGATGAGAAGAACAACATAGACAAATATATCAAAAAAAATCAAGAAATAAAAAATGCAAGAATCTCTCCATTTGGTGCAAGATGTACTTGCCTAAATGTTGTTTGAGAAAAATAAATGAAAGAGTGAATGAGGAGAGAGAAAGAGGAAGAGAATATATATAGGGGTTGGGTTGACTCAAAGAAACCCTAAGCTTAATCATGCTCTTAATCATATGACTAATGACATGTTAAATGCTACATGATACAACTAATTAAATTAATTAAATAAAATTCTAACCACAACACGGTTCAGAAATCTTATCATCGAAATAGTGAACCACGCCTACAACCAAACAAGGACAAGGGATGGCACACTAATCCGCGATGAGATACTGTTCCACGCCATGGCCAGTTATAAATACATGATACATGCAATAAAGATACAAGTGCCAGATACCATATATATAAAAATCAAAAATTTACGTATTCCGGGAACGGGGAGTGACAATTCCGAATAAAAAAAAAGGGATATTTAGTTTAGGGTCTCACATATATATGGATATTATGGTTTGAGTCTCAAAATTGACCGACGTTAAAGTCTCGAAATCACTGTTCATGTAGGCTAATGAACAGTTATTTCAAAATCCAAATTCTAACAACAATCAATTTCAAGATCCAAACCTTAATATCCATTTATATGTAAGCCCCTGTAACTAAATAACCCATTAGAGGGAAAAATAATTCCAAATACTAAAAAAAAATATACATAAAAATTATAATTTTTCGAAAAGAAACACCAAGGAAATTTTCTCTCCTTTCCGGCGAACCAAATGAGGAAAAATTATTGTATGTTCCGGACTCACCACGTGGCAATGTTGAATGGTGAGCTCGATATGACTCAATATGACTCTTATGGAGAAGGGCTGGGAGGCCTCAATATGACTCTTATGGAGAAGGCATAATCTTGACAGGACACAGTGAATTGCGGTATTATCTCTTCCTCATGAATCAGCAACTGCCTATTGAGAGTCAATTTGTCTCGAAATTGGCTGATCAGTTGAACGCGGAGATTGTTTTAGGGACAGTTCAGAATGCTAAAGAAGCTTGCACATGGCTTGGGTATACATACTTGTATATCAGAATGCTGAGAAATCCAACCCTCTATGGTCTATCAGCTGATGCCCTTGATAGAGATCAATATTTAGAGGAAAGAAGAGGTGATCTGGTAAGTGCATTTGTATGTGAATGCTGATTGATACTTTTGTCATTCTGCAATACCAACATGCACACACACGACCAGCACCTCATAAATAAACACCAGTGCCACCAGTGACTGCGCGCGTGCTACACACACTCCTCTCTCCCTTAATCATTATTTATAGTAACTAAAAATTTCTTAATTCAGTATTGTCTAGTTATATATGTAAGTACGTCAAAACCTTTATATTCTGGAAATTTGCTTCAAGTGTTTCAATAGAGGTTTAGTTTTTCATGAGTATGGTGCATACCACAACTTCTTGTTTTCATGTGTACACACTACAGTTAGTGTTCTCAGAAATGCTGAAGAGAGAAAGGGAGGAGGGAGGCACAAGTATGTAGGAAGTTGCCTTTAAACTAGGCAGTCTTTTGAATTAGAGCAATACCAACTTATGTGTAGGCTCATTTCTGTTGAGTGTTGACTCTGCCTCTTTCAGATGTACAACATTATTGGAACCAGGTTGAGTCCATGCAAGCAGATGAGGTTCACCATTATCTGTTATGGTTCTGTTGACTTTTGCTTCCAGGTGTTGTAGGCCTAGAACCCCAGCCCATATCAGGTTTTATGTGGGCTGTTTGAGAGTGGAGTTTATGATATTGGAAAACCTATACTATCACGACTAGTTCTCAAATACTTGGGTACGATGTCACGACCTGCGCCCTGATGATCGGACACGAGTACGTGGGTATATCCAACCTACGCTGCAGTATCGACGGTAGAACGCTGTCTAAAAACACACACAGTAATATCCAACAACTCACGCAATATATATAAAACAACTAAGTACTCAAATCACATTTCTAAGGAAGATATCACGAGAAGGATCAATATATAGAAACGAACTGTCTATAGTTCAAGTCCAAAGTTTTTCGTAAGATAACACAAAAGTCTAGATCCAAAATATAACATAAAGACAGTAGACTAACGGATACAAATCCGGACAAAAAGATAGTCTAAAAGCTCTACTAAAAACTAAGTAGTCGCAGCCGGAATTTCCATTGCGAAGGCTTCTTGATCCGCTGGTAGAGCAGGATCAAGCTCAGCAATAAGGTCCTCCTGGGCTCCGTAATAAGTAGTGAAACGGTCATCATAGTCGTCCCCTATTTATATCAACGTCCAGTCATGATTGGAGCAAAGTACACCAATACAAGCAGTTCCGATATATGGTAGAGACTATAAAACATGTTAAGCATATGTAAAACCAGATAACTGAGAAGACTGGAATCATGCATGTCACAGGTAAAGAGAACAAAATAATTAAATAAGCAAGGAAAATGGTGTGACAACATGAAATGAAATGACCAGTAAAACTGGACTATTTTTTAAGTGATTTAAAATACTATGTTAGATTTGTGATCGACTAAGGTATAAGGCACATCGTATTGATGGCTAGCAAACTAGAATGGTAAGGCATAAGCATACGTGAATGTATGATTAGCTAGCAGTCTGGATAAAATAAAAATACACTAGATGGATTGATCACATTTCTACTTGGTATTTCCTCCGCCCTGACTAATACTTATGGATTCGAGTATGGATACAATGGTTCTAGAAACATGGAAACATGAAACTAGATAAACCGGAGTAAGTCATTATGAACAACATGATCAACACCTGTAAACACGTATCTTGGAGATGAATCCATATAATATCAATCCGTAAATTAATCGTGACGAGAATCTGATAAACACAACTAAAGCATGAAATATTGAAGCTATCAAATACTGAAAACAATCATAGAATGTACTCGCCTGCCGTAGTGAGGAGATGATAGGGAATAGAATCTGAAACAAGGTCCAAATAACCTATATTAAGAATTATCAAGTCAATAGGTGATATGAAAATCTAAATCAATCCTATTTACGAAGTTGTTGGTTTCTAGGTTCAATACCTATTTCTAGCTGTAACTTAACTAGATAGGTTTAAACACTACCTACTTGTGATATCTATATAGTAAAACTTAAGTTATTGAATTAGTATCGTATATCTTAATACTTGTACCCAATTACTTATCCTAGACACACACACACGTACATACCCACTCTCAAGATGATGAGGGTGATGGTGATGATGCTACAATTGTTGTCTCTGCAGCAGCTGCTGCTGCTTATTGCAGCTGCTGTTGCTGCTTATTCTGCAGCTGCTGCTTCCGCCTCTTCTAAAAACACACACACACACATCTATATACAACTTATATATATACATATCTCACTTTCTTTATATATATATATATATATATATATATATATATATATATATATATTATATATATATATATATAAACACACATAAGTATATGTGTATTTCTCACACATCTATATAAATAAACACTCTCTTATACATATATATTCTTGTGCATATTTTATACATAAACACAAAGGATACCAGTACTCTTTATCAATCTAACATACTAAAGTCATGATACTACCAAGTATCATTATTTAAAATTAGGCCTAAGGA
The DNA here is from genome assembly GCA_029216955.1 of Iris pallida. NCBI lineage: Eukaryota > Viridiplantae > Streptophyta > Magnoliopsida > Asparagales > Iridaceae > Iris > Iris pallida. The sequence goes on along the minus strand of JANAVB010029815.1, from coordinate 8,008,584 downwards.
TTAGTGAATCTTCTATGGATTTTAGATTAGTTATTACTCTACAAAGTCTTAGGGAAAAGTAGGGTTCACCTCTTGGGAAGGGCTCCCAAGCACAATCGATGAGTTTTAGACTCAAAACCTAGTCCAAGCTTTTCCTTCTAGTCTCAAGCTCCTCTAGTAACTCCTTGAGCCTTCAAGCTTTTGGCTCCACCTTGGAAAGGTTTAGGGTTGTGGGGAAATATGTTTGGAAGAGTGACTTTGGAAGTGGAATGAAGAGAAAATGGAATGGTGTCATGAAGTAAAGAGGTAGAGGGTTTTATAGATGAATGTCCATGGTGGGTGGGGGGTGAGGGTGAGGGTGAGGTGGCTAGCTTCTCATAGAAGCTCCCTTGATCTTTGTTTTTGAAGAGGTGGACTGAAGATCTTTGTTTTGAAGAGGTAGAAAATATCTAAATATTTCTAATCCATGGTTAATCATTAACCTAAACATAAGTTAACACACTAAATACTAATTAAGATTAACTAACTATCACTAATTATAAACTAATTAATCTTAGCAATAATAATTAAATAAATAAAATAATCGTAACATATAATTTGAAAAAATGGTGCTTGCAAATCTACCCTTAATAATTTTGTCCTCGAAATTTAAATATAGATACGACACGAAAGGAAGTAATAGAAAGTTACCTCACGGTTCAAAAAGAAGGATATCGCTCTCGCATCTCATCCTCTCTCCCTCAGGTGGATTCACCTAGAGAGTGATGCCTCCAAGCGATGCGAACAAAGGGGACAGTCCGATTGCACAACACCTTCTCCATAAAATCCATAATTTCCATCGGTCACTCCTCGTAGTTGAGGCTTGGTCCTACCTCGATCTCTGAGTAATCCAACACATGGCTAGGGACGGCCATATATCATCTCAGCTGGGATACGTGAAACACATTGTGCACCCCATCTAAAACAGGTGGCAAGGCTAGTTGGTAAGCTACAGCATGTACCTTTGCAAGAATGTAAAAAGGTCCAATGAATCTCGGACTAAGCTTTCCGCCGCCTCCGAATCGAATCGTGCCACGTGTCAGAGAAATCTTCAAGAATACCAGATCCCCAACCTAGATTTAAAACAAAACCTTAACACATAATCTACAAACATTAATAATCTAAAAGATTAGATGAATCTATACCTCAAACTCTAGCGGTCTTGGTGGCTATCGGACCAGTGCTTCTGTCTGTCCTGGGCCACACGAAGTCTCTCTCTAATTTCTTTACCTTCTCCGCAACATCTACTACCATCTCCGGTCCCAAAAGTGATCTCTCGCCTACATAGTCCCAAGATAGAGGGTACGACATCTCCGTCCGTACAATGCTTCGAAATGTGACATCTCAATACTGGCATGGTAGCTGTTGTTGTAAAAAAACTATACCAGATGAAGAAGATCCTCCCAAGCGCTGCGAAGTCTAATACGCTAGTCCGAAGCATATCCTCGAGCGTCTGAATAGTCCTCCTGACTGTCCATCCGTCTGAGGGTGGTAAGCGGTACTAAACTTGAGTTGAGTACCCAAGCTAGCTTGCAAACTCTCAAGAAATGAGACGTAAATCTGCTGTCCCGATCGGAGACAATGTTCACTGGAACTCCGTGTAATCGGACAATCTACCTCACATAAAGTTCGGCAACTTCTCCGTCGACAAACCCACTTTGAAAGGCAAGAAGTGGGCTGATTTGGTCAACCTATCAACGATGACCCAAATCGCATCATTGTTGCCTAGAGTGCGTGGAAGACCGAAAACAAAATCCATAGTGATATGTTCCCATTTCTACTCTGGTATCGGTAATGGTTGAAGTAACCCTCCTGGTCTCTGTCTTACGACTTTGACCTGTTGACACACTAAACATCTAGAGACAAAGCGTGCAACCTCCCTCTTCATACCATACCACCAAACATGATCCCTCAGATCCTTGTACGTCTTGTGTCTCCAGGATGTATAGATACTGAGATCGATGAGCTTCCTGCATAATCTTCTCGCAGATCACCACTAGGCACACAGTCTAACTCCGCGTCTCAACGAACCATCCTCCGAAATAGTGAAGTCATCCACTAGTTCGGTCTGCACTGAGCTCTGATACTCCTCAGACTCTCGTCTTGATACTGAGTTTCTTGGATCCTGTCCGTAAACTAGACTGGATCTGCATACTCATTAATTGTATCTCGACTCCGGGAATGATAACCGATGCCTAAACTCTCGACGATTCATCGTCAGATACATAGCTACTGGATACCTGCTCAAGGCATCAACAACTACGTTGGCCTTGTCCGGATGGTACTGTAAAGTGATGTCAAAATCTTTCATCAACTCTAATCATCTGCACTGTCTCATGTTCAGCTCCTTCTGTATGAAAAAGTACTTTAAGCTTTGTGGTCAGTGAAAATTTTCACGCGCTCTGTACAGATAATGTTTCCACAGTTTTAGGGCAAAGATCACCGTTGCCAACTCTAAGTCATTAGTGTGATAATTCTTCTCATGTGGTCGCAACTGTCTGGAAGCATATGTATCACCTTCTTGTTCTGCTCAAGAACGCATCCCATTCGTTTACCGGAAGCATCACTGTAAATAGAGAAGTCTCCTGAACCTGATGGCAACATCAAAATAGCTGTAGTCAGCCTCTTCTTCAGCTCATCAAACGCCGCTTGACAGTCATCCGTCTAAACAACTCCACGTCTTTGCGAGTAAGCTTCGTCATCAGCTCTGCAATCCGAAGAAGTCCTTCACAAATTTTCTGTAATACCCGACCAATCCTAAGAAGCTTCTACTTTTACAACAGAGCTGGGAGTAGCCCAAGACTCTACAGCAGTAATCTTCTTCGGATCAACTGATATTCTATCTCCCGTCACTACATGTCTGAGAAACTCTACATATCTAAGAGAAACTCATATTTTGAGAGCTCTTCGTACAATTTCTCCTTCCTGAGAATCTCTAGCACTATCCGCAGATGCTTCTCATGCTCCTCTAGGGTCTTCGAATAAATGATGATGTCATCTATGAAACCACCACGAACTTGTCCAGGTATTGATGGAATACCTGGTTCATCAAGTTCATGAATACAGCTGGAACATTGGTCAACCCAAAAGGCATCAATAAGAACTCGTACTGGCCGTATATAGTCCGAAAGGCAGTTTTCGGAACATCATCCTTCTTCACCTTCACCTGATGATAGTCCGATCTCAAATCAATCTTGGAGAATACCTTTGTGCCACTCAATTGATCGAAGAGATCGTCAATCCTGGGCAACGGGTACTTATTTTTAATTGTGAGATTGTTCAAGGCTCTGTAGTCGATGCACATCCGCACCATCCCGTCCTTCTTAGGCACAAACAACACTGGTGCTCTCCAGGACGAAGAACTCGATCTGATGAATCCCAAGTCCTCTAATTCATCAATTTGCTTCTTCAACTATTCTAGTTCGTTGTTGTTGATTCTGTAGACATGTTGCGATATCGGCTCCGCTCCTGGCACTAGGTCGATAGAGAATTCAATTTTTCTACCAGGCGGTAATCCCGACAATTCTTCTGGGAATACGTCGAGAAATTTAGCTATAAGAGATGAGGCAATACCTTCTCCTCAACCATTGCTCTAAGAACACCGTCATGGCTCAACTCTACGGCTCCTCTAGCAAACTCGAATACCGTCTCTCCTGGAGTGCTAAACACTATACAACCCCTACGGCAATCTATAGTAGCGCACTGCGTACTCAACCAATCTATTCCGAGAACTAAGTCGTAACTCGAAAGTGGCATTACGAGTAGGTTGGCACACAAGTCTCGACCTCCTAAAGGCACGCGGCGAGAGTTGCAAATATCGTTAACGAGGAGAATGCCTCCACCCGTCATGATTTTGCAACTCTTACCAAGTGGTTATGTTTCTAACTATGTTTAAGCACAAACGCCACAGATATAAAGCTATGAGATGTTCCAAAATCAAATAAAGCAATAACTGGGCCCTGTTGTAGAAATGGAGCTCTAGTTGGTGGACGATATTGTTGTTGGGGCTGCTGAGCTTTATGCTGTAACTGGGGACGCTTTGCTGGTCCCGAGCTACTACCCTGCCAAAAGCATCGCGATTCCTCTCGAGTCTAAGGCCCAAGTCTACTTCAGTCCTCTGTGCCTCAAGAACTATAGTATCGTAAGTTATGATACTGGATCCGATATGAACGTGGATCTCTTCGGCCAGGCCTTCTCGGAACCTACGTGCTCGTTCGTCTGGGTCCCGTACCATATACTCAGCAAATCGGCTCAGTCTGTCGTACTCCGTTGCGTACGTCCACGGACAGGTTATCTGCTCCAAGTTCTGGAATTGTTTCTCCAGAACTCTCTTGGCCACAGTGGAAATAACTTCTTTTTGAAGAGGGCCTTGATGTCTCCCAGGTCAGATCCGTCGCCGCAAGCATAAGCTCCTCATTTTGAACCAAATTTGTGCAATGTCTTGAAGCTGCAAGCCAACAGCCTCAATTACCAGATCCTCAGGGATCCGGACAACACGAAGGATTTGCTCAATGTCTTCGAGCCAGTCGTCAGGATATAGGATACTCTCGGTACCCTTGAACTCCCAAGGATACATCTTCTTGAAGTCGAAGATGTTACCCATCCTCTGCTGAACAGGTTGTGTTGGGTGGCTACTCTCTCTACAACTGCTAGGGCCCTGTGATGAGCATTCTCAATGCCTTCACGTATCCCCTCGACTTGCGTATGTACCTCAGCCTGCACTCGCTGAGCTTCCATCATACCACGGAGAAGCTCGAACAATTGCGTTCCCTCGGCAGGTATGTCGCCTGGGTGTGAGGAGATGGCTACTCCCCTCTGAGGTGGGAATGGACGAAGTGCTGAAAGACTCACAGCCGCCCTCCGAGTCACACGTCGAGAGGTCGATGATTGCTCGGTAGCTGCAGCTGCTCCCGTGCTACGAGCTCTGGTCTTGGGTGCCATTATGAAAATCGTATGAAAATACAAGTTATCAATATGGCAAAAGATCAGAAATTGTTCTAAAATGACATTGAAGATATCAAATATTAGAATTTGACAGAAGGTAGAAAATTTTAAATCAGAACGAAATTTTCCTAGTATGTGTTTGAGTATTCTCCATTCTATATTATCACGCAGGCTCGTAATAGTGCTCTAATCCTAAGTACTATCACGACATCGCACTAATTGCGAAACTTGACTTATGGGCCACCATAAAAACGTGTCACGACCCGCGTCCTGATGATCGGACACGAGTACGTGGGTACGTCCAGCCTACGCCGCAGTATCGGCGGTAGAACGCTGTCTAAAAACACATTAGTATCCAACAACTCACGCAATATATATAAACAACTATAACACTCAAATCACATTTCTAAGGAAGATATCACGAGAAGGATCAATATATAGAAACGAACTGTCTATAGTTCAAGTCCAAAGTTTTTTGTAAGACAACACAAAAGTCTAGATCCAAAATATAACATAAGGACAGTAGACTAACGGATACAAATCCGGACAAAAATAGTCTAAAAGCTACTAAAAACTAAGTAGTCGCAGCCGGGATTTCCATTGCAAGGCTTCCTGATCCATGGTAGAGCAGGATCAAGCTCAGCAATAAGGTCCTCCTGGGCCCCGTAATAAGTAGTGAAATGGTCCTCATAGTCGTCCCCTATTTATATCAACATACTCAGGATTGGAGCGAAGTACACCAATAAAAGCAGTTCCAATATATGGTGGAGACTATAAACATGTTAAGCATATGTAAAATATAACTGAGAAGACTGGAATCATGCATGTCACAGGTAAAGAGAAAACAAAATATTTAAATAAGCAAGGGACATGGGTGACAACATGAAATGAAATACCAGTAAAATTGACTATTCTAAGCGATTTAATGTTATTTGTGATCGGCTAAGGTATAAGGCACATCGTATCGATGGCTAGCAAACTAGAATGGTAAGGCATAACCATACGTGAATGTATGATTAGCTAGCAGTTGGATAAAATAAAAATACACTAGATGGATTGATCACATTTCTACTTAGTATTTTCTCCGCCCCGACTAATACTCATGGATTCGAGTCTGGATACAATGATTCTATAAACATGGAAACATGAAACTAGATAAACGGAGTAAGTCATTATGATATGAACAACATGACCAACATCTATAAATACGTATCCTGGAGATGAATCCATATAATATCAATCCGTGAATCAATCGTGATGAGAATAGGTAAACATAACTAAAGCATGAAATATTGAAGCTATCGAATATGAAAACAATCAGAGAATGTACTCGCCTGCCGTAGGAGATATAGGGAATAGAGTCTGAAACAAGGTTCAAATAACCTATATTAAGAATTATCATGTCAATAGGTGATATGAAAATCTAAATCAATCCTATTTACGAAGTTGTTGGTTTCTAGGTTCAATACCTATTTCTAGTTGTAACTTAACTAGATAGGTTTAAAAACTACCTACTTGTGATATCTATATAGTAAAACTTAAGTTATTGAATTAGTATCCTATATCTTAATACTTATACCCAATTACTTATCCTAGACACTCACACGTACATACCCACTCTCAAGATGATGAGGGTGATGGTGATGATGCTACAATTGTTGCCCCTGCAGCTGCTGTTGCTGCTTCCCCCTCCTCTAAAAATCTCACACACACATCTATATACGACTTATATATATACATATCTCACTTTCTTTATATATATAAACACAATAATTATATGTGTATTTCTCACACATCTATATAAATAAACACTCTCTCATACATATATTCTTGTGCATATTTTATACATAAACACAAATGATACCATACTCTTTTATCAATCTGACATACTAACTCATGATACTACAAAGTATCATTATTTGAAATTAGGCCTAAGGATTAGTGAATCTTCTATGGATTTTAGATTACTTATTACTCTACAAAGTCTTAGGGAAAAGTAGGGTTCACCTCTTGGGAAGGGTCCCAAGCACAATCGATGAGTTCTAGACTCAAAACTTAGTCCAAGCTTTTCCTTCTAGTCTCAAGCTCCTCTAGCAACTCCTTGAGCCTTCAAGCTTTTGGCTCCACCTTGGAAATGTTTAGGGTTGTAGGAAAATATGTTTGGAAGAGTGACTTTGGAAGTGGAATGAAGATAAATGGAATGGTGTCATGAAGTGAAGGGGTGGAGGGTTTTATAGATGGATGTCCATGGTGGGTGGGGGTGTGAGGTGGCTAGCTTCTCATGGAAGCTCCCTTGATCTTTGTTTTGAAGAGGTGTAATGAAATCTTTGTTTTTGAAGAGGTGAAAAATATTTAGATATTTCTAATCCATGATTATCATTAACTAAACATAGGTTAACCCTAAACTAAATACTAATTAGGATTAACTATCTAATCACTAATTATAAACTAATTAATCTTAGCAATAATAATTAAATAAATAAAATAATCATGACATATAATTTAAAAAAATGGTGGTTACATATGATTAGGTGATTACGTCCAACATACATGTATTAGACAAGGTTGTAAAAGTCGCTAGGCGGTAGTCGGGCGGGCACCTGACTCCTAGTTACGCCTAGGGGCCGACTAATTCCGCATAGGTGCCGATTAGCGTCTAGACGTCCCGTGACCGCCCAACGCCTAGGTGCCACATAATTCCGATTTTTAGAACAATACTAGATAACTCCTAGTTAGAGTACCAAGGACATATTACAGTTAATCTGAAGTTTCATATCCATCAAGAGTAACATATCAAATCCAAAACTATAACATCCATGGAACTATAGTCACAAAGTAAACAGAAGAACTGTATAGCCTAATAGTCCCAAAACAATAACCTTAATCCACCAAAGATCAATATCTAAATAACATCATCAACATATGTCTTGGGAACAAATCAGGTGAAATATAAAATACTATCTATCAACTAAGACCTAAGAAAGTCTGAAAAACATTAAATGAAAAGTACGCACTCCAGGCTGAGTTTTCAGAGGAAATAAAAACTTCACAAACATTGGTCAGTTGGTCTCAACATGGATTTAGGAAGGATATGTTAGTTTATCCGTCAGGATTGGAGCAAGTATATATACTAAACAAGGACTAGCACATGTAAACCATATGAAGGCATGGAACAACATGAATAACAAGTATATGATATATTTTAGGAAGATATTATGCTAACATGAATAGTAAAGTGACGTGGTCAATATTTGCCTATAACATGAATAACAAGGTTAATGAAGAATATATATATTATATATAATAATATATACTAGGTAGTAGCATACAAATAGTATACAAGTTGCATATGATGATAAAACGTAAAAGACTACCTATGTGCCGATTAAGTGTGCTTTAGGAACCATTACATAACATGTGGAGGGGCTTCAGATTTCCTAACACGTTGAAATATTTCCATCCTCACAAAGCTAATCATGAGATCGCAACATGTCGGGTATCCACATGCCTATAATTGCTCTCCTTGTATATGCACTCACTGTTATGCACTCACTACCAGTATTATAGATTTTGCTAGGCGGAATCTGTGCAGCGGAGGGCTCTAGGCGGCCGCCCAATTTTTCTTTAGAAATTTAAATATGAATTAAATATTTTTTTTGAAAATTTTGAATTTTTTTTGAAGTTTTTGAATTTTTGAACTTTTTTGAATATGATTTTTTTTTGAAATTTGATTTTTATTTTTGATTTTTTTGAATTTGAAATTTGAAATTTTTTCGCCTAGCCGAACAGGCCGCTTAGGGCCGAACATGGACGCCTAGGCGCTGCCGCCTAGGAATTTTCGATGCGTTGTGAGGCCGAACAGGACCTAGGCGGCCGACTAGGCTGATTTTTAGAGCACGAATAACACGAATCAATAAAGAACATGCTAAAGATATCAATACTAGATACTCTTATGTGTGGACTACATCCTAGTTAATCATGATCACATGGCATATATATATTAATATATATAATATATATATTAATATATTATATATATATATATATTTTTTTTATATATAAATTATATATATATATATCTATATTATATATATATATATATATAGATTGCCATGTGATTCATGATTAGCTAGTTTTATATAATATATATAATTATATATATATATATAATATATATATATATAATATATATATATATATATTATATATATTATATAAAACTAGCTAATCATGAATCACAATATATATATATATAATATATATATATATATATATATAAAATATATATATTATATATATATATAATATATTATTATATATATATATATATCTATAAATATCTATATTCTATAATATAATAATATAATATATAATATATATAATATATAATATAAATATATATATATATATATATATATATAATTAATATATATATTATATTATATATATGCACACACACTACCATGTGATTCATTATATGTATTCATCATATATATATCATGGTAGCGAAAGACGCGCTTCGCAGAAAGGCGCAGCATTTCGCCTCGTCCTTCACTAGACGAGCCCCTTTCTTCGGGCGCACCCAGGCTGCGCCTTTCAGCAAGGCACAACCAAGAAAATGTTCGCATTATGTTTATATATATATATATATATTATATATATATAATATTATATATATATAGATATATAATATATATATATTATAATATATACACAAAATATAGGCATGTAATAACTTTTACCTTATAAGTGGGAGGGAGTAGCCTTTTCCACGGTTGCCAAATTTGGTTACAGTTGAACTAGGAAAACTAAAATGTATTAAAACGGTTAGAAAAATACAAACTTTTGTTCGTTCAGTGATTACTTACTACTGCTATTATGCTCTGCTAGTTCACTTGGTTTATGTTTAACTATTTTGTTTTTTTAATATGTTTTTGGTTTTATTTCTTATATTACTAATTTATTTTTATGTATATTTTATTATTTATTATTTTTGTGCCTCGCATCGCTCGGACGCGCGCCTTAAGTGTGTCTTGCACCTTTGACTATATATATATATATATATATATATATATATATATATATATATATATATATATATATATACTACCATGCGATTCATGATTAGCTAGTTTTACTATGTTTTCCTATCATTACTTATATATATATATGAAAACTGTAACTAGATTTGTTCAAGTACTCTACTTGCATGATCGCTTGACTGAACCAAAAACCAAATCACAAGCTCCCACAAACTATCCAATTCTATCCACGAGCATATATCCGAACCTAAAGTATTAGAACGAGCAATTCTATTCACGAGCTGACCATCCATAAGTATACAATCCGAACCCAAAAGTATATAGAGCGAGCTACAACTACACAAGCGAAGTTAAATTAGGATTGCTCTATTGGTAGTTTTCTTATTTAGCAAGTCATTGGATTACTTATTAGACACGTTACTCGAGCTAGGTAGATTAAGCAATTTAAGTTATCCTAATCACCTGAATTATTAACTTAAATATGGAATATCAAGTTTATATTTTGAATATTGCACTTTGAAAACTGCAGTGTGCAAATCGAGGCAAAATTTTGACCAACGGTCAAGTATCCCAAAACTTGGATTCATTTGGACATATCTATATTTTTAGAGATGGGGTTTGCTGGAATCGACTGATCCCCATTTTGGTTCACGGTCGAGATACGAAATTACTAAGTTTAATCTAAAAATACGAATAAGCATGGTATTGATTTTTTTTTAATTGATGTATCTAATCATCTCAATTATTCATGAAAATTTAATGTGTGATAGAGGAACGTACTAGGAAACCAAACTTTAAATGATTTCAAATTTCGATCGGAAGATCATACTTAAAATGATTTTGAATTTTGGATCTTCCGTTTGGCAAAAAAGTTTGAAATCGGAGACGATGTGCACGATTGTCAAATCAACAAACCAATTGCACAATCAAACTAAACAACAATACAAAATTTTGGCTGTGGTTGGAGGTCGTTTGAAGTTCAGATAAGGAAGGTATAAGAGTTTGAAGATGAACTAGAAGATATAAGGATTTGAAGATTAACTAGCTGCTTGAAAAACTATTGTATACAAAGAGGTATATATAATAAGAATATTGAACTCCTAATGTAACTCAGATTGGGTCGGTTAAGCCGTTGAGCCAAGCCGAGATTTAGCATGGCTCGCTGGGTGCGGGACCTGGTTTGGTTGTGGGCCACATATATACTGGATCAACGTGGGCTAGACCGTGGTTAATAGGCTGGCGTGGCAAATTAAAGGAAAAGTGGTTTTTTAATTTTGATATCATTTAAAAACCATTTAAATTAAAGTTTTAGGCCATATAGAAAATACCTAATGACTTAGGAAAATTTCTAAATATTTTAAAAATTCTAGATGCTATTAGAACTATCGTTGTCAAATTTTAGGCCATTCTGCGCGCCTCGCAGCAAGGCGAAGCATCTCCGCCTCGTATCTCACTAGGTGAGTCACCTTTCTTCGGGCGCACCCAAAGCACGCCTTAGGTGCGCTTTCAGCAAGGCTCAACCAGAAAAGACGTGCCCTGTCGCGCTGATGTAGTGTGGATTCCAATTTTGAATCCTTATAGGATTTTTATTTTTCTTTATTTTTTTTACCTTTATCTTTGTATAGAGTTTGTTAAGAATCCTATTTCATTTAGTATTCTTATTTTGACTCGTATCTTTTATTATGATATATTTTCTTTATTTGATTGATTAAAAATTCTAAGATTTGTTCTCTCCATTTCTTGGTCGTAGACTCGACTGTCCGTGGATTCGGAAGTCCCTCGCTTAAGATTTTCAAGCAACCTTCGTGCGGAACCCTCACAAGGCCGTCCGTCGAAATTTTTACGGTACCGCTTAGCTCTCACTGAGCAATGGTGGTTTAGTTATTGTCATTACCGATTGACTTGGCCATTGTCAAGCACGAAGATAAGTCTGTTCTGCTATCACGCTGCATCAAGTGGTATCAGAGTAACACAGATCCAGAATTCCAAAACTATTGGAATCTTTCTTTTTCAAAACAAATGGCAAAATCCATCACGCGCAAGAAGTTTGATGCTCTAGCAGGCAACAATAAAATCTTGTCAAACAAATTTGATGTCATGTCTGACAAATTGGACAGAGTACTAGATTTTCTTGGTATCAAATATAATGTTATAGTTGATTTCACGGGTATACCACACATAGAGACAGGCACAAACGCTTGTCATACTACCAGCCGCCCACAAAAGGGAATCGAGCGTGTCCACACAACTGCCCCCTCGAGCACCAGTAGTTTTTGTTAACTATAAAGACTGTTAAGTGTTATATTAGAGTTATGAGTTAGTGGCTTTAGTCCCACATTGCTAGAATAATAGGAGAGGAGGCTAGCCTCTCCTATATATATGTAATCTCTTCTTCAATAATAATCATCCTATTATTTCCTCCTACATGGTATCAGAGCAAAACCCTAGCTCTCCAAAAAAAACCTAGCCCCCCCTCTACTAACCCCCCCCCCCCCCCCCCCCGATGCTGCTACAGTACCCCCCCCCCCCCTGCCTGCTACGTACCCCTCCGCTCTACAGTCCCCCCCCCTGCTCCCCCCCCCCCCCCCCCGCTCCTGTCCCCCCCCCCCCCGCTCTCCCCCCCCCCTCCCCCCCCATGATTCCAAACCCTAACCCTAACCATCTTCTTCCATCGCCGCCACCCTCTCCCTCCAACCCTAGTTTAGTTCAAAAAAAAAAGAAAAAAAGAAAAAAAATCATTGTTGGGATACTCAGAGGGGAAACATTTGCATGAACCTCTGCCATCAATGCTGAAAATTTAACAAAGAGCACACATATAGTTTGTTGTGCATGAATCTTTGTTTTTTCCTTGATCTTCACACCAGGATCTATCAGGGTTACCATGGGTTATCTCTCTGACCTGGCTTGTGATCCACACTCTCTGCTTTCTATGCGCGTATCACGGTTCTGGCTCCGTTTTTAGCGCATTGGCAGAGTTGTTGTGTTCATCAAGTGGAAAGAACACATCGACAGTCGAATCTCTGACAGATGGAGACTCTACGGTGAATAGCAGTGCCACAGATACTAGTGTCGGCAACACACTAGCGGGCACTAGCACAACGATTTCCTCCATTCGACTTGTCGATCGACGGTTGGAAGGGCCAGAGGGCTACTCGACATGGAGAAAGAAGGTCGAGAACACTTCGGGGAATGCGGTTGTCCAAACATCTGACTGACAACCCTCCAGCAGACGATGATCCTATCTTTGAGCAATGGGAGACAGATGACAGTCGACTGTTTACACAGTTGATGAACTCCATGGAACCATCGGTGGAAGACATGGTTCAAAATACGGACTCCGTGAAGGAGTTATGGAAAATGTTGGCGGGCGTTTGATGGTAAACGCGATTTGTCTCATATATATGACTCGGTCGTTGGTGTGTACCGAGCAAATCAAAGACAAATCTCATAAAGAGCATTTCGGGCCTTCAAGGCTATGACGGATGAGATCGACCGCGTACTACCTCTTGCGTCAGATATTAATGGCACGGGCTCAACGTGAGCAGCTTTATGTCATGGCTTATCTCGTCTCTCTCCGTCCTGATGCGGACTCTGCTCGTTCTCAGATTATTGCTGGATCTGATGTACCGTCCCTGTTGGAAGTACACTATCGTGTCCTTCGGGCTGCCAAAGTCGTTGAGACAACTCCGGTGATACTCCTGATCGTTCTGCTCTCGGGGCCGTTCGTACAGGATTTCGTGTGGTCATGGCCGACGTGGTGGCCGTAATGCTGGTCGTGATGGAGGACGAGGCAATGGGTCGTGATGGAGGAAAACCGCGCACATGCTTTAACTGTGGTCAGCTTGGCCTTTCTATTGGCAATGCACTAAATCTGCTGCTAATATCACCACTGACGCCCCTGATGATGGTGTCCGATCTATTCAGATGACTTCGGACTCCTATACCGAGTTCCTCGATTTCCAGGCTCAACGTCGTGGTGAAGCATCCACGTCTGGTTCCATAGCCGGATACTCAGCCGCGTGCATAGTGAAATCCAAGCAATGGGTAATTGACTCTGGTGCATCCTTTCACATGACTGGTGACGCAGGTATGATACATAATTATGTACCTGTACGTCGTGCTTCTGGCATTACTTTGCCAATGGAGGTTCCTGACAGTCCGAGGCCGTGGAAGTGCCAATCTTGCTTCCGGACTGTCACTCAATTCTGTATTGCTTACTCCTGGGAACCCGTTCAGTTTAATTTCTATTAGTCAAATCTCGTGAACTACATTGCTCGGTAACATTTTTTTTGATGGTTGTGTTTTTCAGGACCTGAAAACTGGAAGACTGTCGATATGGGGCATGTGGCTGGAGGCTTGTACCTGTTTGACGCAACTCCTTCGTTGTTGTGCCAGCAAGAAACTCGATCTTGTTGAGTTACATTGTTTTAGGCCATCCATCGTCCCAAGCTCTCCAGAAAATGTACCCATCTTTAGATATTTCCTCTTCCTTTCATTGCGAGCCATGTAGTTTAGTTAAACATCATCGGGTTCCTTATCCGGTAAGTCCATATAAAATTGCTTCTGCTCCTTTTGAGTTGGTGCATTCTGATATATGGGGACCCTGTCCGATTGAATCTGTCATGGGCTTTAAGTACTTTGTTACTTTTGTCGATGATTACTCACGTGTCACCTTTATTTATTTGATGAAAAATCGCTCTGAATTATTTAACATCTGGTGCAACTTTCATGCCGAAATAAAAACACAATTTGGTCTTCCCATCAAAATTTTCGGAGTGACAATGGCCGTGAGTATTTATCACGTGATCTCGATAAACATCTGGCCCTCCATGGCATCATCCACCAAACTTTTTGTGCGTACACACCACAACAAAATGGTGTAGCCGAACGCAAAATCGCCATTTATTGGAAACTACACGTGCTCTTATGTTTCATGCACGTACTCCCAAGCGATTTTGGTCGGATGCGGTTCTTACTGCTTGTTATCTTATTAACCGAATGCCATCGTCCGTTTTCAATGGGAACACTCCTTTTTCTAGACTTTTTCCTGGACGAGAGCCATTTCCTCTGCCTCTCCGAATCTTTG
Organism: Iris pallida; assembly: GCA_029216955.1. NCBI lineage: Eukaryota > Viridiplantae > Streptophyta > Magnoliopsida > Asparagales > Iridaceae > Iris > Iris pallida. The sequence goes on along the minus strand of JANAVB010029815.1, from coordinate 7,993,494 downwards.
GCTGCTTATGCTATGTTCGGGATACCCGACCAACCTTTCTAAATTAGATCCTAAGGCAATACAATGTATTTTTCTTGGGTATCCTAAAGATCAGAAAGGGTATCGGTGTTTCTCCCTCTTAAAGCGCTATTTTTTCACTCGGGATGTTACCTTTGTAGAAACTGAATTTCCACACTCCCACAATCAAAGGGTACGGCTCCTCTGGTCTATCCCAAGATAATTTTTTGTTATTTCCTCCTCAAACACAACAGCCCCCCGTACGGGTGTCCTCCTTACCGAGCCAGTCTCCCAGTCAGATGGTCACATACACCGATTCAGCCATTGCCAACATCACCCATAGATTCATCCTCCTCTGGTTCGATCAGCAGTTCCGGCTCAAATGAGTTGCCTCCTTCTGTTCCACCAGCTCCACCAGTTCCGCCAGCAGCTCCGGTGGTCCCGCCTCCAGAACGTTCCGTCGTGTCGTGATCATCCCTTGTATGTTGACAGCTACAAAGGTCTTACGTCACACTCAGTTTTGGTGGCTACTATTGATGGGATTCAGATTTCCAAGACCGCTGAGGAGGGTCTCCGACATCCTGGTTGGCGTGTTGCTATGAACGAGGAGATGAAAGCTCTCCAGGAGAATCATACCTGGGACTTAGTCGACTTACCTACTGGTAAACAGGCAGTCGGCTGCAAATGTGTGTTCACGATTAAGGTCAAACCGGATGGCACCCTTGATCGACTGAAGGCTCGGCTGGTGGCCAAAGGATACTCTCAAACCTATGATGATTACTTCGAGACATTTTCTCCTGTGGCCAAAATGACATCAGTTCGTGTCCTCATGGCCTTGGCCATCCGATATGATTGGCCGTTACTCCAGCTTGATATAAAGAATACTTTCCTCCACGGGATCTGATGAAGAAGTATATGTGAGAACTCCTCCCGGGTTCGTTGCAAGGGAGGGTAAAGTGTGTCATCTGAGGAAGGCTCTCTATGGTCTGAAACAATCGCCTCGTGCATGGTTTGGTCGATTTACGCATGTTGTTACTCAATTTGGCATGTGTCAATCGAAGAAGGACCATTCAATCTTCTATCGACACACATCTGCTGGAAAATACTCCTTGGAGTCTACGTTGATGATATTGTAATCACGGGAGATGACAGCCAGGGTACTGCAAGCCTCAAAGTTTCTTGGAGAACAATTTCAAACCAAGGATATGGGATCCTTGAGCTATTTCTTGGGTATTGAGGTAACACGGGTAAGCGGACATTGTAATCTCAAAGAAAGTATGTGTTGGACATACTAAATGCAGGCATGATGCAAGCAAAGGGAGCAACCTCACCTATGGATCCAGGGCGAAGTTACTTCCAGACAAGGGGTCCTGATGACCAATCCAGATCAGTATCGTCGAGTAGTTGGAAAACCAACTACTTGGCGGTTATGACGCGTCGGACATTTCTTTTGCAGTGAGTGTTGCAATATATTTATGGCTTCTCCAAGAATTCCACACTGGCAGGCAGTTCTCAGAATTCTGTGTTATCTAGTAAAGAATCCAGAAAAAGGAATTCGAATGGAGAATAATGGACACACTCGCATTGAGTGTTTTACTGATGCTGACTGGGGAGCAAGCCTGACAGATAGACGGTCTACATCTGGCTACTCAGTATTATTGGTGGAAATCTAGTGTCATGGAAGAGCAAGAAACAAAGTGTGATAGCACGCTCGAGCTCAGAAGCAGAATATCGAGCTATTGCTCATGACACGTCAGAGATATTATATATGAATCATCTCCTACAAGAATGGGAGAAGATGCAGGGTCTCAAGTAGCAGATCTATGGTGTGATAACCAGTCTGCTATTCACATTGCCACCAACCCAGTATTTCATGAACGGACGAAGCATATTGAAATTGACATTCATTTTGTTCGTGATGAATATAAGAAAGGAGTGATAAAGTTTCAACATGTGAGGACCGGCGACCAGATAGCTGATATATTCACAAAGCCTCTTATGGGTCCTCGGGTTCAATTTTTATGTAAAAGCTGGGCATGATTGACATCTATGCTCCAGCTTGAGGGAGGGTGTTAAGTGTTATATTAGAGTTATGAGTTAGTGGGCTTTAGTCCCACATTGCTTAGAATAATAGGAGAGGAGGCTAGCCTCTCCATATATATGTAATCTCTTCTTCAATAATAATCATCCTATTATTTCCTCCTACAAAGACGACGAGATTGGAAAAACATATCAAAGTCGGATGAACCCATTGTAGATGCTGAACTGAAATCTTCAACCCTCAAGAAGAGATGAAGTTGTCGGTTTCTAATCAAGAAACACAACTAATTGGAGAGAATGACATGATAATTTTCGGTGAATCATTACGACGCAGCGGAGGTGAATTCTTCATCCACAAACTATTCTGGAAAGAAATATCAGCAAAAGTTTACACGACAAACAAAAATCTAAGCGGAGTCAACCAAGACGTCATTTTCATCATCCTGTTTATTGTTCTCCTCTTGAGTGTACGACTCAGCAAGAGAACCTCTCTTGCGACGGAGCATTAAAGAATTTACCAATATTGAAAACTCCCAATGCCAATGGTAGACCTCCTCGTCACAAGCCTCACAGTGGTCCACCAGACACATCGTCTAAGTTCGATCGTCGGACTCTGGATTTTCGAGATGCTGCGAAAAGTCCTACATATATGCGTTTTCTTCAAACAGCTTCAAGGCTACCTCATTCTTTGTATGTTATCTACATAAATACCTCTTTAGAGACGAAAGCTCGTGAACGTGAGCTTGTGCCGAAGAAGGACGGCTTGTGGCGTATGTGCATCGACAATCGACTATCAACTGCCATCATATCCAGATTCGGCCTGATGATGAGTGGAAGACTATTTTCAAGATCCGAGAAGTACTCTATGAATGGCTCTTTATGCCCTTTGGACTTTCGAATGCGTCAAGAACCTTCATGCGCATCAAGAATCATGTTTTAAAGCCATTAACAAGAAAGTTTGTAGTCACCTACTTTGACGATATCCGATTTATAGCAAGAGCCAAGCTGATTATTGAAGCACCTCAGGAAAGTTCTCAACCTTCTTCGAATTAAGAAGTGTAGCTTACTTACTAACCAACTCCTTCTTGGATTTGTGACTAGCGTCACGGCCTCAGTGTTGATGAAGAAAAGATTCGAGCAAATCGCCATTGGCCTACTCCAAAACAATGATTGAAGTTCAAAGCTTCTATGGTCTCGCTAATTTCTACACGATTCATCCGCAACTTCAGTGCTACGTGACGCCAGTAAGAGAATGCATGAAGACATGCAGATCTTCCAACCTTCAATATCGTCGATCTTTATGAGTATTTTTCTCCTAGCTAACCGCTTTATTCTTAGATGAACTCGGGGACGAGTTCTCTTGAAGTAGGAGAGACTGATGTAGCGTGGATTTCAATTCTGAATCTTTTTAGGATATTTCTTTTCTTTCTTTTTACCTTTATCTTTTATAGAATTGTTAAAAATCCTATTTCTTTTAGGAATCTTATTTCGACTCTCATTTATTAGGATAGATTTTATTTTTATTTGATTATAATTATGTTGTCATGAAAGTCCTATAAATAGACACCTTCTGTATCCAACTGAGAATAACTTTTAAGCAATAAATTTTTTTTTATATTCTGAGATTTGTTCTCTCATTTTCTTGGTCGTGGACTCGACTGTCCCGTGGATTCGGCACCTCTCGTTTGAGGTTTTCAAGCAACCTTCATACAGACCCCTCACAAGGCCATCCATCGGAGTTTTTCGGGCACCGCTTTGCTCTCACCAAGCAACGGAGGTCCAGTTATCGTCATCACCGATCGACTTGGCCATTGTCAAGCACGAAGGTAAGTTTGTTCTGCTATCACGCTGCGTCACGCTTATTGTTTTTTGTTTTTTACAAAAAAATTTGAGGCGAGGAGATGACCCTTACTTTATACAAGTGAGAGGGAGGTAGTCCTTTCCACGGTTGTCAAAGTTGACTATATTTGAAAATGAAAAAAATAAAATTTACTAAAAGTCTGGTAGGGAGAATACAAATTCTTGTTAGTTCTGTAGAGTGATATTGCTGGTCTGCTACTTCACTTGATTATATTTTAACATATTTTTATTGGTTTTAATATGCTATTTGGTTTTATTTCTTACATTACTAATTTATTTATTTATTTATGTATATTTTATTATTTTTTGTTTTGCGTCTCGTTTCGCTCGGGTGCACGCCTTAAGTGCGCCTCGGGCAATATAGACGTTTGCGCCTTGGGTGCGCCTTTGACTACCTTGTTCTATGGTAAGATCTTCAAATGATAAATCCTGAAGTCCTTATGAAAATTGTTTTTTGATGTCTTTTCAATTTTTTTGAGTTTTATTAACCAAAAAGAAATCCTAAATCTTTCCATAACATTTTAAAATTATAAGGTAGGTTTTATGTTGTTCTAAGGCCAAATGAAGTGTTTCTAAGGTGTGGACCCTTAGCGCCTTGGGTGGTTTTATAAGGTGTGGACCCTTTGCGCCTTGGGTGCGTCTTGCGCCTTTGACTACCTTGTTCTATGGTAAGATCTTCAAATGATAAATCCTGGAGTCCTTATGAAAATTGTTTTTTATGTCTTTTCAATTTTTTTGAGTTTTAATTAACAAAAAAAATCCTAAATCTTTCCAATAACATTTTTAAATTATAAGGTGTGGTTTTATGTTGTTCTAAGGCCAAATGAATGTTTCTAAGCTGAAGTGATTTTAGTTATGAGTTTTAAGGCTATAGGGCCGTTGTCCCAGTACACCGATAAATTCAAAATTATCAATTCCCAATTTCGTATGATGTTAGTGTTTTAGTTGGGTTTCCTGGAAACGGATGCTATATATACGGTAGTTAAATTGGATATATTCTCGTGTTTGGGTCCTGCGTTAACACCTTTTCTGGTTGATGTGAATTTAAAGATTGATGAATTCATGCTAATAACGTGGGATAAAATTCATTTTCACTTTGTGTGTATAGTGTATACACTTACACGAAAACTAAAATTCACAGCCACCTCAAAAATTTGCAAGGTGGGGTATCCAACCATCAAAAATGGTGATCTACACGAAGGCTGGGTTTGGGATTGCTTATCGTGGCTGTCTTCTTTTTATTTTTGGAAACTAGTCTCATAAGGTATTTGGTAAAAGCAAATTATCAAATAACTTTTGAAAAGCCAATTCAATTTTGGGGCAGCTTGAGAAGCATTGGGAACATGCTGTCAAAAAGTTCCTTCTGCTGCCACTTTCTAAAAAGCAGCAGCAAACCCAAACCAGGTCTAATTGTCATCTATCCTCAAACCTTAGTTAAAGAGAGAGTGTCAAAATTTCACAGTGGTGATCAAGCAGATAAAATATAGTCACCTCACCTCACCTCAGAACCATTTATTTTATGATTATATGATGCAGACTAGGTTTTGAATCACTTGATTGAGTTTTTTTTTTTGTATTTTCAATTTCTAAATGTGATACGATAACAACTCATACCATATATGCTGAACTAAACGCCATGTATAAAAGGTTGATAGATCATATTTTACGTCGCAGGTATAAACAAATCGGATTCTAATCTTAGTTATAATAAATATTGGAAATCTAGATTAATCAGAAAATCAAATAAGAAGTCAGCTAAAAGCTTCCAAATGAAAACAACCCACTCTTAATCCATGTCGGCCCATATATATATATATATATATATATATATATATATTATATATCTATATATATATATATATATAAATAAAATAAAATAACATGTCGGCCCATATTTACGTCGCAGGTATAAAATGTCGGCCCATATATATATAAATATAAAAAAAAAAAAAAATTATATATATAATTATATATATATATATATATATATATATATATATATATATATATAACCATGTAGTCATATATATAACCATGTAGTCTGGAAATTCCACTAACCAGGGTGTGGGGCTATTCACATGGATTGCTATTAGTATAGATATGTGGCAATCTGATATTATGATCATTTGATTCATTTCCTTCATCAAACCCCTCATTCTTCTTCGACTGCAATTCTTTTTGTGAAGCTTTTCATTTCATATGTAGTTGATCTTAACAGCTTGATCATTTATATTGTAGAAATTAGAGTTCAGATTCTTTTAATTCCCTGTTGTTTGTCTGGAAAGAATAATCTATCCGATCTGAACTGATATTTTCTATTTGTAACAGTTGCATACTTCTAATCAATTTACACCACCCTTGTTTTTCACCATTTCAGCATGTTCATGCTTACTCATATGCTAGAAACTTATAATGTGTATCACCACCTGCTGTCAAGGAGGTTGGAGGCTATCTTGATTCATATGTTGATTTTGTTGTTTGTTTGTGCTGATAATGTGAATTCATCTTGTCCATGCCCAGATACATTCGACTGCAAATATATTGGACAAAAATAATCTGATCAAGTACGATAGGAAGAGTGGGTACTTTCAGGTAACTGACCTGGGTAGAATTGCAAGTTATTACTACATCACACATGGGACAATATCGACATACAACGAGTATTTAAAGCCAACAATGGGTGACATTGAGCTTTGTCGATTGTTTTCTCTAAGTGAAGAATTTAAGTATGTCACAGTGAGGCAAGATGAGAAGATGGAACTGGCTAAACTCCTAGATCGGGTGCCTATTTCTGTCAAGGAAAGCTTAGAAGAGCCTAGTGCCAAAATCAATGTTCTGCTGCAGGCATATATTTCGCAGCTGAAGCTTGAAGGGCTTTCACTGACAACTGATATGGTTTTCATCAGACAGGTTCGTCTCCTCGACCATTGCTTTTGTTGAATTAGCGCTTCATATTTATGTCACCAGTCACTGCTAACCTTATATATAATACGAAAAGTTTTAGGCTTCACTGTAGAACTTTCATGTTCCAAAAGTACCCTTCTCCAACTTATATTTATATATATATATATATATATATATATATATATAATTAATATGTTTAAATCTAGGGGTAAACATGTACATTACACGTCCCAATCCAAATTAAAAAAGAGAAAAAAAAAACATAAACAAGATATGTGCACGGGCAGGACTTCTAGTTGTTTTTAAGGCAATTAGCCATCTCAATTTACTGGATATATAGACTTTATAAAATCCTTGGAAGTTTTATGTATAAAAGCAGCAGTTTGATATGTTGATCAATTTTCAACACCTGCTATGTTGCATCAAATTGGGCATGATCTAGCACGACAAGGACACAATGACAGATACCAGTTTTGGTGTGTCGGAGTCGTGTTGGAAACGTGTCTGATACTATTGCCGCAAGAGATTTTCAGAGTGCCATTCATCTTTAGTTGAACTGTCATTTTCCAATAGAACAGATTGAACTTCAGTATAAATTTGGCATTAAAGTTCAAGAGATATTTGAATCTCAATTATTAAATGTTTTTACACAACATAAGCATAGTAATAACTTTCTAGTTGGCGAAAGGTGACAGCCTCTCTGCTGGCTATGCAATAAGGACAAAATGACAGATACAACGTTTTGGTGTGTCCAAGTTGTGTTGGAAACATGCCCGACTATTGCTGCAAGCGATTTGTTTGGAGTGTGATTCATTCTAGTCGACCTGTCATTTTCCAATAAAACATATTGAACATCAGTATGAATTGGCATTAAAGTTCCAAGAGAGTATAATCTCAATTATTAAATGTTTTTACACAACATAAGCATAGAAAATTCTTTCTAATTGGCAAAAGGTGAAAGCCTCTATGCTGGCTATGCAATTTGCGTACCTGATTGCTTGTCAGTTTATTCTATGCACTGAAAAGTATATTGATGAAAAAAGTATATTATTAGCTTTAAATTTTGACTATTTGTTTATTTAAACACGAAAATATTTATTCTCATTTAATTAAATTCCATGTGATTGTAGTTGCTGACCTTTTCTTTTGGATGAACTTGGCAGAGTGCTGGGCGTCTTCTTCGGGCTCTCTTTGAGATTGTACTAAAGAGGGGTTGGGCCCAATTAGCTGAAAAGGCTTTGAATCTGTGCAAGATGGTTGATAAGCGTATGTGGAGTGCAGACCCCGTTGCGTCAATTCCATGGCATACCCAATGAAATCTTAATGAAGCTTGAGAAGAAGGATTTGGCCTGGGAAAGGTATTATGACCTCTCCTCTCAAGAGATTGGAGAGCTGATTCGTTACCAAAAGATGGGGAGACAACTGCATAAGTGCATACACCAGCTGCCGAAGGTTAATCTTACAGCCCATGTCCAGCCCATCACTCGCACTGTCTTGGGTTTCGAGCTCACAATAACTCCGGACTTCCAGTGGGATGATAAAGTCCATGGATATGTCGAGCCATTTTGGATCATTGTTGAAGACAATGATGGAGAGTACATCCTTCATGAGTATTTCATGCTTAAGAAGCAGTATATCGAAGAAGATCATACTTTGAACTTCACTGTGCCCATTTATGAGCCACTGCCCCCTCAATACTTTTTCGGGTGGTATCAGATCGATGGCTTGGTTCTCAAGCAGTATTACCTGTTTCTTTTAGACATCTAATCTTGCCAGAGAAATACCCGCCGCCAACAGAGCTGCTAGACTTGCAGCCTTTACCAGTGACTGCTTTGAGAAAACCTGCTTACGAAGCTCTTTATGATAAATCATTCAAGCACTTCAACCCCATTCAGACGCAAGTCTTCACAGTGTTATACAACACGGATGACAATGTCTTGGTTGCAGCTCCAACAGGAAGCGGAAAGACTATTTGTGCGGAGTTTGCGTTGTTGCGAAACCACCAAAATGGCGAGAGCACCATGAGGGCAGTATACATTGCTCCCATTGAAGCCCTTGCGAAAGAAAGGTACCGAGAGTGGAATGAGAAGTTCGGCAAGAGCTTAGGTTGAGGGTTGTGGAGTTAACTGGTGAGACAGCAACTGATTTGAAGCGTCTTGAGGTTGGACAGATTATTATCAGCACTCCAGAGAAGTGGGATGCTCTATCTCGAAGATGGAAGCAGCGGAAGCATGTCCAGCAGGTTAGCCTCTTCATTGTTGATGAGCTCCACTTGATTGGTGGACAAATGGGTCCTATCTTGGAAATAATAGTCTCAAGAATGAGGAGGATTTCTAGCCACATCGATAGTACCATCAGAATAGTAGCACTTTCTGCTTCGCTTGCCAATGCTAAGGATCTTGGGGAATGGATTGGTGCTACTTCTCACGGGCTCTTTAATTTCCCACCTGGTGTTCGTCCTGTGCCGTTAGAGATACACATCCAAGGTGTGGACATATCAAACTTTGAAGCAAGAATGCAGGCAATGACAAAGCCAACATACACTTCAATTGTCCAGCATGCCAAGAACAGGAAGCCTGCCCTTGTTTTTGTGCCCACAAGAAAGCATGCGAAGCTGACTGCGCTGGACTTGTGTACCTATTCTAATGCTGAGAGTGGGGATAAGCCCTTATTCCTTCTTGGATCGGAGGAAGAACTAGATATTTTCATTTCGGAGATCAAGGACGAAACTCTGAAGAGGACTCTCCCCCTTGGTGTTGGGTACTTGCATGAAGGGCTTAACAGCGATGATCAGGAGGTTGTATTGAATTTGTTTGTTGGTGGAAGAATTCAAGTCTGCGTTTCTAGTAGCTCGATGTGCTGGGGAAAGCCAATGCCGGCTCATTTAGTTGTAGTGATGGGAACCCAATACTACGATGGGCGAGAGAATGCTCACACTGATTATCCAATTACTGATTTACTACAGATGATGGGTCATGCCAGTCGGCCTCTGGTAGATAATTCAGGAATTTGTGTTATCCTTTGCCATGCTCCAAGGAAGGAGTACTACAAAAAGTTCCTTTACGAGGCTTTTCCTGTTGAGAGCCATCTTCATCACTTCCTCCATGATCATTTGAATGCTGAAGTAGTTGTGGGAGTTATCGAAAACAAGCAAGATGCGGTGGACTATCTTACTTGGACTTTCATGTACCGTAGGCTCACGAAGAACCCAAACTACTACAATCTTCAGGGTGTTAGTCACAGGCATCTCTCTGACCACCTCTCTGACTTAGTGGAGAATGTATTAAGTGATCTGGAATCAAGCAAGTGTGTCTCTATTGAAGAAGATATGTACCTCAAGTCACTAAACCTTGGCTTGATAGCTTCCTACTATTATATCAGTTACACAACCATAGAGCGGTTCAGCTCATCCTTGATCCCCAAAACCAGAATGAAGGGCCTGCTGGATATATTGGCATCAGCTTCGGAGTATGCGGAGCTTCCTATTCGTCCGGGGGAGGAAGAGCTGATAAGAAAGTTGATCAACCACCAGAGATTTTCATTCGAGAACCCAAAATGTACAGACCCACATGTGAAGGCCAATGCTCTGTTACAAGCTCACTTCTCTAGGCACACAGTGGTGGGAAACCTAGCAGCAGACCAGCGAGAGGTGCTCCTCTCTGCCCACAGACTGCTCCAAGCCATGGTTGATGTTATCTCTAGCAATGGGTGGCTTAGCCTTGCTATTTTAGCAATGGAGGTGAGCCAAATGGTGACACAAGGCATGTGGGAGAAGGATTCAATGCTTCTTCAACTTCCCCACTTCACTAAGGAGCTAGCCAAGAGGTGTCAGGAGAATCCTGGAAGGAGCATTGAGACGGTCTTTGATCTGGTGGAGATGGAAGATGATGAAAGACGTGAGCTGCTTCAAATGTCAGATTCACAATTGCTTGACATTGCTTTGTTCTGCAACCGATTTCCAAACATCGACATGAGCTATGAAGTACTTGACGGTGATGATGTCAGGCCTGGGGATAATGTTACTCTGCAGGTAACGCTGGAGCGTGATCTTGAGGGAGGCCAGAGGTGGGACAGGTTGATGCCCCACGATTTCCCAAATCCAAAGAAGAAGGTTGGTGGCTTGTGGTAGGGGATAGTGAAATGAACCAGTTACTTGCAATTAAGAGGGTGTCATTGCAGAGGAGGTCTAAGGTGAAGCTTGCCTTTGCTGCTCCTGCCGAAGCTGGGAAGAAGAATTTGACAATTTACTTCATGTGTGATTCCTATCTTGGTTGTGATCAGGAGTATAATTTTTCTGTAGATGTCAAGGAAGGAGGAGATGGAGATAGGAGTGACTGAGATTTGGAGTCTAGTGGATCTCTTTTTCATTTTGCCCGATATAGGGATTTTTTCGCTAATTCACATTCTGTTTTGTATTAATGGTTTTTTTTAGCTCAGGGATTGTGTTGAACCTAGCTTTCTGCTATTTTGGAATTGAGAATCTCTTAGCACTGGTGCTCTTTTAGAAATGACCCGGTTTATTGTAATATGGACTCGAGTGCCAAAGGGCAGAGACTTCTATCAGGTTTCCTATTGCTATATGCTCATCGCATATCTAAGCAATTGATGACTGACAGATAAAATATCATTTGGATGCTTTTTATGCTTCTATTTACCTTCTCATATATGTTTATGGCTTGGTTTTGTGCAAACTTTATCCATCTGGTGATTAACGTAACCATAGAATGAACTTGATTTTTGACAAAGCACACGGCTTGCAAATTCTCTACATTTGTATTTCTGTATTAATTTTGACGTCTTTATGATAAGCTGTTAGATTATCTTGCGTTGTGAGCACATTCATCTATCCTTAATTACTCCTGTCAAGATCGTTGTGAACATTCAAGTTACTTTTGTTGCATGCGTCTCTTTTTTCTGGAACTTGTAACTAAAATTTACTATATGTTTAGTTTGTAATTAACTAGTTCATTGTGTTCGTAATCCTGTGCTATCATATCAAGTAACCACCTGTTAGCCAATGGCTATTGTAGAGACTTCTTTAAGGGGTTCAACAATAAGAGCTGTCTCGAAATTCTTTAATTACATAATTCACTACAACACGCAATAACCAAGGTTTGCTCAAAGTAAGTATATTTATTTTAGATCAATTTATTTATTTTAGATATAACAAATATGTCCCTTCGACCTCCTTGATCAACGGTGCATTAGCCAACAATGACTTATTTTTGTTCCCTTTTTTTTTTTTTTTTGATCTTTTGGATTATAGTCAACAATGACTTTGAATTTTTAGATACTTTAGATAATAGCTAGAAATAACTTGATTTCGAATCTCAGCCATAATTTGCTTCGATTTTTTAGATAGTTCGAACCTCAACCAAAAATGACTTAGAACGAAAAGTTATATAACATGATTTTACATTACTAGTCTCTTCGATGCTAAGAATGGACAACTTCCATCCTCGCCATAGTCGAGGCTAACCACTAGTACAAGCTTCGTCTTGCTGCCAACATCAACTGTTGCCTTAAGAGAAGCTAAAAGCAGGCAAGGACTTGGATCCCCCACACCATCAACATCGCCAGAAACGATGCTAAACATCGAGCAAAGCTTCGTCAGAAGCGAAGCCAAGGGACTCGACATCGATCCAACCTAAACAACACAATATATGATTTTGACCTATTTTGAGCCTACTATACACATGTCAATGCTGTCCCACTCAATTGAGTTTCTATGTGCTACTTATTTTTAAATGGCACATGAGACCCATTTATAGTCATTTTGGTGTTCAATTCAATTCGAATAATTGTTTGGACTCAACCCTAGCTCAAACTGTCATGCCCCAGTTCCACAGTACCATTCGTCCTCGCTAGGACGTGATGTCGCATGAGCCTAGGTTGCGCCCGCGCAAGGCAATTCCATAACGGCCGATTACAGCAGCTTGCGACGGGGTCGTCGCACATAAGTCTCAAGCAGAGAAGTCGAATAATCAGTAAGTTGCCCAAACAAAAACCAACACGTTCATTTAATATGTGCAACTTTTATTCCTTCGAATGTCTTTCTAATCTTGCATAGGATCAGTTTAGGACATAGACTCCTGGCCTATTTTGTGTCTTTAGACCATCACCATGCCTCGCACCGATAAGTTACTTATCCTTGTGCCTCTAGACCATTCTCGTGCCCGCAATATCATTGTGTCGACTTGTGCTTGCCTTTTTGCCTTTTACTCTGAGACGCAACAATATGCTCGTGCCATAAACTCTGTTCGTGCTTCAACATCCAAGCCGAGCCTCACAACTCAACGTGACTTAACCAAACTTTGTCTTACGGTCCTTCCTGACTTAAACTCTGAACGACTATCCCAACTTGGTGAAACTTGTGTGGATGACTCAAACACGACGCACATCTCGTGCCTAAGCACGTGTCTTTACGTATAGTGAAGTCTTAGGCTTCATAAAACTTATGGTGCAGATCATGCACACATTTCTCGACTCATTAGTGCGTGGTTATAGTCCTTGCGACTCAACCGACACCGTGTATGCGGATTGCCGCTCAGCACACCACTTATCTATATGAAAGATCACTGGCATACAAGCCATAGTGGACATAGCTCGGATAGACGACGGGTCCTTCAATGCAAGGTAGCGAGCCCCAAGGAAAGCCCCCGACTATCCTGGTGCTTACAATCCAGCATTGCTATAACATCTTCTCCCTAGGTCGACCTGACCCCGGCGCCCCAGCGTAAATCAGCCGAGAAAGAAATCCTTGTGCACAAGTTGTCCATGACCACGCACCTACGAGAACATCTAGACTCTCGTAAATGCATGGCATAATCTGTGGTACGACTCGAACCATACTTCGCAAAACGTGCTAGAAACTATATTGTGCAAAACGTGCATCGAAACAATAAGACTCCCAAACGAGGGACCGCCTCATACTTTGAAAAACATGCATCGTTGGAGACTCCCAAACGAGAGACTGCCTCAGCGATAAATGGTCGCATGAATTTTCTATTCTTTGAAACCCAGGGAACGACTATTGCATAGCCTTCCTACTTAACTTGAACAAAATGTGTTCTATTACGTGCCATAGACCGTGGCATACTTATCATCGAAACAATTGTGTTTTATGCCTTAAACCCATTGTGTTCCGAGCGACACTCCCGCCCAAGTAATATTATATATGACGAGCCTTGAAATTGTGGAAACACATGGCTATATAAAGCCGTAGAACCGTTGGACCGTACACATGCTCAACTTGAACAACCGAGTTCTGAGCGCCTTAACCCGTGGCATCCTCAATGGGACTAACTGTGAGACCGTGGAACATTTTTGCTATGTCAAGTAGTGAGATCATGGTACGTGCCTGCTATGACATCGATCGATATCCCGTGGCATAACTCAATTTAACCCAATTCGTATTTGGTCAAAAGACCCATTGCCAACTTTGAAAGCCACCGTGGAGTGATTTCTAAGCAACAGTTTATTAGTGTGAAGGCCAAGCAAAGACAAGTTCACCGAAGTCTCCCACGTGAACAAAGAGTCGCCTCAACCGTGCAGGACTTCGAGCAAGACGTTGCATGGCTAAGTCAAAACTCCGTTGCATTTCGATTCCTCCGGTTGAACTGAGCGAGACGGAGCATTACACAAACCACTTAGTGGGGCCTACCCTAGGTTGCCAAAATCATTTACACATATATTTGATTGATTTTTATCAATTAAATAGCAGCCATGTATTAATAGATACATTGAACATTAACTCAAAACCCACTCTTTACAAATATGGCAATCAACTAACCCACCTTGCCATATTAGTTGATTAGTTGACCAATCTCCACCAAATTAATTCAAACCTCCTCCATGCAAACCCTAACACCTAGGAGAACCAAACCCTACATATAGAAGCCTCCTTGGTCGGCCACCCTTTCATAATACCTAAAAATACGACCTTATACTAGCTTGTGGCCGACGGCTCCAAACCCTTGAGGCCGACCACCCAAACCCCTTTTTTCGATTTTGGAGCACTCCACCACCACTCCCATGACTCCCTCGACTTCCCATCCTAGCATCTCTTTAGATAATGTTGTGGACTTCGAGAGTGTACAACCCATCCAAACTACCGAAATCTATTATTTTTAGTCTGAATTCCAGAGGTTGGTGACTTCTAAAATAGGTTTTAATACTTTTTCTCATATATTTCACTGAGACCAAACTAATGGATATACTTATGTGTCTAATTGATGTCCAATTGCTAACTCGTATCGTGCCATTCGATTTGGCCGTGACGTCCCTTGCACTAAAGTTGGTCCAGATTTGACCAATTTCGGTGTGAGGAGTTTCCCGATGACTTCTGAATCCGTTTGACCTTGAACAAATACTTGGTAATGTCTTTAACATCTCTATTTATCATCTAGTGTCATTATTTGTTTTATTTGCAAGAGTTTCATGCATTTTAACATCATTTTCATCGTACAAGTTTTTCGGACACCGAAACACCCACCAACCCATCTATTTAATTCCAAATCTTGTAAGAGTCTAACATGATATAAATCTGATTTATATTAATGAAAGTCATATTTTCTCTGAATTCTGATTATTTCTAGAATATTTTTTTAAAATATTTTTATGATGATCCGCTTTCCAATTGGAATCCCGTATGGCATAGTTGTGTGGATTAATGTACTAGTTTGTTTTGAACATATTTTTCCTAAAATATTTGTATATAAATTATATTCAGAAATTAATTATGATATTTTCCAAAATTTAAAGCATATATTTATGGTATGTAAAATTATATAACATTTTACCATATTTAGTAATATTGATAGCATATATGGTAAAGTGTTATCGATGATAGTTAACTAGTTGTGTGTACCAATATGATATGTGTCTATTTATGGTAAGTAGATGAATGTGTTAGTATTAAATTTAGTTATTTATTGTTTCTAGTAGATCGTGATCATTGGGTTGCAACAGTCGGAGACAGACCATTATACTATTTGTAGAACCCTAAAGGGGGAGTGAATAGGGTAATAAAAATTATCGACGTAAATATTCAAAGTAAATAGCAATTTAAAAGAAGGAGGTAAGAGATCAATCACTCGATGTATCCTAGTATCTCCCTTGGGGTACTCCAGTCCCGGAACTCTCTCTGACTTTAATCCACTATTGAGTAAATAGTACAATACGAGCTTTGATCCTAAGGCTCGTCAACTTTTTACACAAGTTTTTATCCGAAGGCTCATCAACTTCAACCATACGAGTTTTTATCTGAAGGCTTGTCAAGTTCTTACAAGAGAAAGGTTTCGATCTTCTTGAACACTTGGAAGATCTAAGTTACAACTCTTTTGAATACTCTTAACACTTTTGTGGATGACAAATAAAAGCTTTGTAGAATTAAAGAGGAGCTCTTTGGTAGATTAGAAAATTAAAGGATCAAGTGGATAAGTATTTATGAAGAAGGGGGAGGTCTATTTATACAAATCCAAGAGCATAAAGCATTTCTTGCAACCAGTCGGATGATCCTTCGATAATTCGTGACTATTCGACGATTATCCGTACCCAACAGTAACGGATAGAAAAATAACCATTGGATGCATTAAATGCTTTGACATCTGGCCGTTGGATTTGAATTCAAAAATAGCCAGCTAAGCAAAATGGATTATTCGAGGATGATCTGTGGATGTCCGTCGGATCATCAGAATGAGACCACAAATACTTGCTCTTTCAATTCGATTGTGCGGTGGTAATCCGCGATTATCTGACGGATGATCCGAATGAGATCACAAATACTTATTGTCTAAATTCAGATTTTCTGTCGGTGATCTGTGGATATCCGAGAGATGATCCGAATGAGACCACAAATACTTGATGTCTTAATTCGATTTGTCTATTAGTGATCAACAGCTACCCCGGATTGTCTGCTTCTTCGCATATGTTTATTTGATTTTAAGAAGGCTTTTGCTTTTTGTTTTGTCATCTATACACAAGTGTTTACAATGATTTCCTAGACACTTACAGAACTTAGAGAACTTTGTAAAGCGTTGATTTAGATTCTTTGAGTGCGATCCATGAGTTTTAGTTATGCTGCAAGTATTGAAAGCATCTTTCTTTTAGCAATAAGGCGCTTCCTGTTGTTCCTGTAGAGTAATAGAACTAAAACAATATAGAGGTTAATTATGGTCAATATATCAAAATCATCGATGTGCCAATAATATTCTTTTGCCGATAACCCAGGCAAGATACCTTGCCATCTTGTTACTGTTTTAATTTTATAATATTGATCTTGTATTGGTAGTGTGTTACTCTAGTACTATGCGTCCAAGTATGACTTGGGTGGCATCAATGGTGGCATCGATGTTATAGTGAGTGTCCTTGTGTTTGACTTACGTGTATGGAGGCGTACCCGAAAAGTTATGAATTTATTTATAATAACTTATATGCCTTATCATGTATCATCACACGACATTATGAGTGAGGTACATTGTGTTGGTATGAGCTTACGCATTCGTCTAGCTGCCAGTGTGAGTAGTTCTGTGTCGGTACATATATTGATTATAGTGAGTCTTGCTAGTGATTTGTATGGATATAGATTGCCTGAGTCATGGATGTGATTTGTGCAGACATGGGCGGGGAAGACTATTAGTAGGCGTATGAGACAATCTCATATTAGCCTTATGGTTACTCGGTTATGGATTTATGGTTTCCCGATTTTGGGTGTATTGCTAGAGGATATATCCGGCAGCGGCCCTGACTTTTTGTCAGATATGGTTGTGAGGTATGCTAGTAATACTTAAGCCTCTAGCGGATGCTATACTTTATTCCTTCTCCTACTCATACGTACCAAAGTCATCTTCGACGTGTATATACATAGATGGTTAGTGAGCCCTGTTATTATCATGTTTATTTATAGTTTATTATGATATTGTTTCTTTTGTATCTTGCTACGTCCCGCTGAGGACCTGGTTCTTTTCTTGATCGGACGAGCACCTGTACCCTGCTGTTTATGGACCAGGGATTGAGATAGCTCTAATTGCTTACGATTTAGAGGTTATTCCAAAGGAATTTCCCCGATCTAGGCGTTTGCAGAGATATTAGAGTCATGGACATTTTATCTAGGTAGCTATGTCCTGACTATTTCTTATTTCAGTTATTTCCTATTTTTCAGCATTGTATTTTTATTTTCGTGAATTTATTTCCACTAACTTTGACTATTCCAGACAGATCTTTTGTATTGGTTATTAGACTTATTTTATTTTTATTCAAATATTTTATTATATATTTCTGTCTCGTGTTGATATTATTCTATGGATGAGATTATGGTAGTTATGATGTTGTCCTGAGATGTTAGATTATCTGTGACTGTTATATTGTAGATGTAAGATTTTAGCGTACTACGATTATGATAAGTTATAAACCATACAGCTGGTATGCTCATGTCTTGGGTTCCTATGTATTTTAGAACTGGGACATGACATATTTTTGTGGTGGCCCATACAGGTCAATTTGTCGTCTTGGTTACCTAGATTACCAAGATGAGCCTGCAATTAGGATTAAGGAGTCTTAGAAAATCTCATCCACTTGCTAAGTTTATTGCCTTTGAATTCCAAATTCGTACAATCTCATTATGCATCCAACTTGTTTTCCTACTCCTCTCATGTAATTTTTTTTGTAGCAAGATGTAGTTACGCATTGGACGCATGGCCTTCGGATCCAACCAGACCAATGACACCACTCCTAGCGACGACAGGACTCCAGTAACGCTAGGGAACTCGACTCCTGAAGGGATTCCAGCCAACTCGACGACTCCAGCATGATTTGTACCGCCATCGTCTACGACTCAACATGAGGGCTAGACCTCATAGACCCAGACGCAGCAGGAGGATCCCTTGTCTTCGTTGCCTCAATTCCTGTCTCAGATGCCCTATGGAGCGTATCCACAACAACTTTATGGACCGATGACTCAGATGCCCCAACCCGATGGCCAGGCCTAGATGTTTCAATTCTTCCAAACCATGATTCAGTAGACCGAGGCTATGAGGCAGAGCTTGATGATGGTTATGGAGAGGTTGGAAGCACCAGCCCTGCACCAACACCTACACCAGTAACGACACCCGCTTCAATGGTGGGCACTATTTGTGGCTATCGACAGATTAACTCGAAGCCATTTGAAGGCAAGGAGACACCGGAGGAGATCACCGAGTGAATGATCAGTACTCAGAAGCTTTTTGACGCTTCGTAGCTGCCAGAAGACTTATGGATGACAACCCTTCGGACCCAGCTTAAAGGAAATGCACATCACTGGTGGGAGTCGATCGAGCAATATCGGTAGAGACAAGACATAGAGCAGTTTTTTGAGTATTTCAAGGCAAAGTACTACCTCGCTATAGTTCGAGATGCTCTCTACGATCAATTCCTTCATCTCAAATAGGAAAACATGATTGTAGGCGAGTATGATACCTAGTTCAGTCGTCTTAGTTGTTTCGGTACCACCATGATACCAAATGATATAGAAAGGGCACAAAGGTTTTATTATCGGATGACGAAGGAGCCTTAGAGATACACCACCGCACAGTTCAGAGTTTTGTATGCCGAGGTGCTAGCCGAAGTGTGTCTCCAAGTGGCTATAACAAAGACCCAGTACTGTCGAGGTGCCCTACCACAACTGCTCCAGTCAAGGGACAGTCGTGAGGACCTATCCAACGACCCGATGGACTTTATCAGCAGCAAGTAACCCTGTACCCAACAAAGGATCTCCCCACTTGTCATCACTGTGGCAAGAGGGGACATGGTCAGCTAGATTGCAAAAAGAGGCTTGGACAATACTTATGGTCTGGATCTAGTCAGCACCAGGCCAGAGACTGCCTACGATGCCATGAGGGAGCACCACCTATAGACCAAAGGCCCGCACCACCTGCCCCCTACTACCTGCTCAAGCGACTATAGTTCTGAAGCTACCATCACCAGGAGGATAACAGAGGGGACCACCCTTACCCGCTAAGGAGACACAGTATAGAGATCTAGGCAGCAGAAAGGATCACAGAGGCATGTTCTAGCCTTTGCCATGAAACCAGCTGAGGATGAGCCTGAGGGCATGACAATTATAGTACTATCTTAGTAGCATCTATACCTACCCTGTACTATTTGATTCGGGGGCCACTTTGTCTTTCATATATGGTAGTTTTGTAGCAATGCATAGAGTATCTACATCGCCCTTACGTAAGTGTTAAAATATTCTTATAGTAGAGTATTATGATGGCTACTAGTACATATAGAACTTGTTCTGTGGTAGTATGCAGAAGGGAGATGAGAGCACAATTTTTGGTATTTCTAATGCCGAATTTTAATGTAGTATGGGATGGACTGGTTAAGATAGTACTATCCCGTATTAGTTTTGCCATAGGGGATATATCTTTAACCACCAGGCCGTTTGGAGTTTGAATACATGCGAGGGACTATTGGAAAGGGTAGGCCTAGCAATTGAAGCTTTCATGTCTATTGAGTAGCATCATCGCCACCTATTGTTAAGGAATTCATGGATGTATTTCCGGAGGAGTTACTAGGTTTACCACCTGACAGACAAATGGAGTTTAGCATTGAGTTAGTGCCATGAGCAACACCGATTTCTTATAATGTTACCGGTTGGCGAAGAAGGAGTTGGACGAGATAAAGGTTCAGTTGGAAGAGTTGCAGACCAAAGTATTTCATTCGTCCAAGTGCATCACTTGGGGGCTCCAACGTTATTTGTGCCAAAGAATGACGGGTCAGTATGTATGTGTATCGCTACTGAGCACTCGTATTGCCTCATGACTTATTCCGACCAGCTGATGGGAGCGAGGTATTTTTGAAGATTGATTTGAGATCAGGATATCACCAAATGGAGGTGCACAGAGAAGACATTCAGAAGACATCGTTCAAGACTCGTTATGGTCATTACGAGTTCTTAGTGATGCCTTTCGGATTGACGAATGCTTCAGTGTTCGTGAATTTGATGAATAGACTGTTCCATTAGTATTTGGATCAGTTCATGGTTGTTTTATTGATGACATGTTGGTATATTCGAAGAGTCGTGAGGAGCACAAGCAGCACTTGAGGATTGTTTCGGAGACACTAAGGAGCGAGAGAATCTATGCTAAATTGAGCAAATGTGAGTTCTTCTTAGACCATGTTTCTTTTCTTGGACACGTTGTCTCCGGAGAAGGCATTTCAGTTGATCCGACCAAGATAGCTGCAGTAGAGACGTAGCCTATTCCGACTAACGCCTCTGAGGTGAGAATTTTTTTGGACTTGTTGGGTATTACCGGAGGTTTGTAGAGAACTTCGCGAGGATTGCGAAACCGATGACTCAGTTAACCCACAAGGATATAAGTTTATGTCGATTGAGGAGTGTCAGGCAGTATTTATGAGTTGAAGTGCATATAGTAGTTGTGTTGCAAAAGTAGAATTTTTTTGGATAACCACTACACCTATCTTGACGATTCCATCAGGACCAGGAGGATTCGTGATCTACAACACGACGTATTCGAGAAGGGACTAGGATGTATTTTTGGAAGGTTGTAGCTTATGCTTCAAGGCAATTGAGGACTCATGAGAAGAATTACCCTACTCACGACTTGAAGCTTGCCGTCGTGATCTTTGCTTTGAAGCTTTGGAGGCATTATTTGTATGAGGAGCGAATGAGAGATCTTTACAGACCATAAGAGCAAGTATGTTTTCATTCAGAAAGATTTGAATGAGGTAGAGGAGATTGTTGGAATTGATGAAGGATTTTTAGATTAACTTGCAGTACCATACATGAAAGGCGAATGTAGTAGCCGATGCTTTGAGTAGGAGATCTATGGCATTTATCTTGACTACTCAACCTCATCTATTGGAGGACTTACAGAAGTTGGGGATAGAAGTTATATGACCAGGTGTAGACGGCCAGTTGACGAGCCTTTAGGTGCAGTTGTCATTGGTCGAGAGGATCAATGACACATTGCCGACGGATGCGAGATTTTAGAGAATTCGACAAAGGACTGATACCGGTATGCAGATCAGAATGCGTATTCATAAGGATGGGATCTTGAGTGTGGAGATCGCCTCTATGTTTCCAATGGAGAACTTCGACAGGAGTTGATGACAACGGCACATAGTTCACCATATTCCATTCACCCAAGAGCGACGAAGATGTATAAAGATTTGAGGCATCATTATTGGTGGCATGGAATGAAGCTAGAGATAGCAAGATTTATAGCAAAGTGTTTGGTGTGTCAGCAAGTAAAGGCTGAACATTAGAGGTCAGCAGGATTGCTTCAGCCGTAACCCATTCCGGAGTAAAATAGAAGCATATTACGATAGATTTTATGACAGGATTTTCGAGGAGCCCGAGTGGTAGAGATGCAGTTTGGGTTATAGTAGATGGACTCACCAAGGCAGCCCATTTCTTGCCTTTTAAAGTGGGCCAATCTACGGAGGTGTTAGCCAAGATGTATATTAGAAAATCGTACGGCTACACGGAATGCCACTTAGCATTGTGTCTGACAGAGATTCAAGATTTACTTCACATTTTTTGAGGAGCATGCAAGAGAGCCTTTGTACGAGGTTGAAATTTAGTACATCATATCATCCATAGACGGATGGATAGTCAGAGCGTACCATACAGACCTTGGAAGATAAGCTGAGAGTGTAAATCCCCTAAAATTTTACTTTAATTTTTTTATATTTTATTTTGGTATTATACGTAGAGTACGAATATGAATATAAGAATTACTTAATTATTTTGTACAAAAAGTTTTATTATGAGTTTTAGTAAATATATAAAATAAATATTTTGTTTTGAAATACCTATATGATGAATATTTTGTTTTGTCTTTTATATATCGAAGGTGACCCGCAGGAATTTAATCAAAACTTTATTTTATATAGGCTATTTTCTTGGTTATACAAATATAAGTACCAATTTCGAAAAATAAGATTTATGTAAATATATTTCGTATTTTGCGTATTATTGCGTGCGAGGTACATGAAAATATATTGAGGTATATCTTGTAAAAATTTTGGTTTAAAAAGAAAAAGTTATTTGATTTATTTTGTATTTATAAAAAAGTATTTAATTTATTTGAAATTGTTTTATCTATAAAAAGGTTTTTTTTGAAATGCTTAACTATTTAATGTGATTTGATTTGGAATTTGGATTTTATTGAACTAGATATAATTAGATTTTAAATAAAGGTGTGATTTATCTAAAATGGGTTTAAATTTTCCTACTCCTTATCCAACTAGGAGTTTCTACACCCTATCTCCCTATGGTTTTTCTCCACAAATTATTATCCACATATATTCTCCACCATAGTGTCCGTGCACCGTGTCGGTGTCCACCTTCTCCGTGTCAGCCGTGATGGCCTCGGATCTGACCCTGTCTTTCCATTATGTTATTATTTTTACAATTATATTTTGCCGTGTTCGACAACCCCGAAGCTCGACTTCGTCCCTGTGTCATGCAGGATACAAAACCCAATATTCTCCTTCATGTCCGACACCTCGGACATGACGACAACACTCAACCAAAAACAATCCCTAACCTAACCCTAAACCTAACCGAGCCTTCTGTCGTCCCCGACCCTGTCTTCTCCGATGCTCGACCCCGTCCACTCCGGCAGTCACCATCGCAGCCAACCTCCACCATCCCAATACCAGTACCCCGACCATACTTCTTCCTTGGCAAACTGTAGACCCGTCCCGACCGCGTGTCCCCTGCTTCACAAACACGCCACCACCAATATCAACACCACTGCCGCCACAAACATCAATCACCACCGACACCATCACTGCACACAGCAGCCTCCCTCCGTCGGGATTCGACTACCCATCCCCCTCGACCATTGCTCTACAACACCATCACCGTCACTTTCACCACGCCCACCACCACTGTCACCAAACCGACCACCACCACCACCCTTTTTTCAAACACCCAAAAATAAAACCTAACACTAAAACTGTCTCTTACCTCGCCGAACTCTGGCCTCCAGATCTGGTGGTGCCGCCTGCTGGTCGAAGCTCCGCTGCCATGCTGAGCTCCACAACGCCGGCTTGGACTTCTCTACACCGCCTCCTTCCACCGACGCTGCCACCGACGATCTCTCGCGGAGCTTCTCCATATCATGGATCTGGCGTCCTTGGTGACCTCTCCGCTATGGCCCTCCCCCGCACCGTCGGGTCAGCCAGAGCCACCCCGCTCAGGTCACTCTTCCTCTCTACTTCTTCCCTGCCGCTCTTACGTCCCTCTCTCTACTTCTCCTTTCTCTCCCCTCTCACACGTTTTTTTCTTTCCTCTTTAAAACCTAATGTCCAAAGTAAGAGAACAACTGTTCTAAAAAATTGTGTTTTCTATTATTCGTTTATTTTATTTTTATTTTGTTATTACTATTTTATTACAGTATAAGTATTGACTAGGATTTTATTTATTAAGTGTAATATTATTATGACTATGGATACTATTATCATTTGATATATTAAAATTACTATTGTTATTATTTTTAATATATATTATAGAGTAAAAATTCCTAAAAATATATTTATAACAAAAATAGTATTGAGTTTTGTGCCTACATGTAATTTCAAAAACTTGGATTAGACTTTTTTGTTATTATAGTATTTCTAGCCATTTTTAAAATATAGTTTTACCTAGAATATATTTTCACAAACTTAGGATATTTTAATCTAAAAACGATTCCCATATTTTTCAAGTATTTATCAAAAATTCTTACTAGTAAATATAGTTTTCAAGTATTATAACTATTTATTTTGTAAAAACAGTATATGTATTATTTACGCCAATTCCTTCAATTATCATCTTATTCATGACTAAGATCATTATTCCTATTCTCTTGCCAATTATAGACTTATGTCAACCCTAGCTAATTTGAATGTTCTGGACTCGATGGGACAGTCTGTGCCATCATCGGAGGCCATCTTGCGTAGTTGTAATACCGAAGTCAAATATGTCATCGTGATCATCGTACCACACCAGGCACCAAACCAAGCAAGATACCTTACCATTACTGTTTGTTTACTTTGCTCATTATACTACATGCATTTATTTATTTATCATTTATTTTTTGCAAATATAATTATTTTTCTCAATCATGTCTAGATGTAATTTACTGTTTAGCCCTATTTTTTGTTACTTCTTATTTTGTATGCACATTTGACCTAGATTTAAGAGACCACCTTTTGTTTGTGTCACATTTATTGGCCTTGACACCTGTGTGCCACGAAGTCGCGAGTCGCATATAGATCTTGGACTTGCTTATCGACCGTATATCGGTACATTTAGGCCGTACGTTAGGGTTAACTGCTAATAGTATGCATGATTAGTTTGACTTAGCAGTTAATAGAGGTTATGTGTTATGAAGAACATATAGGCATGGGGTGGGGAGGACATTGTAGGAACCCTAGAGGGGGGTGAATAGGGTCAAGCTAACTTATCAAGCACTTAGCACAAGCTAATTGTCAATTTAAAAATATAAGTGCAAGAGAAGAAGCAAACACAATACCGACACCCGATGTATCCTGGTATCCTCCTAAGAGGCAGTCCAGTCCCGGAACTCTCTCCGGCTTTAATCCACTATTTGAGTAAATAGTTACACACGAGTTTGGATCCGAAGAACTCGCCAACTTCAACCGAGAGTTTGGATACGAAGACTCTCCAACTTCAACCGAGAGTTTGGATACGAAGACTCCCCAACTTCAACCTTTCACAATAGGTTTAGATCTCCTTACAATAGGATGAAGATCTTACTTTTCAACTCAATAACTCTAACACAATTTATGGATGGCAAATGAAAGCTTTGTAGAGTTGTATGTGGATAAGCTTTGGTGGTTTAGGAATTTTTAGGCTCAAAGCATCAACCTTGAATGAAGGGGTTCAAGGCTATTTATAACCAAAGCAAAGGAAAGTGCAATAATGCAACTTTCTCAGGCTGACGGATCATCCGCCGGATTTTCGCGGAAATCCACCGGATCATCCGCCTGAATAGTCCAACGGCTATAAAAAGAGCCGTTGGGATCAATCGTTCGTAAAATCCGACCGTTGGAATGCAAACGGTCATACAGCAGAAAATCTGCCGAAATTCCGCAGTTTTCTGCCGGATAATTCGAACAGTCACAGAAGGTATTCTGTGAGACCATTCGGATCTTCCGCCGGATTTCCGCGAAGATCCGCCGGATTATCCGCCAGGATTCCGAAGATTGTCCTGGGTTATTATCTACCCTAGCTTTCGATTTTGCCATCCATTTCTTGTGTTTACAATGGTTCCTAAGACTCATTACAGACTCCAGATATACTGTAGCAGGTGCAGGCTTCTTCAGAGTCTTGAAATGATGATGGCATGGCTTGGCTTCTTCCTTTGATAGGTGCTGGCTTTTTCCCTTGGCGGCAGCTGTCCAAAGATATCCAGTTTACGAAAACTGAATACCTTTCGGGGGCTTCGCCCCCGAACCCTCGACGAGGGGCGCTGCCCCCTCGACCCCCGTCCGCTGACCGGGCAGCGGAACCCCCGGTGCGTGGCTCCAGAGATGTCGTCGGGTGGTTCAGAGAAATCTTGTGGAATCCGTCGTCTTTGGCCCACCATGATTTCTTCATTGCATATGTCCACATTGATCTTGCTTATTGCTTTTCTGCATGTACATGTTAGACGAACAAAGCAATATCTATAGTAGCAAGTATGATAAATTAAAGCACATTAGGACTATGCAAAGTTTAAGTATAAGTGCTAAGGTGATGGCATAAATGTTAGTGATATCAGAATGATTAAACTTAATTGAATGACCACAATCAAAAACATAGTTTTGATTTTGGCAACCCAATTAAATTTAAGATAGATAAGCTCATATCACTAAGATGTAAACCAATGGGCACATATCACCAAAGATATAAGTATAAGTAGAAATGCTATAGTGATAGTATGAAGATTAGTGATAATGAAATGCTAAACTTAACATATTAACCATATTCAAAAATATGATACAATCATTGGGCCAACAGACATATCCTTAACGTATGGACTTTCATGCACATTACCTTTGTGACCGTACGCTCTGCCAGAGATACGGGTTGACGACCCCTTTATTTTACTAGTGGCCACTGACGTTCGAGGAATGGTTATGCTTTGAGGCCCCTAGTTCCGAAGAGGGGACTATGCCGATCCTATGTTAGCCAAGAGCCAATGCGTCGGAGGTTTGTTCTTAAATTTCATACACCTAGAATGGTTAGGTGAACTTATCCGTTTAGGTATAGGAACTTTTGGCTTGTGTACTTAAACCTGATCGCGGCTTGAAACAGTATCTTATCACGGACTAGTTGGCAACACCTTGTCCATGTTTAGTTGTAGGCGTGGTTCAATGCTTCGATGATAAGGTACTAAACCTTGTTGTGGTCTGGATACTATATTGGATTCATGACATGGAAAGATACTTCATCGTGGATTAGAGTGCCATCTCCTGTCCTTGTTTGGTTGGGGGGTTGGTACGCTAATTCAAGGGTGAAGTATTGGACCATGTTATGATTCGATTGACTTACTTTTAAGCAGTTTGTATTCAGTTATATGATATGTTTTTCTATATCTTGTTACGTCTTATGAGGACCTAGTGATTTCTTCGAATGTGTATTTTTTTGACTATCTGCAGGAATTCCAGCCAAGATCGTGTTCTCCTTCCTATCGATGAGGACATGCTCTTGGATCGTCCTTTGCTACTTTTGACAAATTCTTTCACTTGTTATGTATTACTTCTCATTTAAAATAGTTGGTAGTGGATTTGTCTCCACCCAACTACCTGTACAATGACAAATTCTTACTTGATTCTATAAAAGCTTTATCTTTATTTTGTAGATGAGATTAGTTAGCCATGATTATACTGCATGTACAGCTTACGTATATTTATTATACGGCTGGCATGTCTACGTACCTAGTCCTATGTATTTTGGGACTAGGCATTACAGAGAGTATGTTTGCTTGATTTTGGAGTTTCATGGGAGGATCATCTTCATTTGGTTGAGTTTTCTTATAATAACAGTTATCAGACGAGTATTCAGATTGCGCCACTCGAAGCTTTATATGGAAGGAAGTATCATTCTGCAGTATGTTGGGGTTATATTGGTGAACTACAGATATTGGGACTAGAGTTAGTGGTTTGTACTGTGGAGATGGTGAAGCAAATTTAAGGACATTTGTGAGCAGCACAAGATCGGCAGAAGCATTGGGCAGACAGTCATTATCGACTATTGGAGTTTCAGCCATGAGATCATGTATTTCTAAAGATTTTTCCTACCATAGGGACCACTAGATTCGGAGGAAGAGGAAAGCTTAGTTCGAGACATATCGGGCCATTCGATGTTCCAGAGAGAGTTGGAGAAGTCTCTTACAAACTTGCATTGCCACAGACCTTGGATGGTGTTCATGACTGTTCCATGTATCTTAGTTGAGGAGTCATGTGTTAGACCCCAGTCACATTCTTGATCACTCCGAGATTACTGTGGGACCGATCCTGTCCTACGAAGAGCAGCATGTGGAGATTCTGGACTGTCATGAGAAGGTCTTGCGGGACCAGACCATTTCTTAGTTCGTGTCGCATGGAGGCATCACGCACTAAGCGAGTCAACTTGGGAACGCGATGATGCGATTCGAGAGCGTTTTCCTCATCTCTTTATAGGATTATATTGTTTTTTAATTTGTCATGATTGATTGTTTCTTATTGTTGTGTGCTTAAATTTCGAGGACGAAATTTTCTAGGGTAGAGTGGTTTTAAACCATATGAATTATATATTTTTTCTTTCAACAAGCTTCCTGTACGAGATTAACTTATGGACAAAGTTACGGGAGCACTAAATACATGTTTCTCTTTCGAATTTCTATTCATTAAAATTTTTAAATCTTCCCATTTTTACCCAGGTAGAATCCCCTTACTCTTAGGTTAATTTACTACAAACTGTTGCCTCTACATGTATCTCATATCCTCCTTCACCCTTGATACTATATTACCCTGCCTCTATGTATTATAATACCCTTACAGAACTTTTCACCTACCCCTTGCTAATTATTACTGATACATCCAAATATTTTCTGTAGAAACATACCCCTTTCCGATTTCAGGTACCTAATTATACCATACTGCCTATTATGATGCAATCATGTTTGTTACCCCTTAATTCTATCAAATCCAGATTTTGTAACACATGCTACATTCACATGATACCTATTTCTAAATTGATATACATATATGAAACATGCATGACACTGATATGAACTCCTAGAATCACAACTGATACTCTACCATAGAACTATTGCTACAAAGGTACTTTACTATGAGTTATCTCTAGATTGACGCCAATAGCTCACATGCCCAACCAGGTATCACTCACAGACTCACAAGCTACACTCCTAACAATCAACACTGACACTCAGTGACACAGGCCTATATATAAGCTACCAAACTACTACACTACCCAAGGAATCTCAAAAATTAATGAAATAAAACTTATAAGGAACTGGACTAGAGGAATTAAGGATATCTATATCCTGAGCTAATAAGGTGATGGGAATAAATTCTATACTATAGAAGTGGAATGATAGAGATGTGATGTCAAGAACCAGTTTAAGATACAATTTGATAATCATATTTGCCTATCCGTAATCATTTACAAAAATCCTTGCCATGCTAGTAAGCATAACTGTAATAAATGGTAGAGTCCATAACTAAGGTATATACTTCTATAATTATGTTATTTATAATTCTCACCACACCAACCGATATGGCTGCGGGAAACTCTAAATTCCATAACTAATATAAGAATATCCAAAGTCAGGCTCTATGTCTTCGTCACGCCAGCTAGTATGGCTGCGATAAACTCTAGACTCCATAACTAAAGAAGACATTTACCTTTCTCACCGTCCTCATCAAATATGTCATCAGAATATACATTAACTTAGTCCATAAATTTTTCCGATACAAAATCAAAGTCAACAACAAACACCGAATGAAATTCAATAATAATAAGGAAGAGTAGACGAAAACAAGTGGAAATAGACTTCGAGCTAGAATTTATAGTGAGATTCTCAGGGGTCATCCCAGGAATCTCTCAAGGAATCCTAGTTTTGTTTGAGTATCCTCTCATCATAATATCCCATTTCCTATATCCTATCACAGGCTAGCAGTAGTACAACTAAGTCGCCACACTACCACAATATTGCTTTAATTACGAGGTCTGACCTGCGTCGGCCACCATAAAAATGTGTCACGACCTGCACTGATGTAATGGCACAAGAATGTGGGTCTTCTAGCCTACGCAACAACATCGGCTATAGTACGCTGTCTAGGTCAATAATACTATCTAACCATCTCACACAATAGTATATGAAACTTGATAATGATATCTCAACTCCATTCGAGGACAAGATAATGATAATACTCATACTCAATCACAATAAACTATAAGTAAGATAAATGACACAATAATGTCATAAAGAATATGGAATAATAATCCAAGATAAGTCCAGTACATAAACATAACACAAGTCCACATCTAGAGTCTATGAGTCTAGCTATCTCAACAAACATAAGTCTTAGAAATAATAACAACTCAATAAATCAAAAGCTGGAGACAAATCCAGTACATAACTATTCTAACTGAGTCGCTAGTAGTTTCTACTCAGTTAGAGCTAACCCTCCCTAGCCAACATCTCTTGGTCAAGTCCTACTACATCATGTGGTCCGTAGTAGGTAGGGCACCCATCATCTAAATCATCTAAAAATATATCTAGTCAGGATTGGAGCGAAATACACCTCTAATAACAGTTCTGATAAATGATAAAGACTATGTAATAGTAAATAGAGAGAATATACAAGTTGAAGAATAGATACGAGATATAACAGATATGGTAAATATTGTAAGAAAATACAAGAGCTAGAGAGCAATAATATCATGTACAAGAATAGTAAAATACTATCTATGTGAATGAGCACTAGTTTTAACACATATCGTCTTGGAAACTTATACAAGGATATATGGCCTGGTTGATCATACATACGGTGTATGATCAACACTTACAAGGAATATGACACACAGGAGGGTATGATCACATATCTAGAATACTACTCTTCCCCCGATTGGTACAATGGATCTAACCATGGTACGTTATGACACGGCATTCTTTCGGAAGGTAGCTAATCTTCTTAGGAATCAGTGTCCATACAATGTACGAAAACAACAACAAGGGTTTTACCAGGTATACCATGACATACAAGGAATAACATCTCATGATGGGATCGAAAATACCAATCTATGTGACCAATGTGTCAAGAATCAATGATATCTACACTAAATACAAAACATAGAAGATATAAAAATAGAAAATTATCATAGAATATACTCGCCTGAAATCTGGTGTGAAGTATCAACAGTATCCAAAACAGTACATCAAAGACCTAAATATGGAATATCAATGTCAATTGGTGCTTGGAATCATAAACATGCTATACTAGCTTGATACTAGGTTTCTATATTATTTTCAAGTCAAACTTGGTCAACTAGGTCAATATATTGCTAAACTTGGTCAAACTAGGTCATTCCTAGGTTTGGTCCATACCTTCCCATTCTAAGGTATTCTAATCTATACTAGGCCATACGGGTAATACCATGTACTATAACATATACCCATAGGCTCTATTTATCATCCTAACTGTTATCCCAATACCTATCATTATCTAGCATTTATCATGATACCCAATTACCTATGCCTCTAACCTATGGTAATACACAATTCCTTACCTAGCCTACATCACAGGTATAACCCAATACCTTATCCTTACCCAATACATATATTCTTACCTACACAACCCATTACCTAGTATCTAGGTAATACCAAAATCCATCCTATTACCTTTACTCTATACATTACCTATCCTATCACTCATGCCTACACACTCAAGACACAAGCCCTTACCTTACACTCACACACAAACTGGGATACACCATACACACACACACTCTAGCCCATATAGGGACTGTACATTCTCCACTGCCTGTTTTTATGATTTCCCTACTGCTTCTTCTATTGCTATTTGCTACTTGTTCTTTCCTATTTGTTACTGTTACTATTGTTCTCTTCCTCACTGCTGCTAGGCTAGGACTCCCAAAAAGCTGCTGCTTCACCCACTGCTACTATTGTACTAATCCTAATCTGCTAAATTACTACTGCTGCTTACTGTTAA
Organism: Iris pallida; assembly: GCA_029216955.1. NCBI lineage: Eukaryota > Viridiplantae > Streptophyta > Magnoliopsida > Asparagales > Iridaceae > Iris > Iris pallida. The sequence goes on along the minus strand of JANAVB010029815.1, from coordinate 7,961,451 downwards.
AGCTACTACTACTTCCTACTCTATTGTTACCTGTTACTGCTTAACTATATGATTTCCCCTCTATAATCACTTCTGTATAGAACAACAACCAACTATTGTTGGTCAAAACCTTTGACTCCCTTCCCTGCTGCCTGTACAGGGGGTCCTAAGACCTGGGATAGCAGTGCACAAGTGCACTACTATTGCCACGGCTCTCTGTTACATCTCCCAACTACTGTACATACAACAACTAGATGCTGCTGCTGCTGCTACTACTACTTCAATGCCTTCTACACCTCTACCTATTTATCTATTAATCCATCTTCCTATCTAACTATCAATATATCTATCATCTATCTAGCCATCTAACTATCTGTTTATCTAACTATCTACTCATCTATCCATTCAATGACTACACACTCACACCAATCATGTGTGTAACACATATACACACACTATCACACAAGGCACATATGTGCACATATTCCCTATTACACATACTCATCTATACCCAAAGGACACATATATGTGTTCACCAAAGGCACACTCACCCACATATGTGTAACACAAATGATTGTGAATATATACACACATATGTCTATACGTGAACACACGTACACAAATGTGTATCCACATACACAGCACATATACAAATACTCAAACACTTGATGTGCATCACCCCTGTATCACACTAGTCTATAATACGCTTGTGATATGTCCAAGATACCTATACCAAACCTTGTCTGAATCATACCAAATCACATAAGCAAGTTTAAAATACATATATGAACCTAATTAGATCAATACATAGCTAGTGTCAAGTGCCATGTGAAATTGGACATGTGTGCCACAAGCGTCATAGAAAAAAAATCCCCAAATTGACTCCATGTCCTAGAATATCATGACACAACCTACTCATATCCATTTATGGACACATATCTAGCTACACACAATAATTATAAGTCTGTTTAGCCTATTAAAGCAAATGACAAACACTTGATGCACCATTCTCAATTTCTTCCAAAATGGCACAAAAACCCTCTATAACTTCTACCCAAAGGGTCATTAGGGCCTAGTTCCTCCTATAGGTATCCCTAGTCCATGTTGATTCCTAAGGGTTAAATTGAACAAATCTAATTAGAGGGTAAATTAAGATGTATACTTATTGGGAGATAGATTCCCAATATAAAGCCCGGTAGACACGATTCGACACGGTTTGGACACAAGCTCTTAGTCCAAGCTCCTTCTCCTTGTGCTTTTGCCTCCAAAGCTTATAGACTCCTTGGATGAAGAGTAAGAATAAGTTGGAATGATTTAATAGAAATTTGATGGAGAAATGGAAGGATTTTGGGAAAGAACACCTATTTTTGGGAATAGTGCTCAAACGGAGAATGAAGAGAGTGTGCCTCTCTCTCCTTTAGGCCGACCACAAGTAACCCCCTCTCCATGTCTTGCACAAAGACTAACATGCGCTCCTAAGTTGTCATGATGGCTTGGTTAATCAAATGAAGCCTCTAATCTAATTTGGTAATTAATCTAATCCCTATTCATGACATGGAATGACTTAAAGGAGGCTAGCCTAATATGTTGGTCCAAGTGTCATGACAAACTTAATCGGGTTCACTAACCAAGGGTCCAATAAATAGGCTAGTCTACTAACAAATACAACCATCACTATAATTAATTAAACACATATATACAATATATAAATAATATAAAAATGACAAAAATAACCCTATCTAGGATTATGGTAGTGACATTTACAGTTCATAATGGTATCTTTTTTGTATTTTGCTATGTTCCTCTGAGGACATAGTTTTTTTCAGATTTAGACGAGCACTTGTACCCGTTTATGGACCAGGATTGAGATAGGTTTTATTTTAAAGACGTAGAGGTTGTTCCATAAGAGTTTTCCTGATCCAGAGGTTTGCAGAAATATTAGAGTCAGGGATATTTTATCTAGCTAGCTATGTTCTGACTATTTTTCTATTTATTTCAGAGAATTTTACTTTTATTTTTGTAGATATATTTCCACTAGACTGACTATTTCAGACAAATCTTTTTATTGGTTATCAAACTTATTTTTATTTTTTATTCAGACATTTTATTATATATTTTGTCTCTGTGTTGATGTTATTCTAGATGAGAATATAGTTATTATGTTGTCGTCGTGAGATATTCGATTACCTTCGACTACTATATTGTAGATATGATTTTAGCGTTAGACAGAGTTCTGCCACAGCTTTTGGCCCAGGGAACACAAAATTCGGGCAGAACTCTGTCTAAGGCAGAGTTCGGGCCGAACTCTACCTCCTGATTTTCAGCACCTAATTTTTAGGGCCTGCTTGATTCAAGATGTCCAACGTTCAAAAATTTGAATTCTTGGGACATAATTCGGGCCGAACTCTGTCTTCCCAAAGTAGTATAAATAGAGCTTGAATTCTCTCATTTCAAATCATCTCTTACCTTCAAATATTCAAGCTTTCTAAGCTCTACTACTCCAAGCCTCATTCTTCCATATCTCCTAAGCCACAACTCTCCTTAGCCCAAGGTGCTCAGTGCGATATCAGCTAGAAGTTGTGTGCAAGAGTGAAAGAAAAGTCACTTGAAAATTTCCAAGTTTCGCTTTCTGCGAAGTTGAAGTGTTCGAGCGCTTCAATATAAAGGCTCGTGTTTTATAAAGAAGTTTGCGTGCTCTTCGGACTAAAGGCGCATGTGTATGCTATTTCACAAATAGTGGATTTCAATCATGAGCAAGAGTTCTCATGCCAGGACTAGTCCTCCACGAGGGAAACCAGGTTAAATCGCTGTGTTTGCGTATGCTTTTCTGATCTCTCTTAAATTTTCGCATTACTACTGATATATATTCTATTGGTAGTTGCTTCTGGACTTAGCATAGAGTTAACTTCTTAATTGGTTATTATCGACACAAACTCTATTCACCCCTCTAGAGTTGCCTATACGTAACTTTAATTGGTATCAGAGCAAGGTCTCTACTGTTAGGCTTAATATCCTTAGAGTAGATCCTTGTTAATATTTCTATGGCATCGTATTCCTCCTCCTCCGATAAAAAGGATTTTACTTTTAGTAGCATGGACAATCATGTTTCTTCTAAATGCAATAAATGCTTTAAGTGGAAAGTCATGGCTAACTAATCCTTAGAGATTCTTGATGACTTTCATTCTACAAATGAAGAACTTTCAGAAAAGGTTATTCATTTAGAAGAATCTAATAAGGTTTTGAGAAATAAAAACAATGATTTATTATCTAGACTTGATTCTCAAAACTCATCTTGGTTTCTTTAAAGAGTTTGAATGAGGCTTTAATTTTGAAAATTAAATCTCTTTCCTCATCAATATAAGATCTTAAGAGGCAAACACATGAGCTAAATCATTTGCATGATTATTCTATTAACTCTTTAAAGAAATAATGATGATTTATTTCTAAAATTGCTATATTTGAAAAGGAAAATTATGCTTTAAATGCTAAATTTGATTCTGTTACTAGTTTGCATGATGATTTGCTATTAAAACATGATATTCTTAAGACCAAATCCATGCATGCTCACTCTAGAGATATTCATCATTCTAGTATGTCACATGTTCATAATCATGCTCATTTTGATACATGTACACACACAGTATTAGGTGCTTTTATTGCTCTCGTATTGGACACATGAGTATAACTTGTCCTATTCGTAGGAGTTTTCTACCATTGCTAGAGTAAATAGTATATGGGTCCCTAAAGCTAACAAATATGGATCCAAGTTTATTTGGATACCAAAGTCTTCGCCTAATGTTATAGGTGGAGCTACTTGTATTGGGACATAGCAATAAGGAGGGTGTTGGTGGTTGCAAAGCTCAAAGGTCATCTTTCAAACAATTGCACCAACACAAGTATGGCCACTAGAGCCACTTTGGTAACATGCTAAACGATTCTCTTTAAATGATTTATATTTGTAGAATCCAGCATGTTTCTCTTGATGTCTTGCTACTAGATCACATTGACATCCTTTAGTTGCTTATTATATAAATCAATGTGAGATATAATACTAGCATGCTTAGTTAATTTTCTTATTTTTCTTTTATCTAGCATGACTAGTTACTTAGCTTTAATGATTAGTTCACACTATGTAGTTTGTAATGACCAAAGTTCGTATTACGTATTTTGGTATATGTGTACGTATTTTGACTCGTGTTTGCATGTCTCATTGCATGGTTCATTTTAGTATTTCATTGGTTATGGTTTATCTTGGTTTGGTTTGGCTTGGTTTGGTTTGCTTTTGGGTTTATCATGAGCCAAAAGAAAGTCCCTACCTACCACCACCATCATCATTTATTAACCCAACCCCTTTCTCTCTCCCCATTCACTTCTTCATTAACTCTCTTCTTCCTCACCATTACTCTCTCCACCTACTTGAGAGAGAGGGAGAGCTTAGGCAAGTGCATCTTGCTTCATGGAGGAACTCAAGTTTTGTTGTTCTATTTTCTTCTCACAACATTCTAAGACACTTTAGTACTTAGCATTTTTAATTTCCATCGCTCATTTCATGTAGATCTAAGTTTATTTTATTTTCGAATTTCTTGGGTTTTGATCTATTTAACCTTGTTATTTTCATGTTTTGATGGTTCCATGTTGTAGTTCATTCTGCCCCATTTTGACCTATGGAAGTTCGGATTCTGACCCTGGATGAGGGATTTATGGAGCTTGGAACATGGCCTTCATGGTTCTTCTTCTCGGAAAATTGGAGAAGAAAAATGCTTGACCACATGACTTTTTTATGCGACAAGTTTCCCCAGCCGCATAGGCAGTCTAGTCTTAATGCGGCCCTGGCCGCATGGCCCTCAGCCGTATGAACTTTTCTCTCCGGCCGCATAGACCTACCTTCCCCTGCCGCATGAACTTTTGATCCCCTGTCGCATGAACTTCCCTCCAGCCGCATGAACTCGATCCCCCAACCGCATGGGACTTAGCCGCATGGCATTGCTTGGACCGAGCCGCATAGACCTATCTCTTCCCAGCCGCATGAACTCGCTATTCCTAGCCGCATGAACCTTTCTCTCCTGGCCGCATAAGACCCAGCCCCTCCGGCCGCATGAGACCCGATCCTCCCTGCCGCATGGCCTTGCTTCCCTTAGCCGCATGAGCCTGCTTCCCTACCGCATGATCCTGAGCCGCATGAGGCCCATTCCCTCCAGCCGTATGAGGCCCGTCCATTCCCTCCATCCGTATGAGGCCCATTCCCTTCCAGCCGCATGAGCATCTCCACCCTTAGCCACATGCGCCCTTCCTCGGCCGTAAGAGTCTTCTCCCCTTTCCCTTTCAGCCGCATGAGCCCTTAACTCCTTAGCCGCATAGCCCTGCACCCCCTTAGCCGCATGGCTCTTTCATAGCTCTTGTATTTATATTGGACTGTTATATTTATACTTTTGTCTCAGGACCCTCTGTGTAACCTGGGTCCCTTGATAGAATGCTTGTACTATGTTACCCTGCTCATGTACCATAAACACGATAGTGACCCGTAGTGGTGCACTCTTGACAAGTAACATGACATAATGGTGGCCCATCGTGGCGCACTATTGAATAGTAAACCTGACATGATATACCTCGATATGTTGTTACGACGGCTAGCATGACATGACAAGAATGAATGGTCTGGACACCGTGGACGATTGTGCTTGTACAAATGAACCAGTATTGTCTTGCATCATGTCTAGGACAGGGACCCCTGAGTACCACGGTCAGGGGTACCTACTGAATTTGACTAAGGCTAATAACTAGAATAATCCAGTAGTCATGAAGAGATTTTCCAGCTACACGCAATCCAGTTATCTGGGCGCGCCAGTGGACTTGTAGCCTGCCGACGAGTAGGGCACATTTCCAGCACACTGTCATGTGTTGCACCCTTCATGAACAAGATATTTTGACCTGGATAACCTGGATGGTCTACAGGGCTTGTGGCTGTTGGAAAAATCTTACTGCATCTTGCTAGTAACTAGGCCTGTGATAACCCTAGTTAGTTAAAGTATCAAGCCGTACTTATTGCTTGGCCATGAATGTTAGATGGAGTCTAACCAGTCTAAGCCTTGTCTTGTCCCAGTATATGGTTACTCCAGTAACCTGATTACTTATGTTTACCTTGATCAGAATAATTTCTCATCTCTTGATACTTATTGCCCTATTTAAATTTCAAGTCTTAATTATCTTCTTATTATTTTATGTTCTGATATGCTGGTTTTAGTTCCTAAGTGAAGCCTCCTTTGTGGCACTTGCTCTTTCTGGGATCTGACCCAACTAGTTTTGTATGGCCAGATTTCGGAGCAGCTCCAGAGGATCTACCTACCTTCCAGCCAGATGGTGACCACTAGACGAAATCCTGGCAACGAGTGTGTTTATTTTGGCTCTCCCACTCTATTGTAAAAATATTCTTTTGAGGCGTTTAGTCGACGAGCACGTGTTAGCTCGATTGCACTTTACTTACTGTCTGTCTAAGGGCTGTAACATGATTGACAAATCCTAGGATTGATCATGTATGACTGAAACTTTTGCTAGTTTTTATATTTTGTAATGACCTTCATGATCATCCAAATATGTAATGTATGGGACGCCTTACTATTGTATATTTGGTGCTCTAACATCTTGTAACTGTTATTACTTGCTTGAGATTGAGACAATAGGCTTGTTCATGACCATAAGAGACTGATGGCTTGTAGTTAAACCCTCATATATCTAGACAGCCGTGACCGTATAGTGAGATGGATTCCATTTCATTATACATAGCTGGCTATGCATGCCCCCGCTCTCCAATATTCTGGTTCTGGGGCGTTACAAGTTTATCACTCATTTTCTATTAGTGTGACACATTTATATGTATGCTCGTTATTCTTAATCTTTATTTATAAAGCATGCATATCACTCTAGTCCATAGGACCTTGGTTTTTATATGTTTTTAACTCTCCGTCTTTAAAAGTTTTGAGATAGTTACTTCTTGCCAATTTGTATTTAATATGTCATATTTATCTTAATCAGTATTTGTGAATATATGTGTTTAGCACAAGCTTCTTATCACTTGACAAGTATACACTTATGCTTCCATTTTAACCTTGTGCTTACATAAATATATTCATTATTGATTTTCATATTTTATTTTGATTAAACCTCTTATGAATCAATTATGTATTTGCCTAATAAAGCCTATTTATATGTATTTGCCTAATAAAGCCTATTTATACGTGTTTTTGAACTTGTGATAGTTTTTCAAACATTCATTAAGGATACATGACTATATTCATTAAATCTCTATTTATATGTAGATCATGTATTTCTTATATTGACATTTTTTGTGTATAAATAACTTTATGAGGGCATATGAGTTAAGCTCCAGTTTTATGTTTTTGAAGAATATTTAATTATACTTGCTTCCTTCAAACTTGTGCTTATCCCATACTTTAGCTATTGATTCCTTGACAAAATTTGTGCATCTCTTCTTGAATCAATTAGCTTCTTCCTTAAAGTCTTGATTTGATGATATCTTCATGGCCTTTTTTTGGTTGACTTTATAGATACATGCCTTTTTGATTTTTGATCTTTTCATGTATATATATATATATATATATATATATATATATATATATATAATATATATATATATATAATACTAATGATTCCTAACTTCTGATATTTATTTGTTTTACTTCTTCAAGTTAGGATATTGAGAGAAAATGTTATTAGTATCTTGCTCATGACTATTTATGGAAGTTCTTTTAAGGATCACATGATTTTGTATTTACCTTGCTTGTTAGTTTTACCTCCTTAATTAGTGCACACTTTCTAGTCTATTTCTTATATTTTACTATGGTGCACTATGAAAGCTTTAAAAAATGTGTCTCTTACTATCTTTAGCTCTTAATTAGCTTTATTGATCTTAATGATCTTTCTTTGCTCATTCCTTGGACATATGTTTCTTCTGAATCACTGTTGTCTAATGATGTTTTTGCAGCACATAAGAATACATGTAATTGATACATCATATTTCTTATGTCTTTAGCTACTATGTGTTGAGCTTTTGCGTTGAGATTTTCCATTTCTAGAGAATACACTTTCATAATGGCTATAATTTTGCATTCTCTAGATCAATCTATTATTTCTTTATCTTGGGTTACTCTCAATACTTGGCAAAGAGATTTGTTCTATTGTGTTTTCATGAACATCTCTTTTGTCCTTTACTTGATGAGAGTCTAATTTATTTACTTGCTATCTTATACTCTTATCCTTGCTTAATAAAGAGTATATGAATCATTTTGATCATTCAAAATGTATTACCCTTATTGTGAACTCTATGCTTAAGCATGCATCTTTAGTGTTAGTGACTTAAGATTTAATACACATTTATCCTATTAATGGCCTACCTCATTAATCATAAATTAGTTATGTAGCTTGCTTATTTACGATAAATTGTTAAGCTACATAATTTTTGTTCACTTTCACCCATCTAGCTATCTTCTTGAATTTTAATCTATATATGATATGCTAGTTTACAAAAATAAGATTTATGAAGTTTCTTGATAAGATTTGTATTTTATTTTAGATACATATGTTTGATCTCCAAAATTAGTTTGACAATTTTTTTATCTAATCTTGTTTCCATTAAGGTTTGTGATTCATCGCTTTAACTTCCTTCCATACTAGTCATTGGTAAGCATCTCTTAAATTTCTCTCATCTTTGAGTCATAATTTTATCGTATTATCATATTACATCTCTTTAGATTAAATCTGTAATAATTTAAATGAGATTGACTCTTTTCCCATATTTTCCATCGATTTGTAAGATTTTATTATATATATGGATTTGGGATTTTCTTTTGATGAGATTCGTTGGATCATGTTTACTTTTATTGATAAATGATCCTAATGGTTGAGTAGTCCTATATTATCTAATTATGTGGTTATCAAGTTAACTTATTACTCTACTTTGACTACACATTGATTATCACAAATGCTCTTTGCTATTTGAACTTCAATGGTTTCTCATTTAGTATTAGCAAGGTTGGATTATTACCCGTTGATGGGTACATATGTGGTAAAACATACATAGTCCATGCAAAGAAATAAATTGGTCCATCATTTCTTAATTAGATAATCATGGACATTATATTTAAGTTTTTTTTTTGTATTTTTGAGCTATATTTTGACTTTCATCATGATTGATTTAATTTACTTTATTCCTTTTCATGATAACATTTTTCTCAAAAGGTAACATACATTGATCTATTATTAAATATAGAATTCTTCTATAGGTTAATGTATGTCATCTTTTGATTACATGTGCTAAATTAGAATATTCTTTTGATTTCTCATCTTTAGTAGCTATTAAGTGGATATCTCTTCTTGACTAAAGATGACATTATTCGTTTTATGACGATTTTGTAGCCTTATATGAATTGAGCAAGGGGATAAAATTCATAGTCGATTTACTCTAGATCTTGTAGTTATCTATTTTATGCTATAAGTGTTTTGGAACTAGATACACATATTTTAAGGGGGGAGCAAATAAATTGGTTCAATTCATTTATACCCATTAATTTGTCATATACCTAGTTCATCATGGACCCATATTCTCTTCAATTTCATCTCTCATTGAGGTCATGATATTTTTTATTTTGAAGGGTTTATGAGAGTGTATGCAATTATCTTTATTATTTTATCTCTCTTATACGGGTTAAATAGGTCATCTTGTTAATATTAACTTTTGTATCTTAACTTGATGACTATTGTGTTTTCATTGATTTGACTTTCCTAGTATGCTTAATTGATTTGGCTTTTTTAGGACTTACTCAAAACTCATGATTTGTATCAACATTGGTACTAATTTAAGGGGGAGCATTCAAGTCGACTGAATTTCTCCTTCTCAAGTAATTTTTCTCCGTTACCTTCATATTTATCTAAAGGGTATTCATATAGCATGATAAGGTAATTGAGTTCAAATACATGAATTTGGATAAGCAAATAGGATTGCAAATAATGGGGTTATTTTATATCAATTGCACTATTTTACATTGATGATTCCTTTACTTATCTGTGGACAATTGTGACTATCATGGTTTCATTGATCAATTTTTCAAGTTTATGTAATTCAACATCCAATTGGTATCTTTCTTCTTTGATATCTATTATTTACTCCCATTGTTCTTCATTTAGTATACAGTGATTATAACTGTCCATGCCTTTCTCATGCTCTAATTCATTTACTTAAGATTGATTTCATTTTCTATCCTTTTACGGGGGAGCTTTACTTTTTGTCTATTTTGCTAAGTGACAAAAGGGAGGAAAACATGTGATGTGATATTTTATGTGATTGTATATGCATATCTGTCATAATCTTATGTACAAGAACATGAATATTACATTGCGGGGGAACCATGACATATCTGCAAATTTCTCTCTCCATTATAATCTTATGCATATCTGTCATAATCTTATGTACAAGAATAGGAATATTACATTGCGGGGGAGCCATGACATATCTGCAAATTTTCCCTCTCTTTCAATATGTGTCCAGGTATGAATATTGAGACATACAAATATCTTTTTGTCAATAATCAAAATGGGAGAGATTGTTGACCAAAACTGGATCACAGTCAACCTGAATTTGATAATTAACAAACAGATATATGATATGATCTAATACGACACATCGAGCTCAAGACAGAACATCCCCTGATCGAGATAAGACGTCGTCTACAAAGCTGTGACTTTGCTAATGTACTTGGTCTCGAGTTTGTAATCTTTCATTTTATTGAGTCTAGGAATTATGCACGTTGAGTCACACTGATCATCTCAACCCATAATCATACTTTCCTAAGCTCCACCATACCAAAATAGATGAACTCCTAACCAAACCAAACCAATGCTAGTCATATAGAGCTTTTGGCCCAGGGAACACAGAATTCGGGCAGAACTCGGTCTAAGGCAGCGTTCGGGCAGAACTTGTCTAAGGCAGAGTTCGGGCAGAACTTTGTCTAAGGTAGAGTTTGGGCCGAACAATGCCCCCTGATTTTCAGTACCCTAATTTTAGGACCTGCTTGATACAAATTGTCCAACGTTCAAAATTTTGAATTCTTGGACAGAATTCGGGTCGAACTCTGCCTCCCAAGAATGGTATAAATAGAGCATGAATTCTCTCATTTCAAATCATCTCTTACCTTCAAATATTCTAGCTTTCTAAGCTCTACTACTCCAAGCCTCATTCTTCCATATTCTCCTGAGCCACAACTCTCTTTAGCCAAGGTGCTCAGTACGATATCAGCTAGAAGTTGTGTGCAAGAGTGAAAGAAAAGTCTGTTGAAAAATTCCAAGTTTCGCTTTCTGCGAAGTTGAAGTGTTCGAGCACTTTGATATAAAGGCTTGTGTTTTGAAAAGAAGTTTGTGTGCTCTTTAACTAAAGGCGCGTGTGTACGCTATTTCACAAATAGTGGATTTCAATCCCTGAGCAAGAGCTCTCAGGCCTGGACTAATCCTCCACGAGGAAACCAGGTTAAATTGTTGTGTTTGCGTATGCTTTTCTGATCTCTCTTAAATTTCCACATTACTACTCTGATTTTATATTCTATTGGTGGTTGCTTCTGGACTTAGTATAGTGTTAACCTTTTAATTGGTTATTATCGACACAAACTCTATTCACCCCCCTCTAGAGTTGCCTACACGTAACTTTAGACGGCTCCCGAACTCATACTCTTTGTGAGAGCCAGAACCCGAAGTCGGTTCAGTTCAGGTTCACCACTATAACCCACAAGCCAGGCACATCATCCAGAAGATGGGTTATGATTGGAACAGCAATATGGGTCTCAATTACGGAAAGGGTCGACATTTGTTGATCAAGATTAATATTTCTGAAGGCAAGTATGATCAATATTACTAGAAGACTCACAGTGGTCTCGTATATATCCCTCATAAAGCTCCCGGAGTCCCGCAACACAGGGTAGTGACACATCCGTCCTCCTCAGACTCCTCTTGCGACTATGACACCAGTATCGGGGAAGTGTTCCGTAGAATGTTGCCAGTGAATATGACATCAACAGACCAGGTCGATGAAGATGATGAGCTATTCTTCGAACCCCTCAAAATTGAAGCCTGGGTTCAACAACTCGATGCCCAATGGGAGAAGCGCTTCAAGTTGCCCGAACCGCCTACTGAAGATGAAGTCGTACAAGTCGACTTGGGAGACGACCGTTCTCCCAAACCTATCTTCATCAGCAAAAGTTTGAAAGGAGAAGATCGTGAGTCTCTTATTGAGCTTGTAAGAGAATACATAGACATCTTCGCCTGGAGCTACGAAGATATGCCAGGCTTAGACCAGGATGTCGTCGTACACAAACTGAATATCTTGCCTAAAGCTAAGCCAGTGAAGCAACAGCAACGACGGTTCTGCCCCGATACCTTGAATGCTATCGAAAAAGAAGTCAACAATCTTATAAAGAGCGGCTTCATCCGTGAGGAACAACATCCAGACTGGGTGGCCAATATCGTCCTAGTCACTAAAAAAATGGGAAGATCCAAATCTGTATAGATTTCCGCGATCCGAACTCCGCTTGCCCAAAGGACGAATTCCCATTACCCATTACCGATGTGATGGCCGACAACACCTACAGATTCGAGCGCACGTCTTTCATGGACGGTTACTCCGGTTATAACCAGATCAAGATATTTCCAGATGACGAGAAACATATGTCCTTTTGGACTCCGATGGGGGTATTCTGTTACACAGTAATGCCCTTTGGCTTGAAGAATACGGGCGCTACGAACCAGCACGTCATGAGTATCATATTCCGTAAACACCTGCGTTAGACAGTCGAATGTTACGTTGATGACATTGCTGTCAAAAGTCGCTTTCGAGGTGATCACCTTCATGATCTGAGAACCGTCTATGACTTGATGAGGACGCACTAGTTGAAGATGAACCTAGCCAAGTCCTTCCTGGGAGTATCCAGCGGTAATTTCTTCGGCTTCATCATAACTTTGAAGGGCATTCACGTTGATCCGGAGAAGATAAAGGCTATCATCGAAATGCAACCGCCAAGGAACCTGCGTGAACTCTGTGGTCTTCAGGGGCACTTAGCCTACATCCGAAGGTTTATTTCCAATCTCTCAGGATGTTGTAAACACCTTACCGAGTTGATCAAGAAAGGGGTATCCTTTGTATGAAACGAGGAATGCCAACAAGACTTCGAAGATATTAAAATATATCTCACGAACCCCGCCGGTCCTAGTGGCCCCGGTCCGGGGAAGACCCTTCCTACTGTACGTTTGATCCCTGGATCATTCTCTTGGGGTCTTGTTAGCCCAGAACAGCAACGCAGGTTATGAACAAGCCATCTATTATCTCAGCCGTCAATTGATCGGAGCCGAGCACAGGTATAACCTTGTAGAGAAAGAGTCCCTCGTCCTTGTTTTCACTATCAGAAAAATCGATATTATATAGTCGGGCAGACGATTCATGTCATCTCTAGGGTTAATCCCCTCAGGTTCCTCATGACCAAGCCAGGGGCATTAAACTCACGCCTAGCCACATGGGCGATACTTTTGTCCCCCTATGATATGGTATTTGTCCCTCAGAAGGCGGTAAGGGTCAAGCGTTAGCCGATTTCCTGGCTTTCCATCCCATAGCCGAGACATCGAAGCTCTACAAAGATATTCCAGATGCAGTAATGAATGCCCACACCTCTACAGAAGAGCCGGTGTGGCGACTGTTCTTTGACGGTGCTTCAAGGACAAGTCCTAAAGGCGATATTGTGGCTAGAGTGGGAGTAGTGTTAATCTTTTTCGAAGATTTGGCCATCCAACGAGCATATTCACTTTCAGAACCGTGCTCTAATAACATTGTTAAGTACAATGCTCTCATCATCGGACTTCGACGGGACAAAAAGCTGGGGGTGAACTTTCTGGAAACTTACGGCGATTCCCAGTTAATTGTCAACCAAGTTCGGAGATAATACGAAGTCCGACATGAGAACCTGATTCCATATCACCAAGCAACGATGTCCATAATCTCTACTTTCATGGGTTTCTTCAATGAATATGTTCCCGGTTGCGAAACCTGGAAGTTGATGCTCTAGCAGGATTGGCAACATCATTGTCAGCACCTGCTGGGACTCAGCACACTATCACAGTGATAGGGCAAGAGTTGCTATGCCCTGAACAACCTATGCATGCAAGCCTACCAGTCCACAGAGGCCGAAGAAGGCAGTCGAGAATGGCGATCCCCTTTTATAGATTTTGCAGTGTACGTAATCTTACCAGATAATGCAAAAGAAGCAGCTTCCGTCAGGAGACGCTCTCCTCGATTTTACTACGACACTCAAGCTAAAACATTATACCATCGCTCCTTTGACGGACTTTTACTCCGATGCCTATCAGGCCAGGAGGCTAAAAATGTACTGGACGAGGCTCATGATGACACTTAAGGAGCTTATCAGCCAGGACCGACTCAGGCGCTGCTACTATTGGCCTACAATGATAGCCGATGCCCTGGCATATGCTAAGAAATGCCGAATGTGTTAGATCCATGCTGACTTTGTTCACTAGCTGTCGGAAGTACTTGCACCCTACAGTGGTATCTTGGCCATTTGAAGCATGGGGAATAGACATTATCGACACGATCGCCCCTTCATCATCAAAAGGTCATTGCTTTATCTTGGCCATAATCGATTATTTCTCCAAGTGGTCGAAAGCTATACCACTTGTAGAAGTAAAAACCTCCGACGTGATTAAATTCCTCAAGCACCATGTCATCTACCAGTTTGGGTTACCCTGGAGGATAATCCACGACAGTGGCCCACAATTTATTAGCGACTCCTTTCTCGATTCTGCGACCAGAACCGAATCCAGAGCATAGCCTCGACGACCTATAACCCAGCAGCTACGGGTTAGCCGAAGCCTTTAACAAAACCATTATCAAACTCCTCAAAAAGGTCGTGTCTTCCAATAAGCATGACTGGGACGAGAAACTCGGTGAATGCCTCTGGGCGTACCGAACTACAGTCCGTACACCAACCGGTAGTACGCCAATCTCGCTGGTATATAGAAGTAAAGCCGTACTTCCCTTGGAACTCCAAATTCTCTCTATACGGATGGCTCTTAACAGTCATATTACTACAGAAGATAATTATTGCTTGCGACTACAAAAGTTGGAAGCACTCGACAAAAAATGCCTTCAAGCTCAACAGCGTATTGAGCTATACCAGACACGAATCTCAGGGGCCTTCAATAAAAAGGTCAAAGAAAGGTCATTTCGGGTCAGTGATCTGGTCCTATCAGTAAGAAGGCCGATGATCATGACCCACAAGACTACTGGAAAGTTCAAACCGAAGTGGGAGGGGCCATTCATCGTAGAAACGGTCTATTCTAATGGCACATACCGACTAGCAAAACCTAATGGAGATTTGCTCATGATGCCTATCAACGACAAGTTTCTCAAGAAATATTATGAATGAATGTCCAGTTCATCTTCCATTCCTACGTAACTGTTCCCGCTACAGCTTGTTCGAATGTATACCACGTCCTTATTGACCTCTGAGTATACATTCTTACCTACCAATCTTCAACACGTCCCTACTACATCTGTTGACCAAGGTCATCTTTTATTTTCTGCACCTAGTTCTAGGTGTATTTGAGATAAACCTACTAGATGTCTACCATGTCCTTATTTACCTCTGAGTATACATTCTTACCTATCAACATGTCCATATTACCTCTGTTGACAAAGACCGTCGCTTATCGTCCGCACTTGATAAACTCGATGAACAAACATGTCCATATTACCTCTGAGATGCTTTTTGTAACCTCACCGAGTTCATTCCTAATATGTCCATATTACCTATGAATAGGAAGACTCTACCATTAACCCCATATTCGCCATATTTGTATTACCTCTAAGTAAAATTGTTAGTTCTCCCTCTCGACTTATTATCAGTACCTAGAAACCAAGGTGCACAAAAGATAATAGGTCCACAAAAATCACAAGTTCATGACAAATTGAACAAGCAAAAGTTTTTTTTCTTTGTCCAAATGACTATATTTTCATTGAAAGGAAACAAAAGAAGACTACTTCTTGGAACATTGAAATATAAAAAGACACATAGCAGACACTAAAGACAAAGAGGGATCAGCTTCAGCCTTATTTTCCGAGAGCAAAGACTACAAGACAGTCGATGGAATCCTACAGCTAGGAGTGATAGTTACGTTGAGGCATATACCACTCCCTCAACCATCGTGCATATGAAGGCTCAAACTGATCAAGGTCCTCCACAGGAGTGTGATGACTCGAGCTCCCGGTTCCACTACCCTCTGATGTTGGTTCTCCTTCTCCCTTTACAGTACCTTCCACTTTTGGAGTGATATCGTCATTGATGGTCACCAGCTCTCCTTTAATAGCAACTTCAACTTTTGGAGTTATCCACTCTTTAGTGATCACCGATTCCTCCTTGATAAAGAGGGACAGTACTTCCTTTTTAAGGGCGACTTCAGCTTTCAGCATTACCTCAGACGCTACAAAAAGAGAGGTAGAACGAGTTAGAAAAATACTGTGCAAAAATAATCGGAGAAATGTACAACCTTTCAGGCGCGTAGCCTTCACGCGCCTGCCAAAAAGACAGGCGTAAAGTTCTCATACGCTCATCAACAAAATGGGTGCATAATTCTCACGCGCTCATCAAGAATACAAGCGCATGAGCTACCCGCATGTAGGCGACTCAAGTGTGATCGAAGGAATTCAACTAAGCTCGAAATGCAAGATAGGCCGAGTGTTTTGACGGAGGAGGCCGTACCCTCGATTGCGCTACGAACATCGGAGCAAGGTCGCTTATCAGGGAAGGTGGAAGCGGCCGCCTTGGTCCTTCTCTTTCCTTTAGCGGTGGTAGTCTTTGGCGCCATAGAGTCGGCAGAGGGTGGTCGACAGAGACAAGAAGACGGAGAAGAAGGAAAAACAAATAAAAGCTCTCTCCCAAAGAGCCTTTAATTTATAAACCTAAATCCGTATTTATTACGACGAACCTGACATTAATGGCGATGAACTTGACGCTTAAACTTCCGTATTTATCGGTTCCTAACGCCTATTTATAGGCCTCAAAGAACGTGTGCTTTGATAAGAAGGAAAAATGAAACAGTTATCTGCTCGAGATAGAGCAGAATCAACCATTTTTTATCCAGAGGGAGATCGTGCTAAATCTCGTGCTAGCGTGCGCCCCACTGCTATTCAAAGTGTTTCTAACTATACAAAAGAAAGTTAGAAAACATTGAAGGGGGTCTTATAGGCGCATGGGTCGCGCGCCCTAAAATGATCAAAGTATGATGCTAGCATCAGGCCTGGCGAAGAGCTATGCACACTTAGCTAGAAGTAACGTGACATCCAAAAGAAGACTATCTCTATGCTCTGGGCCAATCATGCCCCCTCTACGGCACGTCCAAATCATCTACTCGCGCCTCATAGGCGCGCCCGATCCTTCACATCACTTTCTCCCATACTGCATTAATGAGATGAGATCTTTCTCGAGACATCAAGTCAGACGCTTCGACTATCGTGCCAAAGATGAACCTGGAAGAGTGTAGTGCATCTACATTGGAAGTAGTACAAAATAGGTACGTGTTATCTAGGCGTATTCCCTTTTGTGCCCCACCACTCTAGGCGCGCTGAGTTATCATGCCCTGTCTACGCTCAGCAAGCCACCATTTTAACATTTATTAAGTCTAAAATGCCTCTCTCGAAGACACCAAACGAGATGCTTTGATTCTCGTGCAAAAGATGGACACAAAAGTAAAGGTTCATTTCTCCTCGGAAGCAGTACAGTCAGGCGTATCAAACTCAGGCATATGTGTTTGAGTTCTTTCTAGGCGCGCGTGAAGCTCAGGCGTGTGCTGCCTTAAATCCTTCCTCCCAAGCATGCGTCAAGCTCAGGCGTGTGTCGACTAGAGTTCTCCCTCCCAGGTGTGTGTGCTTCTACCCCGCGCCTACAAGTTCTTCTAAATAATGAACATGAAACCTAGGACAGTGATTCCTAGGTGCGTGTGTGTCCTCGGCATGGGACACATATCAAAAGCCTACTTACGTCGAAGAACGAGTTTGAAGTGCTTTCGAGATTCTCTCCAATAGCATATCTACTACGTAGCAATCAGCCATGTTTTCCACACTAGTAAAGTGCATCTGGCTGTAACCAACCCCTATTTAGGGGTGCCACATGGCAAGCTGAAGCTTGTGTCTGTAATTTCCTAGGCGCATGAGCTTCACCCCCATCTACTATAAATAAGAGGAGCCATCCTCCATTTAAAAAGGTCGATCCCCCCCCCCGATTCCTGAGTACCTCAAGAAATCCAGAGCATCCCAGAGAGAGTCCTTGTTGTTCCTCTTAGCCAGTAAAGTTGAGTCCGGCAATTCTCTCTCTCAATCCGATCATCAACAGAGTAAAGAAACAACCCTCCACAGTCACAACCCAGATAAAAAAAGTGCGATCAAGGGATTCCCGTCCAGGAGTTCCTCTTCGCATTCTCGTTCGCAACCTTCACAGCAGCCTACTCTCAAACTCGGAAGCGATGTCGAACACTAGGTTTCTAAAGGTTTTATACTAGGTTGTTTCATGAAGGGTTTATTGGTAAATTTACTTACCTTATTCGATTTTCGATTTTAAATCAAAATCTGTAACCGAACAACAAATAATGGGTTATTAAAAACTGAAACTAATTCGAATTCACTCAGAACTGAACATAATCCCTTATTCGATTCAGGTCGAGTCAATTTTCGGTCCAAAACAGATTAGTGCTCACCACTAGTTTTGATCTCACTGGTTTTGTTTGGTCAGATTTACTTATAGAGCTCGATAATCTGTCGTACCTTCTACTGGATGGCACATACCTTTAGACCAGTAGTCCCGGTGTGTGAGTGGGTTTCTTCCTCGATGTTCATATTTGTTTTGTGTGTTTTCCCAAGCGTGAAGTATTATTTTTTGGAGCATGTTCCCTTTGATTCTGGTCATCTTAATTGTATATATTTCACCTAAGCTGATAGTATGATAACGTATGTTGTGAACTTTGCTAGTGTAGCATTTTGTCGTACTAGCTTTATGATCGTATATGATATGTATTTTGGGATACTTTCATGTATGATATGCTCTTGTTATTTATTTCATGTTGGATTGAGAGCTAGGATTTTTAGCCTTATGACTTTTGTTATTTTGCGTGCTAGAGTACTCTCACTTATCTTCTAGATAGTTAAAATTTCCCGTACCGCATAGTGCATTACGCTAAGTCGATTGAGACGAAAAGGTATGAGTTTGATTCGAAGAGGTATGATCAATTTGAAAAAGTATTGGTTGAGTTGGTTTCAATGTACAGATATCGAGCAGTCCCTTGCAACAAGACGAAGCATAGGCGATAGACCGAATCAGTGGATGAGTGCGAAGGAGCACGAAGTGCGAAGGAGCACGAAGTGCGAAGGAGCACGAAGTGCAAAGGAGCACGAAATGCTCACATGTTTAGGTTGTATGAGATGATCGTTAAATGGAGTTAAGGTGTTGGGTCACATCAGCTCGATGAAGCAATGGGCAGATTTGGCTTAAGGTGGACGGGTTCAGACCCTTCTCCCCTACTCCTTCATGCCTAATAAAATGTACCCTTATATGCGATTGTCAGTATTGAGTTAGCAAGCGTGGCTCAAATAAGTATAAAATCGTAGTGTGCGTCGAACACTAAGATAGAACATTGAACATTGAACAATTGTAATGATGTGCATCAAGTGCATGGGTCACGATAGGACATTGATGGTAGAACATTGAAAGACAATATCGAGACGTACATCAAGTGCACGACTCAGAAAAATATTGAACACTAGGCCTAGAACATTGAATGACAAAGTCGAGCGTGCATTTGTGCACAGAGACTATGCGCGCGTATGGATTACATAGGCGAAGTAGATAAGTTGTGGCACGACGCCACGGAACTGTCGGGACATTGAAAGGTATACTTCGTGCATCAAAGTATGCAATTGTGGCACAGATGCCACGGAACTGTTGTTATACAAATGACTTATGAATGGAATGCATTGGATAGTATAAAGGTATTTGAACCTAATTCGTTGGGGGCATCATGCATCAATATGGACGTGTTGGAGCATAATGTCGATGGAACTTGAGATAGATTGAGTTGAGACGAATTATATATTGAGAACTTGAAATTGATTGGAAATGATTTGACTTCTGAATTTTTGTGCATATTACATGGTCAAGGAGAGAATTATGTTTGGTATTTATGGTATGCTTCATTAGGATGGATTGCGATCGGCCACTGATGTGATAAGTCACAATACTAGTAAGTTTGGGATCCTTTGAATACTGGGCTAGTAATCCGTATGGAGAGTGATCGTCGGCTTACACGTTGAGATACCAGTCCATTGTGACGAGGAACTCCATGACTACCTTTCATATAGATAGGGCCAGCGGCTGAGATTAGAACTGGGTGTAGGCATAGGTCCTGCCATCCTTATGATTATGTTAGGAATGTTGGTTGGTTGTGTGAATTGTTGTCGGTTTGCAGGCTTGGCAATTCGAGACTGTTTGCCATGAAATATAAAAGAACAGAACAATTATCGGAGGACCGAACTTTTACTTCACGTTACAAACTCGCTTGTAGAAAGAAAGCCTAGGGACGAAAACCTAGGTACAGCAATCTAAGTACAATTGTTTATTTTAGATTCTGGGGGGTGACGATAGAGGCTCGGGAAGGCGACGGCAGCCCTGCCTTACTCCTTGGACGATCGGTATGCAGCCTTGGCTCCTGTGAAGAGATGGTTGGCGTTGATGAAGAAATGCTCTTCTTGCTCTCCTCGGGTTGCTCTTCTGACTTCTCTCTTTCTCTGTGTATTTTCTCTCTGATTATTAGGGTAGAGCTCTTTTTTTGTCTCTCTCCTTCTGATCGTGTGTCTTTTACAAGGGAATGGCACCTTGCTATTTATAATAGTGGGAGCATCATTAGGGTTTGGATGATTACCCATTTTCAAAGTGGCGGTGGCCTGATGTATAATCAATCTGGACCATTCGTTTAAGGCGTGAAGGATCTGGCCATAAATGGGGATAATATTGAATCCTGTGAATAATTAATGCTGATTGCTTTAAATCTTCATGATTGGCTGTGTCAAGCTTGGATCTCTCACCACGTGTCCCATTAGCTTGATCAGGAATGATATGACCTGATCTCATTAATTATGAGGATAACGTTAAATATGGTCATTGGAGTCTGGTAAATCTCTGATTGATCTGCATCCCATAATCATCCTTGCTACCAGCTGTTAAGTCGTGGGGGCCATTGAATCTATGCCACGTGTCTTAATAGTGGATCCTGTCAGAATCACATGATATCCATGAACCGCATGAGACAGCGTCTCAGTGAACCGCATAGGTATAGTACTCACGAGCCGCATGGGATGGCTTCTTGGTGGGCCGCATAGATATAGTACTCACGAGCCGCATAAGATGGCTTCTTGGTGAACCGCAGAAAGATGATTCTTGCCAGCCGCATGGAATGACTTCTTGGTGAGCCGTATAGGTGTAGTACTCGCGAGCCGCATGGGATGACTTCTTGGTGAGCCGCAGGAAGATGATTCTTGCCAGCCGCATGGGGCTATTCTTTAAGTGAGCCGCATGGGAGTAGCCACGTGGCAATCTCGGATCGTGTCGAAGATTTTCTCATGTTCCCCAAGAGTCTGTCATTATGACAGGGCCATTATGACACTTCATGTCAGAGCCGTCAGCTGTTAAATCATGGCAGAGCATTAAATAGGGCCACTGCTCGATAGCCAGCTGTGTGAAGGGGTTCCATGGGGACACGTGGCGTTGATCGAGCCGCATATCTCTGTTGGTTGTATGTGAGCCGCATGTACTTCTGAACAACATACGGCTAGGAGGCTCTTTAAACCGCATAAGACTGTCCCTATGTAAGCTGCATGGACTCTCCTGCAACGAGTCGCATGAGACTAAGAGTTTCTCTGAATCGCATGGGACCACTCCTGTATGAACCGCATGGGGTTCTCCTATTCCGAGCCGTATAGATCATTATTCTGATATTTTCCATGCTTCTACAAGACCCCCTTCAAAGTTTTCAATTTGCAAAATTAAAATACTTTGAATAAGAATCATGGCCTTTGTTGATCGCATAGATGATTCAGCCGCATGGATTTATCTGGCCGCATGAGCTTGTTAGACCGTATAGACTTTTTTGCCACGTGTCCCAACCACGTGTGTAAATCTTCTGCATTAAATGCCCTTGATTCGCCGCCTCTTGGGAGAGGATCCCAAGGGTCAGTTTTGTTTTGACCGAAGCGTTCTTCTTTTATTCTTTTAAGCGGCACGTGGATCGAGGTATTTGTTTTAATTTATTTTGGGCCTCCTTCGCCTATAAATAGGAGTGATTTTATTCTTTGAGGGTTTTTTACCTTCTCCTCTTTGCCCGAACTCCTTGTTGTCGACTTCTTCTTAGTCTTCTCTCATCAACGATTGCCAATGGCTCCCAAGAAGACTACCGCTGCTATGGACAAGAAGGCCGCGTCGTCGTCTGCGGCTGCGAAGGGCAAGAAGGCTGCATCTTCATCGACGGCGGCGAACGTGGCGGCTCCTTCGCCGGCTGACGTGCCTGTTTTTCACCCCGACGTTCACCCGCCTATTGCTGGTAGGACCATCAACATAAACTGTCACGGCTATGCCGCATATTTTATGCACGAGCCTGTATTGCCAAGTATGCTGCGTGTCCGACTCATGTTCGAGTCACGTGGGATATGACCTAGGTCTGAGCCGCATGAAAGTTATTGTTTGCAGCCGCATAACTACTTCATCCTCAGGGCCGCATAAGCTTATTTGGACTGGACCGCATGAGCTTTTTGAAACTGAGCCGCATAAGCCTATTTCGGGCTGAACCGTATGGGATCATTTGAACTAAACCACATAAGCTCATCCGTACTGAACCGCATAGGATCATCCGAACTGAACCGCATATGCTTCTTTCGAACCGAGCCGCATATGCGCATTCGGACTGACCCGCATGGGCTTATCCGAACTGAACCGCATATGCTCCTTTCTAACCGAACTGCATAAGCTCATTCGGGCTGGCCTGTATGAACTCTTTCAAACTGAATCGCATGAGGCTATACTGCGCTAAGCCGCATAAGCATCACGTAGTTTGTATTTCAACTATCTTTTTGACTTGCTTCTTTTGTTTCTTTCTTCAGTGAATCTGCCAGTAAATCCTGCGGAGGAACTTATAGTGGGCTCAAATCAATTCGCCTTGGACGTGCGTCTTGACGACTTAATTAAGCATGTGTTGAATCAATTTCCTGCTGATGAACCTTCGGAGAGGTTGAACGCCATCGAGAATCAGACCCTCCATTACCTCCGTTCCATGATGAATACTGGGAAGCTGGATGGATTATACCTGAAGCCTTCATTCCTCTTTGGAGATGCTTTAATCATAAAGAATCCTCGAGTATTAGAGATTTTTGAGAGCTGGGATTTTTTTTTGGATGGGGTGGCGATCCATATTCCTCTCATGGAACGTCATTATCCTTTGTCGTGGTTCAATATGGTGTTGCTGGACAGAAAGATGGTGTGTAACTTAACTCCCACCCAATCAGGGATGTTGATGGGCAACATCCATTATAACCCGAACATGCGATCAGCATACGCGGGTAAGGATTCCGTCCTCCGGTACATGATGGGTCTGGCTCCAGGCTCTTTCATGAATGTATATGGTCCCAACTTCACACTCACTCAAGCTGATACATTCCTGAATCGACTTGCTCGCAAAAAATCTTATCCTGTTGGTAGGCTGGCATTGCTGAACTGGGTAAACCCCACCTCTACGTAGGCCCAGTTAACCACTTGGGTTCTGCAGACTACGGAACATTCCTGCGGGAGGTGGGACTTTATCATGCCATTCGGGACACTTGTCACGGGCTCCCTATCAATAAACTATTGTTCGTGGCGCTCTTGGAGATGTATAATCGGCGAACGGGGACGTTCTTTGCACCCGGAGGGGAGTTGGGGCTTGCTCTCCATGAGATGTATACGGTCTCCAAACTTCCGTGGAGAAATGAGCCTTTCGAGGTGTATACCCCGTCGAACGAGGAGTTCAAGGACTTGAACCGACGACTCCCAGGTTTTGTTGCGATGTATTAGGAGTTGTTGTGCCATCATAGTGCTTGTCACCAGATGGCTATAAAAACGGTAGATATCTCAGAAGGGACCGCTCCCCACACCACATCCTGGGTCAATTATCTTTTAAAGTTGATCCTTCTGGCAGGATTACTCCTCGAACCCCTCGCACCCAGGGAGAGATAAAGGACCTGATGTCGGGCGTCAAGAAGTCGCGGTCCAAGAGCGACATATTCGGGAGTCAAACTGACTCTCTCAGCTATTTTTACTATGGCACCAGGTCGATGTCAGAGAAGGCACTTCTGGCTGGATTTTTAATGATATGGCTACGAAACTGCGTAGTCTCGGGGGGGGGAGGACAGGTTCTATCGAGAGGATCGGTCGCCACTTCATCCTCCCCGCCGTTAAACTGGTATTTGGAGTTAGACTGGCCCTCATTCCTGCTATGGTGTGCAGCATACACCATGGTCTTCGAACATTCTCGTCCAAGGTTATTGCGCGCAATAAGGTGCTGGATTTTGAGCGCATAGAGCTGCCTTTCCACTATTTGATGGGGTGGTTGGCGATGTACTACAAGTCTTTGATGGGACCTGGAATAACAGAAGATGCTACAGATGAAGACGCTTTCCTTTTCAAATGCCATCGCCAATCTTGGGAATACAATACTATGCCAGCTTGTCGGAGAGCGCTGGCGAGGGTGGATGGGTGTGACTTTTTTGTGTCTGTTCCTCATTTTTCTGATGAGGAAGTGAGCAGTGTATACCTTGATGGTACCGGACCTTCTCACTTTTTGTCTCCGAATATGCTCACCTGGTTGCGCAACATCCGCCCCGCGCATCTGGTTTATCGCAACCGTGATAACGTGTACCTGGAGCCCTACCTACCTAGTAGGTTTTCCCGCCAATTTGGCTATAGCCAGTTATTCCTTGATTGTCCCAACCCTTGCTTGGGCTTTGAAGGTAGCGTCCTTGATGGTGTCAGGACGTGGAATTATTATGACGCTTATCATACTCGGGCCAGTTTCTCGGTCCCCGATGCTAAGGCGCCGAGGGAAATTTTGTATGTGGCTGCCTTGTATC
Organism: Iris pallida; assembly: GCA_029216955.1. Taxonomy (NCBI): domain Eukaryota; kingdom Viridiplantae; phylum Streptophyta; class Magnoliopsida; order Asparagales; family Iridaceae; genus Iris; species Iris pallida. Next base: position 7,936,214 of record JANAVB010029815.1, on the reverse strand, counting down.
ATGTTATGGCGAACAAGCCTCCTGTTAATTTTGATCTGAGTACCAGCTTCATCGTGGGTACCGGTTTAGAGGAGAAGCCCAAGGGAGCCAAGGCTAGAAAGCAACTAGCGCTCCAGACTCCCCTCCATGAATCAGAGCCCTCCGAGTCGGCTGAGGAGGATGATGACCATGATAGCGGAGACTCCCTTTCTGGTGGGGGTGAAGAAGTACCGGATCAACCGCTTCCCACACCCGATAAACCGGCGGAGGATCCATTACTTGCTACACAAGAGGAAGTAATGAGGGAAGAACAGCCTCCCGCTGTGTCTGGTCCCTCACGTAAACGAGTCAGACGTGAGTCTTCTGACAGCAGATCGACCTTTTTCGTGAAGAGAGCTGTCATTAGATCTCGTGAATTACCTATTACCGAGAAGGGTGAAGATGCAGACGATGTTCCGGAGGTAAGACCCAGTCAGAGTCATCTCTTTGTTGTGGTTTTCTTTTTTCTTGGAGATATGACTTGATCATTTTTTCTTTGTAGGCGTCTGACGAACCAGGCTCTCCTGAACCGTCTACTACCCCTGGCGTTGATCCGGCCCTTGCTGCTTTGATTGGCGACATGTGTGCCACGGTCCTTTCTGCGGGAGCTCTCTCTGCGGCGGCTGGAAGCTCCCAGGTTGCTGAGACCTCGGCCCGGGGTGATGAGGGTCTCCTCGGGCCCGTCTCCGAGATCGCTGAACTTCAGCAGGGTGACGCCGATCTCGTTGCATCCCTTCCCGAGGGTGCCGGGGCGGAGGAGCCTATTATACCTGACTCGGAGACTGTTGGTGAAGAGGCTACGGTGGCTGTGGGCGACCTTCAGCCTTCACACTCCTCCACTGGTAAGATAAGCCAAATATTGACTAGTGAGGGGGCTTATTTGCTCTATCAACATATCCTCCGGGTCAAATCGATTCATGGTTGCCTTGGCCCTACAGGTCCTGACCCTTTACTTCCTACCGCGGATGTTCTTGGAGAAGGCTCGGCCTGCCGTGATCTGGGAGAACGGAGCGTTTCCTCTCCTTCGTCGTCTCATGTCGAGGGTCCTCCCGCCAGCCCCGGGCAGATGGAAATGGAGCTGGCGATGGTCTCCACCTCATCCTCTGCTGATCATACGGCTCCGGAGATTGACCTCTCGGCCCTGCCGAGCATTCATGTTCTGCGGGCCGCTGAAGAGGAGTTGGCCGCTGTTCATGCGTCCTTCCGTGCGGAGTTTGTTTCTCTTGTGGCAGGAGCGGCGGATTCTGTTGCGTCTTCTTCAGCGTTGCCGGCTACACTCCCGTTGACATCGGCTTCCTCGGAGGCTCTGGACGAGGTGACGCAGGACGTGGTCGACAGCTTCTATCGCCATTTAAAGAGGGGCGTAGATGCTGCTGTGGAACGGGGGACCCCTTTTACTCTGTCTCTGCGGTGCGCTCGGGGTCAGGTTGCAACTTTGAAGTCTCTTCATGGCGGGGTGGGGTTGGCTGCACTCCTGGAGCCTAAATTGGCAGAGGCTGATCAGCTGGTGACCCAATTGCTGGCGATACGGCATACGGGCTTGCCTGCTGCGATTGAGCGGGAACGGGGCTTCCTCATTGATGCTCGGGATAGGATCAAGCTCGCTCGAGATACTGCCGGGCCAGTTGTACAGGGAGACCTTGACAAGTTCTCCGCATCGTATGACAGGCTGGGTCGTCGGAGTCAGGCTTGTCGTGCTCGGGAAGAGTCTGCTTCTCGTGGAATTGCTGACACGAAGGAGCGGATTCTCGCACTCCAGAAGGAGTTGGCCTTCTTAGAGTCAGAGCTAAAGGCTGCTCAGACGAAACAGGAGTCAATCGTTCGGGAGGCCGAGAAGGTTTTTCGATCTTCTGTTAACTTGGAGCGGGCTTTTAAGAGATTCGAGGATAACTGGCAAGCCCATGCTCAACTGGAGGACGAGGCGGTGCTGACCCAAGAGGCGGAGCGTCGGGCTACCCAGAGGTTTGAGTGGTCGGTTGCCTTGCTGACGGACCGTCTTAGGGCGTTATGTTCCCCGGAGCAGTGATCGGTTTTCTGTTTTCTTTTGCTTCTCTTTTTTTTCTTTTCTTTTTGTAAGGGATGTGATCCCAAATAATGTAGCACTTAGAATTTCGAATAAATGAGCATGTTTCAACTCATCTTCTCTTTCTTGTACTTGTAGCGTTTGTGGAATTGGACTTGCTGGAGGATTATTTGTGGACCTGTTACCCTAGGCGTACCTTGGTTTTAGGTAGGGATAACAAGTTTGGTCAGGATGTCCGGAACAGCCATGGCAAAGTGGTCACGGATGCTCTTGGTATTGGGAAAAAGAATGCCGTAGAGCAGCTCGGCTCCCGGGGCATGGTGAGATGGTGGATTTATGCTAAGAAGCTTAGCAAGGGATATTTGTGGACCTATTATCCTTGGCGTACCCTGGTTCAGGATACGGATAATAGGGTGAAAGGAAAACCAACATATTTGCTCAGAGGTTATGAGGACATGGCAAGCATGAGGGTTTTACCGTAGAATCTTCCTGTTCAGAGGTGATGAGGACTGGCAGGGGAGACTTCACGGAAGATATTCGTGGTCAACAGCGGATATTTGTGGTCAACAGAGGACATTTGTGGTCAACAGAGGACATTTGTGGATCTATTATCCTTGTCGTACTCCGGTTGTGGTTACAGATAATAGGTTGAAAGGGAACCGACATACTTGCTCATAGATAATGTGGACATGGCAAGCATGAAGGTTTCTTCGACGGAGCCTTTCTACTCAGAGGTAATGAGGACATGGCAGGAGTGGGCTCAATGAAGAGGGGGTACATAGAATGACTCAGAGGTAGGAGAACGTGGAAGTTCTATGCGAGGGGGCGGTTTGTTTTTGGTGGAAGTGAAAACGACTCAGAGGTAATGAGGACATGGCCGTTTCAGAAATTTGTGGATCGGTTACCCTTTTTGTGCACTGGGAGTGCGGGTAGTGTATCATGAGGGAGGATCTCTTCCAGGAAGGAAGTTCAGAGGTATAATCATACGTGACTTACTATCTGAAAGAGTGACCGGAATGTGAGTTCAGAGGCACCAGCGGGTAAATAACTCAGTAATTTAGAATATTGAGAAAGTGTGAGTTCAGCGACACCAGCGGGTACATGACTCGATAATCTGAAGGGAATATGGAGGTGAGTTCAGCGGTACCAGCAGGTACATAACTCGATGATCTGGGGAGAATGTCGTTTAGACATAATATTTCTTCAGAAACTTATCGTTGACGGGCAACATGAGCAAGTCTCCGTTTTGTTTTGCGAGGCGGTAAGCACCGTTGGAGAATACTGTCTCAATGATAAATGGGCCTTCCCACTTTGGCTGAAATTTGCCGGCGGTCTTGTGAGTCATGACCATCGGCCTCCGTACTGCCAGAACGAGATCGCCCACCTGGAATGTTCTGATTTTGACCTTCTTGTTGAAGGCTCCGGAGATACGTGCTTGGTATAGCTCAATTCGTTGCTGAGCCAAGAGGCGCTTTTCGTCTAGTGCCTCCAATTCCTGTAGCCGGCGATGGTGGTTTTCGTCTGTCGTCAATTGATGTGTGAGGGCGACGCGTAGTGAGGGGATCTGAGTCTCCAATGGGAGGACTGCCTCACTCCCGTACACCAAGGAGAATGGTGTATTCCCGGTGGCTGTTCGAACTGTGGTACGATAAGCCCATAAGCATTCACCGAGCTTCTCGTTCCAGTCACGTTTGTTGGAGGAGACAAACTTCTTGAGGAGTTTGATGATTGTTTTGTTGAATGCCTCTGCCAACCCGTTCGCTGCCGATTTGTACGGTGTCGAAGCGACATTCTGAATACGGTGCTTATCGCAAAACCGATAGAATGCGTGGCTTGCAAATTACGGACCATTATCATGGATGATCCTTCGGGGCAGTCTAAAGCGGTAGATGACGTGATGCTTAAGGAAGCTGATCACGTTTGAAGTCTTAACTTCTGCGAGCGGGACAGCTTCCGTCCATTTGGAGAAGTAATCAGTGATCGCAAGTATGAAGCGATGTCCTCGGGAGGAAGGTGGGGTGATTGGACCAATGATATCCATTCCCTATGCTTCGAATGGCCAGGACGCCACTGTCGAATGTAGAAACTCGGATGGTTGGTGAATGAAGTCCGCGTGGACTTGGCAGGCTTTGCATTTTCTAGCATAGTCTATCGCATCTGCCACCATTGTGGGCCAATAGTAGCCCATTCGGCGAAGGCGATCTTGCAGCTTTGGGCCGGGTTGGTGGGCCCCGCAGACACCGTCATGAGCTTGTCGTACGGCTTCTTTGGCTTCTGCATTTGACAGACACCGAAGCAGTAATCTGTCGTAGGAGCGACGATACAGCATTTTCGTCTCTGTATCGTAGAAGAATCTGAGAGAATGCCGTCTGATGGAAGTAGCTTCCTTTGGGTTCTCGGGCAGGATGTCGTAGACGACGAAGTCGATGAATGGTTGTCTCTAATCTGGGGCATCATCGATCGTCTGGGCGGAATAACTCGCCACAAATTGCACATTGTTCTTGGGACAGACCAGTTCGTGGCCTATCACATCCACTGATTGGCGATCATAGTTCGGAACTGCTAAGGAAGCGGCAAGACAAGCTAGGGCATCGGCTTCGATATTTCGGAGTCTGGGGACATATTCGATAAAGAACCCCTCGAACGACGAGATGATGTCAATCGCTATTTGGTGATAGGGGACCATGTCTTCGTGACGGACCTCGTATGAGCCCCGGATCTGATTGACGATTAGTTGGGAATCACCGTATGCTTCAAGGTATTCTACCCCCAGCTCTCTTGCGAGTTGGAGGCCAATGACTAGAGTGTTGTACTCGGCCATATTGTTAGAGCAAGGCTCTGTGAGGGAATAAGCGCGGTTAATTACCAATCCGGAAGGGGAGATCAGCACTACCCCGACTCCGACGACTATATTGCCTTTAGGTCCTGTCCTCGAAGCACCGTCGAAGAACATTCGCCATATATTCTCGTGAGAGGTCGCATGCGAGTCGGCGACCTCATCTGGGATCTCTTCATATATCCTGGAGGACTCCGAGCCTGGGTAGGCTGCTAAGAAGTCTGCCAGGGCTTGACCTTTGACTGCCTTTGTGGGACGAAGACCATATGATAAGGGGACAGCAATATTGCCCATGTAGCGAGGCGAGAGCTGAGTGCCCCTGGTTTAGTCATGAGGACCCTGAGAGGGTTGATTCGTGAGATCACGTGTATCGTTTGTCCGGTGACATAGTATCGTATTTTCTGAATGGCGAACACCAGGGCGAGGCATTCCTTCTCCACAGCGGTGTATCGATGCTCTGGCCCAATCATCATTCGGCTGAGGTAATATATGGCCTGTTCATGGCCTGCGTCGTTGTTCTGTGCCAGCAGAGCCCCGAGAGAGTGTTCCATTGCTCGTACATAGAGCAGGAATGGTTTTCTCGGAACCGGAGCCACCAAAACTGGAGGATTTGACAAATATTCTTTGATGCTGTCGAAAGCACGTTGACATTCCTCGTCCCATACGAATGAGACTCCTTTCTTCATGAGGTGCGTGAACGGTCGACACCGCCCGGAGAGGTTAGAAATGAACCTCCTGATGTAAGCTAGCCTCCCTTGGAGGCCTTTGAGTTCGCAGAGATTTCTCGGGGGACCCATCTCCATGATTGCTTTTGTCTTCTCAGGGTCTACATGGATACCCTTTGCAGTGATGATGAAGCCCAAGAACTTCCCGCTGGATACGCCCAGAAAGGACTTCGTAGGGTTCATTTTCAAATTGTGTGCTCGTATTAGGTCGAATATCATCCTTAGATCCTGCAGATGGTCTCCTTTGCCTCGGCTTTTAACGGCTATATCGTCAACGTAGCACTCCACTGTCTTGCGTAAGTGGTCTCTGAAGATGATGCTCATGGCTCTTTGATAGGTGGCACTGGCATTCTTCAAACCGAAAGGCATGACTGTGTAGCAGTACGTGCCAATTGGTGTTCGGAATGATGTATGTTTTTCATCATCAGAAGACATTTTGATTTGGTTGTACCCCGAGAAGCCATCCATGAATAACATATGTTCGAAGCCGCCGATATTGTCGATCATGATGTCTGTGATAGGAAGGGGGAATTCATCTTTGGGGTATGCCTCGTTCAGATTGCGAAAGTCGATGCAGATTCGAATCTTTCCATTCTTCTTGAGGATGGGTACTATATTGGCGACCCAATCGGGATGTTGCTCCTCACGAATGAAGCCGCTGGCTATCAGTTTGTTGACTTCAGCTTCGATCGCGTCCATGATGTCTGGACGAAAGCGTTGCTGTTGTTGCTTGACCGGCTTTGCATCTGGCCGAATGTTGAGCTTGTAAAGAGCAATGTCGGGATTTAACCCTGGCATGTCTTCATAGCTCCAGGCGAATACATCAATGTATTCTCTGACAAGTTCTAGCAACGACTCCCGTTCTTCGTCTGTTAGGCTTTTACTGACAAAAATTGGTTTTAGAGAAGATTCGCTGCCCAGATCCACTTGTATGACCTCATCTTCAGTAGGAGGTTCTCTCTGTTCGAACCGCTTTTCCCATTGTGCGTCCAATAGCTGGGCCCACGGCTCTAGCTCGAGGATTTCGGGGATATCTTCATCTTCTTCGTAAGCGTCGGCGAATGCCATGTTGACTGTCATGACTTGTCTGAACACATCTCCGATGCTGGTATCCGAGTCCGAAGTTGGTGACCCGGTTGAATGTGACTGCCAGTCGCATTCTTCTTCTGAACTCTCAGGAGTTGTAGTAGGCGTTACATATCCCAACCCGTATCGAGTTTTGCTATAGTAGTCTCATGGTTTTCCTGCCGGGACCGGCGGCTTCAAAGGTAATCGTCGCCCAGTGCCGTAGTTCAAACCTGGCGTCGTCTCCAGATCATACCCCTGTTTCTGCATGAGATATTTGGATTGAGGTCTATAGAGATACAGAGGCAGTCTTCCGGCGTCTGACCCGAGGTCGGCTTCCTCTATGATGAGGGGATGCGGGTTGTTCGTCCGGCCGAAGATGATCGGATGATCCTCTCCCTCGATTATTCGGTAAGCGTCTTCTACTGGAGTAAGCTGGATCGCGGTGTACACATTTGTCACTTGTGTGTGTAGGTGAGTGCCTATACCGTGTTCCATAGCATACATTGTACATAGCTTATTGAGCTCGGTGTAGTTCAAAGATAACCCTTTATTGATGAAGTAAGGTATCTTTTCTAGGGGGATTACATCATCAGCGGAGGGGACATCAGTGTGGGCAGCCACATACTTGGCTAGCTCCGGTTCCTCCTCGGCTACCCCCTGTATAAATGAAGACTAAGAGGACGACCAGGAAAGCTTGATTGTCAGTGGTTTAGTTGATGGAGCAGAGCATGGAGTTATTGGCAGACTAGCGACCCCCAGTTTGGCATTTGATGTGGAGCGGGGAGTGGCCGGTTCGCTAGAAATGTCGGACCTCGTATCGGGGTGACGACCCTTCTTGGGAAGGCGTATTGTCAGTGGTTTGTCGGAGGGATTGAGCTTCTCCATTTGGGGCTGACCGACTCTCGACAGTCTGATTGTTAGTGGCCCCGTTGTGGATCTCGGTACTTGACCAGACCTTGGTAGCCGGATTATCATCTGCTCTTCCTGTACCGAGAGGCTGATCGCATCCTTCCGCAGAGTAGCGGTAAGGGGTGCGGACCTTCCCGGTTTACGAGCTTGGAGGTGGATCGTCAGAGGTCCTTCTGATCCTATGGCCGTTTCGGTACCAGCTTATTCATTTCCTTCATCAAGGTGCCTCTTCGACTTTTCGTATAGGCAGGAGTCCGAGTAGTAAGATTCGACCCCTTTGAAGGGATCGATGTCAGCAAATTCTGTCTTCACGAAGCCGTGTTTGTCGACATATTTGAAGCATTGGTGCAGCGTAGAAGGCACGATCATATAATCGTGTATCCATGGGCGCCCTAAAAGGATGTTGTAAGAAGTGTCTACATCGATGACGTAGCAGGTGACTTCGGATTGGAGGTCGCCAATTTGACACTTCAGACGAATCTTCCCAATAGGGTAGCTCCTGCCCGAATTGAACCCGCTGATGGCGGTACTTGTAGGCGTCAGGCGATGCATTGGGATGCGAAGATGATGTAGCAGACCCTTCGGGATAATGCTTATGGACGAGCCTGGATCATTATGCATCCGATCCACCTTTACGTCGCCGATGTATCCAGTGTAGTATAATGGGCGATCGTGCAGATTAGTTTTGATGAGCATGTCCTGCGGAGTGAAGACGATGTTGGGCATTGCTCCCGTACAGGCACTGTCCTGGAGATCTCCGGGTGAGTCCTCTCCGGTGAGGTTGGATTGAGCCAGATAGACATCAGCATTTTGGAGTGCTTCGCTTAATGCAATACGAACGTCCTTGGAGAGCCTTAGAAGTTCGTACAGTGATAACTTGGCCGGTGTGTTAGCCAATTGTGCCAAAATATCAAAGTTGTAGGGCCTCTCTAGCCCTTGGGTTGCCTCTTTTCGGAGGGATTTATCGAAGCGAGTCTCCCTCGGCCTAGGCTTGTCAGTCGTCGAAGGCTGAGCCGGTCCCGGAGCATCAGTTGTACTGGGTTGATGGTTTTCAGCTGGATTGTCAACCACAGGTTGGGATTATGCCCCGGACCGTGTGACGACGGCTGTAGCTTCCTCGTTGTCTGCCGAGATTGTGTGGCAGGTCCTGACCTTTCCACTTTTCTTCTTGTCGGTGGAAGATGGTGTGGGCCGAGTCACTTCTGTCACCAAGTCTGGATGGATCCACATGACCTCCCCTCAAGATGTGGTGAGGGGTACTAGACCGACAGCCTGATCTCGGGGAGGTGGAAGATTGATAATTTCTATTGTCGCTAGAGGGACGGGGACCACCCCGTCTTGAGTCTCCGTCGGAGGGAAGCTGCCGAATTGTACGGACACCATATTGGCCGCCACGGTTACCTCTTCGAAATCGATGGCTAGCGCGTTCGAATCGATGAGGTTTTGTATGTACCGTTTTAGCTGGTAGTAATCATGTGTAGCATGATGGACATAGCGATGATAATGGCAGTATTTTGGATTCTCTATCTCTGCTGGCCGCGGTTCCCGTCTTGGTGGAGGAAGCTGAATCTTGTCTCCTTGTATGAGCATGTCCAAGATGGGCTTGACGTGACCGTCTTCAAAGGAGTAAGTAATTTGCGGCCATTGTTTGTCTGCTGGCTTTGGCTCAGGTTTTTGTGCTGTATCGGCCACCATAGCCTGCTTTTCCTTGCTGTCCCGATTGTTGGAGGGGCTACCCCCATTATCGTTGTTGGGACGCTTGCCCTTGTTTTCTCCTTCCGAGATGTGCAATCCCAGTTGGCGAGCCTTCTTCAGTCGTTCTTTGCCGCTTTTGGCGCTGATGATGAACGTCTTCCAGTCTTTGAACTGACTTTCGCCCATCCAGAGACTGATTGTTGGAAGCAGTCTCTTTTGGCAAATTTTAATCAAAGAGGAATCTAGATTTCCGGAGGGCAGCTTCATGGCGGTTTGGCGGAACCGCTCAATATAGTTCCTTGTCAACTCCTTCTCTCCTTGGACGACGTCCATGAGGGTAGACATGGTGACGTCCTGCCCTACTTCGTAGAATCTCTCCAAGAACAGGTGCTTGAAGCCGGCGAAGGAGTGGATGCAGTTGTCCGGCAGATTGCGATACCAGTCGAAGGCGACTCCTTCTAATGCCCCAATGAATAATCGAGTGAGGATAGCATCATCATGGGGCAGATGGTCGGTGGTGACCTCGAAGTAAGTAATGTACCGACTTGCTGAGGTCTTGCCATCATACGGGTTGATATTGAACGGCTTATATTTTGGTGGGAATGGAACATCCCTCCATTCAGCAGGGTATGGTTGCTGAATTCTGAGGTCTTGAGCATTTTTTCGGGCATGGAACATGGCTCGGAGCTCCTGAACCTCTCTTCTTACCTCTCGTGCCTCATCTGTCGCGGTAGGGGCTATTGTTTCGGGAGGATTGTCGCCCGGGTTCGGTGCTGCCGAATTCGAGTCCGCATTGACCGCGGGACCCGCGCTTGTTTGGCCATGCGTCCCTCCTTGCAGAGTTGGAAGGGCTGCTTTAATCTCGTCTACAGACTTGACCAAAGCAAGTAATATGGCTTCGAGACTGTCGATGCGCTGGCGATCACTGGAACCACCTTGATTGCTGTCCGTCATGAACACCGTCCTTACATGAGGAGTGATGGAAGGAACGGTGGAGGATGTGCCCTCCGAATCGTACCCATGTACTGAGAAGTCATTGGGATATGTGGGAATATTGTCTTCTGGTTCGGACTCGGAGGGAACAGTACCCCCAGCCTCAGAGTTTGCTTCGTCTTGAGAGTCATGGATGTCCTCGGGGACATCGGCGTCTGTTGTACCTGATGGGAGAGTTGTTTCCTCGGGCTCGTCTCCTTGAAACACCGGATTGTTGTGGATGTTCGGAGGACTGCTACCCTCAACCCCCAGCGATGTGGATGATAAATTTCCTACTGTAGCAGATTTCGTCTTTGAACAGGTGTGTTAGAATACTCCGGTGGAGGACAACCGTTTAGACGACAGTTTCTTAGCTATAGTAGTTGAGGTCTTCGGGGTGGAGACGCTTGCCTTCTTCCCTCTCCCCTCAGCGAGGACTTTTTAAGTGGAATTGCAGGAGACAACAGGAGGTGCCTCATCTTCTGAGCTCGGACGGTGTAGTCTTTGGAAGACTGACGGCCGATCTTTCGTCACTGCTGCATTGTTGCAACAGCAATTGACGATAATTTGGGTACAGTGACGTCCAAGCGAGGACTCTTTGCACACCGAAGCCCCATCTCTTTCCTTGCGCTTGTTGAGGATATCCTCACGCAGGTCAGAGGAACCACTCTGTCCGTTCGCCGCCGGGGGCTGGATTCGAGTAGTTCTATACAACTTCCCATCAGAGGCCCACGTGATAATCAGCGGGATGCCCCGATGGTCAGAGGTTGGGACAGCTGACTGGGCTTGGTGAGCCCGCGCTGTCCTAGACTTCCTCCTTTTAGCACTTGCGGGTGCGTAATAGGAGGAGTCCAAGTTGAATACCACAGAGTCTGGCTTATCATCCAAATAACCATCAGAGTCAGGACCGTACGAGAGACGGTCGAAGACTGATCGAGAAGAGCGTGGAATGGACGCTATGCGGCTAGAATTGAGTACCGTACAGGCTGTCTGCATGCGGTTGTCTTCTGCTGTTGGATGAGTTATTTTTGTACGGCTAGGAGTCACGACCGTGCAGGCTGGCCGCATGTGGTTGGCAATTGTGGCCGCATGGGTTTTCTGCAAGCGATTGACTTCCATAGCCGCATGAGTTTCATCCATATGATTGGCAACTGTAGCCGCATAAGCCATGCGGCTGACAGGTGTGACCGCATGATTTTTCTTCATGCGGCTAGCGGGTGTGGCCGAATGAGCTTTTTCCGTGCGACTAGCACCCCTATGCGGCTCGGTTCGCGTAGAGTTCCTCTTTGCCCCTGCAAGTCCAGCATCATAGTATTTTCTTCTGCCGGACTTGGGGACAGCAGAGTTATCTACGGTCTGAAGTGGGGCCGCAGAAGAGTCCTTCTCGCCGTCTTGAGCAACAGAGGGTATCTCGTCGAGGGCTTGGGAAGGAGCAAATGATTTTGGCCTCTACTCTCTGCGAGCCTTTGTCGTGCGGGTGCGCTTCGGGACCGGGCCAGCGCTTCCTTCGGAGAGCATCTCTTCAAACGCGTGTTGGTCGAAGCGGACGACCATCTTTTGTTGCGTGGAGCCAAGTTTGGCTGCATCCGACTGCATCACCAACTCCTCAGCTATGGAGAAGTTTGTCCCCAGCAGAGTCGCCATCGTGTTTGCCATGAAATATAAAAGAATAGAACAATTATCGGAGGATCGGACTTTTACTTCACGTTACAAACTCGCTTGTACAAAGAAAGCATAGGGACGAAAACCTAGGTACAGCAATCTAAGTACAATTGTTTATTTTATATTCTGGGGGGTGATGATAGAGGCTCGGGAAGGCGACGGCAGCCCTGCCTTACTCCTTGGACGATCGGTATGCAGCCTTGGCTCCTGTGAAGAAATGGTTGGCGTTGATGAAGAAATGCTCTTCTTGCTCTCTTCGGGTTGCTCTTCTGACTTCTCTCTTTCTCTGTGTATTTTCTCTCTGATTATTAGGGAGAGCTCTTTTTTTGTCTCTCTCCTTCTGATCGTGTGTCTTTTACAAGGGAATGGCACCTTGCTATTTATAATAATGGGGACATCATTAGGGTACATCATTAGGGTTTGGATGATTATCCATTCTCAAAGTGGCGGCGGCCTGATGTATAATCAATCTGGACCATTCGTTTAAGGCGTGAAGGATCTGGCCATAAATGGGGATAATATTGAATCCTGTGAATAATTAATGCTGATTGCTTTAAATCTTCATGATTGGCTGTGTCAAGCTTGGATCTCTCACCACGTGTCCCATTAGCTTGATCAGGAATGATATGACCTGATCTCATTAATTATGAGGATAACGTTAAATATGGTCATTGGAGTCTGGTAAATCTCTGATTGTTCTGCATCCCATAATCATCCTTGCTACCAGCTGTTAAGTCGTGGGGGCCATTGAATCTATTCCACGTGTCTTAATGGTGGATCCTGTCAGAACCGCATAATATCCATGAACCGCATGAGACAGCGTCTCAGTGAACCGCATAGGTATAGTACTCACGAGCCGCATGGAATGGCTTCTTGGTGGGCCGCATAGATATAGTACTCACGAGCCGCATAGGATGGCTTCTTGGTGAACCGCAGGAAGATGATTCTTGCCAGCCACATGGGATGACTTCTTGGTGAGCCGCATAGGTGTAGTACTCGCGAGCCGCATGGAATGACTTCTTGGTGAGCCGCAGGAAAATGATTCTTGCCAGCCGCATGGGGCTATTCTTCAAGTGAGCCGCATGGGAGTAGCCACGTGGCAATCTCGGATCGTGTCGAAGATTTTCTCCTGTTCTCCAAGAGTCTGTCATTATGACAGGGCCATTATGACACTTCATGTCAGAGCCATCAGCTGTTAAATCATGGCAGAGCATTAAATAGGGCCACTGCTCGATGGCCAGCTATGTGAAGGGGTCCCATGGGGACATGTGGCGTTGATCGAGCCGCATATCTCTGTTGGTTGTATGTGAGCCGCATGTACTTCTGAACAGTATGCGGCTAGGGGGCTCTTTAAACCGCATAGGACTGTCCCTATGTAAGCTGCATGGACTCTCCAGCAACGAGCCGCATGAGACTAAGAGTTTCTCTGAATCGCATGGGACCACTCATGTATGAGCCGTATGGGGTTCTCCTATTCCGAGCCGCATAGATCATTATTCTGATATTTTCCATGCTTCTACAGAGACGAAGATGTGCACGATCACTATATTTATGTTTATTATATAACAAATAATGTCTGCTGTAGGGACACGGTACTGGATACATTTATAATTCAATTGCTATCGATAACATGATTTACTGTTTCGAATCTTGCCATAAAATCGATCCTAAGGCAATAATAGGAAGACCACATAATAAGATGCATGCTTCACTAAATTATTTAGTGTTGGTTTAGACGAGTGGGTCTTCGGTATGCGAAAGGAAAAGTACTGATCCCCTACCAGATTGCTCGCAGGTTCAGGAAACCTGCTCGTGGCAGAGCTTCGCTTGGACGCGCTGAGGCATGGAGTTCCTTAGCGTTTCGAGGCGTGCGACCGCACTGGAGCTCGGCATGCAACATGAAGATATTTTGACCGTAGGTCATTGGATGTGCTATAAAAGACATGATGTATAGAACAAGATCCTTTGTGAGCTACAGTGATCATAAGTGTTGTAAGTCAATTGGCATTTTCAGTTGGACTATTGAGAGCCTTGTAATCTGTTTCATTGTCAATAAAAATTTATTTTGTATACTCTGATGTGTCTCCACCTTTTTTCGCTCTAAGACAACCATTTTGAGAATCTATCATCTTGCCTTGCATAAGTGCAACTCCAGACTTGTGTGACATCATGCCCCAAGCGAGGACGATTGATTCAGATGAAATTGATACGAGAACGAGCAATTTTTTAGGTCAGGGTGTGATTATAGTCATGACCGTCGTACAATATTCTAGTGTACATTGTATGGCGTAGCTGGCCTCGTTTATCTTCGTCTCCTCGTATTTTGGGATTGGGCATAACACATAGCTAACGATATCTTTGGAATAAAAACTTCCACAATGAAGCCCAACTTTTACTTATTAGTAGTATAGATAAGATAAGATTCACTGGACATATAATGAAGTCAGAATACCTGAACCAAATTATTCAAATTTAGGGTCTGATGTACAAAAAAAACACCAAGAGGGTCTTGATAAACGAAAGTTGGCAACAACGTTTCCAAGTGGACAAAACCATCCCTATAGGGTCACATGTCGTTCATCCACTCCAGGGATCGCCTTTTCCAGACTACCAATTCATTCTCTTTAACAGTTTAATATGTTCCCTAGGATCACCGCTACTTAACCCCATCTGACTCTCGCAGCCGTTGGATTCCTTAACCATTTTAGCAAAATACAGGTGTCATAACCTGTTTCAAAGGAACGACATATATATACATTCAAGTTTTATTTTTAATTATCTATATTCTACCTTTTTAAGTTAAGTCCCTCATTTTTTTATTTGCTTAGAAGTCCTTCAAAACACACACATACACACAAAATATATAATTTGTTGCATGAACTCATACAACTCTTCCCGAGCCAGCTGTTGGGAACCCTTCGCAAGCATCCAATCTTTGTCCCCAAACAAACTGTGACAGCCATCATCTGCCAGCCTCCCTACCGAAACCAAGTTGTAGCGCAAACTCGATACATGTCGCACACCCTTGAGAACGAGCTTCTCAGTGAGCTTCTTTGTCAACTGCACATTACTGATGCCTACAACTGTAGCTGTCCCCTTGTCGCCCATCTTCACACGTCCAAACCTGCCGTCGTGGTATGACGTAAAGATCTACCAATGTGGAGTGGCGTGATACGGCCCCCGTGTCCATGACACAGTCGCCGCCATGACATATGCCACAAGGTTCCTCTGTGTAAGTTGTTACGATGATGATATCTCCCATTGCTGTGAGATCCTTCTGATCGTCCTTGCCTTTTGCTTTCTCAGCTTTGAGCTTCAAGCAGCTCTTACAGTCCATAATCGCAAGATTTCGAGAACTCCCCCAGTCCTCGTCCGTGAATTGGGTCTTTCCTTCCCGTAGGAAGTCACCAGAGTGGACTCCTGCGATAATTCAACTTGCTTGTGTCGAATCTCCTTATTCAACAAGCTACTTTTGACTGCCTCCATCGTGACAACTCCATCAGGCGCAGAGTTGCTCACCGACACCACCAACGTCTCCCAGCTTCCGGCAGAGAACTCATGAGCAGTAGGGCCTGAAGCTGATCATCAATCATCATCTTTATCGCAGACAACTGATTGATGATACCCTGAGCCCCGTTCAGATGTTGTGCTACTGGGGCACCCTCCGTGTACTTCGAGTTGACGAGTTGGCGAATAAGAAATGCCTTGTTGCCAGCTGTCTTCCTTTCGTACAGCGAATGCAGCTTCTGTCACGACCTCCGTTTTTCGGATACGAGACATGTCTAAGCCAGCCTACGCCGCAGAGTCGGTGGTAGAACGCTGTCACGGCCAAGATGCTCAAAATCACAAAATATAACATTTATTGCTCATTCACATTATTAAATCAAATCTACAAATTATTACAAGATTTACATTTAAAGAAAAGTACAAAGTTCTTATAAGTAATGAAAATGATATCATTTCTATCTAATTTTTAGGTTTTGGTCTGCGAGTACACCCGTATCTCCTAATGCTAAGTGAAGCCACAGCTAACCTAAAAAATGTTGGTTTCCAGTCAAGAATGGAACAAGCACACAAACTGACGGCAATGCAAAAACATATGGTATTCACTAGATATGAAAATATCATATGTGAGATAAAATTAGAAAGTAACTAATGTCATGGCATGTCTAGAAAGAAAGTAGATAACTCTACCACATGATGTATCCACTAAATGGGGTGACATGGCAATCAAGGAAAACAAATAAAAGATAACTATCTATGTGTTTTGAAATATCAGTTTCGACATGTGAACGGCTATGGGGTAAATTCGGCACCCCGTACGTGAATTATTTGACTGCTATTATGCAAGAATAGACATTCTGGGGATGTTTCTGGGTAGTCCACATGTCTACTAAGATATTTTCCCACCCAGCTAGTACTCATGGAATCCAATCGCAAGCATGGTAAACATGTAAATGACAATCAAAAGGTATAAACAAATCCATGGTACTAATTCGTGTGACAATGTGTCATCAATCAAGAGTGCATATGTATAAACATGAAATAGAAACTACTATGAATCGAAAGCAATCAGAAAGTGCACTTGCTTGTGGTCCTTTGCTGGTGAAACAACCATCTTGTTGGGTCCCGATTAGTCCAGTTGGCTATGATTGAGGTGAAGGATTTTGGGTTTGTAGGAAAATAAGAATACGATTAGTCAGGGTCAAGAATAGTAGATGAGAGAATTTGATTTTATAGTCAACCATATATATTTAGAAGTTTTTATGAGAAAATTTTATAATTATTTGGGAAGTCTTATAAACATATTTGGGAATACTTTAAAAATATTCATTAATTACTAGTCAAACAAATGTTTAGTTTTTAAATTATTTATAACTCCCTTTTTAGAAATTTATTAGAATATACGTAGAGGCGTACTAGATATTTTAGAAGACATAGTATATAGGTAGTTGAAATTTATACTTATATTTTAAGAAGGTAATACATTACTTATTAGTAGCCAATAAATATATATAGTTTTAGTAAAAGATAATCCCTCAGCTAAACATATATACACTTTATATAATTTATATTTAAAAGTACAAATACATATATATATATATATATATATATATATATATATATATATATATATATATATATATATATATATATATATATATATATATATATATATAAACCCTTTTGAAACAGCTCCATAAAGAAAATGCATTTAGAAAATAGCTGTAGTTTATATAAACCTTATTAAAATACCCGAACTCAAAAAATAATTTTAGAACTAAAATCCAATTTTCCAAATATATTTGTAACTATACTTTTATTAGCCAAAATACCTTACATAAATACATGAAAAATCCAAAAAAAATATTTAGGACTAAAACCATATTATAAATATGATAACCCAAATCTTATTTATTTAGTAACCCAAATAAATAATATATATATATATAAGCCCTATAAATAATTTATTTGTTATATAGATATAAATAATTATCAGTTTAGACATAAACCCAAGGCCCAGAACATAATACTTACTATTATTATTATTAATTTAAAACCAAGGCCCAGAACACAAGCCATTACTCTAAGCCTAAAACCCATAACTCACAAACCTCAAATTTGTTTAATAATAAAAGGAAATAAAAACATAAATAAGAAATGAAAGGAGGAAAGAGACACAAAAACAAATTAGAGAAAGAACAGGGGAGAGATGTAGAGAGCACAAGGGATGGAGAAGAGGGGTTGATGACTGGTGCTCACCTAGGTCGGTAGAAAAAGCTGGCCATGAGACCAGAGCTCGGCGGCTGCGGGAGAGGGGCGGCTATGATTTGGGCGCGGCGGCGAGGAAAACTCGACTGGCGAGGTCATGGCGAAGTCAAAGGTGGAGCGGTGGTTGGCGCTCACGCTATTCGCCGGGATGATGGCGGACGCGGATCCAACGCTCGAGCAGCGGACCGGCCACTGGGCGGCTTGGGGTGCTCGCCGAGGGGCGGCGGAGCTCGCTCGTTGGTGGGTCGAGCAGAGCGCGGCAGAGGTCTGGCTCGGGGAGCTGGCACTGAGTCAACGTGGAGACGATAGCATGGAGGAGAGGCTCTTCGACGTAGGTGAGTAGGGTTTGGGGGTTTGTCGATTTAGGTTTTGATCATGGTGCCGGTTTTGGTCAGAGTTGTTGGTGGGGGTTATGGATGGCACATAGGTGGGTGGTCGACGGTGACGGTGTGTGTATGTGGTGGTCGGGGCGATTGGCCAGGTTGGCTAGGGTTAAATTGATGGTGGTGATGATGATGATGATGATGATGATGGTGGTGGTGTCGGGTTCGATAAGGAGCAGTTGGTGAACGGCCTGGCTTGGCTGGCAGGTTGTAGGTAGAGAGACATGGACACATCGGTGGACATGGTTGGTTGTGGCACGACGCAGCGTCCAGGGAACTGTGGTCGTCGGGATCAACGACTCCTCCAGAATTTTGGGTTAGGGATTAAGGTTTTTGCTGGGTTGGGGATTTTCGAAAATTAGGGATTTGGGAATTGGCGTGTCCTGCAAGACACGGGAGAGATCGTGTCCGGATTTGTCGGACATGGGAGAGGATTGTGTAAATGTAATAGAAAATAGAAAAGATTATGGAATGTCATGGACACAGACACCATGCACATGGCTAGTGGATGATGGTTTGTGGTAGATGGAAAAATTAGGAGGAAGAAGCCTCCTTATAAAGGAGTGTAAAATGCCTTGTCCGATAAGGATAAAAAGTCCTACTAGATAAAACCTTCTTTAATTTAAATTCAAATAAACGTTTAAAATAATTTAATTTAATCAAAATCTACCAGCAGATAATAATATTTAATTTAAAACAACATTTGATGTTATCGAATAATTTGAATAGCATGAATTTAAATCTAGCTCAGATAAATGGTAACCTAATATTTTAAAAATAATATTTAGTATTTATCAAATTAATTTAAATTCTAATAGATAGGTCTTCACGTAAATTAAATGAAATTTAAATACAATTTAATCAAATAGCAATACTATAAATGATTGCAACAATAATTTAAAAATATTATTCCAAATTATCAAACCATTCAAATCATAAAAATTATATATTAAATATTTATCATTTTTAAAACCCTTTTGAAATCAATATTTTTGAAAGCCCAAATTACTAACCAAATATTTTGTAATGCAATAATGATTTCAAAAATAAATATTTTTTATTAAAACCAAATAGTATTTTCAAAACCACAAATTTTATACTAGTTCTGAAATAACATATACTAGTAAAATAACTTTCATACGTTTCAAAGATGAAATATTTCAAAATACGAAAAATAGACTAAAATTTTGAAAGATTCGGGAAGACGAGTTACAAATCTACCCACCTTAGAAAATTTTCGTTCTCGAAATTTGAAAGGACACGATTAGGTGTGACTAAGAATATAATCAATCAAACGAGTTAAATCGTGAATAGAATTGAACCTTGAGAAAAGATACCACGTGGCACGATTAAAGCATAGTCAAAAGGGTGTAGTCATAATGGTCAAGGGTTTATTTGAAATATAATTAGCTAAATAAGAAAAATCGTTAGGCATGATGAACTAATGTTGGAATTATAGGCATGGTCAACGATCAAAATTTAGACAGAGTCTAAATATGGTTAAAATTACTTAGATACAGCTAAGATGCAGTCACGATCAAGGTTAATCATGCAAGTCATCCAAGCATGATAAAACTTTTGGAAAAAAATTTGGCACGAGCATGAATATGATCAAAATAGTCATGATCATGGTGGAAGAAAATCTAAGTATTTGCAATGATAGAGGCACATCCATGACTATAGTTTAGTCACGATCAAAGTCGTTTAGGGACGATCAAAATTCAATTTTTTTTGGCACGATTACTCGATTTACTATTTAAGCAAAGTCATTTAGGCACGATTACCAAGTCAAATCTAGAAAAACATGTCAATTGGCACCATTGATTATAATTGAATCGTCTAGTCGTGATCAAAAGGTCGTTAAGTATAATCCAGTCAAAATCGTTGGCACGATCCGTTTACTAAATCAAAATTGTTTAGACACGATCACAGATTCAACAACATAAGTATGATGACGAATCTAGTGGAATAGAATCAAAATACAATAATCAGTTCTAAATGATTACTAGGAAGGAATTAATTGATGAATTTCAGATAAGAAAGAAGAAAGGGCTACTAGTTTACTGAGAAGACGATGGTAATAATACGACACCAATCACTTTGGGAAACTAATAGTCGCATGTCAATAAAAGATATAGCCTCTATGGTATTCGAAAACTGTATGCCTATCCAAAGTCACTTTACCGTGAGTTTATGTCTCGCCAGTGTACATGTGGCTGCAATCAACTCTTGGTTCCACGACTCAAATAAGGATACAGTATCAAATACTCGATCAACTATATCCAACATTGATATAGTAACTCAAAGATGAAATAGGACAAACAAGGCATAGTTTTTATAACATTCGATAATCCATGCTTATCTTGAATTACTTTAACTTAGGGGTCATGCCTCGCCAGTGCGCTGCTGGCTGTAGTGAACCCATAGTCTCCATAATTCAAATAAATGGTGAAATTGCGATGCTGTCTTGCTATTATGAGTCGTCGAAAATTATTCAAACTATATTCATATATTTTCAAAGGAGCTTCCATGATTTCAACAAGTAGATCATGATCATAAAATGTAAATATCTGTTCTTGAAAATCAATTTTGAAAATCAGATGATGGACTATGAAGAAAAATGATCGAAGACAAAAGAAATTTATATTTCTCTATTGTTCAAACATCGAGAGAAACATCTATATATCTTGAATTTTCAAGAAACTAGTGCAGAATAAATATATGGATAATTTGATCATGTTAGGCTCAAACACAATGGATGGAGGTAAAATATTAACTTTTAGAAAATATAATAACTTATAGATAATGGGAAATAAATATGCAATACAGGTCTTACAATATGGTGATAATTAGAGGGAGAAAAGTAAAATTGTACAAATGATTAAGAATAGAAAAATGTAAGTAAAACGATCGGTTAGGGAGAATGACTGAAGATAAGAGAAACATTAACATTATAATCTTTATTCCATGGATATTCAATCGATTGAGAGAGACTTTAAATCAGCAACTAACTCGAGATTCCTATGTGATAACAGAATCATAAATTATAAATAATTTCTTATAGTAAAACGTGAAATAAATAAGCAATACAAACTCACATGGTGTGAGGGTGGTATCTAAGGAGTGTCGAAAAGAAATTTTGCACAATTAATCGATATTAGTTATTGAATCCCAAGAAGTCCTAAGTTGCAGGCGTCTACCCACCTTAGAGTCTACCATCGTGTCAAAACACAATAGTATATCCTTCTAGAAAAATCTACTTTAGTTAGTCAATAGATGTAGAATTCAATAAACCACTCCCTAAATCACATGTATCTGATGGAACTGGAAAATCCTAGGACCCTTTCTTTGGTGTGCGTATTGATCGATAGAAAGTTAAACAGATCTAATACGTGTTCTAACCCTTCATAGGAGGAAACTAGGGTTCACTAATTATACCTGCGACGGAAAGAAGACAAGTAATTGCTGGCAGTCTCGAGCGGACGACCCCAAGATCTTCTGCACATATTCCTTTCTCGAGTTGGACGTCGTGTGGGCGACGATCTCCCAACCTTTTCTTCTCCTTGGCAGCCTTCTCTTTCTCTTCTTACGTGAATCACGAATTTAGAGAAAATTTTAGATTTCTGATCAGTAATCTGGCGGCCAGAGAATAGAGGATATATATAGGCTACGGCAGGGACCATGAGGAGAAATTAGGGTTAGGCCTCCTAATGGATCTGGATATCCCGTGTTCAGCCCGAACACATAATCCAGGCCCATTAACAATAGCTTGGTCTACTAATGAGCTATTGTTGCACTATCTCCCTAATCCTAAATTATGTTTTTGGGCTCCTTTTATTATATGCTCGTTTGGCTCCCCATGTTAAGATATCGTATGTCCGTCGATCAAATCAAGTTACTGACAACTATATTGATTCGACATCTTTTATCCTTAAGTAGTACCGCTCAACTTTATTTGTCATGTCGGATATATTCCACCTGCAGGGTTTACATGACAATCTTTATGAGCTCCTTAAGAGGACATCATCAACCCGATGTATCAGGACATGGATTCCATTTATAATCAACAGCCCATCATACATACAATGTTATTACCCAATTCATAGAGGTTGTTGATCCATAATGAATCTCACTCTTTATGAGTCAAAGTAATGCATACTGTATATACATGTCCGTTATTATATCCGGATTAAGAGCACAAGCATCCATAATAACAGAGGTGTTTGTTCTCTTATGTAGTCAGTACAAAGAGAACAACCTCAAGTGGTCCTGTTCAATACATGTAAAGTGTACTAGTGTAAACCTATAGTCAAGACAGACTAATACCAGATTACATTACAACCTTTTCAATAGATTATCCAAGTCCATCTAGGTTGTGAACTATTTATATACTCCATAGAAAACTGATAATATGATCTTCTGTGTGACACCACACACCATATTATCTACAATATAGAATATCAGACATTTGTATTAACACTTGCAACAAATATAATATGCAAACATTTGCCCATATGATTCTCATTCAAAATTTAAAGAAATAAGGTTACTACAAAAGTGATGCTTTTAGTATATAACCCTAACAATCTCCCACTTATACTCAAAGCATTGCTTTTCAGTATACTGTTACAAATCTCCCACTTATACTTAAAGCCATGCTGCTACACATCTGACACCCATTCCCTCAACATGACTGTCAAAAGCCTTAGCTGGAAAGCTCTTTGTAAAGGGATCAGCTAGGTTGTCGGCTGATGCTATCTTAATCATAGCAACTTTTCCTTTCTTTACGAAATCTCGTATCAGGTGGTACTTGTGCTCAATGTGTTTGCCTGTCTTATGGTCTCGTGGTTCCTTCGAGTTTGCAACTGCACCACTATTATCACAATAAAGTGTAATAGACTTAGGCAAACTAGGTACCACATCCAAGTCCAACAGAAAGTTTCTGAGCCACACCGCTTCTTTGGCTGCCTCAGAGGCTGCCACATACTCGGCTTCTATGGTGGAATCAGCAATACATTTTTGCTTGATACTCCTCCACACAATGGCTCCACCTCCCAAAGTAAACACATAACCTGAGGTAGATTTCCTGGAATCCCTATCTGACTGAAAATCTGAGTCTGTATACCCCAAGGGAACTAAACTATCTGCCTGGTAAACTAGCATATACTCTTTAGTCCTTTTCAGGTACTTCAAAATATGCTTTACGGCAGTCTAGTGCTCTTGTCCTGGGTTAGACTGATATCTGCTGACCATGCCTACGACAAAGCAGATGTATGGTCTCGTACATAGCATTGTATACATTAAGCTTCCTACTGCTGAAGCATAAGGAACTGCCTTCATGTTCTCTATCTCTTTAGGTGTCCTCGGACACTACTCCTTTGATAGAGCAATTCCATGTCTAAAAGGTATGAAACCTTTCTTAGAATTTTGTATACTAAAACGAGTTAGTACAGTATCGATATAGGAAGCTTGGGATCAGCCCAACATCCTTTTCTTGCGATATCGTAGAACTTTGATCCCAAGAATGTGACCTACTTCTCCCAAGTCCTTCATATCAAACTGTTTGGATAACCATACCCTTACATCAGATAATACCTTTACATTGTTTCCAATGAGTAAGATGTCATCCACATAAAGTACTAGAAACACCACCACGTTTCCGTCACACTTTCTGTATACACATGATTCATCCTGACATTGATCAAATCCATAGGATTTTATCACCTGATCAAAACATATGTTCCAAGATCTGGAAGCTTGCTTAAGTCCGTAAATGGACTTCTTGAGCTTACAAACAAGATGCTCCTGGCCCTTTTCAATGAACCCGTCTGGTTGCTTCATATAGATGTCTTCCTCAAGACTTCCATTAAGGAAAGCTGTCTTGACATCCATTTGCCAAATCTCATAATCGAGATGAGCTGCAATAGATAAAAGAAACCGAATAGACTTAAGCATGGCTACAGGAGAAAAGGTTTCCTCATAATCGATACCCTCTCTTTGAGTAAAACCTTTTGCTACAAGCCGAGCTTTAAATGTTTTAACCTTACCGTTTGATCCACTTTTTCTCTTATAGATCCACTTGCATCCAATGGCTTTTACACCAACGGGTGGTTCTACAAGCTCCCAGACCTTATTAGAATCCATAGATTCTATTTCAGATATCATTGCTTTTTGCCAAGACTCTGCATCTTTATCTTGGAGTGCTTCATTGTAGGTACAGGGATCATAATCTTGTTCTTCAGGGACGAAGTCTGACGACTCTCCCAAGAACATATATCTATCAGGTTGTATCATAACCCTCCCACTACGACGAGGCACTATCGGTTATGGTGTAACATTTGTGACACATTGTGCAGTTATTTGTGGTTCATCCTCTTGTACTATTGGTACTGAAGTACTTGGTGTCTCACGTCTCAGTTCTTCTAGAACAACTCTACTTGTGGGTTTATGGTTCATCACATAGTCTTCCTCTAAGAATCGGGCATTGGTGCTAAAAATAACCTTCTGATCCTTAGGAGTATAAAATAAATCTCCTTTCGTTCCTCTTGGATAGCCTACAAACAAGCATACTTCTGTACGAGATTCCAACTTATCTGCTTTCTCATTCAGCACATGTGTTGGACTATCCCAAATGCGAACATATTTCAGACTAGGCTTCCGCTCAATCCACAGCTCTGTGGGAGTAAGAGGTACTGACTTAGAAGGAACCAAGTTCAAAATATAAGCTACAGTCTCTAAGGCATATCCCCAAAACGAATCTGACAAATCCGAATAACTCATCATTGATTTAACCATCTCCATAAGAGTTCTATTCCTTTTTTCGGCTACACCATTCTGTTGGGGCGTTCCAGGTGCAGTCAATTGGGATGCAATCCCAGCCTCTAATAAATAATCCCTAAACTCTCCAAAGAGGTACTCGCCACCACGATCTGATCGTAATGACTTGATACATTTTCCATAACGTTTCTCCGTTTTAGCCTTGTACTCTTTGAATTTCTTAAAGCACTCAGACTTACGGCGCATCAAATAAATGTATCCATACCTTGAATAATCGTTAATAAATGTGACAAAATATTCAAAGCCACCTCTAGCTTGGATAGTCATGGGTCCACACAAATCAGAATGAACCAATTTCAACACATCTTTGGCCCTATACCCCTTTGCCGTAAAAAGCCTTTTGGTCATTTTACCTTCCAAGCAGGATTCGCAGGTTGGTAATGCCTCCACTTCCAATGAACTCAAAGGTCCATCTTCAACCAGTCTTTGAATCCTTCTTAGGTTAATATGCCCCAATCGTAAGTGCCAAAGATATGTTTGGTTCATATAAGAAGGTTCTTTTCTCTTATTTAAGTTAGATGACATATTATTCATTTCCATAAGTTACATTGTGGGCAAAATATGATTAATGACATACAAATTATCAACAAATGCACCAGAACAGATAAAATATTTATTCTTTCTAATAACAATATTGTCATTAAATTAAACTGAATATCCATCCTTAACTAACATAGAAACAAAAACTAAATTCCTTCTAAGTGAAGGTGCATAAAGACAATCTCTCAATGTCAAAGACTTATTTCTACCAAAAGATAAAGTAACATCTCCTAATGCAACGACCAATACTTTTGTAGCATCACCCATGAACAAGCATATCTTTCCATCACTGAGCCGTCTGGTTTCCTGGAACCCCTACAATGTATTGCAGACATGATTAGTGGCTCCTGTATCTACACACCAGGTGTCGGTAGATAACACCGCTAAACATGTTTCAACTACTAGTAAATAAGATATACCTTCTTTGTTCCCTTGTTTGAGAACTGGACAATCAGTCTTCCAATGTCCTGACCCTTTGCACTTGAAACATTTGCCTTTCGACTTTTTCACCGCACCTTGAGGTCCCATGCCCTTCTTTGCTGAGTTTGCCTGTTTCTGAATGTTATTCTTCTTCTTACCGTCTTTTGGCTTAGAAGTAGAAGCTTTTTCAGAAACAAAAATATGACCACTCTGCCTAAAGAGAGATTCAGCATCTTGTAGCTCTTTTGCAAGTTCTGTCAAACTATACAACCTTTTGTTCATGTTGTAATTAAGGCAGAAATTGTCAAAACTTTTAGGCAGAGTCCCGAGAATGATATCGACCTGGGTTTCCCCATCGATTTCAGCTCCAAGGATCTCCATCTCATTCAGATGACCCATCAACTTGAGAACATGATCCCTTACTGGTGTACCCTCAGCCATTTTTATATTCATCGAACATTTCATAGCAAACTGCCTAGCTGCTCTACTCTGATGTCCAAAGAGTTCCTTGAGGTTATACATCATGTGATAAGCTGTGGCCATGGCCTGATGCTGATGTTGCAGTACATTTGACATAGATGCCAGAATGTAACACCGCGTTATCTTATCTGCCTTTTTCTACTTCTTATAAGCCTCTTTGACCTCTTCATCAGAGTTAACATTAGGCTTAGGTGGGCATTCCTCAACAAGTACATATTTGTACTCCTCAGCAGTCAGAACAATGTCCAAATTACGTTTCCAGTCAATATAATTAGGTCCAGTAAGTTTGTTTTCTTTAAGAATCACCATAAGTGGACTGAAAGAACCCATTTTTGAAATCCTGAGAATCACATAAATAAAATTATATAGGGTAAAAAAACTTTTTGAATAAACTAAATATTGATTCCCTCAAAACAATAATAAGAAATTTACCAACACCTTGAACACCATAAATTTAGCATGCCACGATAGTGTGGACGTATACAAATTCAACTTTGTTCAAGTAGATTTTTTTTATTAATTTTACTATCATGTCAATATAACTTTATGACAAATAAAATTA
The DNA here is from genome assembly GCA_029216955.1 of Iris pallida. Classification (NCBI taxonomy): domain Eukaryota; kingdom Viridiplantae; phylum Streptophyta; class Magnoliopsida; order Asparagales; family Iridaceae; genus Iris; species Iris pallida. The sequence goes on along the minus strand of JANAVB010029815.1, from coordinate 7,909,312 downwards.
ATATGCTGGTCTTGCTCTGGTCATAAAAATAATAGCAGTGACTCTAATGGGGAGGATACCATTATTTGTATCTAAGTGTATACCATTACTTAATACTAAGTCCATTACCTTGTAATGAGTTCCTTCAGATGGAGAAGTGAACACATACTAGGTAACTTTCTACAATTATCCCTAAGGAAGTTTATACTGGTGATCCATAATTATACTCATCCGATATGGAGGAAAGCACTAAAGCCAACACGCAAGTATAATTACATCACCTACAAACCAGTAATGGAGACCATAGGATTTATACTAAATAAAAATCCTCTCCCACTTAGTTATTTAACAATGAGGGTTTTTCTACTAGTTGATATTATGTCCACGTTGTCCATTATTAATGTAGGCTTGGTTTTTCAAAAAAAACAACCACACAATAATAAACATGCATAATCAGAAAAAGCAAAATGACAAAAATAAGAGAAAATATCCAACTATTATGGTCATCTTTGCTGCTCCGTCCTCAACTATCTGAATCCAAAATCTGGCGCTGCACAGATCTATACGGGGTTCGACCTCTGAACTGCTTAAAACTAGCATCTCGTCCGACATCAGAAACAGCCACCACCGCCATTACGATTGATCAAAAATAATTAAAATTACATCAATCATATGCCTCCCGAAGGAGTTTACACATAATCTAGATTGAAAAATTAAAATAATAAGCACGATCAACCCTCGTGATTTTAATTACATCCACAGCAACAACAATATCCACGACATGTCCGTGGTTTAAACAACATAATAAAAAAATATGCATTGGACCATAATAGTTGGATCTAAGATGCCTGCAAAACCGAGTTAGAACAGATCTACATCTACCGACTATTACATAGTGCAGGTTTTATTGGACAACATGGACGTATCAATCAATACGTAGATCCAAAGTGGCTCTGATACCAAATAATGGAACTGGGGATTCCCAGGACCCTTTCTTTGGTGTGCGTATTGATCGATAAAAGGTTAAACAGATCTAATACGTGTTCTAACCCTTCATAGGCGGAAACTAGGGTTCATGAATTATACCTGCGGTGGAAAGGAGACAAGTAATTCCTGGCAGTCTCGAGCGGACGATCCCAAGATCTTCTGCACGTATTCCTTCCTCGGGTTGGACGTCGTGTGGGCATCGATCTTCCAACCTTTACTTCTCCTTGGCAGCCCTATATTTCTCTCCTTACGTGAATCACAAATTTAGAGAAAATTTCAGATTTTTGATCAGTAATCTGGCGGCTAGAGAATAGAGGATATATATAGGCTACGGCAGGGACCATGAGAAGAAATTAGGGTTAGGCCTCCTAACGGATCTGGATATCCCGTGTTCAGCCCGAACACATAATCCAGGCCCATTAACAATAGCTCGGTCCACTAATGAGCTATTGTTGCACTACCTCCCTAATCCCAAATTATGTTTATGGGCTCCTTTTATTATATGCTCGTTTGGCTCCCCATGTTAAGATATCGTATGTCCGTCGATCAAATCAAGTTACTGACAACTATATTGATTCGACATCTTTTATCCTTAAGTAGTACCGCTCAACTTTATTTGTCATGTCGGATATATTCTACCTGCAGGGTTTATATAAAAATCCTTATGAGCTCCTTAAGAGGACATCATCAACCCGATGTATCGGGACATAGATTCCATTTATAATCAACAGCCCATCATACATACAATGTTATCACCCAATTCATAGAGGTTGTTGATCCATAATGAATCTCACTCTTTTATGAGTCAAAGTAATGCACACTACATATACATGTCCGTTATTATATCCGGATTAAGAGCACAAGCATCCATAATAACAGAGATGTTTGTTCTCTTATGTAGTCAGTACAAAGAGAACAACCTCAAGTGGTCCTGTTCAATACACACAAAGTATACTAGTGTAAACCTATAGTCAAGATAGACTAATACCAGATTACACTACAACCTTTCCAATAGATTGTCCAAGTCCATCTAGGTTGTAAACTATTTATATACTCCATAGGAAACTGATAATATGATCTTCTGTGTGACACCACACACCATATTATCTACAATATAGAATATCAGATATTTGCATTAACACTTGCAACAAATACAATATGCAAACATTTGCCCATATGATTCTCATTCAAAATTTAAGGAAATAAGGTTACTACAAAAGTGATGCTTTTAGTATATAACCCTAACAGTATCTATATAGCAACCTTAACTACCCGACAATCAAATTGAATAAGGGACTCCTAGTCCTAGCCATTATCCTAAAATTCTATTAATCCTAATAGTGAATGAGCATTCTAGTCGCAGGCTTGCAGTAGTACGACTAAGATAGGTACTACCACAAGTTCGCACAATTTGCGAAGACTGACCTGCATGGGCCACCACAAAAACTTGTCATGGCCCGTACCCGCTTTTCGGATACGAGACGTGTCCAAGCCAGCCTACGCCGCAGAGTCGACGGTAGAACGCTGTCACGGCCAAGATGCTCAAAATCACAAAATATAACATTTATTGTTCATTCACATTATTAAATCAAATCTACAAATTATTACAAAATTTACATTTAAAGAAAAGTACAAAGTTCTTACAAGTAATGAAAATGATATCATTTTTATCTAATTTTTAGGTTTTGGTCTGCGAGTACACCCGTATCTTCCAATGCTAAGTGAATCCACAGTTAACCTAAAAAATGTTAATTTTCAGTCAGGAATGGAACAAGCACACAAATCGACGGCAATACAAAAACACAATAGAATTCACTAGACATAAAAATATCATATGTGAGATAAAATTAGAAAGTAACTAATGTCATGGCATGTCTAGAAAGAAAGTAGATAACTCTACCACATGATGTATCCACTAAACGAGCATGTAAATGGGGGTGACATGGCAATCAAGGAAAACAAATAAAAGATAACTATCTATGTGTTTTGAAATATCAGTTTCGACATATGAACGGGTATGGGGTAAATCCGGCACCCCGTACGTGAATTGTGAGACTGGTATTATGCAAGAATAGACGTTTTAGGAATGTTTCTGGGTAGTCCACATATCTACTAAGATATTTTTCCACCCAGTTAGTACTCATGGAATCCAACCGCAAGCATGGTAAACATGTAAATAATAGTCAAGAGGTATAAACAAATCCATGATACTAATCAGTGTGACAACGTGTCATCAATCAAGAGAGCATATGTATAAATATGAAATGAAAACTACTATGAATCGAAAGCAATCAGAAAGTGCACTTGCATGTGGTCCTTTGCTGGTGAAACAACCATCTTGTTGGGTTCCGATTAGTCCAATTGGCTATGATTGAGGTGAATGATTTTGGATTCACAGGAAAATAAGAATGTGATTAGTCAAGGTCAAGAATAGTAGATGAGAGAATTTGATTTTATAGTCAACCATATATATTGAGAAGTTTTTATGAGAAAAGTTTATAATTATTTGGGAAGTCTTATAAACATATTGGGAATACTTTAAAAATATTCATTAATTACTAGTCAAATAAATGTTTAGTTTTTAAATTATTTATAACTCCCTTTTTTAGAAATTTATTAGAATATACGTAGAAGCGTACTAGATATTTTAGAAGACATAGTAGGTAGTTAAAATTTATACTTATATTTTAAGAAGGTAATACATTACTTATTAGTAACCAACAAATATATATAGTTTTAGTAAAAGATAATCCCTCAGCCAAACATATATACACTTTATATAATTTGTATTCGAAAGCACAAATACATATATGTATATATATATATATATATATATATATATATATATATATATATATATATATATATATATATATATATATATATATATATATATGAAACCCTTTTGAAACAACTTCATAAAGAAAATGCATTTAGAAAATAGCTGTAGTTTATATAAACCTTATTAAAATACCCGAACTCTAAAAATAATTTTAGAACTAAAATCCAATTTTCCAAATATATTTGTAACTATACTTTTATTAGCCAAAATACCTTAGATAAATACATGAAAAATCCAAAAAAACATTTAGGACTAAAACCGTATTATAAATATGATAACCCAAATCCTATTTATTTAGTAACCCAAATAAATAATATATATATAAGCCCCATAAATAATTTATTTATTATATAGATATAAACAATTATCAGTTTAGACATAAACCCAAGGCCCAGAACATAATACTTACTATTATTATTAATTTAAAACCAAGGCCCAGAACACAACCCATTACTCTAAGCCTAAAACCCATAACTCACAAACCTCAAATCTGTTTAATAATAAAAGGAAATGAAAACATAAATAAGTAATTAAAGGAGGAAAGAGACACAAAAACAAATTAGAGAAAGAACAGGGGAGAGATGTAGAGAGCACAAGGAATAGAGAAGAGGGGTTGATGACTGGTGCTCACCTAGGTCGGTAGAAAAAGCTGGCCATGAGACCAGAGCTCGGCGGCTGCGGGAGAGGGGCGGCTGTGATTTGGGCACGACGGCGAAGAAAACTCGACTGACGAGGTCATGACGAAGTCAAAGGTGGAGCGGTGGTTGGCGCTCATGATGTTCGCCGGTATGATGGCGGACGCGGATCCAACGCTCGAGCAGCGGACTGACCACTGGGCGGCTTGGGGGTACTCACCGAGGGGCGGCGGAGCTCGCTCGTCGGTGGACTCGAGCGGAGCGCGGCAGAGGTCTGGCTCAGGGAACTGGCACTGAGTCAACGGGAAGACGATGGCATGGAGGAGAGGCTCTTCGACGCAGGTGAGTAGGGTTGGGGGTTTATCGATTTAGGTTTTGATCATGGTGCTAATTTTGGTCGGAGTTGTTGGTGGGGGTTATGGATGGCGCATAGGTAGGTGGCCGACGGTGTGTGTATATGGTGGTCGGAGCGATTGGCTAGGGTTAAATTGATGGTGGTGATGATGATGATGATGGTGGTGTTGGGTTCGACAAGGAGCAGTTGGTGAACGGCCTGGCGTGGCTGGCAGGTTGTAGGTGGAGAGACAGGGACATGGCGGTGGACATGGTTGGTTGTGGCACGGCGCAGCGTCCAGGGAACTGTGGTCGTCGGGATCAACGACGACTCCATAATTTAGGGTTAGGGTTTAGATTAGGGATTAGGGCTTTAGCTGGGTTGGGGATTTTCGAAAATTAGGGTTTTGGGAATTGGCGTGTCCTGCGAGACACGGGAGAGATCATGTCTGGATTTGTCGGACATGGAAGAGGATTGTGTAAATGTAATAGAAAATAGGAAAGATAATGGAATGACATGGACACAGACACTATGCACATGGGTGGTGGATGATGGTTTGTGGTAGATAGAAAAATTAGGAGGAAGAGGCCTCCTTATATAGGAGTGTAAAATGCCTAGTCCGATAAGGATGAAAAGTCCTACTAGATAAAACCTTCTTTAATTTAAATTCAAATAAACATTTAATATAATTTAATTTAATCAAAATCTACCATCAGATAATAATATTTAATTTAAAACAACATTTGATATTATCGAATAATTTGAATAACATGAATTTAAATCTAGCTCAGATAAATGGTAACCTAATTTTTTAAAAATAATATTTAGTATTTATCAAATTAATTTAAATTCTAATAGATAGATCTTCACGTAAATTAAATGAAATTTAAATACAATTTAATCAAATCGTAATACTATAAATGATTGCAACAATAATTTTAAAATATTATTCCAAATTATCAAACCATTCAAATCGTAAAAATTATATACTAAAATTTATCATTTTTAAAACCCTTTTGAAATCAATATTTTGAAAGCCCAAATTACTAACCAAATATTTTGTAATGCAATAATGATTTCAAAAATAAATATTTTTTATTAAAACAAAATAGTATTTTCAAAACCACAAATTTTAAACTAGTTCTGAAATAAAATATACTAGTAAAATAACTTTTATACGTTTCAAAGATGAAATATTTCAAAATACGAAAAATAGACTAAAATTTTGAAAGATTCGGGAAGACGAGTTACAACTTCTTCCACAATGCTTTTGTTGAACTCTCCATGGACACGTGGTGAAACACCGAATCATCCAATCATTGGCGGATGAATCCAACGACCTTCCGATCCAGTCGTTTCCAGTCTTCAACAGCTTTGTCCATTGGCTTTGCGTTGTCGCCCTCCAACAGACCATGCAAGTTCTTGCACCAGAGTAGATCCTCCATTCTTGGCTTCCAAATCGTCCAGTTTTTCCCTGTGAGGGTGATCATACGAGTGTTCATCTGCTCCGTAGACATGGTTGCCAGAATCTTCAAAGCTCTGATACCAGATGTTGGGAATCGGATACGCCCTCTTGCGCTCCGATACCGTGTCTGAGATATTGCCGCAGCGAAAACTTAGGACAACCCACCTGAAATAACCAACCCCCATCAAACGGACACCAAGCACATATAAAGACAAGTATATGACGGTGACTACGTCACCTGGACAAATCCCAATCTCTATAACTCATACGAAATTACATAATTGACAAAAACTAATGTTGAACCATTTGCCCTAATAGGTTCAATCTCCTCACCACACTCAAGAAGAAAAAAAGAGATTACAATTGAAATCACTCACCAAACCGTAGCAATCTCCCTAACTGAAGTTGACGACCCCTCGATTAGATCTTTTCTTCCTTCTGTCTTGGATGGCGAAGTCCTAAGAGCAAAGTGTGAAACTTTGTCTTGGATTTTCTGTGGACGAGCACCTCGAATCTCCACTTTTGTGGAGTGCTTTCTGCCTCCACCCTCACCCCATATATATAGGATGAAAAAAAAAACTAATTTTAGGTCATAATAGGATTTCTTAAATAAGAAGTCCTCAAATAAGAATTCTACTACACCTAAAATAGCCCATCAACATCCTATTTAGATTATAATATGATCTCTTAAATAGGAAACCCTCAAATAAGAATCCTATTTATCTAAAATAGCCCATCACTAATTATGGACATCCAAATCAAATTAAATCAAATATTTAATCAGATTTGGACTCCATAAATATGCTATTACCAAATCCAGACTGGAGTCCAACAAAATTAACTTAACAAAGTAAAATTTAAAAAAAGAAAAAATTGTATCATCTCCTTCTTTATTCGACTCCTATCCCTTTCCTTCTCCCCCGCCAACGACAATGCCCAAGGAAAGGGGAGGGACGATTAAAAAAGAAAAGAAAAAGGAAAGAGGGTGATGGCGCATAAACTTAATTTTTGCACAAATTGTGTTAACTGTTGTGAAACCCTTACTATTCACCATTATGTCATGAGTTACACATGACCCCTGGGATCATGTAACTCATGACCCTTGGGTTGCCCCTTATCCCTATATATATATGGCCCTTGCTATATGATGAAAGAACAAGAAGAAAAATACTATTCTACGATATCTAGTATCCCTTCAAACACGTTATCAGTACGATTGCTGAAGCAAGGAGAATCGACGTCCAGATCTCGACGTCATCCTTCCATTTTCCCTAGTCGATCCGACCAGAGGCTGATAAAATGGCCAAAATAGCGAGTGTCGATTTCGAAGTATCAGATGCTGCTGGAAAAAATTATTTGAGCTGGCACGTGGACCTGAAGTTCCACTTACGTGCCCAGGGCTTATTAGCCACAATTTTAACTCCTCTTCCATCGACTCCGGCCACTGGTACGGGAAATACAGCAGACACTGCTGTGGTTGTTTCTCCAGTGAACGTCTCTGATATAGATAAGGCGAAAGCCATTATCTACATCAGGAGACATATTGATCGGACCCTGAAGACCGAATACCTCACTGTAGAAGACCCAAAGGAATTATGGACTGCACTGGAGGACCGCTATAAACATTAAAAAGATGTAATCCTCCCACGTACAAGGTATGAGTAGGAAAACCTTCGACTTCAGGACTTTAAGTCCGTAGCTGAGTACAACTCAGCTCTCCATAATATCACCTCACGCCTGAAGTTGTGTGGTGAAGAAGTCTCAGAGTATCGCATGTAGAAAAAAACTTATACATCCTTCCACGAGAAGGACGCAATCCTCATGCAACAGTACCGTGAACGAAAGTTCAAAAAGTACTCTGAATTGCACTCCATCCTGATGATGGCAGAGCAAAACAGAGAACTTCTCTTGGCCATTCATAACCTATGTCCTGCAGGCTCAGCTCCTCTCCCAGAAGCTCATTTTTCTTCCAAGAAGTAGAAGAAAAATAAGGACTATCAAACATAATAGAAGGATCTGGTGAAGCAATTATATTGCTCCCAAATAAAATAAAACTAATAATAAAAGATGCACTATTCTCTCCTAAATCAAATAGGAACCTCATAAGTTTCAAGGACATTCGTTTAAACGGATATCACTTAGAAACAAATGAAATAAATGAGGCAGAATATCTGTATGTTACTCGTCTAAAAGATGGTTCAAAAACTATCTTAGAACAATTCAAGGGACTCCCGTCGGGTCTCTATCATACTCATATTTGTCACCCTCATTTCTCGTATTTCGTATTTATACTCGTATCTGGATTTTGGCATGTATTTTTATTTTTTCTCAACTTGGGGAATTTCGGTATTTCTCATATTTTGGGTTTTTTGGCATGGCTTGGTTTTATTGGGTTGGTTCGGTTTGGTTTGGTTTATAGGTATTGGAACACCTTAACCTACACTCCACCTTCAACACACCATAACCCACCCTCTTTATATTCCCCACCTACCTCTCTCTCTCTTCATTACCACCACCATTTATTTCCTTCTTCTTCTTCTTCTCCTTCCTCTACACAACTCTCCCAACCCTAGGAAAGTGCATCTTGCCACTACATGAGAACCCTCCTTTATTTGTCCATTTGCTAGATTAGGACATGGTGATCAACATTAGTTCTTGGCATTTTATGATTTGGAGTCTCCATTGTTCTAGATCTAAGTCTTCCTATTTTTGGATTTTTGCATGTTTTGATCTATTTTAGTTGGTTTTCTATGAGTTTTGATGTTTCCATGTGGAAGAGCATTCAATTCCATCCAAATTGGAACTTTGGAAATTCGGATTTGGAGTTCGGATGGCCAAGTTATGATGCTGTGTAGCCTTGAGTTCAATCATGGTGTTCTTGCTATTTGGAGAAGACAGTGAGCAGTGTGCAGAGCTGTTTAGCTTACGCACACTGAGCTGCGCGCGCTCTTTAGCGTGCGTACGCAGACTTGGGTATGCTTCCTGTTGGAAGCGTGTCTCCTTGAGCGTGCGTGACTTTTCACCTACGCTGCTCCCTGTAGCGTGCGTGACTTTTCACCTACGCTGCTCCCTGTAGCGTGCGTGACTTTTTACCTACGCTGCTCTCTCAGCGTGCGTGACTTTTCACCTACGCTGCTCTCTCAGCGTGCGTGACTTTTCACCTACGCTGCTCCCTGTAGCGTGCGTGACTTTTCACCTACGCTGCTCCCTGTAGCGTGTATGACTTTTCACCTACGCTGCTCTCTCAGCGTGCGTGACTTTTCACCTACGCTGCTCCCTGTAGCGTGTGTGACTTTTTACCTACGCTGCTCCCTGTAGCGTGCGTGACTTTTCACCTACGCTGCTCTCTCAGCGTGCGTGACTTTTCACGCACACTGCTCCCTTGAGCGTGCATGACTTTTCACGCACACTGCTCCCTTGAGCGTGCGTGACTTTTCACGTACGCTGCTCCCCTCGAGCGTGCATGACTTTTCACGTACGCTGCTCCCCTTGAGTGTGCCTTGGTATGCAGACTTGAGTGAGCCTTGCGTGCGTGTTTTTTGTGCGTACGCAGCTTCCCTGCGTGCGTACTTTTGCACGTATGCTGCCCCCTGACCCCCTTGCTTAATCCATTAGCCCTTGGAGTTCTGGTTTTATTTCCTTAAGCTTGGCTTTTCTATAGCCCTGTATATTGATATTTTATTAGATATTTTACGTCCATTTTATATCCTTACGCCTTTTGTCAGGAACTTGATTTTACTTAATATGTTTGGAATGACTATTGTACATGGCTTGGTATGGCAAGGAACTTGTATAACACGACAGTGACCCGTAGTGGTGCACTCCTGACATGACCAACCTGACATGATAGTGGCCCGTCGTGGCGCACTCCTGACAAGTACCCTGACATGATTTATCTTGATAACTTGATAGTGGCCCGTAGCGGCACACTCCTGACTTGTAACATGACTTGATAACTTAACTTGACTTGCCTTGACACCGTGGGTGGTTCCTCTTGCTTGCTTGTTAAATCCACTTGTCCTGTCTTGCATCATGTCTAGGATGGGTCTCCTGAGTACCACGGTCAGGAGTACCTACTAAAATGGATTAAGGTTAATAACTAGAATAACACAGTAGTCATGAAGAGATGACACAGCTACAGGCAATCCCGTTACCTGGGCGCTCTTGGGATCTGTAGCCTGCCGTCGAGTAGGGCACATTTCCAGCACACCGTCGTGTGTTGCACCCTCTAAGTCACCTAAGGGTATATTTGTCTTTTGGGCGATGTACCCACATGAATGCAACCCCTAACTTTCGACCTGGGTAACCTGGATGGTCTGCAGGGCTTGTGGCTGTGGAACAATCTCACTGCATCTTGTTAGTAATTAGGCCTGTGATAACCCTAGTTAGTTAAAGTAGTAAGCCGTAGGATCTGCTTGGCCATGATTGATTGAATGAGGTATAACCAGTCTAGCCATGTCTTGATCCAGTACAAGATTGCTCCCTGTCTTGATTTCTTGCATTATTATCTTGCCGATAAATGGTAGAAAACCAAGTTCTGTTCAGACGAAGGGTTACAACTCCGGTCCTTGTTTGGTTTACAGGTTGTAACCTGGCTATCGGAATAGTCCTATGGTTATCTCGTCGTATATCATCCTGACATGTTTTCGTAATTTTAGTTTTAATATTAGATTTTCTGTGCTGATTGCTGGCTTTTGTTCTTATTTCGTGGCCCCCTTGTGGCACTTGCTCTTTCTGGGGTTGACCCAGCTGGTTTTGTGTGGCCAGATTTCGGAGCAGCTCCCGAGGATCTACCAAGCTTCCAGCCCAATGGTGAACACTAGACGGAATCCGGGCCAAAAGTGGGTTTTCTATTTTGTTTCGCTCACTCTATTGTAAAAATTATTCTTTTGAGGTATTTAGCCGACGAGCACCTGTTAGCTCGAAGCACTTTACTTACTGTCTGCCTACGGGCTGTAAACATGATTGACAAATCCTAGAGTTGATCATGTATGACTAAACTCTTGCTAGTCCTAACATTTTGTAACGACTAGCTTCATGATCAGCTGAATATATAATATCTGGGACGTCTTATTATTGTATATTTAATGATCATACATCTTGCGACTTTACTTACTTGTGGTGATTGAGACACTAGGCTTGTTCATGACCATAAGAGACTGTTGGCTTGTAGAAAACCCTCACATATCTAGACAGCCATGACCGTATATCGAGGTGGTTTCCATTTCAATATACGTAGCTGGCTATGTCTGCCCCCGCTCTCCAATATTCTGGTTCTGGGGCGTGACAATATTCAATCAACAGAAGCTAACATGATTGTGCACCAGAAGTGTCATTCATCGCCAAAATTTAAACTTTGACATAATAGACTGGGTCACCTAGGATCAGCTATGATGAAACGAATCATAAGCCAATCCACTGGACACAACCTGCAGAACCTGAAGATTCTTCAGAAGTATGATTACTCGTGTCTACCTTGTTTTCAAGGCAAAATTATAACGAGACCATCCCTTTTGAAAGTGGGACTAGAGTCTCCTATCTTCTTAGAGAGAATTCATGGAGACATTTGCGGACCTATACACCCCGCAAGTGGTCCATTTAGGTACTTTATGGTACTTATCGATGCATCTACTAAATGGTCTTATGTGTGCCATTTGTCCACCCGTAACTTAGCTTTTTCTAAGCTACTGGCACAAATAATTAAGTTGCGGGATCATTTTTCTGATAACCATATCAAAAAATTAAGACTTGATAATGCGGGTGAATTTACTTCACAGATTTTTTAAGACTATTGCCAAGCAACTGGCATCGAAGTTGAACATCCTGTAGCTCATGTTCACACCCAGAACGGGTTAGCAGAATCTCTTATTAAGAGATTACAATGGATTGCTCGTCCATTGTTGATCCAGTCACAGTTGACTGTGGAAGCTTGGGGTCATGCTATATTGCATGCCGCATCACTTATTAGAATACGACCTTCTGGAGGTCATATTCTATCTCCGATGCAGCTCGCTTATGGTTCACCTCCAAATATCTCTCATTTGAGAGTTTTTGGTTGTGCTCTTTACGTCCCCATTGCTCCCCCATAGAGGACCAAAATGGGTCCACAACGTCGATTAGGTATCTATGTTGGGTTTGACTCACCCTCTATAATTAGATACCAGAACCCCTGACGGATGACGTATTTAAGGCACGTCTTAATGACTGTGAGTTTGATGAAGGATTATTTCCTAAACTGGGTACACAGTCTAAGAAGCCAGAAGCTTCTAAGACAATTTCTTGACACAAAAACTTTGTCTCATTTTGATCCGCGTACAAGTCAATGTGAAGATGAGATCCTGAAGATATTACATCTTCAGAACACTGTACATCTACTTCCGAATACATTTACTGATAACCAGAAGATTGTCAGATCACACGTCCCTGCTGCCAACACGCCAGCTAGGATTGACATCCCCAAAGATGGATGCAATCCGCCGGCAGCAGAAATGACAATACCTCAATTAAAAAGAGGACGCTCACCAGGTTCGAGAGACAAAGTCCCTCATAAAAAAAAATCCTGGAGAAATTAAGAAGATCCCAACACAGGATGCTGAGCTCAGATCAGCTACCTCTCCCCTCCTAGTTTCCCCTGAAGAGGAACAAACAGGAGAAATATTATTAAATTATGTACGTACTGGAGAGGTACTGAACAGAAAAAGTACAGTCGTCGACGACGATTTTACGTTCAATATTGCCGTTCACGTCACTGAAAATGACGATGACATCGATCCACGGTCTCTAGCGGAATGTAAACGCAGAGGCGATTGGCCAAAGTGGAACGAAGCAATAGGAGTAGAGCCGGACTCACTCTTGAAACGCGAAGTCTTTGGACCAGTAGTCCAAACACCTGAAGGTGTAAAACCTGTAGGATATAAATGGATCTTCACAAGAAAAAGAAATGAACACAACATAGTTGTGCGCTACAAAGCACGCCTTGTAGCACAAGGTTTCTCCCAGAAACCGGGAATAGATTATGAAGAAACATATTCTCCGGTCATGGATGGGAATACCTTCAGATTCCTGATCAGCCTCTCTTCTCTGAAAAGCCTAGAAATGCAGCTCATGGACGTTGTGACTGCATATCTTTATGGCAATATAGATAAAGATATCTATATGAAACTCCCTGAAGGATATAAAATTTTACCAGAGAAAACAGATAGACATCGGGACACCTATTCTGTAAGGTTACAAAGATCATTGTACGGTCTTAAACAATCAGAAAAAATGTGGTATAACAGACTAAGTGAGTTTCTTGCTACGCAAGGATTTACTAATAATAAAGTCTGCCCATGTATCTTTATAAAAAGATCAGGAACATGATTTGTTATAGTCGCCGTTTATGTCGACGACTTAAATCTCATTGGATCTCCTGCAGAGATCACTGAGATATCTGAAAGCCTTAAGACAACTCTTGAGATGAAAGACCTAGGGAAAACAAAGTATTGTCTTGGCTTACAGATCGAACACCTAAAGGGTGGTATCCTGTTACACCAATCTACATATACACGAAGATTACTTAAATAATTCCACATGGATAAATGCCATCCCCTTAGTACACCAATGGTCGTTCGATCATTGGACGTAAAGAAGGACCCTTTCCGTCCACTGGAAGAGGGGAAGGAATCATTAGGTCCTGAAGTACCTTACCTAAGTGCCATTGGGGTACTACTCTATATAGCTAACTGTACGCGTCTGATATAGCGTTTTCAGTTAACTTATTAGCCAGATACAGTGCAGCGCCCACAAAGCGCCACTGGAATGGAGTGAAGCATCTTCTGCGCTACCTCCAAGGGTCTATAGACCTAGGACTATATTACTCGAATAGTGGGTCTTCCACTTTACTTGGTTATTCAGATGCAGGTTATAAATCAGATCCCTACACAGAGAAATCAGAAACTGGATTTGTGTTTACTTTCGGTGGTACGGCTATCTCCTGGAGGTCCGTCAAACAGACCAGTGTGGCTATCTCATCCAACAATTCTGAACTCCTGGCAATCCATGAAACAAGCAAGGAGTGTGTTTGGCTTCGCTCCGTCATTCAACACATTTTGGCATCTACTGGCCTGAAGATTGGTGAACTTGTGCCTACTACCCTTTTTGAAGATAATGCAGCATGCGTAGCTCAACTTCAGAAAGGATACATAAAGAATGACAAGACGAAGCACATATCCCCCAAATTCTTTTGGACGCACGACCTTCAAGAGAAGGAACAAGTCAAAATACAACAAATTCAATCTTGTAATAACTTAGCAGATTTGTTTACCAAAATACTGTCATGATGTACTTTTGTAAAGCTTGTAAGAGGAATAGGGATGAGACAACTAAAACACCTACAAGCCTAAAGCTTTTATAGATCAGGGGGAGTAAAAATATAGGATTGTACTCTTTTTCCTTAGGACTGATGGTTTTTTCTACTGGGTTTTCCACAACCAAGGTTTTAACGAGGCAAACCAAGTTTACTATGGATCCAGCAGTATCCACCCCATTAGCTTATTGAATCCTGAAGTATTTCATAAGTGGATCCAAGGAAATGGATGAATAAGGGGGAGTGTTGTGAAACCCTTACTATTCACCATTATGTCATGAGTTACACATGACCCTTGGGATCATGTAACTCATGACCCTTGGGTTGCCCCTTATCCCTATATATATATGGCCTTTGCCATATGATGAAAGAACAAGAAGAAAAACACTATTCTACGATATCTAATATCCCTTCAAACATTAACTACTCATATGTACACTTATTACAAAAACTACTCCTACCTTGAAACTAAGTACATGGACCACCTCTATAGTTTATATTTTCTATAGAAACTTTTAACACTAATCACACCTATGTTTTATAAAATTTATAAAGAAGAGGGATGATCAGTGTAATTATTTTTGGAATATGAATAGTTTATGTAATACTCATGAAATATAGGAGGGTCGGTGTATTTTTCTTCTTCATGTTTTAGTTGAAGAACTACCTATCTAAGAGCATCTCCAACCCTATTGTGAGTTTAGAAAAAATGGTTGCCACATAGGAATGACAAACTTTCATTCCAAAAAATCTTCTCCAATGCAAATGTAGAATAAAATATGATGTTGACATGGCAATGACATGGCAAGGAGAATGTGAAGTTGATTGTCTAGATCTAGACAATGCACTTCACAATGACTTTATCTCCACATCATCAATTATGAATAGAAATATTTATAAAAAAGTTGAAGAAGTGGAGGAGTTGCCTTGAAAGTTGGAAAAAATACTTTTTATTGTCTCATCAATACTTTTGCATTGGAGAGAGTTTTTCTATCTCATTGTCTTTTGAGATATAATTTTGCCACATAAACAAGACATTGTCTTGTGGCTCATGCCACATAGGAGCAGGGCCGGCCCTGGGATAAGCCGGACAAGCTTTGGGGCTTGGGCAACCCTCCTCTGTTAGGGCAACCCCCTATGCTCAGCATGATCCCGCCAAAGGTCAGGGTCACGGATGACCACTAGGACCAGCTGACAATAAGGATCAAAGGGCAACCAAAATTAGTTTCAGGATAAGACAACCCAACCCTCCAGGCCGGCCCTGCATAGGAGCCACCTAAGACTCACAACACTTAACAAGACAATAGGGTTGGAGATGCTCTAAGTTAATTTGGGCCTCGTAACTCAATTTCAGTGACGTGTATGGTTTATAAGTAAATAAAAATATCTAAGGGAGTTCTAAAAATATAAGTCAGATATAGGGGAATATTATGCAAAAAGCCATGTCCAACATGCTGAGCTGCTGGCACTTATTAGTATCAGCTTTCTGTGTCAGCATAGCAGCTATAGATGGATAGATAACTGAGCTCTTTCCCCATTCCAAATCCAAATCCCAAATAACCCTTAATCCAAATTCTCTTACTATTTCCTCTCTAATTTGTTTTAGCATCTCCTACTTGACATATCCCCCTTGTAGAAGTATATACATATATATATTCTCTCTGGAACAAATTTGGTGGTGGTTGGTTCATGCTTGCTCCTGTAAGTACCATATGCATTAAATGTAGTGATTTAATTGTGTGTGAGCTTTACTGTCACTTTCACTACTATCTAGCTTTTTCTTGATATTCTCTTGATTGAAAAAAGAAGAGAAAAGAAAAGAAAAAGAGCTATATTTGAGGTTGTTCTTGATTGCAGCTTTGGGTTGTGGATCATATGCACTTGTGACGACTTGTAATAGTTGAGGGTTTTTTTTTTTCCCCCTAATTGCAGCTTTGGTTGATGGATCATATGCACTTGTGACCAGTTGTAACAGTTGAGTTTTTTTTTTTTTTTTTTTTTAATTGCAGTTTTGGATGCACTTGTGAAGACTTACTTGTAAATAGCTAAGCTAGCTAGGGTTGAGGTTTGTGGGGAAGTTGGATATGGGGGGGAGGTACTGCTGCTGGTGTGCTGTGTTGTTGGGGTGGTTGCTTCTGGTTGCGCCTGCGAATGGGATCGGGGCGAACTGGGGGACGCAGACGAGCCACCCGCTGTCGCCCTCCGTGGTGGTGCAGATGCTGAGGGACAACGGGATCCAGAAGGTGAAGCTGTTCGACGCGGAGGACGCCACCCTCAGCGCGCTGAGGAAGACCAGGATCCAGGTCATGGTGGGGATCCCCAACGAGCTGCTGGCCTCCCTTGCGTCCAGCATGAAGGCCGCCGAGAGCTGGGTCTCCAAGAACGTCTCCGGATATGTCAGTGACGGGGTTGATATCAGGTAAATAGCAACTGTGATACTGTATACTATGAATCTCATCATGATAATGTTCTGATTGTCGGTTCAATCCCCTCGCATTTGTCAAAAAACGTCACTTCCGTCAATGTCCATTTTCTTTGTAGGAAGTTCATTACTTTTATTTTTCGCAAGCATGTCTGCCTCTAGTCTTCCCTAACACCTGTTCCGAACCGTTACTGAGGTATTCTGCCTTCTTACGGGGCCTAATTTGTGACCGTTGGCTCCGGCGGGACTTGTTGCAACTTGATGGGGGGCATGAGGCTTGTGTGGCAGAATGTTAGAAATGGATGGACTGGGTTAAAAGGGAGCCCTTTATTAACTCTTATCATCGGACGTCTGCACCTTTCAACCGTCTAGGTGCTCGACTAGATGTGTTAAAACGAATGTGAATAACGTCTTTTCCACCAATAGATTAGTAATTATATTAGGTTCTAATTTGCTGATTTATAAGAGAGTTGTCTTGAAGTCGATTGGTAGAGGTTAGCATTTCAAGTTTATCATCTGGTTATGCCTTGAAGAATTTGTGGACGATATGTGTTAGAACAATTATGAGTTGGTTTGCATTTGAGGTGATTGTTTTATGGATATTGACATGTGCCCTGACTATTCCGTATCTTGGGAGTGATAAGGATCCTCCTCTGGAGGGACAAAAAATCCTTCATTCTCTCTAGCATGCTTGGTTGATTAAATTGAAGCAGCATACAAGCCTTTGAATGGAGTTGAGGACTGTTTGGAGTAGGGGTGTGCAAGAACCGAAAAAGAATCAAACCAAACTAAAAAGCCACGGGTTGGGTCGGGTTGGATTGGTTCTTGTATAGTCACGGTTCAGTCCAGTAAGGTTCTTATTTTTTTAATTTTTCAGTCCGTTTCAGAGTTTGAGAAATTAAAAGACCCGTTTGGAACCGAACCGTACCGAGCACTAAAATGACTGAATTTAAATTATGATCAGTGATTAACGATTTATCCTAAAATTTCTGTTGAATTGATAGTTAATTAGAACATATTTTGATAAATTTAGGACACGGTTGCTGTGTAAATATTGGAGTACATGTGATAAAAGTTTCTGTGAGATTTTAGTGTAATTTTATTCAATGGATAGAACTGAATAATAGAACCGATGCGGGATTGATGGGTTGGGTTGGTGCGGTTCCATAGGTTCAGACAGACCAGTCCGATTCTTAATTTAGAAATCGAAGGATGACGGTCCGGTTCGGAGTTGACCTAAAAACCGGACCATGCTCCCCCCTAATTTGGAGTAACATGTTCTTCGTCACAGCTCACTTATGTTCTATTTTTATTAGGGGCTGGTTTTGTTACATGCTTGGTCCTATTTCTATTTGTTTCTTTTTGGCGGTAGATGCTATTAGATGCAAATAGTAACACCAGTCAAAAAGCCATGGCATAAACTAAGGTTCTGTCTGGTACTCTGAAGTCTTAACTGAATTCAGAGAATTGGAAGTCTAGGAGTTGGATTGATTCAGTGTTTGGAATCACCACTTTTATATACACAAATGAGAAACTAGATTCAGTCAATAATGAGTGGCTTCCAATTTCGCAATTTGGAAAATGTTCACACAATGTCATTGATAAAGGTATATTCGCCACTCAAAATTAGAAGGTGATTAACCAAGAGTTCCGGTTTACTCATCTATGTTTGTGAGCTAACTTCACTGTTGGGAAAGAAACGCGAAACCTTTCCCCAAACCGGAGAGTACCTGCGAGAGGACCGAGCAATACAACGCACGAACCCAAAAACAATCACACAAAAACAATCCACGCAGACACAGAGAATTTTTGACGTGGAAAACCCTTGCGGGAAAAACCACGGGACGATCGGAGTCCAACCCTGAGAAGCCTCCACTAATGGAATAGAAGAATTACACCCTCTACAAACTCCTCCCGATCCAAATCGGATCCCCACAACACTCAGAGATAAGAACAATGATTACAAGGCTACGAAGAGCGAGAACGACGAGTAGATATTACCCGACCACGATCTCCTTCGAACAGCGACCTTCAATCCTCCGTCTTCTTCTCCGAAGTTGTAATGGCACTCTTGCCTCCTTCCTCTCTCAAACTTGTGTTGTCCAATGCGTTGCGATCATACGATAATGAATTAGGGTTGAGAAAACTCAACTTAACTCCCTAATCCCGCAACCAACCTGAACCGTTGGATTAGATCCAATGATGAAAACTCATCCTGAAATTCGCTTCAGCCCCCGACGACACAGAGTTCGGCCAGAACTCTGTGTGGGGCAACCAGCACCTACTGACCAAACCCTGGAACGGCCAGACCGAGTTCGGCCAGAACTCGGCCTGGGACCGAGTTCGGGCCGAACTCGGATCCCCTGCTTCCAGCAGCTCCAGCAGCAGCAACAGCAACTCCGTCGCCTACTTCCCGAGCTTCTCCGACATCGGACGGCGCTCGTCGCACTCCGGGGTCTTCTCCACATAGGTTGGGAACCCCACCCACTCCAACAAATCTCCCCCTTCACAACTATGGGGAGGATGTCGTCATCCCGACGACCTGCCTGCAGTACTCAAACTTCTCCCTTGGTAGAATCTTCGTGAACATATCAGCTCCGTTGTCATCTGTATGCACCTTCTCAAGCTCCGCGTCCTTCTTCTCAACCACATCCCGTATCCAATGATACCGGGTCTCGATGTGCTTGGACCAGCTGTGAAACGTCTGATTCTTCACAAGGTGGATCGCACTCTGACTGTCGCAAAGCAAAGTATACTGCTCTTGCTTCAGTCCCATTTCCTGCAGCAGCTTCTTCATCCACAACAGCTCCTTGCAAGCCTCCGTCGCCGCAATGTACTCTGCCTCTGTCGTCGACAAGGCAACACACTTCTGCAACCGCGACTGCCACGATACTGCTCCTCCCGCAAACATCATCACGTAGCCCGAAGTCGATCGTCTCGTGTCTACATCTCCAGCCATATCAGCGTCGGTATACCCAACCAGCTTCGGCTCGTCACCACCAAAGGAAAGTCTCCAACCAGCAGTGCCCTGAAGATAACGTAGAATCCACTTGACCGCACTCCAATGTACCCTTCCAGGATTTGAAAGATACCTGCTAACCGTACTAACTGCGTGAGCAATATCTGGCCTCGTACACACCATAGCATACATAAGGCTTCCCACAACTGAGGCATATGGAACCCGCTCCATATCTTCCTTTTCGTCCTCGGTAGATGGACACTGTTCCTCAGTGAGCTTAAAGTGAGCCGCGAGGGGGGAACTCACTTTCTTCGACCCGTCCATCCCGAAACGCTGAAGTACACGGTGAATGTATTTCTTTTGGGACAAGTGTAGCAGCTTGGACTCTCTCTCTCGGCTGATCTCCATCCCAAGAATAGTCTTCGCTGCGCCCAAATCCTTCATAGAGAAGGCCGCGCCCAGTTGGCGCTTCAACTCCGCTATCCTAGTGGCATTCCGACCCACTAATAGCATATCATCAACATAGAGCAATAAGATGATAAAATCATCATCGGCAAAATATCTCACAAATGCACAATGGTCCGACGTCGTCCGTGCATAACCATGCTCCCCCATAAACGACTCGAACTTCCTGTACCACTGCCTCGGAGCCTGCTTCAGACCATACAAGCTCTTCCTCAACCGGCAGACCAAATGTGACTTGTCCTTCTCACAGAATCCCTCCGGCTGCTCCATGTATAACTCCTCCTCAAGATCACCGTGGAGGAATGCCGTCTTCACGTCCATCTGTTCGACCTCCAAATCGAAACTGGCTGCTAATGCTAGCACCACCCGGATAGACGAATGCTTGACGACAGGCGAAAAGATCTCATCATAATCCACGCCTTTCCGCTGACCGTAGCCTTTGACTACCAGCCTCGCTTTGTATCGAGGGCGAGTAGCATCATCCGTCTGCTTCACTCTGAACACCCATCGATTCTTCAAAGCCTTCTTGCCCTTTGGCAACCGCACCAGATCATAAGTGGAATTGGTGTGCAAGGAACTCATCTCCTCCTGCATAGCCACCATCCACTCCTGCCTGTGTTCGTCTTCCATAGCCTCTGCGAAACTTTCGGGCTCCCCCCCGTCAGTCAATAGCACATACTCATCCGGTGAGTATCTCGTAGATGGTCGACGATCCCTGTCACTCCTTCTCAGTGGAGCCACTGGTGCTGGTTGTATACCGACAGCCTCCGCCCCTTCAGGAACTACCTCTCCGGCATGCTCATCCTCCTGAGGGACACCCTGACCACCATCAGCAGGCTGATGATCAAGGTTGGGAGCAACTCCATGTACCGGCTCCCCCATAACTGGATCCTCTGCGATGTCCTCTGGAAACTGCTCGAAGCGAAATGACTCTAACTCAGGCAATTCCTCAGCCTCAGAAGGCGTCTCGGAATCCTGAGTGTTGGTCATGGTCTGATCCTCGACGAACACCACGTCCCTGCTTCTGTAGAGCTTTCCTTCCACTGGGTCGTAGTCTATAGCCAAACTCATCCCGACCGTAGCCGACAAAGACGCATCGCCTTGTCTTCGGCTCAAGTTTGGTCCTCTCGTCCTTCGGTACATGCACGAAGGCTTTACAACCAAACGCCCGCAGGTGATTGTATGACGGCTCTTTGCCGTACCATACTTTGTCAGGCACATCACCCTGCAAAGGAGCACTAGAAGACAAATTAATAATATAAGCAGCTGTGAGAAGAGCCTCACCCCAATAACTGCCCGGCAAGTTTGCTTCTGACAGCAAACACCGCACCCTCTCCATCAGTGTCCTGTTCATGCGCTCCGCTACACCATTGAGCTGAGGTGTCTTTGGCGGAGTCTTCTGGTGTCGTATCCCTTGCTCTCTGCAATACGCATCAAAGGGACCGATGTATTCGCCGCCATTGTCGGACCGAACACACAACAACTTCTTGCCCGTCTCCCTTTCAACAGAGGCCTGAAACTCCTTGAAGGTAGGCAGCACCTGATCCTTGGTCTTTAAGGCATAGACCCAAACCTTCCTGGAACAGTCATCAATAAAAGTCACAAAATAAGAAGCACCACCAAGAGATTTTACCTTCATAGGACCGCAGACATCCGAGTGAATCAACTCGAGCAACGCCGGCTTCCTCGAACTTGGGTGACTTTGGAAAGACACCCTATTTTGCTTCCCAGCTAAACAGTGCGTGCATTTCTCCAACTTTGTAGACCTGAGCCCCGGAATCACCTTCCTGTTCACCAAGTAGCTCATCCCCTTCTCGCTGATATGGCCGAGCCGCCTGTGCCACAACTCGGTAGACGCATCACTGACTGCGTTCACCTCCTGTGCTCCCTCTGCGCTCCCCTCCATATAGTAGAGACCGGACTTCTCGCTTCCTCTGGCAATCACCATCGAACCTCTGGAAAGCTTCCACTGACTGTTCCCGAAGAGACTGAAGAATCCCTCGTCATCCAACCTTCCAACCGACACCAGGTTGAAACGGATATCAGGGACATGACGAACATCCTTGAGAACAAGAACCGCACCCGTCTTCGTTCTCAAATGCACATCTCCAACGGCAACCGCCTTCGACACATCTCCGTTGCCCATCTTCAACACGCCGCAGTCGCCTGTCGTGTAAGTGGCAAACAGTGCCCTATTGTGAGATACATGTGCTGAAGCCCCTGAGTCCACCAGCCAAGAATTGTCATCGCAGGCGAGGTTAGTAATGACCTCATCACCTACGACGATCACATCGCCTCCATGCACCGAGGCCGCCGCTGTAGTGTTCTCTTCTTGCTTCCCCTTGTCGCCCTTCTTCTCTCTCTTCCAAGCGAAACAATTCCGCTTGATATGGCCCTTCTTACCGCAATGGTAACACTCTGAGTCCTCGTAACGACCCTTGGACTTCCCCCTGCTCTTGTCTCTGCCACCACCTGGACCCCTGCTTTTGCCCCTTCCGCGGCTCTCTGAAACAAGTGCCTCTGAGTGATGGGATGTAGATGAAGTGCCCTGAGAACGTCTCCGCATCTCTTCATTCAACACCCCGCTCTTGGCAAACTCCAGACTGACCACGCCCTCTGGAGCAGAAGCGATCATAGATACTCGTACGGTCTCCCACGAGTCTGGCAATGTACACAGCAGCCACAGTTCCTGAACTTCGTCGTCGAACTTGACTCCCATAGAAGATAGCTGGTCAACCACGCCCTGGAACTCACTCAAGTGATCCGAAATAGACGCCCCGTCTTTATACCGCAGACCCATCATCGTCCGGATCAGGAACAGCTTGTTTACCCCGGTCTTCTTCGCGTACAAAGACTCCAGCTTATCCCACAACGTCTTCGCGTGCTCAATATTGGCAACGTGGTTGTACACGTTCTCGTCAACGAACTACCTGATGTATCCGCACACCTGTATATGCTCGAATTTTCAGTCCTCCTCGGATTTATCACTGGGCTTCTCGGATGCAAATACGGGCAGATGCAGCTTCTTGACGAACAGCAAATCCTTCATCTTGCTCCGCCAATAATGATAGTTTGTGCCGTTCAGATTCACCATGCGCACCGGCTTCGCGTCCATCTCTCCTCTCTGGTTCCTCTGTCAACTCCTGACACCCTTTGAACCCAAAGCTCTGATACCACTCTGTTGGAAAAGAAACGCGGAAACCTTTCCCCAAACCGGAGAGTACCTGCGAGAGGACCGAGCAATACAACGCACGAACCCAAAAACAATCACACAAAAACAATCCACGCAGACACAGAGAATTTTTGACGTGGAAAACCCTTGCGGGAAAAACCACGGGACGATCGGAGTCCAACCCTGAGAAGTCTCCACTAATGGAATAGAAGAATTACACCCTCTACAAACTCCTCCCGATCCAAATCGGATCCCCACAACACTCAGAGATAAGAACAATGATTACAAGGCTACGAAGAGCGAGAACGACGAGTAGAGATTACCCGAACACGATCTCCTTCGAACAGCGACCTTCAATCCTCCGTCTTCTTCTCCGAAGTTGTAATGGCACTCTTGCCTCCTTCCTCTCTCAAACTTGTGTTGTCCAATGCGTTGCGATCATACGATAATGAATTAGGGTTGAGAAAACTCAACTTAACTCCCTAATCCCGAAACCAACCTGAACCGTTGGATTAGATCCAATGATGAAAACTCATCCTGAAATTCGCTTCAGCCCCCGACGACACAGAGTTCGGCCAGAACTCTGTGTGGGGCAACCAGCACCTACTGACCAAACCCTGGAACGGCCAGACCGAGTTCGGCCAAAACTCGGCCTGGGACCGAGTTCGGGCCGAACTCGGATCCCCTGCTTCCAGCAGCTCCAGCAGCAGCAGCAGCAACTCCGTCGCCTACTTTCCGAGCTTCTCCGACATCGGACGGCGCTCGTCGCACTCCGGGGTCTTCTTCACATAGGTTGGGAACCCCACCCACTCCAACATTCACCTCACAAAACCGAAAGTACCAGTATCAAAATTTCAAGCTAACCAAAGACAACAAAAGATATAGATTTGGAATTTACTGAATTGCACAATCCAAATAGACATGTAGATTAATGATTCTCAGTTCCATGAATTTTATCAATTTATGAATTCCAACAATCAGTAACCAAACAAGTCCTACAATGGAAATAACAGAGGGCATCGCTTGACACGACAGTGAGGCTTGTTGCTTACAACCTGGAGGATCCAGGTTCGAGTCACGTAAGCAGTCTCTCCATATAAATGGGGGTAAAGGTTTCATACATTTTGGGCCTCCCCAGACCCTACGCAAGTGAGCCTCCTTTATGAAAAAGAAAAATTATAAGAACTACCATTGTCTGGTTAAGGTGTTGGCGTTAATTACTAAAGATGTAAATTGATTTCAGTTATTGGTGCACATATTTCATTCAAGATGAAAGCTACTTGGGAAGATTATATGTAATACGCTCGGATAAACAATTGATAATAGTAATTTACGGGGATAAGCATTCAAAAGGTCACGCATGTTGTATTATGAAAGGCTAAGGAGTTTTTCAGAAACTCTGCAGAAGAAAAGAATGAAGAGAGAGAGCAAAACTATGTTTGTATTCTGTACGTGAGGGGGAACTCTTCAATTGGTTTTTCTCTTTGTATTTTATACAACGTCAGAAGGTTTACAATGGATAACCATATAATCTTAACAGATCTCTAAGAGATGAGAATATCTCTATTTAGTTGGCACAATCATATCATGTTATTATTACTAACTACAACACTCCCTCTTGAGTGTGCACAACTAAATAAATAATTTTTATTAGTCTTCAGGAATGATCATCATCAATCTTCAGGGATGATTGACATCAGTCTTCGGGGATGATCAACATCGGTCTTTGCGTAACAGATTGATGCTAGTTTATGGGGATATATATATATATATATATATATATATATATATATATATAACCAAAATCTTGATTCGAAAATCCAGTGTGAAAAACCATAATCTAAGAGAGAAAGTGAGTCGATGTCGATACATCTTCAGGATATAAAAATATCTAGAGGTGTGACTAACCCGATGTGGGTGTCTTGTTAATATCTTCTTATGGTGCCAAAAATCCAATAGGAAAAATATTCCTAAATTAGGAAGAGTACATTAAGGTCAAGTGAATATACTTCTAGATATTCTTCCTGATTTTGACATTATCCCAAATTACGAGCGTTACAATGTAGAAAGCCTCTGTAGTCCGATACCATGAACGATCTTTTGGAAAGTGGAATTCGATAGAAATTTTGTAAATATGTCGGTCAAGTTGTTATAGGATCGGATATGCTTGACTTCAATCTTTTACTACGGTTGTTGCTGATGTGAGGAAAAAAAATTTGGTGCGATATGCTTGATAACGTCTCTCTTGATGTAGTCCTTCATATGGTAAATGCATACAATATTGTCTTCATATATGTTCGTCTGGACATTCATTAATAAATGAAAATCCACTCGATGTCCGAATATGCTCAATGACTGCTTGCAACCATATACACTCCCGGGAGGCATCATGAAGAGCAATGAGCTTGACACGATTTGAAAAAGTGGCGACTAGGATCTATTTTGTAGACTTCCAAGATATCAATGTATCCCAAATCGTAAAGACATAACTAATTTGAAATCTTGTTTTGTGCGGGTCAGATAAATAATCGACATTGGCATAGTCGATAGACGAACATCATTTTGAGAATCAAGGGGTTTGATCCATTCCGAGATACACATGGATAGGATATGTCCATAGCCATAGTACCCTAGGCTAAAGGAAGATGTCTTTTATGTCATTTAGTGGCGACGTGTTGGCACGACACTGAATATAACCAAGAGATTTATAGCAAATGTTTGGTCTAGTGCATTGGGCTAAGTATAATAATGCGCATATTGTTCTTAGATATGGAACTTCAGGTTCCATTATGTCACATCCCGATTCTGCAGGATAGTTCGTTCTCGCTTTGATTTCTGCAGAACCAATCGTTCTCGCTTGGACATGATGTCGTGTAAGTCTAAGTTGCGCTTCTACAAGACCAAGACCTGTACAATGACAAAATAGACAGAGTAGACAACAACGCAACGGAACAATAATGCAGAAATTGAAGCAGCGGACACATTGTAGAATACAAATTGAACACAATGATAGCAGAAATAATTTTTTGTATTGATATCTTTTAAACATGTTACAAGGCTCTCTGATACACGCCATACTTGGCTTACATATCTCTCTTGAACTATACAGATTACAATGATTCCGTTCCATACATTACATCTCTTTATATAGAAAACCATCTCTTTTATATATTCATCTTCTAATTTTCGGCTCCCTAGGATGAGGATCTGGATATCGTTTAGGATCATTCAATTCGAACATCTTGTACCTGCAGGTAAGATGGTGGTGGGTCAGTATATTAACGTACTGGTGAAAGACAAATGTTACACTATCTGAAACGATCACAAAGTATTCATGTAGGAAAACGTTATATTATTAGTGATCTCGCTATCTTTTACCTACGTTCATTTCATGTAGTACAGAGTTAGATTATATCTTTTGAAAACACTTTCGAAAATCAGCATTTCATTTCTTTCATTCAGGCAAACTATTGGGTCAATTCCATGTACGAAAATGATTCATTCCATCTAGCAGTGTTCTAAATGGCGGCCGTCTAGGCGGTAGGCGATCTCTTCTGTACCGTTTTTCGGTAAGCGGTAGAGTAGACGGCCAACGAAGGTTGGCGGCATAGACGGACGCCTAGACGGAGCAGTATCTAATAAGATATTTTGGCAAAAAAGGTTTAAGCATAATGGGCCTATGGTTCACTTTTACAAAACTAAAACTTTATAAATCTTCGTTTTACAACTTAGTTATGCATGGAATACCTTAAAATATGCATATTATGCAAAAAACAATGATAAAATAGTAAAAAATGTTCAAAATGTATCGATCGCCTAGGCGGGGCCTAGACGGTCTCCGTCGCGCACCCGCCTACCGCTGTTTAGAACCTTGTCATGTAAATGTGCGTAGCGTGTTTTGTGAGCCATATCATTTCATTAGTGACTTTAGCAATAACATCTCGTTTCTCTTATGAACATACGCCAGCATATGAGTACGCATTTCTATATCTATAAATCGGACAACAACATTTCATATGAAACATCTTATTCTTAGAAACAGTTCATGATTTCATAATCTAAAACATAAAATGTATCACTTATTCAGTAATTCTTACCATAGTCGACGATCCATCCTTGCACAAGGCAAGGATTAGAATAGCATAAAAACAAATATGCAAAATAGTTTTTCCGTTCGTCTCTACATGATTAGGCTTGCAAAAAATCTCTATCGATGCATGACTCAATTAGCAGCTGTGACTCAATGCTGAGCTCTACATTAATACATGCATATACCAGCAGCTGTGACTCATGGTTCAGCTCTTCACTGATGCACACATATACTAGCAGTTGTGGCTCATGGTTCAGCTCTTCACTAACCGACACATATCTATATGATGGCCCATGGGTTACTCCCCATAATTAGCAGTTGGGACGTTCTAGCCCATCTCACTAATAGACTAACACACCCTTGATCGCATGACCTTAGGGTGTCGTGTTCCCTCCTAGGCCGAGCGATCATGGTGCCCCGGAGATCGGTCAAGAGATTACATCCTTGTGCGCAAGTTTGTCCAGACCAAATATATGAATGCAACTTCTATCAGATAAACTCTACTATGCAACAATTCATCAATCGATCAGCATACATATTCCATCTTTCTCTTCTTTTCAGATAACAGAGCCAATAGCTCTTCTCTACTTTTCTTTATACGGACAAGCTGTATCATTTCTTTTAATAAGACAATGTGCCTTCCATACATTTCTGTCTTTGTAGCATTCGATAAAGGAACAATGAAACAATCTTTATTTAAGTAAGCATGGTAATAGTTCTAAACAATAAGCATGAACTCTGCTCTTGATAGCTTACTATTCAGGGACATATAAACATTTTCTTCTCTTCTTATTAAGCATGACGAGGTTCATTCAATTGGAATGATAGTCTAACATTAGCATGCAAATCTTTTTATTTTGTCTTAGCATATCAGTGGTTTGTTCATTACTCAACATACACTCATAGATTCTTTATTAGGCGTGAAAAAAATCAGAAAATGGAGTCCTTGTCACTCACCCAGATCAATTATCTTATGTTCTAGAGCCATCAATCCGATTTCTCTGTCTATATAGTGCCTTCGTAGAGCGGGGCACTATACAATACCTCTTCATTGTCTTCCTTAGAACGTAATGAGTCGTTTAACATCTCAAGATCGAAGAATCATGGATGTACTCGAAGGTTTTGCTTTGTCCATATTAAGCTGACGTAACACCTTCCGAGTGTAACTTGATTGGTGAACTAAAACACCATCGATACAATGTTCAAGCTGCAGGTCTAAGCAGAATCAAGTTTTTTTTTCTCTATCTTTCATCTCAAATTTCGACTTCAGTTGCGAGGCACTTATTTCTAGCTCTTCAGGAGTCCCAGCAAAATTCATGTATCGACATAGACTACTACAATCACAATTTCGGAATGTGGATTCTTGATGAACACACAAGGGCATACTTCATTATTCACATATTCATGACTGATAGGCGATTATACCACATTCGTTTGAATTGTTTCAATCCGTACAGTAAACTTCTCAACATGATTGAGAGCGTGTTCCAGGTCTATAACTATTTGCTTCATTTATATAAAGTCTTTCAGGGACCTTAATATATATTTCGATATCCAACTTCCCGTACAGATATGCTGTAACCACATCTACCAGCTGCATATTCAGTTTTTTGGAAACTACTGAACTGACAAGGTAGCGGAACGTAATAATGTCCATTACGAGAGAATACGACTCCTCGTAATCAATAACAAGGCGTCGAGAGAAGCCTTGCATGACAAGCGTGCTTTATACCGCACTATTTCATTCATCTCGTTACACTTCTTTGCAGTTTTCAGGTATAGTTTGCTTTGGGCTAACTGACAAACTGTGTCGCTCTGTTCTACGAAGCTGAGTTCCACAAGGGTTAGATTCTGCAGAGTTAAGTTTCGCGGATTAGTTCAATTCTACGAAGTTAAATTCCGTGGGACAGCTCCATTATGCGGAGCTGCCAAATTCTGCGGGACATCTCCATTCCGCATGGATGCTAATTTCTACGGGATGCTCCATTTTGCGGGGATGCTAATTTCTGCGGGTTGTTATGTTCCGCGGGACTAATCCTCTTTTGGCAAACTTTTGCAGAGCTGCCCTGACCGCAAGGCTACTCCATTCTGCAGATTGTTCGCATTGATTCAGAAGGATCTATTAATAGCCATTACGGTGGTTCGTCCAGAAGAATCTATTGATAGCTATTGTGGCTGATTTTATCCAAAAGGATCTATGTATAGCTATTAATGCGGTCCGATCCAGAAGGATCTGTTAATAGTCGTTGCAGCGATCCGATCGAGAAGGATCTATTGATTAATGGGGGAAATCTCTATTTATATGTTAAGAGAAAATGTATTAGATTATAAGAGAAATTTTAGATCATACTTACTCGTTTAGTTCGAAGATGTCGCATGATTGTGAGCCTTCGTCGTAGAATTATGTGATGATAACGGGTTATAGTCTAAGGTTTTCTTCAGGAACTCTGTATAATAAGAGAAGGAAGAGAGAGAGAGAGAAATTCTTTGTATTCTGCACATTAGGAGGGACCCTTCAATGGATTTTTCTTTTTGTATTTATACAATAGACAAAAGGCTTACAATAGATAACCACGTGGTCTTAACAGATCTCTAAGAGAGATGAAGATCTCTATTTAGTTGGCACAATCATATCATGTTAGTTATAACTAACTACAACAATGTATATGTTATATGGATCTGACTTCATCTAGATTTACCAAGAGAGTGTATCCTAATATAAGCTCCATATAGTATTTTATTTGTTGATCCAGTTGAATAGGAATATGCTCACCAGATGATATTCTAGTAACATTGCACTCCAACTGCTAAATTGTAGAGTGCAAAATTATCCAATCCTGCAAAATTTAATGAAGAAGACAATATAGCAGTATGGCCGTGAAGAAATCCTACGCAGCTGTAACTTAACGATTTCATGGTACTTATTGGGATCTTGAGATATGGAGTATCAGAACATGCCCTAGTTACGGTTGGCTATGGAGCAAGACTTAAGTCATGCAGTTTCTGCAAAAGGATTGAAAATGATACCAATACTAAAGACAACCTGGAAACTACTTCCAGCAGCTCATTCATAAGATACTATGAGCGAGTGAGAACTATTAGCATAACTATATCCATTATTGTTAACCGAATTAGTTGTATACTTAACCAAAATTTTCACCTAACATAGTTAGTTACTAATTAGTTCAAAATATATAGTAGATCCCTCGTACTTGGCCAAAGTACATAGCAGTAGACTGTATATAATCCAGACAATTTGTTTCTTCTTAAAATGGTACCAGAGCTAGGGTGATCCTGACCCTTAACTCTCTACTCTCCACCCAAATCAATCCATCTTATCCATTCATCCAATCAAACCCTAAATCCTCCCCAAGCCAACCTGGAATTGACTGTCAAGTGCCAACAATGTGTACCAGTTAAAGTTTCCTAGGTCAGCTAGAGGACATGACAGACCATTAACTAGTGTAAATTGACAAGAAATTGTAGCAAGAATGAACTGCTCATGATGTGATAACAAAAACAATAAGGCTAATGCAACAGTCAGCTTGATCTAAAGGATGCTCTAGTGCCAGATCTAAAGAATGCTCTAGTGCCACAGCCTCGTGCTTATGCAAGGTCCGGTGAGGCTCAAGATGTACCCAGCCTTACCCTATTTATGGAGAGGTCATTTTTGTAACTTGTAAATATGAACTACTTGTAGGAAACTTTTGAAAGCTTTAGGCTACTTAAAGCCTACTTGACATCTTAACCCTATAAACCTATATTAACCCTTTTAAGCAATGCTATATTTGATATGTGACTAATGAAAACTAGTGTCATTTGTTTGACAATTCAGGTCGCTGTAATTGTTTACCACGTACTTGTGAAGGGTGCTAAGCACTCTTGAGTAAGTGCCATTCTTATACTGTCAACTTTATACATTATCCAGAAATAGAATAACAACAACAGAGAAGCCTTTACTCCCAAATCTTAGGGATGGGTACTTGAACCTTAAAAAACAATTTTTACTGCTGCAGGTATAGTAAACGACCTGGAAATTTATATGCCCATAAAAGCTTCAGATGTGGTGTTCAAATTCTGTAATTGAATAAATATGAGCTGCTTTCATTCTGCTTTTGTTTGTGCATCTTTTGGTGGAGAATGCTTAATATCAGCAAATTTAAGAGAACTGAGGAGAAGCAATTCACATTGATGCCAAGAGACATCAAAAGGTGATCTTTATGTTACTTAGGATCGTTATAATCGTGACAGCAAGAATGAGAGAATGCAGTTCATGCAGATAAAGCAAAGTGCCAGAAGTGACTGCTACATGAACATAGAATATTCTTGAAAATGAGATTTTTTTTTTTTTTACAAGATGTCAATCAAGAAAAGTCGAGATTGTGGGTCTAGTTGTAAGGACTTTACCACTGCTTTATTGATCAGGTTCTTGACAATCAAGAAACATGTTCAATAAATGTGCTGAGCTGAAGTTAGAATGTTGAGATGGATGAGAGGCATTGAGATTCGTAAAGGTTAAAATATGAAATAAGTGAAATGGTGCTTAGTTAGAGGTGGTTTTAACTGAAGAATATATGAGAATATATTATTGACAATGTTTGGATATAGTTAACTGGAATGCAGTACATTCCTGGTTATGCTACAGTTTCGGGAACGGGGTAGACAACTTGTCTTTATTTTCGGTATAGCGGGAGTTGGTGAGTTGGTTTGACATTTTGGTATGCAGTACGTTTTAAAATCCTAATTGAGGCTATACTAGTTGTTCAAATTTGAGTAGATAATCATGTGATATATGGAAAGACAACCCTATAGAACACAATACAATTCAAAGTCATTACTTCATTCAATAAGATTTCAAACTTGACTTCTCTTAGGCATACATCAATTTGGGACACAACATTCGGAATAAAATGATATAATGGTGCCAAATCAAAACATGTAAATAAACCATAAAATAAAATAAAATAAAATGACAAATGATTTAGATACTTCGTACAAAATAACAAAGCATCACAAAATCTCACAAGCTTATTCTCTTCTTTGCATGAGCAACTTCTAAAAGAGAGCCAACTTTTTTTTTTTCATTGAAAGATATCTCTTGCAAAAGCAAATTTATAGTGAGATTTCAGCTCTTTATTCGGGTCGCAAAATTTAGCAATCCGGATGGATTACCATAGCAATCTGGATCGGAAATATACCCCCAACCGGAACGCTTATACCCGGAATGGGTTCGATGGGGACTGAGGTGTACCAGGTAACTACAGTTTGGAGCACACAATGGTAAGATCATAGATGGAAAAGTTACACGAGGGCTATTCAGGCAATAAAAAATGTATATAATAGGTATTGTTACAGAATAGAGATACCTAGACCTGAATAGAAGAAAAGGATTTATGCCGACCTCAAAATTTGGGTTATCCCCTGATCCCAGGACCTTCCTTAAACTGAAGGATTCAACCACTTGGTTTTCGAACCTTTGTTTGCTTGGACAAAAAATTCTCTCTGACTGATTCTTTCTTTTAACTTTCACATTGCACAAATCTCACTGCAGATGGACATTGATGTCAGGTTACAGTTTATTATGCATAATCTAACTATATTAATATGTTATTACTAAAGTGAAGATTTTAATAGTTTGGTCTTGGTTATGATGCTAAGTTGTGTTTGCTCTAATTTATCTGGTAGGACCGTCTGGCTTTTATGGTAGTTCTTTTGTGACTATTTTCTAGGGATCCTTTTATGGCAGTAAAATTTCTTTTCTGGTCTTTTTGTGAATATGTAACATGTTCTTGGGAGAAATCATAGGTTGCATGGAAGGGATTCGGAGTGCATCATTTTTAGAACATCTAGGATACAGCTACGCCATGGATAAGGTTTTCTGTATGTGTTAGATCTTCAATAATATCAATATATAGTATGCTTTAGATAGTCTCTGGCTTCCAAAAAAATTCTACCTAGAGAGTACCTGTTCTAAAAAAAAGTATTTTTCACATATTGATTGTATTTAACATGAGTGTAACCAGGCCATATCATTTCAGCCACTTTTGGGACCCTCTAGAACCTAGACATGGTCTGACTATATCAGACATGCTTGTTAAGGAAGTACCATGTTGGATACAGGTTGGACACAGATACGGTCCTGTGGAGGCCTGTCAAGGAAGTACATTTCAGTGCAACCTAGGAGAGATCCTCAAGCCTGGCTCCTTGTTGGCCTGCCCGTGTTTTTTACATTACTATGATGTGATTAAAACTTTCCCAGTCATTGAACATGCCATAAGAGTAGGCCTATTCTTGGGGGGAAAAATAATCCACTAGAAGTATTAATGCCAAATAATTTGGTCATGACTCTTGAATTACTATTAAGCAACTATGATCGTTTTACCTTATTTGTTGGTTTGCTTGTTGCCCTTATTGTCCTAAATTGTCAACGAGTGGACATCGGCATATGAATCATAGGTGATCATAGAACTAAATATGAACAAAGTGGGGAAAGAGTACACATTGAGGACAATGTAAACAAGGGTATTGGGAAATTGGTTTGAAAATGATATAACCATATCTGAGGAAGAATAAAGACAAGTACATGGAGTAGCTTAAACTTGTTTAGAAGGCAGAGGGTAGTAGAAAATAAAATAATTGGAATATATTACAGTCATCTCAGATGTATCTATGAATAGAAATAATTGGTTAAGAAAATCTGAGGTCGTTTTAACGATCGATCATAATCCATTATCCATATCTTTGTTTGGGCATGCACATGCTCACGCATGTTCTATGTCGCGGGCGGGCGCACATATCCGTGTTATGCTAGGCGTGCACACGTACTTAACCCGCCCGTATACGTGTGTTCATTCTTAACCACCCGCATGTAGGCACGAGCGCCCATGCATGTTCTTAACTCGCCCGCACATGCGTCTGTTCTATTACCGCAAGCGAGCGCACGTACACACATGCATGTACCTGTACTATGTTGCAAATGCACCCACATACTTTAGCTGCAGCTGAACATGGAACGAGTGTTTGCTGCCCCTCCCTCCCTCCCTCCCTCCCTTTCTCTTTGGCTGGATATTAATGTTTCTTTCTCATATTATGACTCACCAAACTGTTTATTTTATGTAACAGATATGTAGCTGTTGGAAATGAACCTTTCTTAAAGACTTACAATGGGAGTTTTCTCCAAACCACTTTCCCTGCTCTTCAAAACATCCAAAGCGCCCTCATTAAAGCTGGCCTCGGCAATCAAGTAAAAGTCACCTGCCCCCTTAATGCCGATGTATACCAATCACCGTCGGGAAAGCCTTCAGATGGAGATTTCCGCACTGACATTCGTGACCTAATGCTCGCCATTGTGAAGTTCCTAAATGACAATGCCTCCCCTTTTACTGTCAACATATACCCTTTCATCAGCCTCTACACTGATGCCAGTTTCCCTGTGGACTACGCCTTCTTTGATGGCACTACGACCCCGGTGTTAGACGGCAGTACCACATATAACAACATGTTTGATGCTAATCACGACACTCTTCTGTGGGCATTAAAGAAGAACGGCTTCGGCAATCTTCCCATTATCATTGGCGAGATTGGCTGGCCGACGGATGGTGATATGAATGCAAATATCCAGTATGCCCAAAAGTTCAATCAGGGTCTCCTGACCCATATTTCAACCGGACAAGGGACGCCGATGAGGCCTGGACCTATCGATGTCTATATGTTCAGTTTGATTGATGAGGACGAGAAGAGCATCCAGCCAGGTAATTTTGAGAGGCATTGGGGCATATTCTACTTCGATGGGGTGCCGAAATATCACCTGGGTGCATCAAGTTCTGGACTGGTACGCGCGAAAGGTGTTCAATATCTGGAGAAGAAGTGGTGTGTGTTCAAGCCTTCGGCAAACGTTGAGGATTCGAAAGTCGCGGACAGTGTAAGTTATGCTTGTGCAAATGCAGACTGCACAAGCCTCGGGTACAAAACTTCTTGTGGAGATCTTGATGCAATGGGGAATGTATCATACGCGTTCAATAACTACTATCAGAAGAACGACCAGGACGACAGGGCCTGCGACTTCAACAACCTTGCGACCATCACAAACAAGAACCCGTCGGATACGGTGTGTAGGTTCCAGATCATGATTCTGACGGAATCTGGCGGAGCTAACTTGAGAGGCTTGGTGGCGCTCTATATTATCGTTCCATTCTACTTGTTGACATTGTTGTGATCTGATCCTCAGTTTTGGATTCCTTTAATGTAGTCTCGTCATTTGCAACTCTCTATCTAGTCTTTGAAACAAAGTGTTTGTATATTGAGATCGGTAGAACTGAAACATTCGTGAGAGATTATATTACAAACTTGATTACATCGACAAATCTCCAATGCCTGCAACTAACTCGTTGATGACCTGCTGTTCTTCTGCAGCCGCTGCACTTGCATGGCCTGTTGGCGCTGGCGACCTGAACGTACTCTTTGCTAGAGCTTTCTTGAACTGCTTTATGTGTTCATCCTCATCGTCGTCGTCTTCCTCAGGTGTCCTGATATCCCACACCTTGAATATGTTCGTGCGCGACTCAATCTCCTGGGAACCGATTTGGACTCTCTCCAACTGCTTGATGAGTTCGTTCTCCTCCTCGTCGTCTTCGTCCGCTGGCTTGATTCTTTCCTTAGAACCAATATAAGCTTCTTCCAGCTGCTTCGGGAGTTCCTCCTCGTCTTCCACCGTTGCCATCTTCGACTCGACCCCTTGTTCAGCTTCAAATTGAGAGTCGATATCCCCGAGGAGCACCTCTCCGATTTCGCTCCAATGCTGGTTGGGCGGGCGAGGGTCTGGTGCGAGGCAGGAATCCGCCCACGCTGCATCCTCGGGCGAGAGCTCCAGCGGCAAGTTCGACTCCTCAATGGATGCAGCAAGGAGCGCGGAGATGTCGTCGGTAGACATGTCTACAGGAATCATGTCATCATAACAATAATAATAGAATTAGAATGGGTACTACAAAATTAGCAGCATAAGTGTACCTATACGATTTTGAGTGGGCATTTCAACGAACAGTTGGTGATCAATCGCGAAAGCAAAATAAAATGAAATAATCGAAAGAGAGGAGATTCTACAAACAAGTTTGTGTCCTTTTGTCTTCTCTAATATTGGCCCGGGTAAACCCTAGCCTTTGGCCCTTTTGTATGTCCAAATTTTTTCAAAACAAGTTTTTAGCGAACTGGTAGAGAACCTACTTGATCAAAATCTTATAGGGTGTTTTGCATATAAGGCCATCTCCAATGAGCCATGCTATGCTTCCAACCAATTTTGGTTGTAAGTTTTACAATCGTCTATGTGGTATTCTTTGGTTGTGGGAGAGAGGGGACCGGGTGGGACAGGAATAGGCGTGAGTATGAAATTTTTTGGAGTAAACTTAGCATTTTCCATCTCCAATAGTCATTTTTGAGTTTCTATTATGTCATAAAAATTCTTTATCTCTCATACCAATTAATATTGTGATTAATTGGGTCCCACACATTAAATTGACTATTTTATTTGTTGTAGTATGATAGAAATGAAGAACCATTGGAGAATATTTTTTGTGTGGAGTCCATTTTTGTTCACCCATCAAAACTAGGTAGGATGTTCACCCCACAGTGAAAAAATGACAAGTGACACAAAGCCACTTTGATGGGTGAACAAAACTAGAGATGGCAATAGGGCGGGTCGGGGCCGGGGATCATACCCTCCATCCCCATATCCGAGTAGTGTTCGATCCCCGTCCACGTCCCCATCCCGGTCGGGTTTAAATTTTTATCTCCATCCCCGCCCCCGTTTAACAATGTACTCCCCGTCACCGTCCCCACCCCATTAACACTTTTGGGATCGGATTTTTCCGTTCCTGCCTCATTAACACTTTTGGGATCGGATTTTTCCGTCCCCGTCTGTCATCCCGTTAATAATTTTTTTCCTGTATATTATAAACTATTTCATTCCAAATTTTTTTTTACAAGACATGTTGATTTAATAAAAATTATATCTAGTGGTAGATAGATCATGAACTCATACAAATGTGTTGCACATATAAGTATAAGTAATCGGGGTCGGAGATTTACTGGGCGGGGAGTACAATACCCATACCTGTCACGCCCCAGAACCAGAATACTGGAGAGCGGGGGCAGACTTAGCCAGCTACGTATAATGAAATGGGATCCACTCCACTATACGGTCACGGCTGTCTAGATATATGAGGGTTTATCTACAAGCCATCAGTCTCTTAAGGTCAATAACAAGCCTAGTGTCTCAATCACAAGCAAGTAAATAGAGTTACAAGATGTAAGATCACCAAATATACAATAGTAAGGCGTCCCAAACATTATATATCCAGCTGATCATGAAGCTAGTCGTTACAAAATGTGAGGACTAGCAAGAGTTTAGTCATACATGATCAACCCTAGGTTGTCAATCATGTTACAGCCCGTAGGCAGGCAGTAAGTAAAAATGTACACGAGCTAACACTGGCTCGGCGGCTAAACGTCTCAAAAGAATAATTTTACAATAAAGTGGGAGAGCCAAAAATAACCCACTCGTTGCCAGGATTTCGTCTAGTGGTCACCATGTGGCAGGAAAACCGGTAGATCCTCTGGAGCTGCTCTAGTATCTGGCCATACAAAACCAGCTGGGTCAGACCCCAGAAAGAGCAAGTGCCACAAAGGAGGCTTCACTTAGGAATTAAAACCAGCAATCAGCACAAGAGTAATAATATATAATAAAAGACGACAATTAAAGAAAAACAGGACAGGTGATATACGATGGGATAACCATGGGACTATTCAGATAACCAGGTTACAACCCGTAAACCAAACAAGGACCGGGGTTGTAACCTTTCGTCTGAACAGAACTTGGATTCTCCCACCATTTATCGACAAGATAAAATAAGGAAACAGTTCATGTGACAATCTTGTACAGAATCAAGGCAAGAATAGACTGGTAAACTTCA
Source organism: Iris pallida (assembly GCA_029216955.1). Classification (NCBI taxonomy): domain Eukaryota; kingdom Viridiplantae; phylum Streptophyta; class Magnoliopsida; order Asparagales; family Iridaceae; genus Iris; species Iris pallida. The sequence goes on along the minus strand of JANAVB010029815.1, from coordinate 7,870,651 downwards.
ACCAACATCTCACGGCCAAGCAATAAGTACGGCTTGATACTTTAACTAACTAGGGTTATCACAGGCCTAGTTACTAGCAAGATGCAGTGAGATTATTCCACAGCCACAAGCCCTGCAGACCATCCAGGCTATCCAGACGCAATTAGGATTGAATTCAAGTGGGTACATCGTCCAGGAAACGCATGTACCCTTAGGTGACTTAGAGTGTGCAACACATGACAGTGTGCTGGAAATGTGCCCTACTCGACGGCAGGCTACAGATCCCAAGTGGGGCGCCCAGATAACGGGATTGCCTGTAGCTGGGAAATCTATTCATGACTACTGGATTATTCTAGTGATTAGCCTTAGTCGATTTCAGTGGGTGCCCCTGACCGTGGTACTCAGGGATCCCCGTCCTAGACATGATGCAAGACAAGACGGGTTCATTTGTACAAGCACAATCGTCCACGGTGTCCAAGTTGTTCAATCTTGTCATGTCGTGTTAGCCGTCGCAACAGCATTTCGAGATCTATCATGTCAGGTTTATCATGTCAAGAGTGCGCCACGGCGGGCCACTATCAAGAATTATCATGCCAAGTTATCATGTCAAATTTGTCAGGTCAAGTTATCATATCAGGAGTGCACCACGGCGGGTCACCATCAAGTCATGTCATTATCAAGGAGGAAAGAAACTTGAGCAATTAAAATAATAATGTAATATAATATATATATTCTTAAAGCCAAGGAGAAACTCTACAACTTTCATGTTGGGAGTGGGAAGAAATTCGGACCACAATTCAGGCAAATAAAACATTTAAACAATCAAAGTGGGACCCATGTGGTCCAAAAGTGGGAGAACAAACATGCGGTCAAAGAGAGTGGGAGGCCACCCGTGCGGCTCCGAAATTATTTAAATGCAATTAGTCAAACATTTAAGGCCAGCAAGCCATATGCGGCTAGCATACAATGGTGCATGCGGCCAAGAGTGGGAGGGACCCCATGCGGCCAGGAAACAATAAGTAGGTCACTATCAAATAAGACAAAAAATAGTGGAACTCTCATTAAATGCAAACTCCCACTTCAGCAAACAAGTCAACTAAAGGAAGCTATGTGGGACCCCCCACAATAAATGCAATAAGAAAAGGTTCACGTGAGCTACCTAATTAATGGTTCACGTGGCCAAAATATTAGATAGTGGGAGAAGGGAGCCTATGCGGCTCACCTTAGATTTCATGCAAATAATAATATTATTAAATGGCCAAAGGCCATGCGGCTCTACATCAAGCAATTAATGCTGTAGACGTCCATGCGGCTCTCTTGTATTAATGCATTTAATATATACATTAATGCATTGGAGAATGCATTCACTATAAACTATTGTACACGTTAAAATCTTGCATGTATTTAGAATGTGCATTAATGCATTGCATGCATATGCGGCTACAATGAGGGCCATATGCGGCCAAATGTCTTGTTCCATGCGGCTAACACATTCAGCATGCTCTTTTGCATGCAAGTAAGCAAAAGCAAGCTAAGTCCATAAACCCATAATATTAGCTAATTAGGCAAATACTTTAATCAAAGCATTAAAGTATGAAATGACAAGTATTAAATTAAGGCATTAAGAGTGAGACAATATCCAAGCCATATGCGGCTCTGTACTCCAAGATGCTTAATCCAAGCACTTAAAGCATAATACATAAAACAGTAGGGACTTAAATGCTTAAAAATGCTTTAATGCCCATTCTGGAACAAAGCCTTGGGTTAATGCTTTAATAAAGCATTAAAGGCTCATTCTGGACAAGACATTAAATAAGGCTTTTAGTAAAACATTTAATGCATTCAAAAAAATATTGAATTAAAGCTTGGATAAGGCTATGCGGCTGAGCAAAGCATTGGACTAATGCTTTGAATGCTATACGGCTGGACAATGCTTCACATACGGCTGGTATTTAGGAGTTACATTAAAAGTATATTAAAATACAATAAAGAAATGCATTGAAGAATGCGTAAAATGCAATTCCCAACTGCTCATGCGGCTGAGCTAAATGTATGTGTTTGAAAAAATGCATTAAATTATTCATAAAAAAAAAATATTGCATGCATTGGTATAACACATTAATATGCATGCGGCTGGAGACCCAGGGCCATGCATTATTTAATGCAACTATTATTTCAAGCTCATGCGGCTGCAACCAAGTGCCACATGCGGCTGACTATTAATATTGCATTAAACAATGTATGCAAACTAAAGACTTGCTAATGCATTCGTAGGCCATGCGGCTGACTGCTAAAAATGCCCATGCGGCTCTGCAAAATCCCATAGGTCAAATTGGACCTAACGAACTTCTCCGCAATCATGGGATCATCAACTTAGCAAAATATGCAAGTTTGATGGATCAAAATCCTGGGAACCCAAAAATACCACAGAGATAGATCTACAAAAATTTAACCATGAAAATAAAAAATGCCAAGAACTAAAGTTGATTAAAAACACATGAGAAAGAAAATGGAACAATAAAAATGGACTTCCTCCATGAAGCAAGGTGCACTTGCCTAAGCTCTCCCTCTCTCCTGGTAGGTGGAGAAGTAAAGATGGAGAAGAAGAAATGAGTAATGAGTAATAATGGAAGAGAGAGAGAGTGGAATAGATATTTATGGTGGGAGTGGTGGTAGGTGGGAGTGGTTCTCCACATAAAACCAAACCAAGCCAAACCCACTAAACCGAACCAAACCAAGCCAATGCAATGCCATGATGAACCATGCTAATAAATAAAAAAAAATATCCAAGGCTAACTAATTATGAAAAACAAAAAATACGAGCTCGAAATACGTACACGTATTCCCAATACGTAATGCGAACCACGGGCATTACAATACCCGGCCTCGAATACAATCGGGGATTTTGTTTAATCCCCATCCCCATTTCTATATCTCCAAACCCGTCCCCGTCGGGAGAAAAAAAGTCGGATCCCTCTCGGGTTTGGGAGAAGTTGTCATCCTTAAACAAAACCACTTACAAAGTGGTTTGTGTGGGATGAAAATGTCATGTGTCATTCTTTTCGCTAGGAGATGAACATCCTATCTAGTTTTGGTGGATGAACAAAAATGGACTCTTTTTTTGTGTGCAATTTATATATAGAAACTCTACCAACTAGAATAGAGATTTTTATAAAGTACAATGACAAGTAGGATAGAAACCCAACTTTATAAATTCCCATTGGAGATGATGTATAGAAATCCTAGTAGAAACTCTCCATTCCTTATCCTACATCATCTCCACATATGGTATAAATTGAGATAAGTTCCTTAAATATAGTATATTTTTAATAAAATCTTCCAAATAGCATAAATCGTCCACTTTGCCCTCCATCATTGTACCAATTTTTCGGCTGGCCCTTTTTCTCTATGGACTCTTACACCTCGTTTGGAATGAAAAAGTAGGATTCCTGTCACATTTCCTTTCCGTTGTTTGGTAAAACAAGAAAACTACCTAGAAAAGGAAAACAAAATATAACAATGTTCCAATAATATTCTTACATTTTAAAATAAATAACATTAATGGTAAAATAAGCAATGACACATTAATGGTAAAGTAAGGCTAATTCTACGGGCACTCCACATTTTACTTGGGACTAGCCCAAAAATTTCCAAATATTTACAAGTTTGCCACTCATATTCTTTGCTTGGGGCTAGCCCACATATGAGTATAAAATCCAACATTTCTTTTGTTGCTCTCTTCTCTCACTTCTCCCTCTTCTCGTCTCCTTCTCTTGCTCTCTTCTTTCCCAAAAAGTTTCTAGGTCACATAAGTAATGCTCAAAATAGTTTGATAAAATAGGTTAGAACAAATTTAGGATTCATGTATGCATCTTTCGAACACGACAAATCACTTTTTTGCATCAAATCCTAACCATAAAATTATTGGCTTTGGCCTACAATCGGTCACAAAAACGACAGAACTGCATGCAGTCTTGCAGTCCTGCAATATAATAGGACTGCATGAAGTCTTGCAGTCTTGCAATACGACAGGACTGCACGCAGTCTTGCAGTCCTGTAATACAGTAGGATTGTGGGACTACTTGTAGTCCATTTTATCAGTCATAAAATATGAAGGACTGCATGAATGTATGCAGTCCTAATATTAACCAGGACTGCATACAATCCTACTGTATTGCAGGACTGTCATACTGCATGCAGTCCTACTGTATTACAGGACTGCAAGACTACATGTAGTCATGTCGTTTTCATGGCTGACTGTAGGCCAAAACCAATGATTCTAGGGTTATAATTTGATGCAAAAAATTAATTTGTCGTGTTCGAAAGATACATACATGAACCCTAAATTTATTCTAACATATTTTATTAAACTATTTTGAGCATTACCAAAGATTCAATAAATTTAAAACGGAAAAAAAAAGCAAAATAGGTCAAAACATATCTAGATTGTGGTGAAGGTTTAGGCTTGTGTGTCATTGCTTGGAATTGGAGGAATGGAGAAAGAATTTAGGGTTTAGGAATTTGGGATTGGAGTTATGGAGAAAAGAAATAGGGTTTAGGTTTTAGGAATGTAGAAGAGAAAGAAATTGATGAAATGAAGTGTTAGAAAGGGTTTTTTTTTTGCGCGCGGGGGGGGGGGGGGGGGGGGGGGGGGGGGGGGGGGGGGAGGGGGAGGGGGGGCTATTCGAGCCAGACCCAAGTAAAATTCGGACTGTCCCTATTAAAATTTCACTTTTATGGGTTGTCCCGTAGTAAAGACTAGAGTGCCCTTAGGATTAGCCTAAAGTAACCTCTCACCTTGAATGCTTGCTATGAATCAATGCTTCTCTTTTCTTTCTTTCTCATTTCTATCTTTAACTTCTCCTCCGTGTCTGTCTTTATTATCTCATTCTCTCCCCCTTTCAAAATCTCTAGATCATTTTCTTCAACCATATTCTTTTAACAAATATGTTGAATTTGTTTGGAGATGATGCAACATACATCAATATCACACATATGTAAGTGAAAAATTAAATGAAAATCTAGATTAAATTTGTAGAAACTTGAATTTGTTTGGAGATATTATCATTTCCTCAAACTAACCACCAAAATTACTTTATAAGAGTATACAAATATTGTTGATGTAATGGTTGAGACCCTCTTCCAAACCCACCATAATCTAAGTGTTTAATTTTGGTAGGAGAGCATTTGGAAAAAAAAAATATAAAAGAGAGAAAAGTTTTGGAGGTTGAATATAGGTCAAGGACAAAACCATATATTAACTAGCTTAACTCTTGGGCGTGGGTTGTGGCCTTGTGGTAGCAACGGGACCCCAACGCGGAAGGCGCAGGTTCGAATCTTCCCTTGTCATTTGTCAATCCGAAGAAAATGACACCTCAATCAAATCTTGGATAGGGTTAAAATAATTCAACATGTGTGGTGGGGAAAGCATAACTTTATTTTCTACTGATTTGGGAGACTTATCAGCATAGTCACATAGAATAATTTGAATTATTCGTGAATACTTACTTGGGTAAAGTGCAAAAACCCCTCGTTAAATATGTGTCTTTTGCACTAAAAGACCCCATGCTCTTAAAATACCCAAAAATTTGAAATATGCTCATTTTGCCCCCAATTGACAATTTTACCCCTCCCCCCCCCCCTCTTTCTTCGGCTGTGTTCGCCGACGACGGAGGCAGAGGGGGGGGGGGTCGGGGGGGAGGGGGAAGGGGCGGGCGGAGGGGGGGAGGCGGGGTCGGGGGGCGCTCGCCGGCGAGGAGGAGCAGGGGGTCGGGGCCGGCGAGGAAGCAGGAGGGGGGTCGGGGCCGGCGAGGGAGCGGGGGGGGGGGGGGGGGTCGGGGCCGGCGACGGAGCAGGGGGGTGTCGGGGCCGGCGACGGAGCAGGGGCGGTCGGGGCCGGCGAAGGAGGAGGAGAGGGGGTGGGGGTCGGGGCCGGCGAGGGAGGAGGAGGGGGTGGGTCGGGGGGGGGGCGCTCGCCGGCGAGGAGGGTGGGGCTGGGGGCTCGCCGGCGAGGGGGGGGATCGGGGGGGAGAGGGGTCGGGGGGGCTGGGGGATCGAGGGGGGGGGGGGGTCGGGGGGGGGGGGGGGGGCGGGGGATCGCCGGCGCCGCCGGGGGGGGGGAGGGGTTAGAGGGGGACAGGGGTAGTTTAGGTATAAAATTTTTAAATTTTGGCTGGAGGGGTCTAAACGAACGAACTTGTTATCTAAGGAGGGGTAAATTGCCAAAAAATTCTAAAAGGTCTTTTAGTGCAAAAGGCGTATATTTAACGAAGGGTTTTTTGCACTTTACCCATACTTACTTAGTCGAACTCACTACTCACTAGCAAATAATTCATAGACTCAAAAGTAGTTTGCCATATTCACTAAATATGTGAATGAAATACAAACTTTAAAAAATATTCGTAAAATAAAACATGAACTTTGTAAAATTATTCACAAATAAAATGTAAACCTATTTTGAAGATTTAATGTCTCCGATGGTTTTACTCAGAGTTTTAAACGTCAGTTTTGAACTTTAGGTTTTGTCAACGTGTCATAAGGACATGTTAACACACTGAAAAATATGCATTTTATATCAATATTTTCACCGACATATTTATCAAAACATGTTTTCTACTTATCAACATACATTTTATGTGAAAGTGGTACATTGATAAATGTACTGATGAAAGAACCAATATAAAATGCACATTTGTTAATATGTTATCACGTGCCCTTAGGGCACGTGTTAACAAAACCTTTCAACTTCTAGCGGACAAGTTTGATGAACATTATATTATTGAAAAATGGAAGAAATTTAGTAAGTACCAGTTTTGGTAAATATTACTAGTCAGTTGTTTAATGGAAAAAAAAAAAAAAAAGGCAGGGCAATTGTTTAATGGAAAAATGGAGAAATTTAATAATTATCGAACTTGTCTGTCTCTTGTGGTCAACAAGAAAAGGTATAATCTAGACGGACGATCTCGGGATCGTGTCGAGGGAAAGACGTGGACAGTGGATCCAAATGACATACAACGTAGTCGGGCATCTCCAGAAAAAAAAAAAAAAGCAGGACAATCGGCCATTAAGGACTTATATATTAATAAGTAGGAGTTTTTACGTTAATTCCTTAAGCTATACTAGGGGTCGGGGCACATGCGTTTTGTGTGAAATTTTCGGTGAGACAAGAACATGGGAACATGGAGAGAGGTGGATAATCATTTTTTTATCTATAAATAATAACGTTCTTAAGCAGAAAAATATTACACCAAAAAAATTAGTGACACTCATGTTATTTGGGTTATTTATTTTCAAGTAGGTCCATGCTTATCATTCTTTCAAATTGCACAGTTTCAAAATGGTTAAAGACTTATATTAAAATTAATTAGCAGGACTTGTATATTCTAACTTATGTGAACTTTTACCGAAATTGTCGAATATTTTGTTCCAACTTTTCAACCTAATTATTTATTTATTTATTATTTGTTTGAAACTGCGAAACACATTTATTAATCAACTGGAATAGACCTACTAACATAAGAGGAACACTCCTTTTCTAATTCCTAATTAATGTGATCAGGAAGAGACAACATAATAGAATGGGATACGAGAGAAAATACTCGGCTAAGAGATGGGCAACATTATTGCCCGTTTATTCTCACGAAGCTGAACTCTGGTGGTTTGATTTTCTCCATGTCTTGGAAGATGATTAGTTCCAACTCCCTCTCTCTAAGTGGGTTTGTGCCATCGCACGAAGCCGGTAATGAGCAAGTCTTCGCTGCGAGGAATCTTCCAGACGAATCTCTAGCAACGGCCGCCGCAGCGACGAATGAAGAAGCGGTTGCGCCGTCAATGTTCCCTCCGGAGGGGGAACCCACATCCCCGCGTTAGCCGAACGGTAGCCTTGCGTCTCCTGAAGTTTGTCCTCTAGACCGTCCCGATACTCGGTATACAACATGTGAGCTTGGGATGCAATCCTCACCGGTATAGGAGTAATACGACGGAAGACGCAATCCCCCTTGGCTTTCCATATGGCCCAGATAATGGCTGCCCCCATGTTGGAGTGGGTGGAGTTCCCAACCTATGTGGAGAAGACCCCGGAGTGCGACGAGCGCCGTTCGTGTGTCGAAGAAGCTCGGGAAGTAGGCGACGCGGAGTCGCTGCTGCTGTTGCTCTCCATGGGAGGTTCTGGAACAGGGGATCCGAGTTCGGGCCGAACTCGGTCCCTTGGCGAGTTCGGGCCGAACTCGGTCTGGCTCCTCCAGAATGTTGGCGTGAGGTTCTGTTTGCTCGACACAGAGTTCTGGCCGAACTCTGTGTCGTCGGGGGCTGAAGCGAATTTTAGGATGAGTTTTCATCATTGGATCTAATCCAACGGTTCAGGTTTGCTGCGGGATTAGGGAGTTATATTGGGATTTCCCAACCCTAATTCACAACGCATCATTATCGCAAAGGCAACACAACTTTGAGAGAGGAAGGAGGCAAGAGTGCCATTGCAACTTCGGAGAAGAAGATGGAGGATTGAAGGTCGCTATTCGAAGGAGATCGTGTTCGGATAATTTCTACTCGTCGTTCTCGCTCTTCGTAGCCTTGTAATCATTGTTCTTATCTCTGAGTGTTGTGGGGATCCGATTTGGATCGGGAGGAGTTTATAGAGGGTGTAATTCTTCTATTTCATTAGTGGAGGCTTCTCAGGGTTGGACTCCGATCGTCCTATGGTTTTTTCCCGCAAGGATTTTCTACGTCAAAAATTCTCTGTGTCTGCGTGGATTGTTTTGTGTGTTTGTTTTTGGGTTCGTGCGTTGTATTGCTCGGTCCTCTCGCAGGTACTCTCCGGTTTGGGGAAAGATTTTTGCGTTTCTTTCCCAACAGAGTGGTATCAGAGCCAGGTTCTGAAATTCAGAAGGAGTGTCAGTAGTTGACAGAGAAACCAGAGAGGAGAGATGGACGCGAAGCCGGTGCGCATGGTGAATCTGAACGGCACAAACTATCACTATTGGCGGAGCAAGATGAAAGATTTGCTGTTTGTCAAGAAGCTGCATCTACCCGTGTTTGCATCCGAGAAGCCCAGTGATAAATCCGAGGAGGACTGGACATTCGAGCATATACAGGTGTGTGGGTACATACGGCAGTTTGTGGACGAGAACGTGTACAATCACGTTGCCAATATTGAGCACGCGAAGACGTTGTGGGATAAGCTGGAGTCTTTGTACGCGAAGAAGACCGGGGTAAACAAGCTATTCCTGATCCGGACGATGATGGGTCTGCGGTACAAAGATGGGGCGTCTATTTTGGATCACTTGAGTGAGTTCCAGGGCGTGGTTGACCAGCTATCTTCTATGGGAGTCAAATTCGACGACGAAGTTCAGGGACTGTGGCTGCTGTGTACTTTGCCAGACTCGTGGGAGACCGTGCGAGTATCTATGATCGCTTCTGCTCCAGAGGGCGTGGTCAGTCTGGAGTTTGCCAAGAGCGGGGTGTTGAATGAAGAGATGCGGAGACGTTCTCAGGGCAGTTCATCCACATCCCACCACTCAGAGGCACTTGTTTCAGAGAGCCACGGAAGGGGCAAAAGCAGGGGTCCAGGTGGTGGCAGAGACAAGAGCAGGAGGAAGTCCAAGGGTCGTTACAAGGACTCAGAGTGTTACCATTGCGATAAGAAGGGCCATATCAAGCGGAATTGTTTCGCTTGGAAGAGAGAGAAGAAGGGCGACAAGGGGAAGCAAGAAGAGAACACTACAGCGGCGGCCTCGGTGCATGGAGGCGATGTGATCGTCGTAGATAATGAGGTCATTACTAACCTCGCCTGCGACGATAATTCTTGGCTGGTGGACTCAGGGGCTTCAGCACATGTATCTCACAATAGGGCACTGTTTGCCACTTACACGACAGGAGACTGTGGCGTGTTGAAGATGGGCAACGGAGATGTGTCGAAGGCGGTTGCCGTTGGAGATGTGCATTTGAGAACGAAGACGGGTGCGGTTCTTGTTCTCAAGGATGTTCGTCATGTCCCTGATATCCGTTTCAACCTGGTGTCGGTTGGAAGGTTGGATGACGAGGGATTCTTCAGTCTCTTCGGGAACAGTCAGTGGAAGCTTTCCAGAGGTTCGATGGTGATTGCCAGAGGAAGCAAGAAGTCCGGTCTCTACTATATGGAGGGGAGCGCAGAGGGGGCACAGGAGGTGAACGCAGTCAGTGATGCGTCTACCGAGTTATGGCACAGACGGCTCGGCCATATCAGCGAGAAGGGGATGAGCTACTTGGTGAACATGAAAGTGATTCCGGGGCTCAAGTCTACAAAGTTGGAGAAGTGCACGCACTGTTTAGCTGGAAAGCAAAATAGGGTATCTTTCCAAAGTCACCCAAGTTCAAGGAAGCCGGCGTTGCTCGAGTTGATTCACTCGGATGTCTGCGGTCCTATGAAGGTAAAATCTCTTGGTGGTGCTTCTTACTTTGTAACCTTTATTGATGACTGTTCCAGGAAGGTTTGGGTCTATGCCTTAAAGACCAAGGATCAGGTGCTGCCTACTTTCAAGGAGTTTCAGGCCTCTGTTGAAAGGAAGACGGGCAAGAAGTTGTTGTGTATTCGGTCCGACAATGGCGGCGAATACATCGGTCCCTTTGATGCGTATTGCAGAGAGCAAGGGATACGACACCAGAAGACTCCGCCAAAGACACCTCAGCTCAATGGTGTAGCGGAGCGCATGAACAGGACACTGATGGAGAGGGTGCGGTGTTTGCTGTCAGAAGCAAACTTGCTGGGCAGTTATTGGGGTGAGGCTCTTCTCACAGCTGCTTATATTATTAATTTATCTCCTAGTGCTCCTTTGCAGGGTGATGTGCCTGATAAAGTATGGTACGGCAAAGAGCCGTCATACAATCACCTGCGAGCGTTTGGTTGTAAAGCCTTCGTGCATGTACCGAAGGACGAGAGGACTAAACTTGAGCCGAAGACGAGGCGATGCATCTTTGTCGGCTACGGTCGGGATGAGTTTGGCTATAGACTCTACGACCCAGTGGATGGAAAGCTCTACAGAAGCAGGGACGTGGTGTTCGTCGAGGATCAGACCATGACCAACACTCAGGATTCCGAGACGCCTTCTGAGACTGAGGAATTGCCTGAGTTAGAGTCATTTCGCTTCGAGCAGTTTCCAGAGGACATCGCAGAGGATCCAGTTATGGGGGAGCCGGTACATGGAGTTGCTTCCAACCTTGATCATCAGCCTGCTGATGGTGGTCAGGATGTCCCTCAGGAGGATGAGCATGCCGGAGAGGTAGTTCCTGAAGGGGAGGAGGCTGTCGGTATACAGCCAGCACCAGTGGCTCCACTGAGAATGAGTGACAGGGATCGTCGACCATCTACGAGATACTCACCAGATGAGTATGTGCTATTGACTGACGGGAGAGAGCCCGAAAGTTTTGCAGAGGCTATGGAAGACGAACACAGGCAGGAGTGGATGGTGGCTATGCAGGAGGAGATGAGTTCCTTGCACACCAATTCCACTTATGATCTGGTGCGGTTGCCAAAGGGCAAGAAGGCTTTGAAGAATCGATGGTTGTTCAGAGTGAAGCAGACGGATGATGCTACTCGCCCTCGATACAAAGCGAGGCTGGTAGTCAAAGGCTACGGTTAGCGGAAAGGCGTGGATTATGATGAGATCTCTTCGCCTGTCGTCAAGCATTCGTCTATTCGGGTGGTGCTAGCATTAGCAGCCAGTCTCGACTTGGAGGTCGAGCAGATGGACATGAAGACGGCATTCCTCCACGGTGATCTTGAGGAGGAGTTGTACATGGAGCAGCCGGAGGGATTCTGTGAGAAGGGCAAGTCACATTTGGTCTGTCGGTTGAGGAAGAGCTTGTATGGGCTGAAGCAGGCTCCGAGGCAGTGGTACAGGAAGTTCGAGTCGTTTATGGGGGAGCATGGTTATGCACGGACGACGTCGGACCATTGTGCATTTGTGAGGTATTTTGTCGATGATGATTTCATCATTTTATTGCTCTATGTTGATGATATGCTATTAGTGGGTCAGAATGCCACTAGGATAGCGGAGTTGAAGCGCCAGCTGGGCGCAACCTTCTCTATAAAGGATTTGGGCGCAACGAAGACTATTCTTGGGATGGAGATCAGCCGAGAGAGAGAGTCCAAGCTGCTACACTTGTCCCAAAAGAAGTACATTCACCGGGTACTTCAGCGTTTCGGGATGGACGGGTCGAAGAAAGTGAGTTCCCCCCTCGCGGCTCACTTTAAGTTCACTGAGGAGCAGTATCCATCTACCGAGGACGAAAAGGAAGATATGGAGCGGGTTCCATATGCTTCAGCTGTGGGGAGCCTTATGTATGCTATGGTGTGTACGAGGCCAGATATCGCTCATGCAGTTGGTACGGTTAGCAGGTATCTTTCAAATCCTGGAAGGGTACATTGGAGTGCGGTCAAGTGGATTCTACGTTATCTTCATGGCACTGCTGGTTGGAGACTTTCCTTTGGTGGTGACGAGCCGAAGCTGGTTGGGTATACCGACGCTGATATGGCTGGAGATGTAGACACGAGGCGATCGACTTCGGGCTACGTGATGATGTTTGCGGGAGGAGCGGTGTCGTGGCAGTCGCGGTTGCAGAAGTGTGTTACCTTGTCGACGACAGAGGCAGAGTACATTGCGGCGACGGAGGCTTGTAAGGAGCTGTTGTGGATGAAGAAGCTGTTGCAGGAAATGGGACTGAAGCAAGAGCAGTATACTTTGCTTTGCGACAGTCAGAGTGCTATCCACCTTGTGAAGAATCAGACGTTTCATAGCCGGTCCAAGCACATCGAGACTCGGTATTATTGGATACGGGATGTGGTTGAGAAGAAGGACGCGGAGCTTGAGAAGGTCCATACAGATGACAACGGAGCTGATATGTTCACGAAGATTCCACCAAGGGAGAAGTTTGAGTACTGCAGGCAGGTCGTCGGGATGACGACATCCTCCCCATAGTTATGAAGGGGGAGATTTGTTGGAGTGGGTGGGGTTCCCAACCTATGTGGAGAAGACCTCGGAGTGCGACGAGCGCCGTTCGTGTGTCGAAGAAGCTCGGGAAGTAGGCGACGCGGAGTCGCTGCTGCTGTTGCTCTCCATGGGAGGTTCTGGAACAGGGGATCCGAGTTCGGGCCGAACTCGGTCCCATGGCAAGTTCGGGCCGAACTCGGTCTGGCTCCTCCAGAATGTTGGCGTAAGGTTCTGTTTGCTCGACACAGAGTTCTGGCCGAACTCTGTGTCGTCGGGGGTTGAAACAGATTTTAGGATGAGTTTTCATCATTGGATCTAATCTAACGGTTCAGGTTTGCTGCGGGATTAGGGAGTTATATTGGGATTTCCCAACCCTAATTCACAACGCATCATTATCGCAAAGGCAACACAACTTTGAGAGAGGAAGGAGGCAAGAGTGCCATTGCAACTTCGGAGAAGAAGACGGAGGATTGAAGGTCGCTATTCGAAGGAGATCGTGTTCGGGTAATTTCTACTCGTCGTTCTCGCTCTTCGTAGCCTTGTAATCATTGTTCTTATCTCTGAGTGTTGTGGGGATCCGATTTGGATCGGGAGGAGTTTGTAGAGGGTGTAATTCTTCTATTCTATTAGTGGAGGCTTCTCAGGGTTGGACTCCGATCGTCCCGTGGTTTTTTTCCGCAAGGGTTTTCCACGTCAAAAATTCTCTGTGTCTGCGTGGATTGTTTTGTGTGTTTGTTTTTGGGTTCGTGCGTTGTATTGCTCGGTCCTCTCGCAGGTACTCTCCAGTTTGGGAAAAGATTTCCGCATTTCTTTCCCAACACCCCATACAGAAAGCTTCATCGGCCTGCAGGTCCAGTAGCCAGGTCTCAATCAGCGAACGGATGCTCGAGTGATAGTCCGTCCTCAGCCCAATGGGACTAATGAACCAGTAGGGATCCTCCTTTGGATGGATATCAACAGGGGTAGAGCCTTGTTCAAGAGGCGCCAAATAAAAGTTTGAATCCGTGGGGATTGATGCTTTACTTTTCGTAAGTTGCGCCATATGGGATTCGATGTGGAAGAGGAAGAACGTGAAGGCTGTTGTCTGCGGATGGATTCGTATAACGATTTTGTTATGAATACTCCATTTGTAGAGCTCGTCCAAATAAGCTCATCTTGGCCTTCGCCTTCTGTGAGAGCTATGTTCAGGATGGCTCTGACCTCTAATGGCGTGAATAATGACCCGATGAGGGGAATGTTCCATGTCATGTCGGGGACATTCACGAGTTCATGGACAATTCTGGAAACCTGATGATGGATAGGGGTCGACGCAAGTCTGTAACCCGCTAGCTTTGGTATCCAAGGTTCTTTGTAGATATCGATCCCCCCTTCTAATTTTCCAGCAAATATTGTTCGTCATAGAATCCCGTATGCCTAGGACGCTCTTCCAAGTTGGTGATGCTCGATGGGGTATAGTGGCCTGCCAAATCGATTTGTTCTGGAGATAGATTCCACGGAGGAGTCTCATCCATGGAAGATGAGGTTGCTCAAGGAGTCTCCATAGCAATTTGCCCACTAAAGCATCGTTCACCCAATCTAGGTGTCTGAAACCGAGACCCCCCCCACCCCACCCCACCCACCCCTCATGCTTCAGCTTGATGAATATCTCCCAAGGAAGGAAATGCATTCTTCTCTCCGAGCTATCGTGACCCCACCAAAAGTCGCATTGCAATCGACTCAGTTTGTTTGTGACAAAGGTAGGGATCTTGTAGACAGGCATAGAGTATGTGGGGATCGAGCCTAGAGTGGATCTGATGAGTATCGATCGGCCTGCGTGCGATAGGGCTTTTGTTTTCCACCCCTTGAGCCTTGAGTTGCATGTCACGAGTAAGCTGTCGAATGAGGAGATCCAACTCTTGGGTAGGAGAATGGGGTACCCCAGATACTTGTCTGACTTGTCCATGGCAGAGAGCTGAAGCTTGGCAGCAAGCAGACGTCGGTCTACGGTGGGAACCATCATACTGAAATATCTATTCTACTATATAATAGGAAAACTTAGATGGTGAAACTTTTGAATTCCAAAAATATCCTTACATACTTATACTAATTAAAAGTAGTTCATCTATTCTATTATATATGGTAAAACTTTTAAATTCCAAAAATACCCTTACATACTTATCTATTCTACTATATAATAGGAAAACTTAGATGGTGAAACTTTTGAATTCCAAAAATATCCTTACATATTTATACTAATTAAAAATTGTTCATTAATTTTAATAAGGACAACTTAGTAATTAGGAAGACTACCCTTTGGTCTTCCTAAACTAATTAAAAAATATTAAAATACGTGCAAGGCACGTGCACATATGCTAGTATGCTTAACTTCCCAAAGTTAATCTTCTGACCCGAGTGTGCTTCGAATACATTGAGAATCGATTGAATCGTGCCTAGTTCGGATTTGGTAGCCTACCCAAAGATTAGAAGATCATCAGCAAAAAGGAGATGAGTGATGGACGGGCATACCGATTGATGCGGATTCCTCTGAGAGCTTCGATCTTTCGTAATGAAGGAACAAGCGAGATAGTGTATTCGCACACAGAATGAAGATGAATGGTGACATAAGGCAGCATTGACGTATCCCGCGTCTTGGGTGGAAGTAGCCGTCGGGGGCACCATTCATCAGTAGGGAGTATGACGAAGAAGAAATACATTCCATGATCAGTTGATTGGTGTGTCCGACTATGCCAAATCCCTGGAGGGTCTTCTTGATAAATCCCCAGTCAAGTCTATCATATGCTTTGGCCATGTCAATTTTGAGAGCGAAGGAGTTTTTCTTGCTTGGAGATGATTTCATTGTGTGAAAAAGTTCATGAGCAATGATGATATTATCCGAGATGTGTCTTCCTGGGACGACGAAAGCACTGTGTGACAAAGAGACCAGTTTATCCATCAGCGGGTGTAGCCGGGAAGTAATGGCTTTGGATATGAGTTTATAGGAGACGTTACAAAGGGAGATGGGACGATAATCCGTCGGGTGTGCCAGAGTAAGGGTCTTAGGGATGAGCACCAGATTGGTATGATTTATGTTAGCTAGCAACTGACCTTTGCTAAAGAAGTTTTGGATGGTGTCGCACAGATCTTTGCCAACAATGTCCCAGTTCTTTTGGTAGAAGACATCAGGGATTCCGTCCGGTCCTGGGGCCTTTAGAGGTCCCATGATGTTCAGAATTTGTCTGATCTCCTCCTAGCTCGGGATTTGGCCTAGCAGTTCATTTTCTTCAAGGGAGAACCGTGAAGTTGGTTCGGGATTAATGGAGTGGTCCGAAGATGAGGTTTCTGTAACGCCTAGGATTTTTTCGAAGTTTAATGCAGCGAATCTCATTCCTCCTCTTTCTAGTCAAGGCTTTGGTATGGAAGTATTTAGTACTTTCGTCCCCTTCTGCAATCCATTGGCAGCGAGAACGTTGTCGCCAATAGGTCTCCTCTAATAATAAAAGAAGTTCGCTGAGTTCGGAGGAAATATGCTTCTCGTTTCTGAGTGAACGAGTAGTGATGCAACCTGCTTGGATGGAGAGGAGCTGCCTTTGGAGGTTGTCGATACGGTTCCTTATATTGCCAAACTTGCGCCGACCCCATTGATGGAGCTTACCGAGCGTTGAATGCAGCTTCTGGAGGAGAGGTCTATTTGTGACTGATGAATCCTCCTACCAGAACTTAGAGAGAGTATCAGAGAACGACTCACACTTCATCCAATAAGCTTCAAATCTGATGGGTCTTTTCATTTGCCGGAAATTGTTATTAGTATTCAGCAAGATCGGAGCATGGTCACTGCTAACTCGGGGAAGGGTGGAGACCGTGGAATGTGGAAATGTATTACACCAGTCCGCATCAGCGAGGGCTCTATTGAGTCGTTCTCTGATATGGTGGTTCGGAGAGCGGCCATTAGTCTGTATGAACGAATCGTAAAGCGCAATACTCTAGAGGAGGGGTGAATAGAGTAGGCAGCGGAATATTGCTAATTTAAAAAGTTAGCAGCAAGATCACAGACAAGTAAATAAATATAAAAGCAGATATCAGAAAGCAAACGCAAAGACGGCGATGTATACCGGTGTCCCTCCTGTGAGGACTATTCCAGTCGGAAGAACTCTAGCTTCCAGTTGAATCCACTATTGAAAAATACCACAAGTTTTCATACGAAGTTCTTGCAACTTCTACAAACGCAAACTTTGATCCGAAGTACTCGACCAACTTCAGTTGTGAAGTGTCTTTCTTCAATCAAGCCTCTGATTACAATCGCTCTAAAGCTTCTAGATCGTATCGCACTGGCAAATCGACTAGAGGATTGTAACTGGCTTGGGATTTGAAAATTAAAGCTTAGAACACTTTGGAAGAGAGCAGTAGGCTTTAGAGAGAATAGATGAAAGTGAATGAGTGAATTGAAATGATCGAAATCCTTCTCTATTTATAGTTTTTTCAAAGGCAGAACTCTGTCAGAATTCGGACAGAACTCTATGAGAAAATCTCGGCAAAATCCGTAACTACTGGAGGACCAAGTTCAAAAAGCAACGTTCACTAATCGAACTCTGACCGAACTCTGGCTGAACTCGGACCGAATTCTATCAAGGTTTTGTTAGGTTTTTGCAAAAAATAATTTTTGGGATTTTTGAAATTGTTTTAAGCAGTTAGGAGCTTTTTGTAAATAGGGGATTTTTTAAAATATGAGATATTTTGAAAATATTTTTAGGGTAGCCTATTTGCCAGTACGACTCGGTGTACAATGTATTCCTAGACTCAAGAAATGTGAAAAATACATTCTATAAAGGAAATACAGACTCGAGTGGCAAACACAGCTTCGGTCTTGAACAGAATGGTATGTAGCAGTTCTCTGGCAGTGTCTAAGAGTCCAAATAAACTTGAGTAGCCTTATATCGAGACAGAGTTTGATCAATTATTAAAATCAGGTTTAACCATGATCAATGGGCCAACAATCTCCCTTATTTTGATAATTGACAAACCTTGACCGATATAACATCTTGATCAATAAGATTTGAAAGATAATCCAAATTGTACTGTATCCTGAAAAAAAATGTTCATGTATAAGATGTTAGATCTTATTTCTTCTCCGTTGTCACTTAGCAAAATAATTGCAAAGAGAGAAAGCTTCCCCGCAATTTATGTATAAGGAACAATCAGTGAAGAAATACAAATATAATATATAAAAAATAAGCATTTCACAGGCAGTTTATATCGAAGCATAAAGAGATAGTGCTATAACAAGAAATAGATGCTAAACTGAAATAAAATATGCTAAGCAAAGCATAAAAAGATGTTCACCATACATCAGCTTAGTCAATCACAATCTCAGTGCAAAATAAACGAAAAGATAGAGTACTAATAATATCTTGAAATGTCGGAGCATTTCCAAGTAAACATAAATATAACAAAATCTAAAAAAGTAACATCTGGACAAAATACAATACGTCTAGATCACAAATCCTCTGAATCATCATCATCATCAGCTCAGCAGTGCCAGCACGGCCACCATGTCCGGATGGACCAGCTCCAAAAGTGCCAGCTCCAGAATGGTGTGGAGTAGCACCAGAACCACGGTACCAGTCATATGCGTTTTCGGGCTGAAAGAGTGTGTAACGCCTCATCCTCATAGCGGTAGCCGGAGACAGCTGGATCTCTGGAAAGAGAACTGGCAGAATGTCCACTCTGGGCAAAACGGAGATCGGCAAAAGAGTTTGCGACTGTCTGGAACTGACTCACATCACGGAACTCACGTTCCCTGGATGTGTCAGTGATGAATGTTCGCAGATCAGAGAGATGATGAATACCCTCAAAGGACATAGGGTAAGCCTGAGGAGGTGGAGCAGGAGCAGTAGAAGGTGCAGGAGGTGCAGCTGCGCTGCGACGTGACAGCTGGGCTCAGGGTCCAGAGCACAAGTGGAAAGATCAACATCAAAATACTGAAAGATACATGCGATGAACATCGCATAAGAGAGATTTTGATCTCTTCCGCGACAACGTCCCATCATCTAAAGGACAGTCTTGGGAACCGAAAATCATTGATGATATGATAGAGGACAGACAGTTCAAGATTTGTAACATCATCTTTTGAAGTCGATTTAGGAAGAAAAGTGGAATAGATGATGTGATGCAACTCATAGTTAAATAAGTTCAAGTTTGCAGCCTTGAACTTTCTAGAACGAACACGGGCAGGTGCACAAAGGTCGTTCTTGAAACTGATAAGAGTCGTGCCATCGGAGAAATCGAACTCAGTGATATCATCAAGAGGGGCACCTTCGTTAGGAATACCAAAGATTTTCGCTAAGATGGTATCATCGAACTCGATGTTGATACCGCCGACACGAGTTCTAACAGAGAAAGTGTCTAAAATAAAGTTGCAGTAGAACAATCTAAGGGCATTAGTAGCTATAGGGTATTTGAGGGTAACAAGTCGGTGTAACCCTAATGCCTCAAACAATGGATGGTGATCAGAAAACACAGTCCACTTAATCGGGGCTCCAGTGCATATGTTACGCATGGCAAAGTCAGCATACCATAACAATGAGTGATCATGAGTTTCAAAAAAAAACTCATTAAACGCACCGTCGGCCGATTGGACCGGAAAAAGAGGGAATCCTCTGGTGGATTCGAAGACGATGCCTCTTCACTGGCATTTGTCTTCTTCCTCTTGGATAGAGTAAATCCCTTAGACATTTTCTCCCAAAATTGAATTGAAACTAATTAATTGAAAGAGTTAGAAGGAGAATGTTATACCTTCCGAGAATTGAGTATGTGGTAGAGATAGAGATTCTTCGCACGAATCCAAATTTTGGATTGAAATCTCCAAGTAGAATGGAAGTAATGGGTTGGAGAGTTTCTAGGGTTTGAAGAGGGCTCGGGCGGCAGCTGCTGTTTGAAAGAGGAGTTTGGAAGAGATGAAGAGAAGGGGGCCTCGGGTTCTGACTTAAAAGTATATACCACCAATAGAACTCTGGCCGAACTCGGGCCGAGTTCGCTTAGGGTTCTTTTGATGAATTTTTTCTAAAAAAATTTGCAGGCCACATTCTTTTCATCATCCCCTTTCAATTATTTAATACCAAGTTCAGTAATTTTAAATTTTAATTAATATAATTAATATTATTTTACAAATTAAATTTCGTTACACAGCGACTGTTTCAGATTAGCTGTAGGGGTACTGTTCCAGCTAACGAGAGTTCACCGGAGAATAATTAAATACCACTTCGCTTCGACCGTAGTCGTGGTGACAGACAGACCCTTTGTTGGCTTGTCTCAAAAACAGTTTTTGAGTATTAAAAAATAATTGATAAAATAAAATTAATTAATATTATTGATATCTAAAATTACTAATTCTCGACGTAAATAATTGAAGCGATCTTCCACTAAAAGTTTTGTAAATATATTAGCTAATTGATTCTCTATGTCTATGTATATAAGGTTTATATCTCCATTTTGTTGATGATCTTTAAGAAAATAATGTCGAATCTCGATATGCTTAGTACAAGAGTGACATACTGAATTCTTAGTCAAATTAATAGTACTAGTGTTGTCATAGAAAATGGATATGTGTGTGTATAGTAAACCAAAGTCTTCTAAGGTTTGCTTCATCCACAAAATTTATGCACAACAACGTCCCGCAACGATATATTCAGCCTCAGTCGTTGACAATGCGACAGAATTTTGTTTCTTGCTAAACCAAGAGACTAGAGCTTTGCCTAGGAAATGACATGTACCGCTGGTACTTTTTCTATCTACTTTGCATCCAACAAAATTAGCATCCGAATAACCGGTTAGGTCAAACGACGTAGTTTTGGGATACCATAAGCCAATAGAGGAAGTCCCTTTAAGGTATCGGAAGATATGCTTAACCGCACACAAATGTGATTCCTTAGGGTTGGCTTGAAAATGTGCATACAAGCAAACACTAAACATTATATCAGGTCGACTAGCAGTTAAATAAAGTAAACTACCATTCATACCTCGATACTTACGTATGTCGACTAGTTTGCCTTGTTCATCAATATCAAGCTTAGTTGAAGTTGCCATCGGAGTGCCAAGTAGTTTGACTGCTTCCAGATCGAACTTCTTTAATAAATCTTTTGAATACTTGGCTTGATTAATGAACGTCCCATTGTTGGTTTGTTTTATTTACAGTCCGAGAAAGAATTTTAGTTCTTCCATCATTCTCATCTCAAACTCATTCTGCATGCACTTTGAAAATTCTTGGCAAAGAGATTTATCAGCAGATCCAAAAATAATATCATCTACATAAATTTGAATTAAAATAAGATTGCCATTAAAAGATTTTATAAACAGTATAGTATCAACTTTCCCTTTTATAAAACCATTGTCAAGTAGAAAAGAGCTTAGACGATCATACCAAGCACGAGGGGCTTGTTTCAAACCGTATAAGGCTTTCTTCAACTTGAAAACATAATCAGGATTTTAAAATCAGAAAAACCTAGAGGTTGAGCTACATAAACTTCTTCTTTTATAAAACCGTTCAAAAATGTACTTTTGACATCCATTTGAAATAATTTAAAGTTATGAAAACATGCAAATGCACATAGCATGCGAATGGATTCTAATATCGCAACTGGGCATAAGTTTTATCGTAGTTGATACCTTCTTCTTGATTGTATCCTTGAGCTACGAGTCGAGCCTTATTATGAGTCACTAAACCATTCTTATTCAGCTTATTTCGGAATACCCAGCGGGTGCCAATGACCGGATGATCAATGGACTTGGGAACAAGTTCCCAAACTTGGTTCCGTTCAAATTGGTTCAATTTCTCTTGCATAGCATCTAACCAAGAATTATCACTACATGTTTCTTTAATATTTTTGGGTTCAAGCTGTGAAATAAAAGTAAAACAGGAAGCTATATCTTTACTAGAGGAACGAGTACTTACACCCCTGGTAATCTCACCAATTATCAAGTCCTTGGGATGGTCTGCCAAAAATCTTATTTCTTTTGGCATATGCTCTGGATTGCTGGTTTCGACTTCTGGTTCTGTACGTGATTTGCTTGGAGAATCAGCTGGTGCTTTGTGTGAAGGTTCTACAGGAGCTATACTTGGTGTACTTATGTCTTCATCATCATCATCGACTGAGTGTTGATTGAGTTCGTCAAATGTAACATTTATCGATTCTTCGATGATCATGGTTCTCTTGTTGAAGACTTTGTACCCTTTGCTTTTTGCCGCATAACCTAAAAAGATACCTTCATCGGCCTTTTCGTCAAATTTACTCAGATTGTCTTTAGTGTTAAGAATAAAGCATTTACAACCAAATATTTTGAAATAAGAAACAGAGGGAGTTCTATCAAACCATAGCTCATTGGGAATCTTCTTCGATATATGTCGAATTAGAACCCTATTGAGAACATAGCACGCTGTATTGACAGCTTCAGCCCATAGGTATTTAGGTAGACTAAACTGGTTTAACATAACTCTAGCCATTTTGGATAGAGTCCTATGTTTACATTCCACAACTCCATTTTATTGTGGAGTCCTAAGGCAAGAGAACTCATGCAAATAACCATGTGTCACAAAATTGCTTGAACTCTGTATCTTCAAATTCGTCGTCATGATCACTTCGAATACGAGTAATCATAAAACCTTTTTTATTTTGAACTTTTTTGCAAAAGGTGACAAATTCTGATAATACATCGTTCTTGCGTGCAAGAAAATATACCTACGTGTATCTAGAGAAATCATCTACTATTACAAAAATATATAACTTACCACCTAGACTAGCAATTCTACTAGGTCCAAATAAATCTATATGCAGTAATTGTAGAGATCTAGTGGTACTTACAGCGTTCTTAGACTTAAAAGCGAATCGGATGGCTTTGTTCTTTTCATATTCACTACATATTGTATCCTTCTTGAAAGAAATGTCCGGTAAGCCTCGTACCAGCTTCTTTGTGGATAATCTTGAAATTGTGTCCATGTTTGCATGACCAAGTCTCATGTGCCATAGTTGACTCTCATCACTTTTGGCCATTAAGCATCTACCTGCTTTGTTAGCATCTTCTAACAAATAGAAAACATATATATTGTCTTCCCTGATACCTTCAAAGATAGTACTACCAGTTGAGCTATCAACTATAGTACATTTGTCTTTGACGAAGTTAATACTATAACCATGGTCAGCTAAATGGCTTATACTAAGCAGATTATCTTTTAACTCGGTAACTAGAGAGACATCTTTAATCACAGGGTATGGGGCCTTACTAATATTTATGATACCAATTATGTACCCTTTTAAATTATTACCGAAGGAAACGTATCCTTTTTTCTTCTTCGACAGTGTTGCGAATAATGAAATATCACCGGTCATGTGCCATGAGCAACCGCTGTCGAGGATCCATTTGCTTCTAGCATGTGAAGGATGTTTCACCTACAAAAGAATTTGCAGATGAAAACTTAGTACCCATTTCTTGTAGGGTCCTGAAATGTTAGTTTTTGGTATCCATGCACAAATCTTTAAATCAACAAGCTTTCTAACTCTACATGCAGAAGAAATATGATCAATGGTGCCACAATAGTGACATCTAGTATGTTGAGTGTTGAATGCAGTGTTTTGCGCATTGTTGGTAGGTCTAGGTTTTCTAGTATAAAAGAATGCATACCTATTTGTCTTTTTGGGCAAAGGTTTGGTTTGGTTAGGTCTGATAGTGTTGGGTTTGACCGTGTTTCGATGATTCAGTAAGTGACACGTGTTAGGGTAGGAAGCAGCAACTTCAGGCTGTTTTCCTAACCTAATTTCTAACTTTTTGGAGGTGTCATGTAACAAGCTATATTTAGGAGTGAGTGCGTCATTTCTAACAATAGCTTGTTGGAGACTTTTCTTCTCTTTAAGTAAGTCTTCCTCTAATTGGGTAATGGTCTTATCCTTCTCTTCGGATAGTCTTTAGGTCTCATGTAATAATAGCTTAACAGAAGAAAGCTCACCTACCTCACTAGATCTATTACTACTTCTAACCTCATCTAGTAGGTCGGTAAGTCTTCATATTTCACCTTTGTACTCTTTGAGTACCTTCTTAGAGGTCTAGTATTTACTACGCAGTCTTCTGTAATACCCTAAGAGGTCAGTAAAGGCTTCTCCTAGTTGCTCAAAGGTAAAATTATCATAAGTATCAAATAGGGGATTAGTGGTTACCTGATCGTAAGCCATCAAACATACATTTGCAGCGTCATCCGATTGCTCGTCTTCTGAGTCGCTGGCTTCACTTTCATGCTATATGCTTGTATTGGCATATCTTCGAGATGTAGTTTTCTTCAGGTAGCCTTTGTCATATTTGTTGCTCTTCCTGGTTGATGA
Organism: Iris pallida; assembly: GCA_029216955.1. Lineage (NCBI taxonomy): Eukaryota > Viridiplantae > Streptophyta > Magnoliopsida > Asparagales > Iridaceae > Iris > Iris pallida. Next base: position 7,846,371 of record JANAVB010029815.1, on the reverse strand, counting down.
TGATGCTATTGGACAGTCCTTCTTCATGTGTCCTTTCTTTTTACAACCATAGCAGATAGGATCTTCTTCGTTGTTATTGTTGTTGTTGTTGTCCTTCGTTCTTCTGTTGAATCTCATGAACTTTTTAAATTTTTTCACCATAAGAGCTTGATCCTCAGTGTCAGAGTCACTGTCGTTGGAATTATCTTCGACAGTTCTTCTATGTTGAGCTTTGAAAGCGATTGACTTCTCTGACTTCTCATTTGGTGTAGCATCTTCAAAGTCTTGAAGTTCCAACTTGTGAGTGAGTAGCTTACCCATGAGTGTTTCAATAGACATGGTTGTAAGGTCGTTCCCTTCAATGATTGTTGTAGCCTTTGGAATCCAGTTCTTTGTGAGAGCTCGCAGTAGTTTACGAATCTTCTCATGGTTATTGTACTCTTTGCCTAATGATGACATAGGATTTACAATATCCAGGAATCTCGTAAACATTTGGGTGACAGATTCGTTTGGCTTCATCTTGAACGCCTCATACTCCTGAGTAAGTCTGCTGATCTTTGACTCCTTGACTTGTGTTGTTCCTTCGTGGGTTACTTCGAGAAGTTTTCACACTTCATTTGATGTTGTGCAAGTAGATGCACTGTTAAATTTAGTCCTGTATAAAGCATAAAATAAAGTGTTAATAGCACGTGCTTCAAGACTGGCATTTTTTCTTTCATCCTCAATATATTTATCATGGGGTTTTTCAACCAAAACATCTTCAACAAGAATACGAGGACGTTTTTTGTAGCCATCAATAACTATAAACCATAAGTCAAAATCTAGAGATTTCAAGAAGAAACTCATCTGTGTTTTCCAATAGGTGTAATTTCACTACCAAAATTTGTCAGATTAGCGACGTTCCAAAACGTCGCTAAACTCGGCCAAAACGTCGCTAAACTAAATTAGCGACGTTTTCAGCGACGTTTAATAAACGACGGAAAAAGCGTGTCGCTAATCAAGAAAACGTCGCTATGGCAACGTTAGTTAGCGACGTTATTTGCGACGTTTTCAAGTGGTCGCCAATTAGCGATACATTAGCGACGTTCTTGCGATGATGTGGTGGCATCAGATTGTTTGCCACGTCAACAATTTAGCGACGTTTTTAGCGACCTTCCTATTCGTCGCTAAATGTTAGCGACGAATATAAACGTCGCTAAAAACGTCGCTAAATTGAAAAAAAAATTTAAAAAAAAGAATCCAGAATGCAAATGTACAATCCAAAATACAGAATCTAATCCCTGGGTTCGCCGACCCCTTCGGTGGAACATTCAACATCGGCCCGCACAATACAATCCAGAATAGACCAAAAATAATTGGTCGTCTCCTCAAGCCTCTCGAAACATCACAATATGCATCACACATCACACAAACAAATATACATCACAATATGCATCACACAACAAGCTATACCAATATACTTCACACACAAGAAAACAAATATCCATCACAATATCCAAAAGGAGATATATCCATCAAAACAAATATCCATCACAATATCCAGATGAGATATATCCATCAAAACAAATCCAGTCAATATATGTATCTATTGTCGTCTATGCTGGGGCAGATAGAACTTCCTCAGCCAGCGCGCATAAGTAGGATCTGCGGCAGCCAGATCAATATCCAGAGGAGATGGATGATTGGAACTCCCGGTGGAACTGCCCTGTGGTGCCACCACCTCCTTCACAGCTCCCTCGGCTTTAGGAATTACTTCTGGAGCAGCTCTCTCGGTGGAACTGCCCTCTGGAGCTGGAGCCACCTCCTCTTTCACAGCCATCTGTGCCTCCCTCAAGCGAGATCCTCGGGTCTTAGGTGCCATCTGTGAGAACGGGTGCCATCTCGTTTGAGTATATTTTCGAAAGCAGATAAAATACAAAAAATTCGATTTTTTGCCAAGTGTGAGAACGGATGTCTCAGAACACAACCCAAAATTCATTCTAGCATACATTAGTTTGAATCATCTATGTTCTGTACATATGGTGTAGTATATGTTCTTATCGTATCTAGTATCTGAAGAATGTAACAGAATCAAGATGAACTCACATAATGTAATAGTAAGACATCATCTACTACTATATAAGATATAGTGATAGGTTGTCATATCATCATTGCCGAGGGATGAGGGTCGAAGGACAGTCAACTTTATCTACGGCTACATAGTTTCTGCCTCGCCAGTCGAATGGCTGCAGGGACTATGTCCTGATCACCATGTCGTAGTCCAATACAATCCAGAGATTGACACAGTACTAATTCATATATGTAGTCCAATACAAATAGTCTAATACAAAAATAACCCAATACAAATAGTCCAACACAAATAACTACTAATAGCTAATGAGGACCACGCAGCTCACGCAAACGCTCAGTGATACGATCACGCAACCACCTCGAATAAGTGGGATCGACGGCGGCAGGAGAGATGTAGTCCATTGCAAGTGCTGGATGAATAGAACTCTCGGTCTCACTAGCTATCGGTGCCACTTCCTCCTTAACAGTAGGAGGAGCCACCTCAGCATTCACTGTTTCCCTCAAACAACGTGCCGCTCCTCGGGTCATGGGTGCCATCTGGTAAGATCGATATTCACAAATAATATAATTGTAACATAAGCAAAATAACTAAAGGAACCATCATCTCGTTTGAGTACATTTTCGAAAGCAGATAAAATACAGAAAATTTAATTTTTTGCCAAGTGTGAGAACGGATGGCTCAGAACACAACCAAAAATTTATTCTAGCATACATTAGTGTGAATCATCTATGTTTTGTACATATGGTGTAGTATATGTTCTTATCGTATCTAGTATCTGAAGAATGTAACAGAATCAAGATGAACTCACATAATGTAATACTAAGACATCATCTACTACTATATAAGATATAGTGATAGGTTGTCATATCATCATTGCCGAGGGATGAGGGTCGGAGGACAGTCAATTTTATCTACGGCTACATAGTTTCTGCCTCGCCAGTCGAATGGCTGCAGGGACTATGTCCTGATCACCATGTCGTACCATAGTTTCTGTCTTGCCACTCGAATGGTTGCAGGGACTATATGTCCCGATCACCATTTTACCAATTAACCAACCAACAAAACTACTTGTTATAAATATCGGCACTATCGGTGCGTTCGAATCAGAGTATCCCATTTTTCGGTGTCAGAAAATAAATAATTATTACAAAATTATCAGATTTTTCGGCACTATCGGTGCCCCTTACCAAGCCCCCCCTCCCCCCCTACACCACCCCTAACCCTAACCCGAACCCGAACCCACCCCTCCCCCATGCTCCCCTCCCCCACCCCCCACCCCCCGCTTCCCTCCCCCCAACCCATACATACCCACCCCTAACCCTAACCCTCCCCTCCCCCACTGCTCCCCTCCCCCAACCGTCCCTACCCCCCTGCTCCCCTCCCCCAGCTGCCCCTACACCCACTGCTCCCCTCCTCCAGCCGCCCCCACCCCCCTGCTCCCCTCCCCCCAGCCGCCCCCACCTCCACTGCTCCCCTCCCCCAGCCGCCCCCACCCCCTGCTCCCCTTCCCCAGCCGCCCCCACCCCTCCGCTGCCCTCCCCCCCACCCACACATACCCATCCCTAACCCGAACCCTAACCCTAGCTCCCCTCCCCCAGCCGCCCTCGTCCCCCCTGCCCCACCCCCCCAGCTACCCCCCACTCACCCCCCAACCAACCGTATCCCCCCTGCCCCTCCCTCCGAGCCACCCGCACCCCCCCCAACCACCAACAACCAAAACAGCCGGAGAGAGAGAGAGAAGGAGGGGGAGAGCCACGTACCGGAGAGGAAGGAGAGTCGCCGGAGAGAGTGAGAGTCACCGAAGAGAGTGAGAGCGCCGGAGAGAGTGAGAGCGCCGGAGGGAGGGAGGAGAGAGAGTGAGAGAGCAAAATGGGGGGAAATGAATCGTTGGGGGGAATATAATTAGAATTTAGCGACGCTAATACTACCGTCGCTAAATTAGTCGCTATTAGCGACGTCAGAGCGACGTTTCGCGACGACTAGCTCATGTAATTAATATACGTCATTGTCACGTCGCTTATTGCGTCGCTAGTAGCGACTATTAGCGACGTTTTAATAAAACGTCGCTAATAAACACAATTTAGCGACGTTAATCGAACGTCGCTAAATTTACGTCGCCAATTGAGCAGATTTTAGTAGTGTTTGTACCGTCAAACAGTGGAGGTATGTTTGTGGCTTGGCCTTCACTTGTGAACTTCACAGTTGCCAGATGTTGTGTTGTGATCTATGTAACAGTTAAGAATAATAATAAAATATAACTGCAATGTTACTTTGCTTTACCTGTATAACCCGTTCTGATACCAATTGTAGGAACGAATTGTAAAGCGCATTACACTAAAGGGGGGTGAATAGAGTAGGCAGCGGAATATTGCTAATTTAAAAAGTTAGTAGCAAGACCACAGAGAAATATCATTAGTAAATAAATGTAAAAGCAGAGATCAGAAAGAAAATACAAAGACGACGATGTATAATGGTTTTCCTCTTGTAAGGACTATTCCAGTCGGAGGAACTCTAGCTTCCAGTTGAATCCACTATTGAAAAATACTACAAGTTTTTATACAAAGTTTTTGCAAATTCTACAAACACGAGCTTTGATCCGAAGTACTCGACCAACTTCAGTTGTGAAGTGTCTTTCTTCAATCAAGCCTCTGATTACAATCACTCTGAAGCTTCATAGACCGTACCGTACTGGCAAATCGACTAGAGGATTGTAACTGGCTTGAGATTTAAAAATAAAAGCTTAGAACACTTTGGAATAGAGCAGTAGGCTTTAGAGAGAAGCGATGAAAGTGAATGAGTGAATTGAAATTATTGAAATCATTCTCTATTTATAGCTTTTCCAAAGGCAGAACTCTGTCAGAATTCGGACAGAATGATGAGAACATAAAATATTATATTTTTATCCCTTAATGTTTACCATTTTATGATCATTTTATGACTAAAGGTACTCATTCTATTTATATTTTGCTCTAGGATGCATTTGGAGACACTATGTGCAAAATAGAGCTAAAATGCAATTCTGGACAGTTTTGACACCTTTCACCAAAATGAGCATAACTTCCTCATCCGAATAGCAATTGAGGTCCTTCAAAATGATTCGGAAAGCTAAGACAGAGGGCTACAACTTTCATATTTTGTGATTTTCGAGATTCTGGCTGCATCATGGACGAAATCAGGCATGAAGTCAGATCAAAGATGCTGTGAACAGAATTAGGAGCCAAAATAACCATTTTTGTACTTGCTTTATGACTTAGTCTTTTTTTTGGTTTGAGAAGTTGTAACCTTTAGAGGATATGTGGAAGATATTGTGGGCTTGAGAAAACTAATTTATGGTGTATAAAAGGGGGTCGAAATCATGAGAAGGAACACACAACACAACTCTTCTTCTCTTTCTCCAACTTTTCTTTTCAAGTTTTGAAGAACATGTGCGGCTAGAAGTCTTGTTGGTCGAAGTGTACGGAAGCCTTGGAATTAGTAAACTTGTGAGATCTAAATTTCTTTATATATTTGAGTTATACTTTGAATATTGAATGTTTTTCTATGCCAACTTTTATGATTGTTTTGTTTAATTACTAGGAGGCCTGCTAGTTTATTATTCATTTCGATCTATCGCTAAATTAGATATCAAATCCGTAATAGTTTGATGTTTCTAATTTGTGAAGCAACCAAGCTTTAATAAACTGCTTTGTTTTATTAGATCTTAGGAGAAAAACGTTTGACAAAATTAAATGCAACCGCCTGTGCTTGTATTGTTTTGCTTTATCGATCTCTTTGTTCTTTAAGAACTTGCAAGATTAAATCTATGGCGCTTGTCTTAGATTATTTAGTAAGTAAAGTTAATTAGGTCGCTTGTATCTGATTAACTAAGTCTAAGAGAGATAGGAAAATACTTCCAACGATAAATGTTCAAAGTATGATTTAATTTATGCTTGCATCAATGATCAATTTTATGATTTCCAATGGTGAATGCTCACTGAGACCAATATTTGTTCCTTGATTGCTTTTAATACTTTAATTGCTTTAGCTCTTCTTAATTTTTCTTTTCAAAACTCTCTCCCCCAATCCTTGTTCACATAGCATAAAAATTATACTAATTACTCTCCGTGGGATCGATCCTTACTCTCTCTACTACATATAATTTTAAAAGTAAGGTTTTATTTTTGGGTGCCTGCGACAGCACACCAAATTTTGGTGCCGTTGCCGGAGAGTAATTTTAGTTAACTTTTGTGCTTTTGTGATCTTTATTTCATTCTTGTAATAAAATAATTTTTTCTATTAGCCAAAAAAAAAAATTTAACAGGACATGATGACTAATTCTCAACAATTTGGCACTTGGATGGATCTTCCATCTATGCACGCTAACGAGGTAAATGTTTCTTTTCTTCAACAACAAATTGCTAGTTTAACTTCTCTTGTTCATCAAATGGTTGTAGGTGGTAACATGCAAACAACAGTGGCTTGTGAGATTTGTTCAATAGTAGGGCATCCAACTGATATGTGTCCAATACTTGAAGACGAGCCCAATGTAACTCAAAATTTTCAAAGTTACCAGCAGTACAATCAACCATATCCCCATGAACAACAATCGGACCAAACTTCTAATTTTGGTATGTCTCTAGAAGATATTGTTAAGTCTATTGCCACGAATACCTTACAATTTCAACAGTAGACAAGGGCCAGTATACAGGAGATGAAGGACAGCATCCAAAATCTGAACAATCAAATGAGCCAAATGGCTACAACAATTAAAAAGTTGGAGGCACAAACTTCAGAAAAATTATCATCTCAAGCGATAATAAATCCAAAAGAAAATGTAAGTACACTCGTTTTGAGAAATGGCAGAGAGGTTGATAACCTAGTAAAAGAAGCACCTACATTGCCAAAACATGAAGAAGAAAGAAACAGCGCTGCAGATGCAAACAATCCTAATGACGACGTAGTATGTAATGCACATGAAGTTTTTGAACTTAATGACAAAGATGGATTCAACATTGTCGTTAGCGAACATCTCAAGAAAAAGAATGTGGAGCCAGCCTTGAGTAATAATTTGCATAAAATTGTTGCAGGGTTGAATAATTTTATAAAAAGACAACAATCAGGTAATATTCCTTATATTTCATTATCGATTTCTGACAAAAGGCCTTTATCCTCTGTTTTGCAGGATTATATTCAATATGTGAAACCCCTGCATAGTTGTGTCAAGTGCGCATAGAGTCGAGCCAACGACGTATTAAACAAAGGCGCTGCTTGGGAGGCAACCCAAGGGGAGTTTTTTTTTTATTCTTGCATTTTTATTTTTGTTTGTTTCTTTGCATTTAGACATTCATTAGTAATAATGTTTATTTTAAATGTGCTGGAGGAGATTTATGTTTTGTTTTTTTTATGCATGGTTTTTTAAAAAAAAAATTAATAATAAAACTTTAAAAAGATTTTTTTGTTGTTTTTTCTGGTTCTCAATTTATTTTCTTAAAAAAAAGAGATTTGTTTTTGTGGTTTTCAATAATTCTTGTTGTGTATGCCATAAACAAGATTCAACTAAGTTTGAAAATTTTTATAACATGATTGAATAAGTACTCTTTTCAACTTAGAATTAATTAGTATAGTTATTTTCCTTAAGGATGGTTATAACTAAATTTGGTAGACAAAAGTCGGTGAGATTTTGAGCCTTTAGACTGACACTTCAATCTCACTATTTTCTTTGATGAGAGATATTCTTCCATAGATTTGTTTCTCTAGAACTTGCTTAGATTCTCTTCGAGGTCACATCGACACATGCATAAATGAATATGATTAAGGCCATCTTTGTTATACGCTACATAAGCCAAATAGCCTACCCTAAAATTATTTTTCCTTTGGTTGAACCCCTTTGAGCCTTTTTGCTTCTATTTTTGTTAACCCATATTACAAGCTTTAACCTGAAAAAAAAATTTCTTACCCATGCCAGAAAACTAGTGGAGCATTATGATATGTATGGGTGTATAAAAATAAGTGTGGGGGTATTTGAATTTCTAGTTTGGCTACATATTTTATTCACAAATTCTTGAGTTCCATCATGAAAAAAAAAGCAAAAAAAAAATGATGAAAATAAAAGAAAAAAAAAGAAAATGAAAAAAAAAAGAATGATGAGAAAATGAAAAAAAGAAAGAAAAAAAAGTGATGGAGGAAATTACTTTTGATATTCATTTTTATTATTTCTCCTCCAATTCCAATAAAAGGGTATGTTGAATACTTTGAATTTAAATTGAAGAAGCTGCTCAATGAAGTGATTGGTTTTACATGTTTTATATATTCGAGCTAGAGTTACATTATTTTTGCTCCACTAGTTTTGATGGTTTTTTTTTAGCTACACTCCCAAATATATCCTACCTTAATCCTAAGCCCCATTACAACCCATGAAAAGTCCTTATGATTTATGTTATGCATGTGATCCAAGTGGTGGAGAATGAGAAGATATGCAAGCTTATGGTAGATCATTTCTATTGGAATGAATTTGAGTGAAACACATACCCTTCAAATATACGAGAGTTGAGTGTTTATTCCCGTGAGGGTCTACCAATTTAGTTTACTCTACCTTCAAATAAAATTACTTACTAAGTAATTAGAAGTTGTTTAAGAATATACTTTCATGATATGTTATGAGTTTTGAAGAGCATGGTTATTCTTTATTTATGGCATTACACAACCTTGATTTTGTTTTGAAAAATAAGAGTTTTGTCCGAGGACGAACAAAAGTTAAGTGTGGGGGTATTTGATGAGAACATAAAATATTATATTTTTATCCCTTAATGTTTACCATTTTATGATCATTTTATGACTAAAGGTACTCATTCTATTTATATTTTGCTCTAGGATGCATTTGGAGACACTATGTGCAAAATAGAGCTAAAATACAATTCTGGACAGTTTTGACACCTTTCACCAAAATGAGCATAACTTCCTCATCCGAATAGCAATTGAGGTCCTTCAAAATGATTCGGAAAGCTAAGACAGAGGGCTACAACTTTCATATTTTGTGATTTTCGAGATTCTGGCTGCATCATGGACGAAATCAGGCATGAAGTCAGATCAAAGATGCTGTGAACAGAATTAGGAGCCAAAATAACCATTTTTGTACTTGCTTTATGTCACGCCCCAGAACCAGAATACTGGAGAGCGGGGGAATGACTCAGCCAGCTACGTATTACGGGTAGATGAATACCGTATAATACGATCAATGCTGTTTAACCAGACGAGGGGGTGCATATAAAGGTCTCACTATGGTCACTTCACATCTATTGTCTCAATCATTCGAACAAGAAACAGTAATAGAGAACATGTAAGATAAAGCAGTAAGGCGTCCCAAACGCTCTGTCAAAATGTTCTTAATATCTGGCTTTACAAAACATAGCCAGATCTGATGTAGCAAAATATACACAATTGTTATCAGCTGCAGTCTGACTTTAGTTACAATTATGTAAAAGTAAGTACAAGACGATCCGACTAACATGTCGGTGCCAAACGGCAAAGTATAAGGTAAATAACAAAACGAGCGGGGAAGTAAGAAACCCACTCGAGTCCTCCTGCGATCATCCCTCTAGTGTTGACCATCTTGGAGGTAGAAGTAAGTTGAGTCCTCGGGAACCGGCTCTAAATCTGGCCATGCAAAACCAGAGAGGTTAGACCTCTAATAGCAAGTACCGCAAGGAAGCACGATATGAGGAGTTAAAACCAGTAATAAGAGAATAAGATATATAGATCTCTGCTTGCTACTAGGATTCACATAATGTCACGACACTTCGAACCAACCTCCCAACCAAACAAGGACAGAAGTTGGCCCGTCATATCCTGACATTCTGATTATCTTAGTTAGTTAACAGAGTAGGCACAGTACACAAACAAATCAGTTTAACCGGCCATGCAACTACTACGGCTTGCTACTGTGAGTCCCAAGTTATCCTGGAATTATGCAATAAAAGATTCCTCAGTTCTTACTATGGGCAAGCAAGGCTAGTCTATCCAATCAATCAATTGCGCCAATCATGAATTAGACGAGTCCCAGCAGGACGCCCGTCATCAATATACAATATACAATAAATAGTATAACCAGATACCGTTCCATGCCCGTGTGACAGGTTTGCAGTATCTGTGGGAACCAGCCGGCCTGTTGGGCACTAATAGTCCCAAAGAGGGCTGCCATGTAAGAACTCGGAAATCCATTCTCTCCATGCAATCATTATTTTATTTAACTTAGTAGCCTCTACGTTAAGTGAAATCCCATGCCGTGGGTCATGGTCATTCAGAATGAGTACTTCCGTACAAAGTACGATATGCCCAGCTCTACAACGATACCCGTGCGGTTAGGTTGTAGGTCTTACATAGCGTAATGCAACAATCCAAACTAACCACGGAACAATCATGCCTTGACCATAAAGTACACATGCTTCTTTTATAGTAAAATAAATAAATAAATAAATTAAAGCCTGCATGTATGCCTGTATGTCAAGATTCGGGATCGGCCAATCGATTATAGTAGTTCATACTTAATATGAACGTGTCTCATTCATTCATTTCAATAAGACGACTAGCCAGTCTCTTAGTTCCATCTAGGAACGCATGATCAATAATTAATCAAGATAATAATCAATGTTAATTAATGCCAAATTCGGGAAATAAACATTGGGAAATAAATAATGATTGGAAAATAAATAATCTCATGCGCTGTGGGAAATGATTGGGAAATAAATAATCTCATGCGCCTGGGGAATGATTGGGAAATAAATAATACCATGCGCTGTGGAAAAGGTTGGAAAATAAATAATATCATGCGCCTGAGGGAATGATTGGGAAATAAATAAACTCATGCGCTGTGGGAAAGGTTGGAAAATAAATAATATCATGCGCCTGAGGGAATGATTGGAAAATAAATAAACTCATGCGCTGTGGAAATGCGGCTGTGGGAAATAAATCTCGTGCGCTGTGGGAAATGATTGGGAAATAAACAATCTCACGCACTGTGGGAAATGATTGGGAAATAAACAATCTCACGCACTGTGGGAAATAATTGGAAAATAAATAAATTCATGCGCCTGAGGAAATCTGTGGGAAATAAATAAACTCATGCGCCTGAGGGAAAGGATTGAGAAATAAATAAACTCATGCGCCTTGGCTGTGGGAAGTGATTGGGAAATAAATAAATTCATGCGCCTTGGCTGTGAGAAGTGATTGGGAAATAAATAACTCATGCGCCTGAGGGAATCTGTGGGAAATAAATGACTCATGCGCCTGAGGAATGGGAAATAAATAACTCATGCGCCTTGGCTGTGGGAAGTGATTGGGAAATAAATAACTCATGCGCCTGAGGGAATCTGTGGGAAATAAATGACTCATGCGCCTGAGGAATGGGAAATAAATAACTCATGCGCCTTGGCTGTGAGAAGTGATTGGGAAATAAATAACTCATGCGCCTTGGCTGTGGGAAGTGATTGGGAAATAAATAACTCATGCGCCTGAGGAATGAAGATTTGATGCGGCTGGGAATAAAGATTTCCATGCGCTTGAGGAATGAAGATTTGATGCGGCTGGGAATAAAGATTTCCATGCGCTTGAGGAATGAAGATTTGATGCGGCTGGGACTGTTCTTCTTCTCCGAATTTTCTGAGAACAGAACCATGGGAACCATGGAAGCCATTGCTTCCAAGCTTCATAAATCCTTCATCCCAAGCCCAAATATGGACTTCCATAGGTCAAAATTGGGTAGAACGAAATTCTCTACAACATGGAACCATCGAAACTTGAAGATAACAAGGTTTACTAGATCAAAACCTAAGAAATCCGAAAATGTATCAAACTTAGATCTACAACAAATAAGCCATGGAAATTGAAAATGCTAAGTACTAAAGAGACTTAGAATCAAATGAGGAAGATGATGGAACAATAATAATGGGGATCCATCATCAAGCAAGTTGGCACTTGCCTATCTCTTCTAGGTTGGTGGGAGAGTTATGGGGAAGAAGAAGTGTAATGGGAAGAAGTAATGAAGAGAGAGAAATGGTTTTGGGCTTTAAATGAAGGGGTGGTGGTAGGTGGGGGTATTGGGCCGGGTCCAATGGGTTCATCCAAGGCCAACCCGCAAGCAAAGCAAAGAGGTAAAAGCAGAAAATAAATGCAGGAATAAAAGCAGAAAATAAAGTGCAGAAATAAAATTGCAGGAAATAAATTAACATGAAAATTTAAAGAGCAGATTAATTAACTAACATAAATTTACAGAAATTTAAATACAGAATAATACATGGTAACTATTAAATAAATACGTATTCTGGGAACGGGAAGTGACATCTCTACCCTCCTTAGAAAAATTCCGTCCTCGGAATTTCAGATCCAAACATGATAGAAACATCGAAGCTAAACTAATCTAAGTACGATCAATTAGAGTAAGCAATCATTCTACAATATTAACAGTAGAAACATATCCATGCTGAACATTCTACGACACCAAGCAATTCTACTTACAACGTGACAAGCATGAGGGGTTAAGACAATCAAGGTATACAGAAAGAGATATACCTTGTGAGTCAAACAGGTGCGGATACCGTGATCGGATATCATCCTCACGTTCCCACGTTGACTCCCCCAAAGAGTGATAACCCCAAGCAACCCGGACAAGGTTAATTGTTCGGTTCTTGAGTACCTTCTCTCTTCGGTCCAAAATAGACACAGGCTGTTCCTCGTAAGACAGGTTGGTACCAACAACCAGCTCAGAATGATCAAGGACATGGCTTGGGTCTGATACATACCTTCGCAATTGAGATACATGAAACACATCATGCACCTCTCGTAACGAAGGTAGAAGGGATAAACGATAAGCAACATCGCCTACCCTCTCAAGGATAACAAACGGGCCCACGTATCGGGGACTCAACTTTCCGCGAATGCCAAATCTAATGACCCTACGGGTAGGTGAGATCCGCAAGAATACGTGGTCCCCAACAAAAAATTCTAGCGGCCTACGATGCTGGTCTGCCCAATGACGATGCCGATCCTGCGCAACTCGAAGTCGCTCTCTAATTCCTTTAACCACTTCAACCGTCTGAACAATCAATTCTGGGCCTAGCATCTTTCTCTCCCCAATATCGTCCCACGCTAGTGGCGACCTACACTTCTTACCATATAGTGCTTCGAATGGCGCCATCTGGATACTGGCTTGATAACTGTTGTTATATGAGAACTCGACCAAGTGTAGGTGGCTCTCCCAAGATCCTCCAAAATCTAGGGTGCAAGCTCGTAACATGTCTTCTAAAGTCTGAATTGTTCTTTCTGATTGCCCATCCGTCTGTGGATGGTAAGCCGTACTAAATCTTAACTTGGTACCCAAGCTATGATGTAAGCTCTTCCAAAAATGTGATGTAAAACGGGTATCTCTGTCTGACACAATACTGACTGGGACCCCATGCTGTCTGACTATCTGCTGCATATATAATTCTGCCAACTTCTCCTTAGATTGACCTACTCTAAAAGGAAGAAAATGTGCCACCTTCGTAAGCCGATCTACGATTACCCAAATAGCATCCTTACCACTTGGGGATCTTGGTAAACCGGTCACAAAGTCCATTGTAATATGCTCCCACTTCCATTCCGGAATAGGAAGCGGTTGCAATAATCCAGCTGGCCTCTGCTGCTCTGCCTTCACTTGCTGACATACCAAGCAACGGGAAACGAATCTAGCTATCTCCCTCTTCATCCTGTTCCACCAGAAGTGCTGCTTGATATCTTGGTACATCTTGGTCCCTCCAGGGTGTATGGAATACTGAGAACTGTGAGCTTCTGCCATAACCTCATGTCTGATATCTCCACTAGGTACACATAGACGTGACCCAAACCTAAGCGTACCATTTTCATGGATTTGCATCTCCTTCCTGAGTCCTGACTCACATTCTTCCCTAAGCTTCTGAATCCTTGGGTCTTGTGCCTGAGCTGCCTTGATCCTATCTACCAAGTCGGATTGAACTTGTAGACTCGCCAGAACTCCTACATCACTAGGAAGTATAACCTCGATGCCCATCTCCTGAAGATCTTCTAAGATATGCCTCTGTGTTGTTAACATAAATACGCCGCCTCTCCTGCTGAGAGCATCTGCTACCACATTAGCCTTGCCTGGATGATACTGAAGCTCCACGTCGTAATCCTTGATCAACTCCAACCATCTTCTCTGTCTCATGTTCAGCTCCTTCTGAGTAAAGATGTACTTCAGACTTTTGTGGTCCGTGTACATCTCCACTCGGTCACCATATAAGTAATGCCTCCATAGCTTCAAAGCGAATACTACTGCCGCTAACTCCAAATCATGAGTTGGGTAATTCTTTTCGTGGTCTCGAAGCTGCCTAGATGCATACGCTATTACCTTTCCATGCTGCATGAGGACACATCCAAGTCCTTTACCTGACGCATCACAATATACTGTAAATCCTCCGGGTCCAACTGGCAATGTAAGAATGGGCGCTGATATTAACTTCTGCTTCAGATTCTCAAATGATGCCTGGCATTCTGCCGACCAGACGAATGGTACGTCCTTCCGTGTCAAGCGAGTCATGGGTGCTGAAAGTCTCGCAAAGTCTGATACAAATCTTCTGTAATATCCTGCCAATCCCAAGAAACTCCGCACATCTGCTACGGTCTTGGGTACTGGCCAACTTTCCACTGCTTCTACCTTCTTGGGATCCACTGCTACTCCAGCTCCTGATATGATGTGACCCAAAAATGAAATATGATCCGACCAAAACTCACACTTGCTGAGCTTGGCATACAACTGGTTCTCTCTCAGAACCTGCAACACTTTCCTGAGGTGGTCTTCATGCTCCTCTTCACTAGCTGAGTATACAAGAATGTCGTCGAGAAATACCACGACAAACTGATCCAAGTACGGTATAAAGATGCGATTCATCAAATCCATAAAGATTGCTGGAGCATTGGTCAAACCAAACGGCATTACTAAGAATTCATAATGCCCATACTTCGACCTGAATGCTGTCTTGGGAATATCCTCCTTCCGAACCCTCACTTGATGATACCCTGAACGAAGATCTATCTTGGAGAAAACTCTGGCCCTGCTCAACTGATCAAATAAGTCGTCGATCCTGGGTAGTGGGTACTTGTTCTTCACTGTTGCTGCGTTAAGCTTCCTGTAATCAATGCACAATCTGGATGACCCATCCTTCTTCCCCACAAGTACCACTGGTGCTGCCCATGGTGATACGCTAGCTTGGATGAACTTCTTCTCCTTCAGTTCCTCTATGTGCTGATATACCTTGGCCTGCTCTGAATCCGCCATTCTGTAAACCCGATCTGATATCGGTTTAGTTCCAGGTGCCAATTCTATACTGAACTCAATATCTCTAACCGGTGGTAGACCTGGAAGCTCTTCAGGAAATACGTCTAAAAACTCTTCAACTACCTTCGGGACTTGAACTTCTTCCATTGCCGTCACTACTCCCTGCTCTTGTTGAGTTGCTACTGATCTGACTAAGGTGAACCGCTTCATGCCTGGAATATCAAAAGATACACTCCCTCTACGACAATCTATTGTCGCATGACTGTCTTTCAGCCAGTCCATGCCTAAGATAACGTCGAAATTTCCAACAGGAAATTCTATCAACCGGGCGGGTAAGGAATGCCCGCAAACTACAACGCTACACGCTAGAATAACTCTACTAACTCCTACGAGCCCATTACCAGTGAGTATATTTAACCTCCCCGGCAATGCCTCGAACTCCATTCCTAGCCGTGTTGCAAATTGTGCAGATATAAATGAGTGTGATGCTCCCGAATCAAACAATGCTACTGCGGGATAAGAGGCGACGAGAATGTTGCCTGCCACAACATCTCCCGATGCCAATGCCTCTTCCAAGGACAGAGTAAATGCCTGCCCTCGACCTTCTTGCTGGTTCCCATGCTGCGGCCTAGCCTGGTGCTGCCGCTGGCCCCTGCCTTGGTGATGCTGGGGTGGTCTATGCTGGTGTTGTTGCATCGGCGGTCCCTGCTGCCGAAACATCTGAGCCTGCGTCATGAACGGGCGCTGTGCCAACGGCCTCACTGCTACCGCTGGTCCTCGATACTGTCCTGCCCCTGGTGCTGGCAGAGCAGGAAATTATTGTACTGGTCCTCCTGACCTCGAATTCATGGGACATGTGGTAACCCGATGACCTGGATTCCCACATATCAAACACTGCCCGTTCAATGTCCGGCACACATCTCTAGTGTGCCCTACCTTCCCACAATAAGTGCAGCCCACCGGGGGTTGCTGGTTCTTCCTCTGTTGTTGTTGCTGCTGCCTGGGTGGTGGTGCGGGTCCTCGCAGTGCCACATCGTGGATACGAATGCCAGGGGACGGTGCTGTTGTTCGGGGCGCTGCTCCCCCTCCTCCTTCAATCTGACTGTGGGATCTCTTCTGACCTCCAGTCCTTGCCACAAGCCTCTGAATGGTTATCTCATGCCTTCGAGTCGCCGTCAATACTTCATCAAAAGTCTGGTAATTGTGCCCCTCTATCAATTGCAAGAGCTCGAGATGAAATCCTTGCTGGAACCTCATAGCCCTCTGGCTCTCTGTGGCTACCATCTCCGGGGCGAACCTACTCAATCTGCAGAACTCCGCTGCATAAGCATCTACCGTCTTGCCAGCCTGTCTAAGATTGATAAACTTCTGTTGTAGCTCAAACTGCGCCACAACTCCATAGTACTTTGTCTTGAACCTTGCTGTAAAATCATCCCAAGCCACAGGACGTCTGATGCCTACCTCCTCTGATTCCCACCAATCACGTGCGAGATCCTGAAGTAACAACTTTACCTGATCTACACGTTCTTCTGCCGGCACCTTAGCTGCTGTCAGAATAGCCTCAATATCCTTAAGCCATGCATCTGCTGAAATGGCATCCTCCGTGCCCTCGAAACGACGGGGGTTGTACTTGCAAAACCTGGCTGATGCTCCGGAATCTGTTCTCACTCCTCTTTCCAAAGCCGTCTGCAATCCTTGGTTGAGCAACACATTCTGCTCTTGCAACTGAGTGTGCATGCGCTGCTGGGCCAACATCTGATATTGCTGAGTAGCCATCATCCCTCTCATGATCTCCAGAAGGGCTGGTGTGTCCACTTCCACTGGGGTAGGTGGAACTATTGGTGGTGTTGGAACCTCCGGATACTGCGGTCCAACTGCTGGTTCCACTATCACCTCTTCTTGAATAGCCTCTTGAGGTTGTACTGGCTCTTGTTGCTGACCAACCTGGTCAGGTTGCCCATGTTGCCCTTGTTGTTGTTGCCCAATCCTGACAGATGCGGACAAGGTGCCCCTAAGAAAAGGGACAAGAGAATAATCAAACGGTCGGACAGGGAAGATCAATGAAGTCAAAGGATACCGGAATGTCAAGCTAGAATCGAGAATACGAATCAGGAGATCAAGGGGAAACATGTGTGATTGAGACATCCTATAAATTAAAACACCCACAAGTCTGAAATCAGACCTGCATGGGCCACCACTAAAACCTTGTCACGCCCCAGAACCAGAATACTGGAGAGCGGGGGAATGACTCAGCCAGCTACGTATTACGGGTAGATGAATACCGTATAATACGATCAATGCTGTTTAACCAGACGAGGGGGTGCATACTACATAAAGGTCTCACTATGGTCACTTCACATCTATTGTCTCAATCATTCGAACAAGAAACAGTAATAGAGAACATGTAAGATAAAGCAGTAAGGCGTCCCAAACGCTCTGTCAAAATGTTCTTGATATCTGGCTTTACAAAACATAGCCAGATCTGATGTAGTAAAATATACACAATTGTTATCAGCTGCAGTCTGACTTTAGTTACAATTATGTAAAAGTAAGTACAAGACGATCCGACTAACATGTCGGTGCCAAACGGCAAAGTATAAGGTAAATAACAAAACGAGCGGGGAAGTAAGAAACCCACTCGAGTCCTCCTGCGATCATCCCTCTAGTGTTGACCATCTTGGAGGTAGAAGTAAGTTGAGTCCTCGGGAACCGGCTCTAAATCTGGCCATGCAAAACCAGAGAGGTTAGACCTCTAATAGCAAGTACCGCAAGGAAGCACGATATGAGGAGTTAAAACCAGTAATAAGAGAATAAGATATATAGATCTCTGCTTGCTACTAGGATTCACATAATGTCACGACACTTCGAACCAACCTCCCAACCAAACAAGGACAGAAGTTGGCCCGTCATATCCTGACATTCTGATTATCTTAGTTAGTTAACAGAGTAGGCACAGTACACAAACAAATCAGTTTAACCGGCCATGCAACTACTACGGCTTGCTACTGTGAGTCCCAAGTTATCCTGGAATTATGCAATAAAAGATTCCTCAGTTCTTACTATGGGCAAGCAAGGCTAGTCTATCCAATCAATCAATTGCGCCAATCATGAATTAGACGAGTCCCAGCAGGACGCCCGTCATCAATATACAATATACAATAAATAGTATAACCAGATACCGCTCCATGCCCGTGTGACAGGTTTGCAGTATCTGTGGGAACCAGCCGGCCTGTTGGGCACTAATAGTCCCAAAGAGGGCTGCCATGTAAGAACTCGGGAATCTATTCTCTCCATGCAATCATTATTTTATTTAACTTAGTAGCCTCTACGTTAAGTGAAATCCCATGCCGTGGGTCATGGTCATTCAGAATGAGTACTTCCGTACAAAGTACGATATGCCCAGCTCTACAACGATACCCGTGCGGTTAGGTTGTAGGTCTTACATAGCGTAATGCAACAATCCAAACTAACCACGGAACAATCATACCTTGACCATAAAGTACACATGCTTCTTTTATAGTAAAATAAATAAATAAATAAATTGAAGCCTGCATGTATGCCTGTATGTCAAGATTCGGGATCGGCCAATCGATTATAGTAGTTCATACTTAATATGAACGTGTCTCATTCATTCATTTCAATAAGACGACTAGCCAGTCTCTTAGTTCCATCTAGGAACGCATGATCAATAATTAATCAAGATAACAATCAATGTTAATTAATGCCAAATTCGGGAAATAAACATTGGGAAATAAATAATGATTGGAAAATAAATAATCTCATGCGCTGTGGGAAATGATTGGGAAATAAATAATCTCATGCGTCTGGAGAATGATTGGGAAATAAATAATACCATGCGCTGTGGAAAAGGTTGGAAAATAAATAATATCATGCGCCTGAGGGAATGATTGGGAAATAAATAAACTCATGCGCTGTGGAAAAGGTTGGAAAATAAATAATATCATGCGCCTGAGGGAATGATTGGAAAATAAATAAACTCATGCGCTGTGGGAATGCGGCTGTGGGAAATAAATCTCGTGCGCTGTGGGAAATGATTGGGAAATAAACAATCTCACGCACTGTGGGAAATGATTGGGAAATAAACAATCTCACGCACTGTGGGAAATAATTGGAAAATAAATAAATTCATGCGCCTGAGAAAATCTGTGGGAAATAAATAAACTCATGCGCCTGAGGGAAAGGATTGAGAAATAAATAAACTCATGCGCCTTGGCTGTGGGAAGTGATTGGGAAATAAATAAATTCATGCGCCTTGGCTGTGAGAAGTGATTGGGAAATAAATAACTCATGCGCCTGAGGGAATCTGTGGGAAATAAATGACTCATGCGCCTGAGGAATGGGAAATAAATAACTCATGCGCCTTGGCTGTGGGAAGTGATTGGGAAATAAATAACTCATGCGCCTGAGGGAATCTGTGGGAAATAAATGACTCATGCGCCTGAGGAATGGGAAATAAACAACTCATGCGCCTTGGCTGTGAGAAGTGATTGGGAAATAAATAACTCATGCGCCTTGGCTGTGGGAAGTGATTGGGAAATAAATAACTCATGCGCCTGAGGAATGAAGATTTGATGCGGCTGGGAATAAAGATTTCCATGCGCTTGAGGAATGAAGATTTGATGCGGCTGGGAATAAAGATTTCCATGCGCTTGAAGAATGAAGATTTGATGCGGCTGGGACTGTTCTTCTTCTCCGAATTTTCTGAGAACAGAACCATGGGAACCATGGAAGCCATTGCTTCCAAGCTTCATAAATCCTTCATCCCAAGCCCAAATATGGACTTCCATAGGTCAAAATTGGGTTGAACGAAATTCTCTACAACATGGAACCATCGAAACTTAAAGATAACAAGGTTTACTAGATCAAAACCTAAGAAATCCGAAAATGTATCAAACTTAGATCTACAACAAATAAGCCATGGAAATTGAAAATGCTAAGTACTAAAGAGACTTAGAATCAAATGAGGAAGATGATGGAACAATAATAATGGGGATCCATAATCAAGCAAGTTGGCACTTGCCTATCTCTTCTAGGTTGGTGGGAGAGTTATGGGGAAGAAGAAGTGTAATGGGAAGAAGTAATGAAGAGAGAGAAATGGTTTTGGGCTTTAAATGAAGGGGTGGTGGTAGGTGGGGGTATTGGGCCGGGTCCAATGGGTTCATCCAAGGCCAACCCGCAAGCAAAGCAAAGAGGTAAAAGCAGAAAATAAATGCAGGAATAAAAGCAGAAAATAAAGTGCAGAAATAAAATTGCAGGAAATAAATTAACATGAAAATTTAAAGAGCAGATTAATTAACTAACATAAATTTACAGAAATTTAAATACAGAATAATACATGGTAACTATTAAATAAATACGTATTCTGGGAACGGGAAGTGACACTTTATGACTTAGTCTTTTTTTGGTTTGAGAAGTTGTAACCTTTAGAGGATATGTGGGAGATATTGTGGGCTTGAGAAAACTAATTTATGGTGTATAAAAGGGGGTCGAAATCATGAGAAGGAACACACAACACAACTCTTCTTCTCTTTCTCCAACTTTTCTTTTCAAGTTTTGAAGAACATGTGCGACTAGAAGTCTTGTTGGTCGAAGTGTACGGAAGCCTTGGAATTAGTAAACTTGTGAGATCTAAATTGCTTTATATATTTGAGTTATACTTTGAATATTGAATGTTTTTCTATGCCAACTTTTATGATTGTTTTGTTTAATTACTAGGAGGCCTACTAGTTTATTATTCATTTCGATCTATCGCTAAATTAGATATCAAATCCGTAATAGTTTGATGTTTCTAATTTGTGAAGCAACCAAGCTTTAATAAACTGCTTTGTTTTATTAGATCTTAGGAGAAAAACGTTTGACAAAATTAAATGCAACCGCTTGTGCTTGTATTGTTTTGCTTTATCAATCTCTTTGTTCTTTAAGAACTTGGAAGATTAAATCTATAGCGCTTGTCTTAGATTATTTAGTAAGTAAAGTTAATTAGGTCACTTGTATCTGATTAACTAAGTCTAAGAGAGATAGGAAAATACTTCCAACGATAAATGTTCAAAGTATGATTTAATTTATGCTTGCATCAATGATCAATTTTATGATTTCCAATGGTGAATGTTCACTGAGACCAATATTTGTTCCTTGATTGCTTTTAATACTTTAATTGCTTTAGCTCTTCTTAATTTTTCTTTTCAAAACTCTCTCCCCCAATCCTTGTTCACATAGCATAAAAATTATACTAATTACTCTCCGTGGGATCGATCCTTACTCTCTCTACTACATATAATTTTAAGAGTAAGGTTTTATTTTTGGGTGCCTGCGACAGCACACCACATAACTCTATGAGAAAATCTCGGCAAGATCCGTAACTACTGGAGGACCAAGTTCAAAAAGCAACGTTCATTGACCGAACTTTGGCCGAACTCGGGCCGAGTTCTGTCAGGATTTTGTTAGGTTTTTGCAAAAAAATAATTTTTGGAATTTTTGAAATTGTTTTAAGCAGTTAGGAGCTTTTTGTAAATAGGGGACTGTTTTCAAAACATGGAATATTTTGAAAACATTTTTAGAGTAGCCTATTTGTCAGTACGACTCGGTGTACAATGTATTCCTAGACTCAAGAAATGTAAAAAATACATTGCATAAAGGAAATACAGACTTGAGTGGCGAACACAACTTCGGTCTTGAACAAAATGGGTAGCAGTTCTCTGGCAGTGTCCAAGAGTCCAAATAAACTTGAGTAGCCCTTATATCAAGATAGACTTTGATCAATTATTAAAATCAGGTTTGACCATGACCAATGTGTCAACATAGTCCAGGTGTACGCCGGACCAATACAGCCCAGATCAATGAGACCGCAGTGATTCATCATTTGGGTGAAGGCGTACGAAGACAGATGATCAAAGGAACGCCCACCTTCTTTCTCCTCTGGGTTGGTAATAGCATTGAAGTCGCTGATTGCACACCATGGGGTGGTGAAGGAGTCCGAGAGAGACTTAGTGGAGTCCCAAAGCATCGGTCTGTCTTTTCTCCTAGGACATCCGTAGACACAGAGCAAGTTCCAGGCGGCGACTTCATGAGTAGCTTCGATGGATAAGAGGACGATGTTCTGGGAGGAGTAGGTGACGGTAACTGAGATGGAAGCATTCCAACCCAACCAAAGGCCTCCAGATCGGTCCACAGGGGGGACAGAGAAGTGGTTCGGAAAGCCGAGTGTAGGTAGAGTACGGGATGTGTGATGTGGTAGTGATAGAGTTTCGAAAAGGAATATGATGGATGGTTTGGTGGCGGAGAGGAACGAGCAGAGTGTTCGAACTGTCGAGTCGTTCTCCAAGCCTCGATAGTTCTAAGCTAGTACTAACATTGGTCGTGTGGCTGTTGGAGGTCAGCCGTCACGACCTTTGTATGGGAAAGAGGAGAGCCAGAGGTAGGATGAGGTCATTTTGATGGGCTCATGTCCGAAGGGGGAGAAGCAAGGCATTTCCTATGGCCGGTTATAGTGGATTGATCTTCCTGAAGAACTTGCCCTCCTCTGCGGGCCATCCTCTTCCATGAAGTCTTACTAGAAGAGACACAACGAATGGTAAAGCCCGAACCAGAGTTGGGAAGAGAACTGGTTGTAGTGATGGGGGTTTGCAACTTCATGTAGTTGTTCGAAGCCGAGGTTCCTTCCCCGCGTATCAAGAAAGGGAATGGTTGATCGGGGTGAGGCCCATGGTCGCTCCTAGTAATGCAGATCAGATGAGCGGGATCCTGGACGTCATTGATTGGTGGAGATGAAGGGGTCCCACTGATATCAATTGTGGACTCTGATCCCGAGATATCAGTCTCCGTCCGTTCATGTAGGTACGTATCAAACTAATTATTTATGCAATAATGCTAAGTTTACTACCAAATTCTTACAACCTTTTTACAACCTCACTCACCAACCCCTTACACATGGGTCCCACCGGATCCCACCACCCCTCACACCCCCTGCTACATGGGCTCCATCCGACCCCACCACTTACTCCTCTCCTCCAATTGAAACCCGACACGTGACGGGAGTAAAGGGGTTGTAAGAATTTGATTGTAGGCATAGCATTGCTCTTATTTATGAGTGTTGTACTTGTGAGTGTGACTATGTTTATAAATAACTAATGAGATTTTGTATACTTTATTAAAAAAATAGTTTTTAAGAGACCTTATATGCAAAAACCCAATCTTCTATGGCTAGTTTCCGAAATATATTTTGGAGTAGGTTACAACAAGTATCTTAATGGTTTCCCTTCAAATGCTATATTGTGAATCTTGCAGCGTCCGTTCGGTTGGAGGAAAATTTGTAAGGAAAATTTCAGTATTTATTTTGATGTAGATAGTGCAATAATTGTAATAAAAGTTGTAATAAATATATTTTTTTTAGCCTTTGTAGGTTAAATTAAAACAACATAAATTACACCAACAAAAGTCCTAAAGTATTTCCATTAAAAGGAAACCAAACAACTCAAATACTATCTATTGCAATGGTGCATGAATTTTGATATATGGACAACCATATAACCTAAAAATGGGTCACGAGGGTTAAAATTAGAGTCGTTGTTTTGACCCATGATCCAAATGGACTTGAATTGACTGGCTTTGAAAAATAGACGTGTTATCCAAATATGGGTGCAGATGACTGTTTGACAGTGTATGTATTTGCCTCTAGTCTCGTGCTATGTCACATTCCTACTTCAGTCTACTCATGCTCATATGTGCGAAAGTTGTCCTCAAAATGGTATCTTAGATGTTTAGAAACGCATTTGCATATTTATATATATTAATTTATATTAGCATGTTCTTTGTATCTTATTACGTCCCTGAAGACCTGATTTTCTTCCAGGTTTGGACGATCATTTACGGATTGCCACTTTTATTTGACAGTCTTTTTATTGTCATGGAGAGAGAGATGTCAATGTTCCTAAAGAACGATATAAATTGATATGGTATTGCCCAGTATGTCTCATCTCGATCCTACTACCTCTCAGTGTGAAGTATGGAGGATCTTAGATCTTCATATAGTAACACAAAAAATGCCAGATGCGTTCTCTAATCTAGCAAAAAGTGACGAGATCACATGTACATGATGCAAATGTTCCGCAAGGATGTAAAACATTTCCTGTAGGAAATGCACCTCTAAAGGATGACATTTACACCTGAACTACGACAAGCTACATCAACGACTAGCCAATCATCTATCCTCGGCCTAAAGCGCGACAGACTACTTGGTTCAAATGATTCCCTTCTCCGAAGAAGAGCTTAGCACCCCTAAATTTTGTCATTATCTCAACTTGTCCAACTTACGAGATTATTAGGGATTATGGAAGCATCATGAAAGAGACGAGTGCACAAAAACTCATATCCGAGAATCAAGAAATCTTCGTCCAGTATTGTATGCTTAGCTAAGTTGTGGAACATGAATAATATTATCATCAGTGATATTTTTGCATATTCAATGGCCAATGAAATTATAATGACAAAATCGAATTGTGTTCCAATAAAGAATATTTTACTTAGAATTGATTGGTCAAAATGAAATGGATAAAAAAAAGTCAAATTGAATTCCTTAGGAAGAATAAAGTGTTCGGACATGTATTTCCAATACCAAATAATGTAAACATGTCGAATACAAAGTGGCTCTTCATAAGAAAGCAAAATGAGATGAATGAAATAGTGCGATAAACCAAGCCTTGTGATGCAAGGCTTCTCTCAACGCCTTGAGATTGATTACGAGGAGATGTATTCTCCCGTAAGGGACATTATTAAGCTCTGCTACCTTGTCAGTTTGGTAGTTTCTGAAAAACTGAATATGCAGTTGATTGATGTGGTTACAACATATACGTGCGAGAAATTGGATACAAAAAAAATATGAAGGTCCCTGGAGGACCTCATATAAATTACGCAAATATTTTTGGACCCCGGAAGACACTCTCAATTAGGTTGAGGCGTTCACTTTAAGAATTGAAACAATCCAAGAGGATGTGATATAACCAGCTAAGTGAGTATTTGGTCAGTCATGGATATATGACTAATGAAGTATACCCTTGTGTGTTCATCAAGAAATCATATTTTGAAATTACGATTGTAGCATTCTATATCGATGACATGAATCTTATTAGGACTCCTGAATAGTTTGAGATAAGTATCTCGCACCTGAATTCAAAATTTGAGATGAAAGATCGGGGGGGGGGGGGAACTTGATTATGTTTAGGCCTACAACTTGAGAATTTTATCAAAGTTGTTTTAGTTCACAAATCAAGTTACACTCAAAAGTTGTTATGTCAGTTTAATATGGGCAAAGCAAAATTCTCGAGTACACACATGACTGTTCGATCTTTAGATGCTAAACGAGACTACCCCATTCTAAGTAAGACAATGAAAATGTACTGGAACATAAAATTTCATATCTAAGTGCAATAGACGTATTATTGTACTTAGCTCAATGCACTATACCATACATCTCATTTATTATGAATATCTTTGCTAGATTTAGCGATGTGCCAACACACCACTACTGGAATGGAAATAAAGACATCTTCTTTTACCTTAAGGGTACTATGGACATGATCTTATTCTATCCCTATATACATTTCGGAATGGATCAAACCCCTTTGATCCTCAAAATAGTGCGTGCATTATCAGATATGTCAATGTTGATTATTTATTTGATCCGCACAAGGCGAGATTCCAAAGTGGTTATATACCATTTTGGGTACATCGATATCTTAAAAGTCTACAAGAAGATCATGGTCACCATTTCTTTAAATCAGGTCACGTTTATCGTCCTTCAAGATACCATTCGAGAGTATGTATGATTATGAGCCGTCATTGAACAAATTCGGATTACAAGCAAATTTTCTTTTATCAATGATATTCCAACGACAATATATGAAGACAATATTGCATGCATTGACCAAATGAAGAAGGACTACATCAAGGGAGATAGTACCAAGCATATCAAACTGGAGTTCTTCTCGCATCAACAAGTGCAACAAAAGATTGAAGTCAAGCATATTTGACCTCAGTACAACTTGTCCGACAACTTCACAAAGTCCATTTCGAAGTCCACATACAAGAATATCGTCCATGGCATCGAATTGTGGAGGCTCTCTGAATTACAACGCTCATAGTTTGAGAGAATGTCAAAATCATGAAAAGTATCCAGAAGTGTATAATCACTCAACCTTAATGTACTATTTTCGTAACTCAATGACACTTTTTATTGGCGTTTTGGCACCTTAAGAATGTTTTAACGAGACACCAACATCTTTGGTTATACATCTAGATATTTTTCACGTTTTGAATACGTATTGACACCGACTTACTTTTTGTCCTTAGATTATGATTTTTTTCACTAGATTTTTCGAATCAAGGTTTTGGTGAAGTCTATCTACATATGTATCCCCAAAACTCGCATTAGTCTATTCCCTGAAGGCTGATGTATATCATCCCTGAAGATTGGTGTTGATCATCCTTAAAAGACTGATGTTGATCATTCCTGAAAACTTGTGCAAACTTTTTATTGAATTATGCACACCCAATGAAGAATATTGTAGTTAGTTATATATAACTAGATGTGATTGTGCCAGCTAAATATAAATATTTCTCTCTTAGGGGGCGTTTGGTATGCAGAATACTATATAGCCGAGAATTCTATATTCCCGGGAATCAAATTCCAAGGAATTAAATTCCCTGGAAAATTACATTCCCATGTTTGGTGACAATATAAATATTCCCGGGAAAAAATAAAAATAATAATAACGAAAAAAAATGAACAAATATAAAAAAACCGGTAAAAACGACAAAAAATCGGTAAAAAAAACGAAAAAAATGGTAAAAACGACAAAAAATCGGTAAAACGACAAAATAACAAAAAACGACAAAACGATGAAAAACGACAAAAAATCGGTTAAAACGACAAAATGACCAAAAAGCGACAAAAAATGTATAAACGACAAAAAATAACAAAAAAAAGGGTAAAAACGACAAAAATAACCAAAACACGACAAAAACGACATAAAACCGGTAAAACGACAAAAAAACCAAAATACGGCAAAAACGACAAAAACAACAAAAAAATCGATAAAAACGACAAAAAATGAAAAAAAATCGGTTAAAAAGGACAAAAAATCGGTTAAAAACAACAAAAAAAATCGG
>JANAVB010029815.1:7795546-7818822 GCA_029216955.1 Iris pallida | reverse complement strand
CTCTCAAATTTAGTTGCCTTTTTATCCATCCCTTCATTTTTAGAGAACAAGGTTTGTCTCCATTGAAACTCTTCCTATTTTGATCAATATTAATCCTTTTTCATTCAAACTTCTTCCATGGTGACCTAAATCCTATTTTCCTACTGTTCATGGAGGCCAATCCCAGTTGGAGAGCAATTTGGAGGAGCTAGCTAGCAAGAAGAACCACCCCCTTTTGAAGCTTTTCATGCAAATTGCACATATAGGTAACTTCCTATTCCTTCCATAGATTTTCGATTCCTTTGCATGAATAGGAAGCCCTAGGTGTCCCCTAGCCGTAGGTATTAGATTTGTGTCGAGTCGCGTTCATTTCGTATCCGTATCGGACACATATCAGTCCTAGAATCTAGGTGTTTGATGAAATGCTTGAGTGGATTGAATCCACATATTTTCGAAAACTAATTGAACAGTCTTATAGCCCTTTATGTCGGGATCACGAACCACAAGCTCTGAAAACAAATCCATGCAATTTTTGGGTCGAAAATCGATACGGACACGCAGCACGACGCCGCATGCGGCTGCCCTGCTGTTGGACACGTCGTGTGCACTGTATACGACACATTTGGACACGATACTTGCTGGACACCTTGGACACATGACTGACACGACACGCATGAAGTTTAAGGAGGAGTTATCGAGTGGGTTGGGAGAAATCCCAATCGAACCCGATTTGTACTGTGCTGTGCGCGTTCTGTCGAAGGTTCGGATACCCACTTCGTGTCCAGTCCTGGCACGACGAGGACACGAATCAGGGTGTCGACCCTCTAGACATATGTCCCCCCTAACCCTAGACACGAGCACGAGGTTTGATTCGTGTCGTGTCGTGTCATAGACTTGCACGAACGCGTACACGACACTGTCAGTGCACAGTTCGTGCCTGTGTGTGTTTTAGTGTCGTGGACACAAATGTGTCGACTTGGTTGGACACGAGGTGACCCATGAAACGTACACATGTGCTAGAACAATTACCAACCAATTTCTTGCAATAATTACATGTTTTGATTCATTAATTTCATGTTTCCCCAAATTTTTTGATACCGAGAGTTGTATCAGAGTTTACTCTGTATAATATAGGTTTAAATTCATTTTGCTGAGTTAAATTAGATGCTAACATGTTAGTTAGTTGTTGTTTACATGCTAGATGTAGTCTAGGGTTTGATTCCTTGATTTATGTTGAATTCGAGCACTGAATTGGACTGTATGTAAACTGATACTTACCTTCATTTTTTGAATTAATTTCCATTTCCCTTTCTTCAAACTGAATTCGAAATTGTGTATTGACTGGTATATTGAATTATCATTTTGATTTTATATACGTATTGGTACACATTGGTTTGGGTTGGCTAGTAGTTATATGACACTGTCATTTGATTCATATTTTAACTGTCAATCCTAAGCTGGGATTGATTCCTATTCTAAATACCTGAATTGACATCCCAGTTTCGAACTGAAATTGGAATGATCAAGTGAACTGTTCTTCCTATTTTAACTGTCGAATGGTTCTTCAAACTGAGATTTGGTTGTTAAGAAAATGGAGATTGGTTCATTTGCAATTGAACTGAGCCTGAAAACTGAAAACTGGAACTGTCATTAGATGTTAAAACCTGAGCACAGGCCACCCTCATGTCATGTACACACACTATTCTAATGCACTGCCACACTGATTTGCTAATTATCATGATAACTGAGAATCGAATGACTGTTTCAATGATTAAACTAAATGTTGATTTCAATCCTAGTTTTTCCTATGTAATTGTATTTAGAAATTGACATTTATTCCTTCTTGGACTGAACTCAATTGATGTTTGAGTGTCTTGATTTCTCCTACAAGTTTGTTAGTTCATTACCATGTAAATCCTTACACTCATTTGAACCTGGAAACAGTCCACACAAGCCTAAATTCCTATCATAATAAAGCCCTATAAACAGTCTATTGGCAGCCCTGAAAACCCATCTGAACAGTCCACCTTGTTAGCCATTTGGACAGCCTATAAACTGTCCCAAACCAATCCCATGTTCAGTCTTATAAGCCCCAAATGACAGCCCTATTAGGACACCATTAAGCAGCCCAAAACCTGTCCTTGTTAGTCCTATATTTAGCCTGTATTGGCCTTAGATTCAGCCATATAGGAACCCCACATATCAATCCTAAATCAGTCCTTATTTTCCCTACATTCCAGTCCCTAATGGACAGCCTAAATCAGCCACCATTAGATCCTAATACCTGTCCTCAAACCACCCTACAAGACAGCCATACCTGTCCTTAACCATGCCCATTGGCAGTCCAAAACCAATCCATGTTAGCCCCTAACCAGTCCCATGGACCGCTCTCATTTAGCCTATATTAGCCCACACATGGACAGCCTCCAACCAGCCCTTAACATGCCCACAAATCAGCCTTTATGCCTTTGTGTGTGTTTGTGTAAGCTTGTGTATGTGTGAACCCTATCCTTATGCCAATTTTTGTATAATGCTAACATGTTACATTGTTGGGATGAACCTTCATGTATAGTAGTTAAATGAGTGAGTTAGCCTTCAGTTTGTATGCATAGAGTTGTATACACCTTGCCACAATCTGAGATTTAACACATGGTTTTCCTGAGATTTTATACAGGTTCCTAATCACTGTCTTCATGTCCATATAACACACACACACACACACATGTCTTGATGAATACACTATTATGCATGTCATTTTCCCTCTAATATATAGCTATATAAATATATGGATTGATGCATATGTAATATAAGGCAATGTGTATATAAATGATTAACCTATATACCATGTGTACTATAACTAGTGTTGATTTCTCTTTTCATGTACACCTCCATGTTCACACACACACATAGCTTTACATGCTAGCTTTCTTTCTCTTATGTGTAATGTTGAATGTGATGGCTTGTGTTTGGCTTGTATAGCCTTGTGATTGGTGTGTGATTGCTAGACTAGGCTTGGTTAGGCCTAGTGAGACTTGTTAGACTTGTTTGGGCTAGAACTTGACCTAGTTGACCTAGTTTGACTAGTCTAGTTGACTAGAGTTGACCGAGTGTTGACTTTAGTCTAGTTTGACCTAGACAGCATGCAGATTCATAGTAGATTACATTTATCATCTCCTGTATACATCTTGACTTGTGTTGCTATAACTAGGAGTCAGGTACCTCATCTCGGACAGTACATTTACGTCAGACATTCAGATACGAGGCGAGTACATTCTCTGACCGTTTCATACTTGTCTGGATTTATATTTTTGCTCTAGATTACTGTACTTGATACTGACACGATTGTTATCACGGATTGGTACTATATGGATCTTCTTTTGAGATGTTATCCCCTTGTATCCACTAAATACATATTGTGATATGTGTTTCACTTACATATTGTATTTATTGAATACCTATATCCTTGTATACTCATTGTGTATATTGTACTCTCATTATCACATAAGTTCCAGAGATAGACCATTGTATACTATTGTATAACATTGTACAACTATTGTATAACATTGTACATCTATTGTATAATATTGTACATCTATTGTATAACATTGTACACTATTGTATAAGATAACATAACTAGAGTGGATCCTTGTGTATTGATTGGAGAGAGGGAGTAGAATTGGTTATGTACTCAAATCCTATTGTACAACATTGTATAACTATTGTATATATCTATTGTACACCCACGTACAATGGAGTTACCATTGCATTGTCCTAGACCGTTTACATAACCATATTGTACTCTAAATCACAGTTGGCTTACAGTTCTTACTTATCATATATAGATATTTCCTGTTATCAAATCTCTACTGTTTTTTATATACATTCTTCTTTCAGTGTTTCATGTACCTTACTCTATTGCATGCTTTATATTTCCTAACTTGATATGAACTGCGTGAGATGTTTTGTGCTCGCTCCCGTCCTGACTGGACCTGTTGAAAATTTTACAGAGAATGATGAGGAACCCTGCACCCCTTACTTGGAGCTTTCCTAGTTGACACTCGCGACCTGGACCCCTGGGGAGGTTCAGGCAGCTGCTCAGGATGATACCTTGCATAGTGTAGATAGCTTAGACTGTTCTTTCTTTTCGTGTTTAGCTATTGTCTTTATTTTTAGAGTTGTATATTTTAAAGATGTTGAGACTGGAAGTTGTTGAGACTCTGTTATTTTATTCTACTGTACCTCAGTTGAGAATTTCTTATCTATTTCCATCGTGCTACATTCTACCTTAGATTGTGATTGAGTTGTACCTCTGTGTTGGCCTCCTTTTGGAGAGTATATTCATGTTATGTAGTTATAGTTCATGACCTAGAACAGCGTTCTACCGCCGACACTGCGGCGTAGGCTGGGCGCTGTTACGTACTCGTACCCTCACGGTGGGTACGGGTCGTGACACATTTTTAGTGGTGGCCCATGCAGGTCGAGTTTGTGTAGTGGTATTCGAACTAGAGTACCACTACAGCCTGCAGTAGGATTAGGATTATTTTTGGAGGTACTCAATCACATTAGAAAAAACTCTTAATCAGATTCCTTTTGTCTAAAATTGTTGCTTATTGACTTTCCTTTGAATATAAACTGTCCTCTTTTGAATTTTTGCTTCATTCTCAGAAATTGCTTCTTGTTTTGATCTGTTTTCATGATGGTTATGAAGACACGAACTCATCACTTCGGTTCGAGGGATACTATCGAGAGGCTGGCCACCTCTCGTCATGTTCATCAGGGCCTCGAGACCGCAGCTCCTGTTGTGCAGACTCAGGTTGGCGTTTCTGCTACATTGGAGGTGCACCTCTGCCTGTACAGAGACTTTTCCCATCATTTTTTATTTCTCTCAGCAGCAGCAGTTCATGCAGCATCAGCAGCAGACCAGGGAAAACTAACAGGGCGAGCTATCGTCAGGACAGTCAAGGATGCACAGACCATTGGAGATCTTGCTGCAAGTTCTGTTCTTCTCAATTCCATTCCCGAAATTGTCTTTTATAACTACCTTGAAATCCGATTCCATCTGTTCCTTGCTGATTGATTAATTTTGTCATGTTGTTCTTTTGTTATGTTGTTTTTTTCTTCAAAAATCATATGGGCTAGGTCACCTGAATCATGGGATCTAGAATCTTCGATAGTCGTGTTAGTTGGCATAGTGAGGACATGTAGTCAGATTTTGGATGTATCTCTCGGGTATGGAAATTTAAGGTTTTTGCCGTCGCATGCGGTAATACGAAAATTTTAAATACCATGAACCTAGAGGTACGTACCTTAGTCAAGGACTCTGTGATTATCGTAGCCTTGCTCACTAGCATGATGAAGACTCTGGACAACATGATTTTGGACAGACGCATATGATTAACAGATTGTATCTTGAGAAGGATTTAAACATCATACCCTTTTGATTGTTATAAATGACTTAGGATTAGGGATATTCTAGTTTTGTAGAGCTTATTCATAGGTAGTACCTTCATAGTATAATGATACGGTGACTTGTAGAGTGTCTGTACCCTAGAGGTGATAGTTAGCATTGGTGCTAGAATAGTAACCCATTGCAGATAATTCTCCTGTACCAACCAGTTTACACATATAGGATGTTAGTATGCCATACAACCTTGATGATTATTTATTGTTTCCTTTTATCCTTCCAGTAAGGCACCTAGTGACCAGAGCCTGTCCTTGAGTATAGTTGTAGTTCACCTAAGACTGAGAGGCCTATATACATATAGATTGCAGATGATATACCTAGGATATATGTGATGGATTGTTGTTCTTGAGCTTATGTATATGTGGTATTTGGGATTGGTGTGCTTAGCTTGTAGGTATTTAGTTATGGGCGACTTGATAGGATTGGGAAGTTAAGAGCTAGCCTATTATAGAAGTTTTCTTTTGCTAATTCCTAGTTGCCAACACTTAGGTAGCTAGCACAGGTAAATCCTAAGAAATTGACCAGCTGATGACCAAGTACTAGGATGTTGAGAAAATTGACTAGTGATTGACCCTTGACTATGTTGACCTAGAAGGGGGTGCGATCATCTTAATTTCGAGGACGAAATTTTTCTAAGGTGGGTAGGATTGTAACACCCAGTTTTCCAAATTAGGTAATTTTGAAATTTTGTAGTTATAATTATTATTTATTGATATTTATTTCATACTATGATTTTTGGTGATTTTTAATTATTTTAAACTATTTAAAACCATGACTTGTGATTTTGGTGTTTTGCTAGTGAAACCGTAGAGACTGTCTACCCTAGAGCCTAGCCATATGATTAGGATATTTCATTTATCATTTTTTAGTTTGAGAATATTTTTGTCATTTTTGAATTATTTGAATTTAATATATTTTATTAGGAATTTAAAATAATTTATTTGAATGGTGTGATTTAAATATTATTTAATTAATTTCCATGTGGTTTTGATTAGCCTAACCAAGATTGGACCTAACCTAGATTAGTCATAGCTAGTCTAGTGAGCCACATTGAGTCTAGTTAGCATTGGTTAGTTGGGTTAAGTCATGATTAGTTAGAATGAATAGGATGCAACTTGACTAGAAGGAAAACCTAGATTTTGACCATTGAATATACTAGATGGAATGAGAGCCCTTAGATTGATTCCCCAAAACCCTAACCCTAGCATTTATGACCAGCCTAGGGATTCCCCCATCACTATTTAATCCCTCTCAAATTTAGTTGTCTCTTTTATCCATCCCTTCATTTTCTAGAGAACAAGGTTTGTCTCCATTGAAACTCTTCCTATTTTGATCAATATTAATCCTTTTTCATTCAAACTTCTTCCATGGTGACCTAAATCCTATTTTTCTACTGTTCATGGAGGCCAATCCCAGTTGGAGAGCAATTTGGAGGAGCTAGCTAGCAAGAAGAACCACCCCCTTTTGAAGCTTTTTCATGCAAATTGCACATAGGTAACTTCCTATTCCTTCCATAGATTTTCGATTTCTTTACATGAATAGGAAGCCCTAGGTGTCCCCTAGCCGTAGGTATTGGATTTGTGTCGAGTCGCGTTCATTTTGTGTCCGTATCGGACACATATCAGTCCTAGAATCTAGGTGTTTGATGAAATGCTTTTGTGGATTGAATCCACATATTTTCGAAAACTAATTGAACAGTCTTGTAGCCCTTTATGTCTGGATCACGAACCACAAGCTCTGAGCACGAATCCATGTTGTTTTCGTGTCAAAAATCGACACGGACATGCAGCACGACATCGCGTACGGCTGCCCTGCTGTTGGACACGTCGTGTGCATTGTATACGACACATTTGGACACGATACTTGCTGGACACCTTGGACACATGACTGACACGACACGCATGAAGTTTGAGGAGGAGTTATCGAGTGGGTTGGGAGAAATCCCAATCGAACCCGATTTGCACTGTGCTGTGCGCGTTCTGTCGAAGGTTCGGATACCCACTTCGTGTCCAGTCCTGACACGACGAAGACACGAATCAGGGTGTCGACCCTCTAGACATATGTCCCCCCTAACCCTAGACACGAGCACGAGGTTTGATTCGTGTCGTGTCGTGTCATAGACTTGCACGAACGCGTGCACGACACTGTCAGTGCACAGTTCGTGCCTGTGTGTGTTTTAGTGTCGTGGACACAAACGTGTCGACTTGGTTGGACACGAGGTGACCCATGAAACGTACACATGTGCTAGAACAATTACCAACCAACTTCTTGCAATAATTACATGTTTTGATTCATTAATTTATGTTTCCCCAAATTTTTTGATACCGAGAGTTGTATCAGAGTTTACTCTGTACAATATAGGTTTAAATTCATTTTGCTGAGTTAAATTAGATGCTAACATGTTAGTTAGTTGTTGTTTGCATGCTAGATGTAGTCTAGGGTTTGATTCCTTGATTTGTGTTGAATTCGAACACTGAATTGGACTGTATGTAAACTGATACTTACCTTCATTTTGTGAATTAATTTCCATTTCCCTTTCTTCAAACTGAATTCGAAATTGTGTATTGACTGGTATATTGAATTGTCATTTTGATTTTATATACGTATTGGTACACATTGGTTTGGGTTGGCTAGTAGTTATATGACACTGTCATTTGATTCATATTTTAACTGTCAATCCTAAGCTGGGATTGATTCCTATTCTAAATACCTGAATTGACATCCCAGTTTCAAACTGAAATTGGAATGATCAAGTGAACTGTTCTTCCTATTTTAACTGTCGAATGGTTCTTCAAACTGAGATTTGGTTGTTAAGAAAATGGAGATTGGTTCATTTGCAATTGAACTGAGCCTGAAAACTGAAAACTAGAACTGTCATTAGATGTTAAAACCTGAGCACAGGCCACCCTCATGTCTTGTACACACACTATTCTAATACACTGCCACACTGATTTGCTAATTATCCTGATAACTGAGAATCGAATGACTGTTTCAATGATTAAACTGAATGTTGATTTCAATCCTAGTTTTTCCAATGTAATTGTATTTAGAAATTGACATTTATTCCTTCTTGGACTGAACTCAATTGATGTTTGAGTGTCTTGATTTCTCCTATATGTTTGTTAGTTCATTACCATGTAAATCCTTACACTCATTTGAACCTGGAAATAGTCCACACAAGCCTAAATTCCTGTCTTAATAAAGTCCTATAAACAGTCTATTGGCAGCCCTGAAAACCCATCTGGACAGTCCACTTTGTTAGTCATTTGGACAGCCTATAAACTGTCCCAAACCAATCCCATGTTCAGTCCTATAAGCCCCAAATGACAGCCCTATTAGGACACCATTAAGCAGCCCAAAACCTGTCCTTGTTAGTCCTATATTTAGCCTGTATTGGCCTTAGATTCAGCCATATAGGAACCCCACATATCAATCCTAAATCAGTCCTTATTTTCTCCACATTCCAGTCCCTAATGGACAGCCTAAATCAGCCACCATTAGCTCCTAATACCTGTCCTCAAACCACCCTACAAGACAGCCATACCTGTCCTTAACCATGCCCATTGGCAGTCCAAAACCAATCCATGTTAGCCCCTAACCAGTCCCATGGACAGCTCTCATTTAGCCTATATTAGCCCACATATGGACAGCCTCCAACCAGCCCTTAACATGCCCACTAATCAGCCTTTATGCCTTTGTGTGTGTTTGTGTAAGCTTGTGTATGTGTGAACCCTGTCCTTATGCCAATTTTTGTATAATGCTAACATGTTACATTGTTGGGATGAACCTTCATGTGTAGTAGTTAAATGAGTGAGTTAGCCTTCAGTTTGTATGCATAGAGTTGTATACACCTTGCCACAATCTGAGATTTAACACATGGTTTTCCTGAGATTTTACACAGGTTCCTAATCACTGTCTTCCTGTCCATATAACACACACACACACACACACATGTCTTGATGAATACACTATTATGCATGTCATTTTCCCTCTAATATATAGCTATATAAATATATGGATTGATGCATGTGTAATATAAGGCAATGTGTATGTAAATGATTAACCTATATACCATGTGTAGTGTAACTAGTATTGATTTCTCTTTTCATGTACACCTCCATGTTCACACACACACATAGCTTTACATGCTAGCTTTCTTTCTCTTATGTGTAATGTTGAATGTGATAGCTTGTGTTTGGCTTGTATAGCCTTGTGATTGGTGTGTTATTGCTAGACAAGACTTGGTTAGGCCTAGTGAGACTTGTTAGACTTGTTTGGGCTAGAACTTGACCTAGTTGACCTAGTTTGACTAGTCTAGTTGACTAGAGTTGACCGAGTGTTGACTTTAGTCTAGTTTGACCTAGACAGCATGCAGATGCATAGTAGATTACATTTATCATCTCCTGTATACATCTTGACTTGTGTTGCTCTAACTAGGAGTCAGGTACCTCATCTCGGACAGTACATTTACGTCAGACATTCAGATACGAAACGAGTACATTCTCTGACCGTTTCATACTTGTCTGGATTTACATTCTTGCTCTAGATTACTGTACTTGATGCTGACACGATTGTTATTACGGATTGGTACTATATGGATCTTCTTTTGAGATGTTATCCCTTTGTATTCACTAAATACATATTGTGATGTGCGTTTTACTTATATATTGTATTTATTGAATATCCATATCCTTGTATACTCATTGTGCATATTGTACTCTCATTATCACATAAGTTCCAGGGATAGACTATTGTACACTATTGTATAACATTGTATAACTATTGTATAACATTGTACATCTATTGTATAATATTGTACATCCATTGTATTACATTGTACACTATTGTATAAGATAACGTAACTGGAGTGGATCCTTGTGTATTGATTGGGGAGGGGGAGTAGAATTGGTTATGTAGTCAAATACTATTGTACAACATTGTATAACTATTGTATATGTCTATTGTACACCCACGTACAATAGAGTTACCATTGCATTGTCCTAGACCGTTTACATAACCATATTGTACTCTAAATCACAGTTGGCTTACAGTTCTTACTTATCATATATAGATATTTTCTGTTATCAAATCTTTACTATTTTTTATATACATTCTTCTTTCAGCGTTTCATGTACCTTACTCTATTAC
This sequence comes from Iris pallida, assembly GCA_029216955.1. Taxonomy (NCBI): domain Eukaryota; kingdom Viridiplantae; phylum Streptophyta; class Magnoliopsida; order Asparagales; family Iridaceae; genus Iris; species Iris pallida. The sequence continues at coordinate 7,808,231 of JANAVB010029815.1, read as the reverse complement.
ATAATTTATATTTTCTAACTTGATATGAACTGCGTGAGATATTTTGTGCTCACTTTCGTCCTGACTGGACCTGTTGAAAATTTTACAGAGGATGATGAGGAACCCTGCACCCCTTACTTGGAGCTTGCCTAGTTGACACTCGCGACCTGGACCCCTGGGGAGGTTCAGGCAGCTGCTCAGGATGATACCTTGTATAGTGTAGATAGCTTAGACTGTTCTTTCTTTTCGTGTTTAGCTGTTGTCTTTATTTTCAGAGTTGTATATTTTAGAGATGTTGAGACTGGTAGTTGTTGAGACTCTGTTATTTCATTCTACTGTACCTCAGTTGAGGATTTCTTATCTATTTCCATCGTACTACATTCTACCTTAGATTGTGATTGAGTTGTATCTCTGTGTTGGCCTCCTTTTGGAGAGTATATTCATGTTATGTAGTTATAGTTCATGACCTAGAACAGCGTTCTACCGCCGACACTGCGGCGTAGGCTGGACGCTGTTACGTACTCGTACCCTCACGGTGGGTACGGGTCGTGACATTGTCTAATGATGATATAGGATTTACAATATCCAAAAATCTCGTAAACATCTGGGTGACAGATTCGTTTGGCTTCATCTTGAACGCCTCATACTCCTGAGTAAGTCTGCTGATCTTTGACTCCTTGACTTGTGTTGTTCCTTCGTGGGTTACTTCGAGAAGTTTTCATACTTCATTTGATGTTGTGCAAGTAGATGCCCTGTTAAATTCAGTCGTGTCTAAAGCACAAGCATTAATAGCACGTGCGTCAAGACTGGCATTTTTCTTTTATCCTCAATATATTTATCATAGAGTTTTTCAACCAAAATATCTTCAACAAGAATACGAGGAGGCTTTTTGTAGCCATCAATAACTATAAACCATAAGTCAAAATCTAGACATTTCAAGAAGAAACTCATCTGTGCTTTCCAATAGGTGTAATTTGTACCGTCAAACAGTGGAGGTATGTTTGTGGCTTGGCCTTTACTTATGAACTTCACAGTTGCCAGGTGTTGTGTTGTGATCTTTGTAACAGTTAAAAATAATAAAAAATATAACTGCAATGTTACCTTGCTTTACCTGTATAACCCGTTCTGATACCAATTGTAGGAACGAATTGTAAAGCGCAATACTCTAAAAGGGGTGAATAGAGTAGGCAGCAGAATATTGCTAATTTAAAAAGTTAGTAGCAATATCACAGAGAAATATCATAAGTAAATAAATGTAAAAGCAGATATCAGAAAGAAAATGCAAAGACGACGATGTATAATGGTTTCCCTCTTGTAAGGACTATTCCAGTCGGAGGAACTCTAGCTTCCAGTTGAATCCACTATTGGAAAATACCACAAATTTTCATACGAAGTTCTTGCAACTTCTACAAATACGAGCTTTGATCCGAAGTACTCGACCAACTTCAGTTGTGAAGTGTCTTTCTTCAATCAAGTCTCTGATTACAATCACTCTGAAGCTTCATAGACCGTGCCGTACTGACAAATCGACTAGAGGATTGTAATTGGCTTGAGATTTAAAAATTAAAGCTTAGAACACTTTGGAAGAGAGCAGTAGGCTTTAAAGATAAGAGATGAAAGTGAATGAGTGAATTGAAATGATCGAAATCCTTCTCTATTTATAGCTTTTCTAAAGGTAGAACTCTGTAAGTTCATTGACCGAACTTTGGCCGAACTCGGGCCGAGTTCTGTCAGGGTTTTGTTAGGTTTTTGCAAAAAAATAATTTTTGGGATTTTTGAAATTGTTTTAAGTAGTTAGGAGCTTTTTGTAAATAGGGGACTGTTTTCAAAACATGGAATATTTTAAAAACATTTTTAGGGTAGCCTATTTGCCAGTACGACTAGGTGCACAATGTATTCCTAGACTCAAGAAATGTAAAAAATACATTACATAAAGGAAATACAGACTTGAGTGGCGAACACAACTTCGATCTTGAACAGAATGGGTAGCAGTTCTCTGGCAATGTCCAAGAGTCCAAATAAACTTGAGTAGCCCTTATATCGAGATAGAGTTTGATCAATTATTAAAATCAGGTTTGACCATGACCAATGTGTCAACATAGTCCAGGTGTACGTCGGACCAATACAGCCCAGATCAATGAGACCGCAGCGATTCATCATTTGGGTGAAGGCGTACGAAGACAGATGATCAAAGGAACGCCCACCTTCTTTCTCCTCTGGGTTGGTAATAGCATTGAAGTCGCTGATTGCACACCATGGGGTGGTGAAGGAGTCCGAGAGAGACTTGGTGGAGTCCCAAAGCATCGGTCTGTCTTTTCTCCTAGGACATCCGTAGACACAGAGCAAGTTCCAGGCGGCGACTTCATGAGTAGCTTCGATGGATAAGAGGACGATGTTCTGGGAGGAGTAGGTGACGGTAACTGAGATGGAAGCATTCCAACCCAACCAAAGGCCTCCAGATCGGCCCACAGGGGGGACAAGAGAAGTGGTTCGAAAAGCCGAGTGTAGGTAGAGTACGGGATGTGTGATGTGGTGGTGATAGAGTTTCGGAAAGGAATATGATGGATGGTTTGGTGGCGGAGAGGAACGAGCAGAGTGTTCGAACTGTCGAGTCGTTCTCCAAGCCTCGACAGTTCTAAGCTAGTACTAACATTGGTCGTGTGGCTGTTGGAGGTCAGCCGTCACGACCTTTGTATGGGAAAGAGGAGAGCCAGAGGTAGGATGAGGTCATTTTGATGGGCTCATGTCCGAAGGGGGAGAAGCAAGGCATTTCCTATGGCCGGTTATAGTGGATTGATCTTCCTGAAGAACTTGCGCTCCTCTGCGGGCCATCCTCTTCCATGAAGTCTTACTAGAAGAGACACAACGAATGGTAAAGCCCGAACCAGAGTTGGGAAGAGAACTGGTTGTAGTGATGGGGGTTTGCAACTTCATGTAGTTGTTCGAAGCCGAGGTTCCTTCCCCGCGTATCAAGAAAGGGAATGGTTGATCGGGGTGAGGCCCATGGTCGCTCCTAGTAATGCAGATCAGATGAGCGGGATCCTGGACGTCATTGATTGGTGGAGATGAAGGGGTCCTACTGATATCAATGGTGGACTCTGATCCCGAGATATCAGTCTCCGTCCGTTCATGTAGGTACGTATCAAACTAATTATTTATGCAATAATGCTAAGTTTACTACCAAATTCTTACAACCTTTTTACAACCTCACTCACCAACCCCTTACACATGGGTCCCACCGGATCCCACCACCCCTCACACCCCCCCTGCTACATGGGCTCCATCCGACCCCACCACTTACTCCTCTCCTCCAATCGAAACCCGACACGTGACGGGAGTAAAGGGGTTGTAAGAATTTGATTGTAGGCATAGCATTGCTCTTATTTATGAGTTTTGTACTTGTGAGTGTGACTATGTTTATAAATAACTAATGAGATTTTGTATACTTTATTAAAAAAATAGTTTTAAGAGACCTTATATGCAAAAAACCCAATCTTCTATGGCTAGTTTCCGAAATATATTTTGGAGTAGTTACAACAAGTATCTTATGGTTTCCCTTCAAATGCTATATTGTGAATCTTGCAGCGTCCGTTCGGTTGGAGGAAATTTTGCAAGGAAAATTTCAGTATTTATTTTGATGTAGATAGTGCATTAATTGCAATAAAAGTTGTAATAAATATATATTTTTTAGCCTTTGTAGGTAAAATGAAAACAACATAAATTACACCAACAAAAGTCCTAAAGTATTTCCATTAAAAGGAAACCAAACAACTCAAATACTATCTATTGCAATGGTGCATGAATTTTGATATATGGACAACCACATAACCTAAAAATGGGTCACGAGGGTTAAAATTAGAGTCGTTGTTTTGACCCATGATCCAAATGGACTTGAATTGACTGGCTTTGAAAAATAGACGTGTTATCCAAATATGGGTGCAGATGACTGTTTGACAGTATATGTATTTGCCTCTAGTCTCGTGCTATGTCACATTCCTACTTCAGTCTACTCATGCTCATATGTGCGAAAGTTGTCCTCAAAATGGTATCTTAGATGTTTAGAAACGCATTTGCATATTTATATATATTAATTTATATTAGCATGTTCTTTGTATCTTATTACGTCCCTGAAGACCTGATTTTCTTCCAGGTTTGGACGATCATTTACGGATTGCCACTTTATTTGACAGTCTTTTTATTGTCATGGAGAGAGAGATGTCAATGTTCCTAAAGAACGATATAAATTGATATGGTATTGCCCAGTATGTCTCATCTCGATCCTACTACCTCTCAGTGTGAAGTATGGAGGATCTTAGATCTTCATATAGTAACACAAAAAATGCCAGATGCGTTCTCTGATCTAGCAAAAAGTGACGAGATCACATGTACATGATGCAAATGTTCCGCAAGGATGTAAAACATTTCCTGTAGGAAATGCACCTCTAAAGGATGACATTTACACCTGAACTACGACAAGCTACATCAACGACTAGCCAATCATCTATCCTCGGCCTAAAGCGCGACAGACTACTTGGTTCAAATGATTCCCTTCTCCGAAGAAGAGCTTAGCACCCCTAAATTTTGTCATTATCTCAACTTGTCCAACTTACGAGATTATTAGGGATTATGGAAGCATCATGAAAGAGACGAGTGCACAAAAACTCATATCCGAGAATCAAGAAATCTTCGTCCAGTATTGTATGCTTAGCTAAGTTGTGGAACATGAATAATATTATCATCAGTGATATTTTTGCATATTCAATGGCCAATGAAATTATAATGACAAAATCGAATTGTGTTCCAATAAAGAATGTTTTACTTAGAATTGATTGGTCAAAATGAAATGGATAAAAAAAAAAGTCAAATTGAATTCCTTAGGAAGAATAAAGTGTTCGGACATGTAGTTCCAATACCAAATAATGTAAACATGTCGAATACAAAGTGGCTCTTCATAAGAAAGCAAAATGAGATGAATGAAATAGCGCGATAAACCAAGCCTTGTGATGCAAGGCTTCTCTCAACGCCTTGAGATTGATTACGAGGAGATGTATTCTCCCGTAAGGGACATTATTAAGCTCTGCTACCTTGTCAGTTTGGTAGTTTCTGAAAAACTGAATATGCAGTTGATTGATGTGGTTACAACATATACGTGCGAGAAATTGGATACAAAAAAAATATGAAGGTCCCTGGAGGACCTCATATAAATTACGCAAATATTTTTGGACCCCGGAAGACACTCTCAATTAGGTTGAGGCGTTCACTTTAAGAATTGAAACAATCCAAGAGGATGTGATATAACCAGCTAAGTGAGTATTTGGTCAGTCATGGATATATGACTAAAGAAGTATACCCTTGTGTGTTCATCAAGAAATCATATTTTGAAATTACGATTGTAGCAGTCTATATCGATGACATGAATCTTATTAGGACTCCTGAATAGTTTGAGATAAGTATCTCGCACCTGAATTCGAAATTTGAGATGAAAGATCGGGGGGGGGGGGGTGGGGGGGGGGGGACTTGATTATGTTTAGGCCTACAACTTGAGAATTTTATCAAAGTTGTTTTAGTTCACAAATCAAGTTACACTCAAAAGTTGTTATGTCAGTTTAATATGGACAAAGCAAAATCCTCAAGTACACACATGACTGTTCGATCTTTAGATGCTAAACGAGACTACCCCATTCTAAGTAAGACAATGAAAATGTACTGGAACATAAAATTTCATATCTAAGTGCAATAGACGTATTATTGTACTTAGCTCAATGCACTATACCATACATCTCATTTATTATGAATATCTTTGCTAGATTTAGCGATGTGCCAACACACCACTACTGGAATGGAAATAAAGACATCTTCTTTTACCTTAAGGGTACTATGGACATGATCTTATTCTATCCCTATATACATTTCGGAATGGATCAAACCCCTTTAATCCTCAAAATGGTGCGTGCATTATCAGATATGTCAATGTTGATTATTTATTTGATCCGCACAAGGCGAGATTCCAAAGTGGTTATGTACCATTTTGGGTACATCGATATCTTAAAAGTCTACAAGAAGATCATGGTCACCATTTCTTTAAATCAGATCACGTTTATCGTCCTTCAAGATACCAGTCGAGAGTATGTATGATTATGAGCCGTCATTGAACAAATTCGGATTACAAGCAAATTTTCTTTTATCAATGATATTCCAACGACAATATATGAAGACAATATTGCATGCATTGACCAAATGAAGAAGGACTACATCAAGGGAGATAGTACCAAGCATATCAAACTGGAGTTCTTCTCGCATCAACAAGTGCAACAAAAGATTGAAGTCAAGCATATTTGACCTCAGTACAACTTGTCCGACAACTTCACAAAGTCCATGTCGAAGTCCACATACAAGAATATCGTTCATGGCATCGAATTGTGGAGGCTCTCTGATTACAACGCTCATAGTTTGAGAGAATGTCAAAATCATGAAAAGTATCCAGAAGTGTATAATCACTCAACCTTAATGTACTATTTTCGTAACTCAATGACACTTTTTATTAGCGTTTTGGCACCTTAAGAATGTTTTAACGAGACACCAACATCTTTGGTTATACATCTAGATATTTTTCACGTTTTGAATACGTATTGACACCGACTTACTTTTTGTCCTTAGATTACGATTTTTTTTCACTAGATTTTTCGAATCAAGGTTTTGGTGAAGTCTATCTACATATGTATCCCCAAAACTCGCATTAGTCTATTCCCTGAAGGCTGATGTATATCATCCCTGAAGATTGGTGTTGATCAACCTTAAAAGACTGATGTTGATCATTCCTGAAAACTTGTGCAAACTTTTTATTGAATTATGCACACCCAATGAAGAATATTGTAGTTAGTTATATATAACTAGATGTGATTGTGCCAGCTAAATATAAATATTTCTCTCTTAGGGGGCGTTTGGTATGCAGAATACTATATAGTCGGGAATTCTATATTCCCGGGAATCAAATTCCAAGGAATTAAATTCCCTAGAAAATTACATTCCCATGTTTGGTGACAATATAAATATTCCCGGAAAAAAATAAAAAATAATAATAACGAAAAAAAAATGAACAAATATAAAAAAAAACCGGTAAAAACGACAAAAAATCGGTAAAAACGAAAAAAATGGTAAAAACGACAAAAAATCGGTAAAAACGACAAAATAATAAAAAACGACAAAACGATGAAAAACGACAAAAAATCGTTAAAATGACCAAAATGACCAAAAGCGACAAAAAATGTATAAACGACAAAAAATAACAAAAAAAAGGGTAAAAACGAAAAAAAATAACCAAAACACGACAAAAACGACATAAAACCGGTAAAAACGACAAAAAAAAACCAAAATGCGGCAAAAAACGACAAAAACAACAAAAAATCGGTAAAAACGACAAAAAATGAAAAAAAAATCGGTTAAAAAGGACAAAAAATCGGTTAAAAACAACAAAAAAATCGGTTAAAAACGACAAAAAATAACCAAAAGTAAAAAAAAAACGAAAAATAATCGATAAAAACGACAAAAAAATCGGTTAAAACGACAAAAAATCGATAAAAACAAGAAAAAAAAAAAAGCTACAAAAACGACAAAAAAATCGGTAAAAACAACAAAAAAAAAGCTAAAAAACAAAAAAAAAGTCGCTTAAAAACGACAAAAATTGACAAAAAAGCGACAAAAGGGACAAAAATTGGGTAAAACGACAAAAAATAATCAAAAAGTGACAAAAAGACAAAAATGGGTAAAAAGGACAAAAAAATCACTTAAAACGACAAAAAATTGGTAAAAACGATAAAAAATGACAAAAAAAAACGATAAAAAACGACAAAAAATAATCAAAAAGTGACAAAAAGACAAAAAAATTGGTAACAACGACAAAATCGCTTAAAACGACAAAAATTTGATAAAAACGACAAAAAATGACAAAAAAGCGATAAAGAAGACAAAAAATAATCAGAAAGTGACAAAAAGACAAAAAATGGGTAAAAACGACAAAAAATCGCTTAAAACGACAAAAAATGACAAAAAAAACGATAAAAACGACAAAAAAAAAGAAAAAGTGTTCAAAACTAATCAAAATTGATAAAAAAAAAGAAGAAAAAAAATTTAGACAATTTTTTTTTTGCCCGGGCAAAAAAAATATACCCACCTATTCTCAAGGGATAGAATTCCCATGTTTTGTGGGTAAACTATTTACCCGGGTATTTATAATTCCCGGGAATAAATTTTTTATAAGCCAAACAAACGTGGTAATAGATTCCCATCTTAAATTTTCCCGGGAATAAAAAAAAAAATACTGCGTACCAAACGCCCTCTTAGAGATCACATAGTTATCCATTATAAACCTTTTAGCTATTGTATAAATACATAGAGGAAAACACATTCAAAGTTCATTTCTATGTAGCATTGACATGGCGTCACATTCTTGTACTTTTCTGATTTAAATTTCTAGCAGATACCTATCATACCTTCAGTGTTAAAAGTAACTTTACATTCCACTTTTTCAGACTTGAACATAAAAAATAAAATTTACAACTATTTTGGGGTTGCCAGACAAGTCATCATATTATGTATCATAAGTTACAACACATCCAAGTCCACCTATGGAAACACCAAATGGTTACTACGATCACAAACTAATAGAGATCAACCATTTTACGGATAGCTTATTTTGAAAATTTAGCATAGTTCAGGTCATAAAAAAGACAAAGATTACCGATTAACGACTATATTAAATTTTCTGATAGATTTCCATTTGTTCTTCATTAATTTTGATAAATCATGATATTTATTTTAAACTTGTTTGTACATTCTTTTTTTTCCTTGAAAAGCGTGTGCTTATTGTACTATATATAAAATGGACGCTGCTATTTTGTCCACCACTGGATGGTACCTACGCCGGCCCGTGGCCACGTGGCACGCCGCCAATGGCCCCTGGCCCGAAGTGGGCCCATACTAGCAGGAGGGGGGCCACTGGCTAGCCGCCATACAGGCCCAGCATGGTCACCCTCCATGGCGGGCCAAATATCATTTTCGATTAAAAAAAAAATTTTGCTAGAGCATTGGCAAGGGGCAGTTTCCCATTTTGTTTGGTTTTTTTTAAGCATCGAAAAAATGTGTTCGGGTGGTTAGTTGAACATGTTCGCGCTTAAGTTGGATAAAACTATTGCTTGCTTCTGCTTATATATTTTGATAAACTTACAATACTAAACCCAGCCTAAACATTGCCCGTCTCCAGGTTCGTAGTTAACCAGAGCTCTAGAATCCCAAAGTTCCACTTTTGTTTAAGCTGCTACATGAGCTTTCATTTCTTTTCCTACAAAAATAGTGTTGAGTTATAAGGACTTATTTAGTCCCATAAGGAGGAGACTTACCTCCTATATATATACTCCCGATAACAGAAAGTAAGTTGACCGAAAACGAAGGAACATACAATACAGATAACAGGATAACATATGAAGTACAATGGACCGAGCCAGTACTCCTGAAGGGTTGGAATGTCCCATCAGCAGCCTGAACTGTCTCGGGATACATATGCTGCTTGGATAATATAATGCAAACTCACTAGATGCACATGCCCTATGATCCAACAAGCATAAGATTTAGTGGATACAAGTGCCTGAACCGGAATACCTTTGCCCGTATGAGTGTAGCCAGAAAAGTTACTATGGTATGTAGTGTCATCCAGATCCTGAGTGGCTTGTCCCTTGCCCTTAGACCTCTCAGCATGAAGCTTGAACTGACGTAGTTCCTCCAGCTCTGTCATCTCAGCTCTAGTTATCTTAGTAGTGGTCTGGGAATCCTCTGCCACAGGTACGGGACCAACTCCTCGGCCGCCACGTCTCCTGCCTCCTTGACCTGTTCGTCCACCCCTCTGTCCTCTGTCCTCTGCCTCCTCGACAACGACCAGAATTGCGGGGTTGATAGCAGTTGCAGATGAGGTGCCCTTTCTTCCCGCAATTGTAGCACTCCATGTCATCACTGATCGGAGTACTAGGAACCACAAATGCCGAGCGGACAACAGGTGAGGTCTCGCCTTCCATCACCTTCTGTCGGATCTCCTCTTGCTCCATCGATGCAACAACCTCATGTAGGGATGGAAGAGATGGCAGGTGACACATCACTACCCTCCTAGCATCAAACTGCGAGTTCAGGCCTTTGAGAAAATGAACCACATGCCGACGCTCAAGATATTGTTTTCCAAGGAGAACGTCTGTCGGGTTCTGCAATGATAACAGATCATAATGGTCTAAGTCCGCCCAAAAGCGACGTAGCGACGTTGCATACTGAAGTACTGTCTCCTCCCCATGTGTGGTAGCATCAATATTCTCCTCAACTTCCATCATCATCATGACACTTCCAGCTCCAGAGTACATATTAGCCAATGTCTTCTAGACATCAGCCGCACTACAGATCGACTCCACCATCCCAGCTATGTATGGAGACACAGAAATCAGCAGCCAAGTAACCACCAAAGAATTAAGGTGACTCAATGTGTTCCACTCAGCAATCGTCGTATCCTTTAGCTCAGTGCAATCTTCCTTCACATATTTTCGAGTACCTTGTTCCGAAGGTTCAGCAACGCCCTCCTAGACCAACTTAAGTAGTTTCTCGTCCCCTCAAGTTTCATGTCATTGGATAGCAACACTATCTTCTCCATCACCTGCAACGGTTCTGGTGCGGGCACTACTAGATGAGGTCTCCTCTAATTTGGCATGAAATACCCTAACCACCATGTCTAGTATCTCATTCAGCTCCTGACTAGTCACAGCTGTTTCCATATCCACAGTTACACTTATCAAATTGGATGAGACCAAACGCAAACTCAATCACGGGTCCTGCGTCTACATGCGATCATGACTTTTCTCCATCTTGAATCGCCAAGAATCAGTAGCCACCTGAGCCTCCGCCACTCCATCGCGGCGCGCGTCCAACACCACCGATCAGTAGCTGCCTAGAGCATGTGGAGGCTAGATCTGCCACCAGGCCTAACGGTCGTCGTCGTCGTTGACGTCTTCGTCGTGCCTCCACCAGCCCTAGCAGCTTTTTTTGTGCCACCACAGAACCCAGTGGTCGCCGCCGCAATTGACGTCTCCACCACTCCTCCACCAGTCCTAGTAGCTCCTCTGCGCCACCACGGAACCCAGCTGTCGCCGCCGACGTTGACGGAGGAGAGGAGTGGAGAAAAGAGAAGAAAAAAGAAAAAGAAACAAAAAAGAATTTTTTTTTCAAGTAGAAAAAAGAAAAAATTCATAATTTTGGTTCTGATACCATGTTTTGGCTAAGCTTTTAGCAACCAATCTGTCCTTGTACATGTCAATCTTGTCCTCTGGAGTCTGCTTAACAGTATAAACTCAACAGCACGCTTCCCAGCTGGCAGTGGTACCAGCTTTCATGTGTCATTTTTTTAAGGCCTAAAATTTCTCCTGCATGGCACTAAACCACCTAGGATCTTGCTTACCTACCTAACAGTTGTTAGGTACAAGCACTGAATGCAATGATGCAAGGAATGACCTATATGCACGTGGAATAGATGCATATGAAACGTAATGTGCAATGTCAGTATCCCAACTACCAAAATTAGTTGAAGGTTTTCCAGTATTGACTCTAGAAGTTCTACGAAGCAAGACAAGAATATTAGAGGTATCAGGGGCGGAATTGTTACAAGGTGACTTAGGTGGAAGGGCTGACGAAGGACCTAGAGAAGAGAGACTTGGGACATCGACATTTGTTGGTATTGGCATAGGCACAGAAGGAGCCACCTCAAAGGGCTGAAGGGGGTGCGGCGAGGCAAGGGCATCGGGGGGACGGGAGCAGCAGCAGTAGCAGGGGGACGCGAGGGGGGTAGAGGGATAGCAAAGGGTACGACAGCAGCAGGGGAAGTTGGGGGCAGTAGCATATAACTGACAACCCTTCAACAGAGACTGATCCCATATTTGAGCAGTGGAAGACAGATGACAGTCGACTATTTATACAGTTGATGAATTCAACAGAACCATCGGTGGAAGAGATGGTTCAAAGTACAAATTTAAAAAAGTAATTATGGAAGGTCTTGGCGGCGAACTTTGATGAAAAATGTGATTTGTCTCGTATCTACGACTCGGTCGTTGTCGTGTACCGAGCAAATGAGGAAGACAAATCTCATAAGGAGCACTTCCGGGCCTTTAAGGTTATGACTGATGAGATCGACTGATATCAATGAAGCAATGGCGCAACGTGAGCAGCTTCATGTCATGGCATATTTTGCATCTCTCCATCATGATGCAGACTCTACTCGCTCTCAGATCATTGTTGGATCTAATGTTCCGTCTCTGATGGAAGCTCACTATCGTGTCCTTCGGACAGCGAAAGTCGTTGAGACCACTCCGGATGACTCCTGCTGATCGATCTACTCTTGGTGTTGCCCGTATTGGATTTTGTGGGGATCGTGGTGGACAACGTGGTGGCCGAAATGCTGGTCGTGATGGGGAACGAAGCAATGGTGGTCATGATGGAGGGAGACCGCTGTCACGACCCGCTACCCAAATTGTTGGGCCAGGCCGAGTCATGCCCAGCCTACGTTGAGATAAAATGTAGTAAGCTGTTCTAAAGACAACAGGATAAGACTAAATGTGCTAACAGTTCTATAAGTGAAATAAAGTCATAAATGCTCCAAACACAAAAGTCGTCTCATATAGAAATAAGT
>JANAVB010029815.1:7658046-7790546 GCA_029216955.1 Iris pallida | reverse complement strand
TGGCAAACTAGGCATCTCGAGATAAAACGTGATACATCCCTCTTCATCCCGTGCCACCAAAGATGTTCTCGCAAGTCACGGTACATCTTGTTAGCACCAAGGTGAATAGAATATCTCGATCGGTGCGCCTCCTGCAAGACTGCCTCTACCAGCTCTCCCTTCGGCACGCACAATCGGCTGCCATGCCTCAAGGATCCATCCTCTGCTATAGTGAAGTCATCCAGCAATCCCGCTAAAGCCTGGGGTCGAAGTCTGCGAAGGCTCTCATCTGTAGACTGTGCCTCCCGGATCTGCTCCATCAAACCTGACTGAATGTCAAGCGCCATCATCTGTATCACTGATCCTGGCCGAACTAGCTCGATACCGAGCTTCTCCAGATCCTCCCGCAAATGTCGATCTATCATCAGGTACCATGCCATCGGATGCCTGCTCATCGCATCCGCCACCACATTTGCCTTCCCGGGGTGATACTGTAAATCGATGTCGAAGTCCTTCATCAACTCCAACCATCGTCTTTGCCTCATGTTCAGCTCTTTCTGCGTGAACACTTACTTCAAGCTTTTGTGGTCAGTAAAGATTTTCACAACGCTCTCCGTATAAGTAATGTTTCCATAACTTGAGTGCAAAGATCACCGCAGCTAACTCGAGGTCATGGGTAGGATAATTCCTCTCATGAGTTCGCAATTGCCTAGATGCATAAGCAATCACTTTCCCATGCTGCTGTAGGATACATCCTAACCCCTTCCCAGAAGCATCGCTGTATATGGTGAAACCTCCAGAACCTGAAGGTAATGTCAGAACTGGAGCGGTTGTCAGCCTCCTCTTCAGCTCCTCAAACGCTGCCTGGCAGTCTTCTGACCAGATGTACTCTGCATCCTTCCGCGTCAGCTTCGTCCAGCTATCCTAGCAAAGTCCTGGACGAACTTTCTATAATAGCCTGCTAAACCCAGAAAGCTCCTGATCTCTGAAACTGACGTCGGAGCCTTCCACGTCTCAACTGCAGCAATCTTCTTGGAATCCACCGAGATTCCATCTCCAGTGACTACATGGCCGAGAAACTCCACTCGGTCTAAAAAGAACTCGTACTTCGGCAATTTGGTAAACAATCTCTCCTGCCTCAGAATCCCCAAAACTATCCGCAAGTGCTCTGCATGCTCCTCTGGCGTCTTCGAGTATATCAGGATGTCGTCGATAAACACTACGACGAACTTATCCAGATACTGGTGAAATGTCTTATTCATCAAGTTCATAAAGACAGCTGGCGCATTTGTGAGACCAAATGGCATCACCAGAAACTCGTACTGCCCGTACTTCGTGTTGAACGCCGTCTTCTGGATGTCTGCTGGCCTAACCTTCACCTGGTGGTACCCCGGATCTCAAGTCTATCCTGGAAAACACCTTCGCCCCACTCAACTGGTCGAACAAATCATCTATCCTGGGCAGAGGATATTTGTTCTTGATGGTGATGGCATTCAAGGCCCGGTAGTCAATACACAACCGGACTGTACCATCCTTTTTAGGCACAAAGAGTACTGGTGCTCCCCATGGAGAAGTACTGGATCGAATGAAATCCTTTTTCAACGGGTCATCAATCTGCTCTTTCATCTCTATGGCCTCCTTGGGATTCACTCTATAGCAAGCCCGGGATACTGGTGATGAACCCGGCACTAAATCTATAGTGAACTCCACATCTCTGTCAGGCGGAAGCCCTGGAAGATCCTCTGGGAATACATCCATAAACTCCCTAATGATAGGGTGTGGCGGTGCTGCGTCCCCGACTGTAGCACAACAGTTCGGCTCTAGGCTGATCTCCGCCATGTCCTCCTGACACTGAATGGTGCTGTGCCTGGGGGACTGAACAAAATACTACCCTCATGACAATCTATAGATGCATGGGCATAGCTAAGCCAGTCCATCCCCAATATGATATCATAACCGGGGAGTGGCATCACAAAGAATCACCCCTCAAACTCTCTCACAGCTATCATAATAGAGCATCTATAGCTAGCTCTAATAGGCACTGGTCCTCCTTCCGTCATTACTCTACTAATCTCTGCAGTAGGTGTAGATACTAAGTGATGTTTATGCATGAACTCTAATGACAGGAAGCTATGAGATGCACCAGAATCAAACAAGCATAGAGCTAGAAAAGTATGCAAATAAACATGACCTGTGATGACGTCAGCTAAGTAATCTGGCTCCGAAACCTGCTCCGGCTCCGGCTCAAGGGCTAGGCTATAAACCTTCCCCTGAGGTCCCTTTTGCTGCTGCAGATGCTGCCCAAACCTCTGCTGCTGAGTCGGGAGTGGTCCTCTAGGCTTCGCTGCTGGGCAGTTCCGAAGCTGATGGGTGGCAGACCCACAAGCCAAACACTGACCCAACCTCTTCCTGCAGACGGCGAAGTCATGACCTGGTCTTCCGCAGAAAGAACATATAGCTCCCTTCTGCTGCTGCTGCTGCCGGAGTCCCGGGGATCTAACTGGCGGGGTCTGATGATGTGGTGTAGGGGGACGGTAAGTCTGCTGGGGTGGCATCGGTGTTCTCTGCTGGAAAGCCTGACGCTTGGACGGTCCCTCACGGTGTACAGAAGCCGGCCTCTTGCTAGATAGAAGACGCTCCTCAATGCTCCGGGACAACTCTAGGCTCTGGTAGTAGTCAGTCGTACCGTTCGCCACTATAAGGATGCCAATGTCTGGAACTAGACCATGGCAAAACCTACGGGTCATCTCCTCTGGATCTGCAACCAGACTAGGAGCAAAACGGCTCAGGCGACTAAACTCTGCCGCATAGTCATCAACAGAACGGTTTCCCCTGCTGGATGTTCTGGAATCGTAGCCCCATGGCTACTCTAGCAGTGGTCGAGAAGAATTTCTTCTTGAACTGGATCTTGAACTGATCCCAAGTGGCTCTCCCCCTCGCAAACAACGGCTCATTCCGGAACCAGACTCCTGCTAAGTCTATCAGCAGAAATCCCGCTGCCTCGACCTGGAGGTCATCCGATATCCTAACTCCCAGGAGCTTCTTCTCTACCGAATCTAGCCAGTCATCAGCTACTACTATGCCCTCAGTCCCTGAGAACTCCTTGGGATTCAGACCCATGAAGTCCTTGATCGTCCCCGTTCTCTGTCGTGGCTCTACATGTGGTGGGACCACGGGACGTCCCTCAGAACGCTCCATGCTCTGGCGGAGTAGGGTAGTCTGCTCCTGATAGGTTGTTAGGAACCCCTGAATCAGTGTGAGCAGCTGGTTCCCGTCGAGTGTGACGGAAGCCTGGGTGGGTATAGTGATAGGGGGTGGTGGAAGTATCGGGTCCTGCTGGGCCTGGGATGTGGAAGGTGGTGGAGGCATCTGGGTTTGTGGATTTGTGGAGTGGGGGAATGTGGTAGGTAGAGGTGTATCAATTGACTGGTCAGCTGACTGGATAAGGAGGGCCCCATTCTCGGGGGTAACATACTGGGACGAACGAGTAAGCACAATCTAAATTACAAATAAAAGGACTTATAAGGACTTATTTAAAGTAAGTAATCATATGCAAGGAAATCTAATTATAATAGCAAACATGTGATGTATTTTCTATGTTGCAATCCTAGCATTCCTCTAAGTGTTCTAAGCGTCATTCCTGATGTTGTCTAATTACCTTAATTTCCTAATTGCAGGCATGCTTGGTACAATAACGTAACCAAACAATTTAGTCAGGACCTGCATGGGCCACCACTAAAAACATGTCACGATCCGCTACCCAAATTGTTGGGCCAGGCCGAGTCATGCCCAGCCTACGTTGAGATAAAACGTAGTAAGCTGTTCTAAAGACAACAGGATAAGACTAAATGTGCTAACAGTTCTATAAGTGAAATAAAGTCATAAATGCTCCAAACACAAAAGTCGTCTCATATAGAAATAAGTCCAAAGTACAAGTGATCTGAAATGTAAAACTGGATACATGTCCAGTTACAAAATATGTAGCCTAATACATGACTACTCTCCAAAAGTCTAAAAACAAAAGACAACTAGGTGAGGTTCCCCGCAGGAACATCCTCGTAAAGCAGAGCCGGGTCCTCGGCAGTAACTCCATAATATGTGTCGCAGAGTAACTCCTCCTCAGTAAGGACACCTACAACGTTATCCTGTCAGGACGGGAGCAAGTACTGAATCTAACAAACTAGCATATGAAACATGGAAATGAACATAGGAGGAATAACTGGAAAGCATGGCATCACATAGTCTATCATGGCAAAGACACATATGTCATAGAGACAGATGTATATGTAATGTTTAAAACTGTAGCAAGTACGTTATCGGTCAATAGATGTACAAAGTGCTGGGGCACATGTAAATGAAATGTACATACGTACAAGTGTAAAGGCGGTAGATGTACATACGCACAAATACAGCTTTGAGATAAAGGCCTACGGCGCAGTAACATATAAAATAAAACTTTGCTCGGTACTGTAGGGGGGTACGATCACGTACACTACTATCAGTTTCCCCATAACCCGTATTCTATCATGTGAGAGATACATAAAGACAGTTCTAAGCATGGTAGTAACTGGAAGTACAATGTAGAGATTCTAACTTGCTACCCCAAGGATCAGCATTTAACATGGTGGATTTGCAGTTCATTTAGTGACAATATGTAAAGTTCGTAGAAAGTACTTGCCTCTAGCAAAGCAAAAAAACAAGCTGCGATAACAGTACTATGGATGTCCGGTAACTCGTCACTGTAGAAATAAATACAACAACTTAGTTTTTACACTAAGCTAAAACACTAGGATACTAATTGGTACGACACGACTTGTGACTGGGTACCTAGCCAAAACGATGATTTTGGCATAGGAGACCAAAGTGGGGTGACACACTACTTTAACTTTCTAGGGTCTTTACACTAGTGATGGGTGGGGTTCAACACGGCTAAAACTCAAATAACACAAAAAGCTACAAGTCGTAATTAATCAATAAATAATCAAAAGACCATTGTGTTCCAACAATTTTAGATAGACAAAAAGCCTAGTTTTTCTTAAAGTAAAGTATCAAAGTGATCCTTGTTAATCATAGAAATTTATTATAATTTTCTGGAATTTATTAACCAGTACAAATATTTTATAAAAATCAGCTTTCCTAAGTATACAGAAAATGAGTTTTGGTTTCATATGCCAAACTAGTGGCAAAACAGTAAATTAAATACTATAAAAATTATACTAAATTAGCTAAATTAACATAGTATCTAAATACTATTTTTCCAAATTTTAACAGTACTCTAAGTATTTTTAGAAATCCAAAAACAGCATTGCACACAATTGAAATTAAATAATTAATTATCTGCGTATTTTGTCCATGTATATAATTTGAACCAAAGTTCAAATACAGGACCCAAGGCCATGAATCAAGTCCAATATGACTTGTACAGGTCTTGAATGTGTAAAACATATTTGGGCCCAAAAACCTATGCTAGGCTTGGATACCAAATGGTTGCAGTAATTTAAAACACTAAAATACAGTTTGGTAAAAAGTGCAAATAAATATTAATATTTTAATAAGGCAAAATTTTGCATAGTAAAAATATACATACATATGTTTAAAAGTACATATACTATGTATAAGGAAAATACTTAATTTAAAGCATATATATATATATATATATATATATATATATATATATATATATATATATATATATATATATATATTATATATATATATATATATAATGATAATAAGGAAACCTTAATTATAAAGTGTAAATATATAATATATACACGTATGTTATATATACAATATATATATATATTATATTTACTAACTATAAAATACACACGAGAAAATATATACATATACCTATGTACATAAATACATATATACATAACTCATCATATAGATTATATTAAGGTACTAAATGAAGTATATATATATATATATATATATATATAATATATATATATATATATATTATATATATATATATATATTAATATATAATAATATTATAATATATATACATACATAGAATTATAATTAAGGTACTAAAGAGTATTATATATATATATATATAATATATATATATATATATATATATATATAATATGCAAAATATATGTATACATATATATATCAATTATATAATAAAACAAAAAAAAAAAGGAAAGGAAAAGAAACAACAGCAGGTAAGGGGGGGCTCGAACTCGGCCTACTTGTGGGTCGGGTTTTGAGTTGGGTCGGGCTGGCCAGGGGGTCAGCCCGACAGTTGTGTTAGGGTTAGGACTTAGTTAATTTTATTTAGGTTTGAATGGTTTATATAATATAAAAAAATAATATAATGATCCTGTGTCCTGACAGTTAGGGACACAGGTGTCTTGTATCCTCACTCAGCACGATACGTACGACACGAGTTTCACGTGTCCAGGCCTACGCTCGTGTTCGCCAGGACACGGCGAACATTATAGACCCAACACGAGACACGCACGACACAAGAAATACTGTCACTCACGTGTCCGTCAGTTGATGGGAGTTTCGGGGGTGTTGGCGGGCGGAGGAACGGTCGGGACGGCGGCGCTCGGGTGGCGACCCGTTCGCCTTGGCCGGGCGCGTCGAATGGTGGTCGTCGAAGGGGGTGGCGTTCGTCGTAGGGCGGCGCTCGGGTTTAGCCGGAGTTAGGGTTCCGGTGGGGAAAGGTGTAGGAGACGGTGGCTTGGGCGGTCGTGGTGGGGTTTTAGGGTTAGGGTTTTGGTCAGGGAGAGAGGGGGTCATTTTATAGGGGTAGAGGCGGTCGGGCTGGCCGGAAATGGCGGGGCAGGCCAGTCGTGGCGTTCGTCGGGCAGTCAGGGGGGCAGCTCGGTCGTCGGGGGTGGGTAGTTTAGGTTTTACAGGAAACCCCTAGAGTTTAGGTAATTTACAGAATGGTCCCTAAAGTAGTTAAATGCAAATTATCATTTGCATAACAGAATTAAAACAATTCCTAAATTGCAAACTGCTATAATAACAATTTAAATAATACAAATCTGTATTAAACAATTCTAATAATTGCAAAGTGATATTAAAACATTTAAATAAATTATAAAATGATATTTTTAATATATAAACTCATTTAAAAATCATTTAAAATTCTAGAAAAATTCCTAAAAATCTAAATAATTATTTTAAGGCTAATATGACATTAAAAATTAATTAACACTAATTTAACTAAAATTTGAAAAACAGGGGCTTACAACCGCACACATGCTTCAACTTTGGTCACCATGGCCATTTCCAGTGCAATGCCTAAGCTCCTGCCGCCAATGTTTACGTCAGATGCTCTAAGTGATGGTGTCATCGCCGCATTCAGTTGCAACTACATCAGCTAGATGTCAAGAACGTCTTTTGCATGGGGATCTCCAAAGGAGGTATTCACCGGGCTTTGATGCTTCACAAGCACTGGGAGGTATGCCAATTGAAGCAGTCTTTGTATGGCTAAAGCAGTCCAATAGCAGGTTTGATAGATTTAGGCTTGCAGTCTGTGGTATGGGATAAGCAATGGAGATCACACTGTGTTTTACAGGTGTCACGTCCCAGAACCAGAATAGTGGAGAGCGGGGGCGTACATAGACAGCTACGTATATTGAAGTGCAACCCACCTCGCTATACGGTCAGGTTGTCTAGATACACGAGGGTTTAACTACAAGCCAACAGTCTCCTATGGTCGAGAACAAGCATATTGTCTCAATCACAAGCAAGTAAGTAAAAGTTACAAGATACAATCACCAAATATACAATCGTAAGGCGTCCCAAACATTACATATTCAGCTGATCATAAAGCTAGTCGTACAAAATATGAGGACTAGCAAGAGTTTAGTCATACATGATCAACCCTAGGATCTGTCAATCATGTTACAGCCCGTAGGCAGATAGTAAATAAAGATGCAATACGAGCTAACACGTGCTCGTTAGCTAAACGCCTCAAAAGATAACTTTACAAATAAGTGGAGGACAAAAGAAACCCACTCGTTGCCAGGGTTACGCCTGGTTCACCATCTGGCTGGAAGACATGGATCCTCTGGAGCTGCTCCGATATCTGGCCACACAAAACCAGCTGGGTCAGACCCCAGAAAGAGCAAGTGCACAAGAAGGCTTCACTTAGGAACTAAAAAACCACAATCACCATAGATACTAAAGATAATAAATAAGAACTGATAATAATAGATAACAACAGTAAACTGAGTACGAGAAAACCATTCAAGTAGCCAGGTCACAACCCTTAAACCAAGGACCGGGGTTGCAGCCCTTCACTTGAATAGAAACTCGTCTCAAATACCATTGGTAAGGTAACAAGACAATAAACGAAGAGAGGACACAGAACTGCTCCGGGTGCCAGGTTACCCCCTTAAACAAACAAGGACCGGGTTGTAACCCTTCGCCTGAACCGAACTGGACCCCTGATCTTTATTGTTAAGGCCAGTATAAATAATCATGATATTGAAGTAAGATAACATGACGAGCATGGCCTGGGTTACAATAAGACGATAAACGAAGAGACAGAGAACTGCTCCGGGAGCCAGGTTACAACCCTTAACCAAACAAGGACCGGGATTGTAACCCTTCTCCTGAACCGAACTGGACCCCTGATCTTTATTGTTAAGGCCAGTATAAATAATCATGATATTGAAGTAAGATAAACGACGCATGGCCTGGGTTACAATAAGACAATAAACGAAGAGAGGACACAGAACTGCTCCGGGAGCCAGGTTACAACCCTTAAACCAAACAAGGACCGGGGTTGTAACCCTTCGCCTGAACAGAACTGGACCCCCGATCGTTATTGTTAAGGCAAGCATCAATAATCATGTCATGTCACAATCTTGCACAGGATCAGGATAAGACTAAGCTGGAATAAACTCCATCCAATCAATCACGGCCAATCAAGAGTACGACTTGATACTTTTAACTAACTAGGGTTATCACTGGCCTAGTTACTAGCAAGATGCAATGGGATTATCCATCAGCCACAAGTCCTGTAGACCATCCAGTTATCCAGGTCGAATGTCCGTTTATGAAGAATGCAACACGTGACTGTGTGCTGGAAATGTGTCCTACTCATCGGTAGGCTACAAGTCCATTTAATGCGCCCAGATAACGGGATTGCCTGTAGCTGGGAATCTCTTCATGTCTACTGAATTATCCTAGTTTATTAGCCTTAGTCAATTACTGTAGGTATCCCTGACCGTGGTACTCAGGGATCCCTATCCTAGACATGATGCAAGACAGTACTGGTTTATTTGTACAAACACAATCGCCCATGGTGTCCAGGTCTTTCATACTTGTCAAGTCAGGCTAGCTGTCATAACAGCATGTCGAGATATCAAGTCAGTTTACTTGTCAAGAGTTCGCCACAGCGAGCCACTATCGTGTTCTATTCTTACATTATCATGAATGAGAGAAACTTGCATAAAATAACTAGTGACATATTCTTGAAGCCAAGGAAAAGATCTACAACTTTCATGTTTTGAGTTTTTCAAGATTTTAGCTACAAAACAGCTCAAAGAAGCAAAAACAGTCATTTGTAGTGACCTGCGCGCAAACTACGCATTGCGCGCGGGCAAAATCGCCCACGGCGCACGTTGCGCGCAAGCGCGGCGCGCGGGCGCGCGGCAGAGAAGTGCGCGGGCGCGCGGCTCGCAAGTCACGCATTGCGCACGGGCAAAATTGCCCACGGCGCACGTTGCGCGCAAGCGCGGCGCGCGGGCGCGCAGCAGAGAAGTGCGCGGCGCGGCGCGCAAGTCACGTATTGTGCGCGGGCAAAATCGCCCACGGCGCACGTTACGCGCAAGCGCGACGCGCGGCAGCGAATACACTGCGCGCGGCACTGTTCATCATCCCAACAGCACCAAAAGGTGTGGGGAACCCATGAACATGAAAATGGCATAACTTTCTCATACGAAGTCGAAATCAAGCGGTTCAAAAGCCAAAATTGGGTAGAATTGAATTTCCTACAACATGGAACTATTAGATTTTGAAAATAACCAAGTTTTAGAGATCAAAACCAAGAAAAACCGAAAAAATTACAAACTTAGATCTACAAGAATCCAACCATCAAATCCAAAAGTCAAGTTCTAAAGAGGCTTAGAATAAAGTAAGGAAGGGAATAGAACAATAAAACTTGAAATCCATCATGAAGCAAGTTGCATTTGCCTTGGCTTGGTAGGTAGGAGGAGTAAATGAAGAAGATGAAGAAGTAAATGCAAATAATGGAGAAGAGAAGAAGTTTACTTATATAGCAACCCCTCTCATCTCAACCCAATATAAACCAAACCAAGCCAAGCCAAGTCATGTTGAACCAAGTTGAACCAATCAAGTCAAGATTTAAACCAAGGCTAAGCTAAGCAAGATAAGTAAAAATACGGGCCACCTGACAATTGTCAGAAATCCGTATACGTATCCTGAAAATACGTATAACGGGAAACGGGAGTGACAACTCTACCCACCTTAAAAGAATTCCGTCCTCGGAATTTAATCAAGAGGCTAGAGGTGTCAGGACCAGCTATATTAATCATAAGCAAGCTACGACTAGCAGTCAATCAAGCAATCATTCATGCAAGCAAGGAAGTAAAAGTAAAAGCATAAGGCATAAGGAAGATTATACCTTATGAGTCAAACATGTGTGGATATCGCGAGCGGATATCATCCTCACGCTCCCATGTTGACTCACCAAGGAGTGATGACCCCAAGCACACGGACTAAATTAATAGCCTTGTTCTTGAGTATCTTCTCTCTTCGGTCCAATATGGATACGGGCCTTTCCTCATACGAAAGGTTGGTACCAACAACCAATTCCGAATGATGAAGGATATGGCTCGGATCCGGAATATACCATCGTAATTGGGATACATGGAAGACATCATGCACCTTACACAACGACGGCGGAAGAGCGAGACGATTGGACACATCACCTACTCTTTCTAGAATGTCGAACGGTCCTATATACCTAGGACTAAGCTTTCCCCGTACGCCGAATCGAATGACGCCACGGGTAGGCGAGATCCTAAGGAATACATGGTCGCCGACAGAAAACTCAAGGAGACGCCGATGAGAATCGGCCCAATGGCGCTGACGGTCTTGGGCAATTCGAAGATGATCTCTGACTTGTCTGACCACCTCGATTGTCTGCATAATCATCTCTGGACCAAGCATCTGTCTCTCGCCGACATCATCCCAAGCTAAAGGTGATCTGCACTTCCTGCCATACAGCGCTTCAAAAGGTGCCATCTGGATACTGGCCTGGAAACTGTTGTTATAGGAGAACTCCACGAGATACAGGTGATCTTCCCGAACCACCGAAGTCGAGTGTACATGACCGCAACATATCTTCAAAAGTCTGGATCGTGCGTTCTAACTGACCATCTGTCTGCGGATGATAAGCTGAACTGAACTTGAGACGAGTCCTCAAACTCTTCTGAAGACTCTGCCAAAAGTGCGACGTAAATCTTAAATCTCTGTCGAACACGATACTGAATGGCACTCCGTGCAATCTGACTATCTGCATGAGGTAAATCTCTGCAAGCTGATCCGTCGACTGACCAACTCTGAAGGGGAGAAAATGAGCTACCTTCGTGAGACGATCAACTATAACCCAGATAGCATCTCTTCCAGCTGGGGATTTAGGTAACCCAGTTACAAAATCCATAGTGATATGCTCCCACTTCCATTCTGGGATCGGTAAAGGTTGAAGAAGTCCAGCTGGTCTCTGATGTTCAGCTTTACCTTGCTGGCAAACCAAACATCAAGAGACAAACCGGGCTATCTCCCTCTTCATGCCATTCCACCAAAAGTGCTGACGGATATCACGGTACATCTTCGTACCGCCGGGATGAATAGAATACTGCGAACTGTGAGCCTCTGTCATGATCTCCTGTCTGATATCTCCACTGGGTACACAAAAACACTTCCCATATCGAAGTGTACCGTCTTCATGAATGCATAACTCCGGTCTTCGTCCTGCCTCATACTCTACTCTGAGTCGCTGAAGCTTGGAATCTGCTGACTGCGCCATCCGGATCCTCTCGACTATAGTGGACTGAACTTGCATGCTGGCCATCAATGCCACACTGGAAGGGAGGACAACTTCTATACCCATCTTCTGAAGATCAGCTAACAGCTCTGGTTGCGCTGTTAGAAAATAAACTCCGGCTCTCCTGCTCAATGTATCTGCAACAACGTTGGCCTTCCCAGGATGATACTGCAGGTTGACATCATAATCCACAAGTAGCTCCAGTCACCTCCTCTGACGCATGCTAAGATCCTTCTGGGTGAAAACATACTTCAGGCTCTTGTGGTCGGTGAAAATCTTCACCCTATCTCCATATAGGTAGTGCCTCCACAACTTAAGTGCAAACACTACTGCTGCCAGTTCCAAGTCATGGGTTGGGTAATTTCTCTCATGATCACGAAGTTGACGTGACGCATAAGCTATTACCTTCCCATGCTGCATCAGATCACATCCTAAGCCTCTGCCTGAAGCATCACAATATACTGAGAATCCTCCGGTTCCATCTGGAAGCGTGAGAATGGGTGCCGTCATCAATCTTCGCTTCAACTCCTCGAATGAACTCTGACACTCTGCTGTCCAAGCAAACTGCACATCCTTGCGGGTCAACTGCGTCAATAGTGCTGAAATCCTAGCAAAGTCTGACACAAATCGCCGGTTATAGCCGGCCAATCCCAGAAAACTCCGGACTTCTGCGACGGTGCTAGGTGCTGGCCACGTCTCTATGGCCAATATCTTCTGGGGATCCACTTCAACTCCTCCTCTGGTGATGATACGATCCAAGTATGAAATGCGATCGAGCCAGAACTCGCATTTACTGAACTTGGCATACAATTGGTGCTCTCTGAGAATCTGAAGAACCACACGGAGATGCTGTTCATGCTCCGCCTCACTCTTGCTGTAGACTAGGATGTCGTCTAGGAACACAATCACGAACTGATCCAAATAAGGCATAAAGATACGATTCATGAGGTCCATGAATACTGCCGGCGCATTGATTGCTCCAAAGGGCATAACAAGGAACTCCCAATGCCCATACCGGGATCTAAAAGCTATCTTCGGGATGTCCTGCTCTCTGACTCTCATCTGATGGTACCCTGACCGCAAGTCAATCTTCGAGAATACTGTTGCCCCCTTGAGTTGATCAAACAAGTCATCTATCCTCGGGAGAGGGTATCTGTTCTTGATTGTCACTGAGTTTAAGGTACGATAATCAACACACAATCTGAACGTACCATCCTTCTTTTTCACAAGAAGCATCGGGGCTCCCCAAGGTGATCCACTAGCACGAATGAATCCCTTGGTTCTAAGTTCTTCAATTATCTTGTATAATATTTCTAGCTCTGACGGCGCCATCCTGTAGACTCTCTCTGACACTGGGGCTGTCCCGGAAATCAAGTCGATGGTAAACTCGATCTCCCGCTCTGGCGGCATCCCTGGAAGCTCTTCTGGAAAAACATCTGGAAACTCCTCGAGTACTCTAGGAAATTGAACTGCTTCTGCTACTGCCATCCGCAATACTGGTGAAGAAGGTTCAACTTCGCCTCGGGAGAAAAAAACTCCGGCTCGCCTGGAATGCTAAAAATAACCCTGCCAATATGGCAGTCTATCCTAGCATACTGGTCCCTCAACCAATCCATCCCTAAGACCACATCATAATCGGCCATCGGGAACTGTATCAATCTAGCGGAGAATTCTCTACCGCTAACTACGATCCGACACGAAGAAAACACTCTATCTACTCCCACAAGTCCATTACCAGTAAGTATATTGAGCCTTACTGATAATGACTCGGGCTCCAGTCCTATCCGTGTCGCGAATCGTGCAGACATAAATGAATGCGAGGCATCAGAATCAAATACTGAAGTTGGAAAGGTGTTGACGAGAATAGTACCTGCCACTACCTCTCATGGTGCTAATCCTTCCTCTTCCATGGTCAAAGCCAGCACTTGACCATGTCCTCTGGGTGCGGGTCCCCTCTGCTGAAAGTTTCTCTGTCTGCTCTGGATCAGGCTTGGGCTTGGGCATACTGCTGCGGTCTCTGCTGCTCGAATGCTTGGGCCTACGTCGGCAATGGCCTCGGGAACGAGCACTGCAGCTGCTGCTGCTGCTGCTAGACTGGTGTTGGTCCTCTAACTGAAGGACTAGAGAAGGCCGATGAACTCCCCCTGTTCGGGCAGTTCCCAACCCTGTGGTCCGGGGCACCAGAAACTGTCACGCCCCGATTCCGTCGAATCGATAGTCGTCCCCCGGGCGTGATGCCGTGCGAACCTAATTTGCGATCGCACAAGGCATAGTCATAAGGTAATCCGAGACACGAGATCTAAGAGAGTACGCAGACAAATTGATTCACACAATAAGTAAAGGAAACTTGATCTTTATTGATAATGAACATCTTTTACAGACTCCGGTACAAGACTCATTGCCGCACGGGCTACAACATGACTCGATTACAAAAGTGTGCCGATGAAATAGCCGTTCCATACAATGCACACATCCCTCAATATACAACAAAGTACTCCAGTGACCTGGATGGGAGGGACGCTGAGTCATCTTCCTTGGACTGTCGAGAGCCTTCAAAAGGGGAGTCGCAGAGAAAGTCTTCGACGCACGGCCGGAGCTTCAAAAGTCACGAACGTCGCCGAGCTAGTTGGCGCGTCCTTCCTGGTTCGCGGGACCTGCAAGGAGCGAGGATCAGCACAAAACACATGTACTGGCGAATGGCTAATTAAATCCAAGCTCTGCATTTGATTTAAGAAGTTTCGTAAACATGTTAGCTAGCTATTTCAATGATCTTTCTAACCATCCTGCTCGATTTGCATGTTAACATGTTTTGAGGCAAGCATATGAAATTGTGTAACATTAAGCCACTATCACATTCATCCCGTGTCCCGTGCACTTGTTAAGCAGTGAAGGAGTGGTGTGAAGGCCACTGCAATGTCAAGCCATCGCGGACTATAGCTGGGTTAGACGGCGACCCTTTTGCGTCGGGTAGCGAGCCCTGTGCGAAAGTTCCAGCCTAACTCGCGTCGATGAAGAGCTGGCGCTTGCTATAAACACGTTCCTCCCGGGCCGAATCGGTCCCTTGGCCTAGGTAACCGTTCGAGGAAATTACACATTGTCGACAAGTTGTCCAATGACCGTTTTGCTTACTTAGCCGTATCGTTGCGATAAACGTTAATCGATTCATTCTTTGCTTTGCATAGGCTAAGTGGATTTGCATAAAGAACATGTTTTCTATTTTCAAAACGACAGTTTGATAGCAAGTGTTTCGTGAAGAATCGTGCTACGATTTCTTTGATTCTACGCTATTATGACAAGCATTTTTTACTTCACATATTGAGTTTTTAAAGTAGAGGGACGAGGAGAAGGAGGTCAGCCACTCGCCTTAGCTTTGCTTCAAGCGAGCGACCGGTTGGCTGCGCTGAAGTCGCCTACGCGATCACCTGCAATCGCATAAGCAACTGATTAGAACACTGTATAATTCAAGAAATTTCGATATGAATGCGAAGCTCGAAAATGCAAGTCACGCAAACTCATTCGGAAAACATTCACGAAAATGCATTCACGAAAACCAAAGCCAAAGCCAAATCAAGTGCGGCATGAAAATCAGAGAAACGGGAGGTCTCTCCCGACTCAGCCGCAGAGCCAATCCTCGAGGCGCAACCCGCTGAATATGGGATTGGTTCCGAAGAAGCCATTCCATAACGTGGAATGGATCTTAATTCAACCGTTCCTGTTCGATCGACTCGGCCGATTCTGACCTATCGATCCCGACCGAATCGATAGCAACAGTGTTCCTTTCTCCGCACCCCGTGGACGAAAACGGGAAACGATGTAGGGACGGGGCACTACACCATAACCAACTAAAAAAAGTTTCGTCCTCGAAACTTAAAGATGGAACCTACCTCTACGAGAACAATGAAGGAAATTTCTCCTTCATCTCCGATTCAAGCTCCTACGTCGACTCTTCGACCGAGTGGTTCTTCCAGAGGACGCGGACGAGAGGGATCACTCGATTTTGCAGCAACTTATCCTTGCGTTCTAAGATTTGAACTGGCTTTTCAACGTAGGATAAGTCTGACTTTAGCTCCAACTGGCCAAAATCTACCACGTGGCTAGGGTCGTGCACATACTTCCGCAGCTGGGAGACGTGGAAGACGTTGTGTACACTTTCGAGCGCCGGCGGTAGGGCAATTTTATAGGCCACTAGGGCGACCCGCTCGAGTATTTCGAACGGCCCAACGAATCTCAGACTCAATTTTTCCTTCGCGCCGAACCGAGTAACTCCCCGCATGGGTAACACTTTGAGAAATACGTGATCGCCTACTTGAAACTCGAGGGGGCGACGATGAACGTCCGCATAGCTTTTTGACGACTCTGCGCGGTCTTTAATCTTTCCCGAATGAGCCGAATTTTCTGCACGGTCTGTTCTATTCCTGGACCGAGAATCTGCCACTCTCCGACTTCGTCCCAGCAAATGGGTGATCGGCACTTGCGCCCGTACAAGACTTCATACGGCGCCATTTGAATGCTGGATTGATAGCTATTGTTGTATGCAAATTCGGCCAGAGGTAGATGATTGTCCCAGCTTGATTTGAAGTCAATTGCACAGAGTCGTAGCATGTCTTCGAGAATCTGATTGACGCGCTCTGTTTGGCCGTCGGTCTGAGGATGGTAAGCTGAGCTGAACTGCAACTTGGTACCCAGCGCCGACTGAAGGCTACTCCAGAATCGCGACATGAACCGTGAATCCCGATCAGAGACGATGGATACTGGAACTCCGTGCAGCCGAACTATCTCATCAAGATATATCTGCGCCAGGCGATCAACGCTCCAATAACTTTGATGGCAATAAAATGCGCTGACTTGGTTAATCGATCGACGATGACCCAGATAGCATTATTTCCCGCGGCGTCTTCGGCAGACCAACAATGAAATCCATGCACACGTGCTGCCACTTCCATTCTGGAATTGCCAGATTCTGTATCTCCCCGCCCGGTCTCTGGTGCACAGCTTTCACCTGCTGACAGGCCATGCATTGCGACACGAAGAGTGCCACAACTCTTTTCATCCCGTGCCACCAGAAGTTTGTGCGGAGGTCCTTGTACATCTTCGTACTGCCGGGATGCAAGGTGTACTTCGCGTATTGCGCCTCCGAAAATATCTCCTTTCTAAGTTCTGGATCATCCGGAACGCATAGCCTACCCCTCAATCGAAGCATGCCGGTCTCGTCTTTCGCAAAGTCGGTCGTCCTACCCGTCGAGATTAGATCTCGCATTTTCTTCAGGTACGGATCGTCCTTCTAAGCGGTCTTGCTCTTTTCAAGCAAGCTCGGCTCTAACTGCAACTTTGCCAACTGCACATTCCGGAATCGACTCGGAGTTCGATGCCCATCTCTTCTAGGTCGCGTAGCAGTCTGGGGTCGATGGATAACGAGGCTATGTACTTCCGACTCAGAGCGTCCGCCACAACATTTCCCTTTTCCGGCGTGTAGTCGATAGTCAAGTCGTAATCCTTGATCAGTTCAAGCCATCGCCTTTGCCGCAAGTTCAGTTCCCTCTGCGTGAATAGATACTTGAGGCTCTTGTGATCGGTATAGATCGTGCACGCCACGCCATAGAGATAGTGGCGCCACAATTTCAACGCGAACACAATCGCCGCTAACTCCAGGTCATGTGTAGGATAGTTCTTCTCGTGCGGCTTTAGCTGTCGGGAAGCAAAAGATATCACCTTGTTCCGCTGCATCAGCACACACCCCAAGCCCTGACCGGACGCGTCGCTGAATATCTGGAAACCCTCAGTCCCTTCTGGAAGTGCGAGTATCGGGGCCGAGACGAGCCTTTGCTTCAACTCTTGGAATGCAGCTTCGCAGTCGTCTGACCATTCAAATGCGACTCCTTTCTGGGTGAGGCGAGTCAGAAGCGATGCGATCTTCGCGAAGACTTTCACGAAGCGTCGGTAGTATCCCGCTAAGCCAAGGAAACTTCGAATCTCGCCGACGGACGCTGGCCGTTTCCAATCGACAACGGCTTCAACTTTCTTTGGGTCGACCGCAATGCCTTCAGCAGAAATGATGTGTCCAAGGAATGCGACGCTGCTAAGCCAAAATTCACATTTGCTTCGCTTCGCGTATAGTTGATTTTCTCGAAGGGTCTGAAGCACGGTCCGCAGATGCTCTGTGTATTGCTGCCTATTCTTCGAGTAGACGAGTATATCGTCGATAAAGACTACTACGAACTTGTCGAGGAATGGTCGGAACACCCGATTCATTAAAACCATGAAAGCGGCAGGGGCATTCGTTAGGCTGAACGGCATTACCAGGAACTCATAATGGCTGTATCGAGTGCGGAAGGTAGACTTCGGTACATCGTCCGGCTTGATCTTGAGTTGATGGTAACCCGAACGCAGATCAATTTTTGAGAACACCGTAGCTCCTTGAAGCTGATCAAACAGATCGTCTATGCGGGGCAGGGGATATTTGTTCCGGACGTGGCTTTATTCAGCTCGCGGTAGTCGATACAAAGACGCATAGAGCCATCCTTCTTCTTGACAAACAGCACGGGCGCTCCCCAGGGCGAGACGCTGGGTCGAATAATCCCTTGTCGAGCAATTCTTGTAACTGCACCTTGAGTTCTTTAAGCTCTGCATGGGCCATTCTGTATGGGGCTTTCGAGATCGGTCGAGTGTCGGGAAAGGTATCGATAGTGAACTCAATCTCTCGATCGGGCGGCATGCCAGACAGCTCGTCCGGGAACACATCGGAGAATTCTGCCACAACGTCGGTCTGACCTGCGTTTGCACCATCATGTCGCATGTCTCGAACGGAAGCTAGATAGCCTTCGCACCCGTAATGCAGCATCCGTCGAGCAGATATTGCGGAGATCACCATGCAGGTCGCGACGCCTCACCACACGAGTAGCAGAATTCAGGCACTCCAGGTATGCGGAATGTGACCCTCTTTTCAGCGCAGTCTATGGTTGCGTTGTACGGACCGAGCCAATCCATCCCCAGAATGATATCGTAGTCCTTAATATTTAGAACTATCGCATCGAGACTGACCTTTTGACCACCTATACAGATGATTCCGTCTCCGCAGACTAAATTTGCAAGTAGTGGCATGCCCGACGGTACGTTAACAGAGAGATCGAGGCCCAGTGGTTTCAAGGAGAATTTGTGCTCGACGGCAAATTTCGCCGATATAAAACTATGCGTGGCACCTGAATCAAAAATACACGAGCAGGTTTATTATTGAATTGCAGTATACCTGTCACGACTGTATCGGATGCGAATGCCTCGTCGCGAGTCATGGCGTAGACGCGGCCCTGAGCATTGAGCGACGGTCCTGGCCATTCAGTTGTGCGGTCGATGGAGCCCGAGGTGCTTGGCCTCGATTTTGTTGGTATTGGTGGGGGCGCTGGTTTGACTTCTCTGGGCAGTCGCGTAAGATATGGTCTTTTCGGCCGCACGCGAGGCACGTACCGTTCTTCGATCGGCACTCATTGATCAAGTGCCCCCTTTGTGGCAGAAAGTGCAGACTACTCGATCATTCGTCTGGTTGTCGCCTTCGTTGCCGCGGTTTTGACGCTTATGTGCGTTGTTGCCTCCCGCGTTACTATGGCGTTTGTTATTAAAGTGAACAGCGTCGGTAGTAGTAGAAGGATACTCGGACTCCAGACGGATGGCGTGGTTGAGTGCCTCGCCCACAGTTTTGTATTCACCCACCGAAATGACGCGATAGTAGAACGTAGACCCACTTCAAATCGTCGAGCTCGACTTGCAGTAGTAGGTAGGAAGTCTCCAGCAAACTTGGCCAGTTTGTTGAATTTGGCCGCATATTGTCGTACCGTCATATTCCCTTGCCTTAACTGCATAAATTCATCTTTTTTTTCCTGTCGCACGGCTGCAGAAAGATATTCAGTCTCGAACGCCTTTTTGAATGTCGCCCATGAGATCGCCGTCGTCTCGTCTTCACGTCGAATAGCCCGCTTCTGCACAGCCCACCAATCGTGCGCGTTCATTCGAAGTAGAAGTTGAGCACACGCGACTTTCTTTGAGTCATCGACACCCAGAAGCTCGAACTTATCTTCCAGCTCCTCCAACCAGTCGATCGCCACCGAGGGATCTTCTGTGCCGTTGAAGGAAGTGCGGCAGCTCTTTGTAATTTTGACACGTCGAAGTTGGAACTTCTCGGTGCCGCAGGTGAGAGTACGGGCGTCTCCGGTTCAGCGTCGTTAGATCGAACCGCAGGCTGGTTCACGGCAGGCGTCATCGTTGAATTGTTGTTGTTGCCCACGACCGACTGTACGATTTGCTGGAGGGTATTCAGTTGCTGCTGCTGCAGCTTGAATTGAGCCTCGAACCGATTTACAAATTGAGTCTGACGAGCCTCCGCTTGCTGACGATGGAGCTCGTTTTGACGTTGCTGTATTTCAAGCATCTGCAGCATACGTTGCATCGGGTCGCCGGCAGGTTCGACTGCGACAGGCGTCATTCCCGTTGGGTTGACGGAATGCTCGGGTCTGGAAGCACTCGAGCCGCTAGAAGCGCTCATCTCGTCTTCCGCCCGAGCACCCGCAACTGCAGGAAAAAGGAAAGGCAACTATCGTTAGTTTCGGAAAATGTCCTGGGTTCAGCGTATGGAACAACTCTTCTCATCGACACGAGGTCAACGGTTGGAGACTAGAACTCGACACTGGAGGCCAATGACGTAAAGCCGTGCTCTGATACATTATGTCACGCCCCGATTCCGTCGAATCGATAGTCGTCCCCCGAGCGTGATGTCGTGCGAACCTAATTTGCGATCGCACAAGACATAGTCATAAGGTAATCCGAGACACGAGATCTAAGAGTACGCAGACAAATTGATTCACACAATAAGTAAAGGAAACTTGATCTTTATTGATAATGAACATCTTTTACAGACTCCGGTACAAGATCCATTGCCGCACGGGCTACAACATGACTCGATTACAAAAGTGTGCCGATGAGATAGCCGTTCCATACATTGCACACATCCCTCAATATACAACAAAGTACTCCAGTGACCTGGATGGGAGGGACGTTGAGTCATCTTCCTTGGACTGTCGAGAGCCTTCAAAAGGGGAGTCGCAGAGAAAGTCTTCGACGCACGGCCGAGCTTCAAAAGTCACGAACGTCGCCGAGCTAGTTGGCGCGTCCTTCCTGGTTCGCGGGACCTGCAAGGAGCGAGGATCAACACAAAACACATGTACTGGCGAATGGCTAATTAAATCCAAGCTCTGCATTTGATTCAAGAAGTTTCGTAAACATGTTAGCTAGCTATTTCAATGATCTTTCTAACCATCCTGCTCATTTGCATGTTAACATGTTTTGAGGCAAGCTTATGAAATTGTGTAACATTAAGCAACTATCACATTCATCCCGTGTCCCGCGCACTTGTTAAGCAGTGAAGGAGGGGTGTGAAGGCCACTGGCAATGTCAAGCCATCGCGGACTATAGCTGGATTAGACGGCGACCCTTTCACGTCGGGTAGCGAGCCCTGTGCGAAAGTTCCGCCTAACTCGCGCCGATGAAGAGCTGGCGCTTGCTATAACACGTTCCTCCCGGGCCGAATCGGTCCCTTGGCCTAGGTAACCGTTCGAGGAAACTACAGCTTGCCGACAAGTCCAATGACCGTTTTGCTTACTTAGTCGTATCGTTGCGAAAAACGTTAATCGATTCATTCTTTGCTTTGCATAGGCTAAGTGGATTTGCATAAAGAACATGTTTTCCATTTTCAAAACCGACAGTTTGATAGCAAGTGTTTCGTGAAGAATCGTGCTACGATTTCTTTGATTCTATGATATTATGACAAGCATTCATTTTACTTCACATATTGAGTTTTTGAAGTAGAGGGACGAGGCGAAGGAGGTCAGCCACTCGCCTTAGCCTTGCGTCAAGCGAGCGACCGGTTGGCTGCGTGACGTCGCCTACGTGATCACCTGCAATCGCATAAGCAACTGATTAGAATACTGTATAATTCAAGGAATTTCGATATGAATGCGAAGCTCGAAAACGCAAGTCACGAAAACTCATTCGGAAAACATTCACGAAAACGCATTCACGAAAACCAAAGCCAAATCAAGTGCGGCATGAAAATCAGAGCAACGGGAGGTCTCTCCCGACTCAGCCGCAGAGCCAATCCTCGAGGCGCAACCCGCTGAATATGGGACTTGGTTCCGAAGAAGCCGTTCCATAACGTGGAATGCATTTAATTCAACCGTTCCCGTTCGATCGACTCGGCCGATTCCGACCTATCGGTCCCGACCGATCGATAGCAACAGTGTTCCTTTCTCGAGCACCCCGTGGACGGAAATGGGGCACGATGTAGGGACGGGGAACTACACAAACCAAGCACAAACCCTGTGCTCTGCGACACTCTGATATCACATGCCCTGGCTTCCCGAGTGTGAACATCCCGCTGCGGAAGACTGCTTTGCTTCTGCTGCTGAGGGTGCGTCAGGGTGGAATGCTGAACCGACATCACTGAGGCCGCCCGCCTCGGAGCTCCAATGGTCAAAGCCCTGGCTGTCGGGGCTGGTGCTGATGACTGATTCATCTGGCTATGGGATCGCTTCCGACCCCCGTCCTATCCACGATCCTCTGGGAGGTATATTCATGCCTCCGGGCTGCCCTCAACTGCATCAAAGGTCTGATGCTCAAACTGCTCCACTGCCAACAAGATCTCTAAATGGAGCCCCTGCTGGAACCGCTGGGCTCTATCGAACTCGGTCGCAACCAAGGTGGGAGCAAACCGACTGAGTCTCGAAAACTCGGCCGCATATCCGCGACCGTCCTGCCCATCTTCTTCAGATTGGTGAACCTCGTATGTAGGTCGTACCGAGCTACAGCATCGAAACTTGGTCTGGAATCTCTTCCTGAATACTGTCCAGGCAATAAGGGGCCACTAATCCAACGGCCTGCGCCGCCCACCAGCTGCGGGCAAGATCTAATAGCTGTAGGCGCACCACGGCCACCTTCTCGTTCTCTGGAGTCCTGGCTGCTTCTAGAATCACCTCTGTGTCTTGAAGCCATGCATCTGCAGCGATCGCATCTTCACTGCCGTCGAAGAAGGGAGGGTTCAAGCGCTTGAAGCTGTTGGCCGCGCTATTACCCTGATGACCTCCCCTGGTCAAAGCGTCTGCCACCGCCTGGTGCAAGGCATCTCCCCAACGATCCTGGGAGGCTAATAATGACCTGATGAGACCCACCAAAGTGCCATCATCAGGCTCTACAGGCTGGACGGGCTGAACTGGTGGCTCTCCTCCAGTAGGCATGACTCTGGAGGCTACTCCTAAATGCTGGACTTGATCTCCAGGTTGCTGCTGGTCCGCGGGAGGTGCTCCGCCTTGCTGATCGGCAGGTCCAGGAACAATGCCGCTGAAGAAAACGACATAGGGAGCAATAAGGAAGGACCAGGACAGATCAACGATACAAACATGCGATCAGGTCAAGATTACAGGGATTCAGAAGATACGAGCAGAGATCAGGGCGAGTACTGATTGAGACATCTATTCGGTAAACCCTCACATATCTTGATTTACAAGACCTGCATGGGCCACCACTTAAACAATGTCACGCCCCAGAACCAGAATACTGGAGAGCGGGGGCGTACATAGCCAGCTACGTATATTGAAGTGCAACCCACCTCGCTATACGGTCACGGCTGTCTAGATACATAAGGGTTAACTACAAGCCAACAGTCTCCTATGGTCGAGAACAAGCCTATTGTCTCAATCACAAGCAAGTAAGTAAAAGTTACAAGATGCAAGATCGCCAAATATACAATCGTAAGGCATCCCAAACATTACATATTCAGCTGATCATGAAGCTAGTCGTACAAATGTGAGGACTAGCAAGAGTTTAGTCATACATGATCAACCCTAGGATCTGTCAATCATGTTACAAGCCCGTAGGCAGACAGTAAATAAAGATACAATACGAGCTAACACGTGCTCGTCGGCTAAACGCCTCAAAAGAATAATTTTACAAATAAGTGGGAGGACAAAGGAAACCCACTCGTTGCCAGGGTTACGCCTGGTGGTCACCATCTGGCTGGAAGACAGGTGGATCCTCTGGAGCTGCTCCGATATCTGGCCACACAAAACCAGCTGGATCAGACCCCAGAAAGAGCAAGTGCCACAAAGGAGGCTTCACTTAGAAACTAAAAACTAGCAAATCACCATAGAATACTAAAGATAATAAATAAGAACTGATAATAATAGAGATAACAACAGTAAACTGAGTACGAGAAAACCATTCAAGTAGCCAGGTCACAACCCTTAAACCAAACAAGGACCGGGGTTGCAGCCCTTCACCTGAATAGAAACCCGTCTCAAATACCATTGGTAAGGTAACACGACAATAAACGAAGAGAGGACACAGAACTGCTCCGGGTGCCAGGTTACAACCCTTAAACCAAACAAGGACCGGGGTTGTAACCCTTCGCCTGAATCGAACTGGACCCCTGATCTTTATTGTTAAGGCCAGTATAAATAATCATGATATTGAAGTAAGATAAACATGACAAGCATGGCCTGGGGTTACAATAAGACAATAAACGAAGAGAGGACACAGAACTGCTCCAGGAGCCAGGTTACAACCCTTAAACCAAACAAGGACCGGGGTTGTAACCCTTCGCCTGAACCGAACTGGACCCCTGATCTTTATTGTTAAGGCCAGTATAAATAATCATGATATTGAAGTAAGATAAACATGACGAGCATGGCCTGGGGTTACAATAAGACAATAAACGAAGAGATGACACAGAACTGCTCCGGGAGCCAGGTTACAACCCTTAAACCAAACAAGGACCGGGGTTGTAACCCTTCGCCTGAACAGAACTGGACCCCGATCGTTATTGTTAAGGCAAGCATCAATAATCATGTCATGTCACAATCTTGCACAGGATCAGGATAAGACTAAGCTGGAATAAACTCCATCCAATCAATCACGGCCAATCAAGAGTACGGCTTGATACTTTTAACTAACTAAGGTTATCACTGGCCTAGTTACTAGCAAGATGCAATGAGATTATCCCATCAGCCACAAGCCCTGCAGACCATCCAGTTATCCAGGTCGAATGTCCGTTTATGAAGAATGCAACACGTGACTGTGTGCTGGAAATGTGCCCTACTCGTCGGTAGGCTACAAGTCCATTTAATGCGCCCAGATAATGGGATTGCCTGTAGCTGAGAATCTCTTCATGTCTACTGAATTATCCTAGTTTATTAGCCTTAGTCAATTACTGTAGGTATCCCTGACCGTGGTACTCAGGGATCCCTATCCTAGACATGATGCAAGACAGTATTGGCTTATTTGTACAAACACAATCGCCCACGGTGTCCAGGTCTTTCATACTTGTCATGTCAGGCTAGCTAACAGCATGTCGAGATATATCAAGTCAGTTTACTTGTCAAGAGTGCGCCACAGCGGGCCACTATCGTGTTCTATTCTTACATTATCATGAATGAGAGAAACTTGCATAAAATAACTAGTAATATATTCTTGAAGCCAAGGAAAAGATCTACAACTTTCATATTTTGAGTTTTTCAAGATTTTAGCTACAAAATAGCTCAAAGAAGCAAAAACAGTCATTTGTAGTGACCTGCGCACAAACTGCGCATTGCGCGCGGGCAAAATCGCCCACGGCGCACGTTCCGCACAAGCGCGGCGCGCGGGCGCGCGGCAGAGAAATGCGCGGGCGCGCGGCACGCAAGTCACGCATTGCGCGCGGGCAAAATCTCCCACGGCGCACGTTGCGCGCAAGTCACGCATTGTGCGCGGGCAAAATCGCCCACGGCGCACGTTGCGCGCAAGCGCGACGCGCGGACGCGCGGCAGAGAAGTGCGTGGGCGCGCGGCGCGCAAGTCACGCATTGCGTGCGGGCAAAATCACCCACGGCGCACGTTGCGCGCAAGCGCGGCAGCGAATACACTGCGCGCGGCACTGTTCATCGTCCCAACAGCACCAAAAGTTGTGGGAAACCCATGAACATGAAAATGGCATAACTTTCTCATACGAAGTCGAAATCAAGCGGTTCAAAAACCAAAATTGGATAGAATTGAATTTCCTACAACATGGAACTATTAGATTTTGAAAATAACCAAATTTTAGAGATCAAAACCAATAAAAACCGAAAAAGTTACAAACTTAGATCTACAAGAATCCATCCATCAAATCCAAAAATGTCAAGTTCTAAAGAGGCTTAGAATGAAGTAGGAAGGGAATGGAACAATAAAACTTGAGATCCATCATGAAGCAAGTTGCACTTGCCTAGGCTTGGTAGGTGGGAGGAGTAAATGAAGAAGATGAAGAAGTAAATGCAAATAATGGAGGAGAGAGAAGAAGTTTACTTATATAGCAACCCCTCTCATCTCAACCCAATATAACCAAACCAAGCCAAGCCAAGTCATGTTGAACCAAGTTGAACCAATCAAGTCAAGATTTAAACCAAGGCTAAGCTAAGCAAGATAAGTAAAAATACGGACCACCTGACAATTGTCAGAAATCCGTATACGTATCCTGAAAATACGTATAACGGGAAACGGGAGTGACAACAGGCACTCTAGGACTCGTATCACTGTTCTTGCAGTCTATGTTACTGGAGACGATACTGAGGAGATTCTACGGCTAAAGAAAAGACTTGGAGAGGAATTTGAATTTGAAGTTAATGATCTAGGACAGTTGAAGTACTTCCTGGAATTGAAATTCCAAGACCACGAAAGGGTATAGTGCTTTCTCAGCTAAAGTATTCTCTGGACCTTCTTTCATAGACATGGATGCTCCGTTGCAGGGTTACTTCTACTCCTATCAAACAGAATCACAAGTTGTGTGTCGAGGGTGGTGATTCGGTGAGTAAGGAGCAATATCAAAGATTAGTTTGTTAGCTTATATATAGCTATGCCACACGAGAACTGATATTACTCATGCCGTGAGTGTGGTGAGTAGATATATGCATATCCCAGAGAGCAGCATATAGAGGCAGTTCACAGAATTCTCAGGTATATTAACGGAAGCCCGGGAAATGGGTTATGGTTCAGAAGTTCGAAACATCTAAGAGTTGAAGGCTACTGTAATGCCGATTGGGCATATTGTATGGACGATTGCAGGTCCACAACAGGTTACTTTGTTTTTGTTGGAGACAATCGTATATCTTGGCGTAGCAAGAAGCAAGATGTAGTGGCTAAGTCTACAGCTGAGGCCGAGTACAGGGCTATGGGAGTTAATCTATGCAAGATGATGTGGATGAAGAGCTTGTTGTCTGAGATACGATTATTTAGATGAGACTCTCTGCAACTTTGGTGTGACAACAAATCGACAATTAATATTGCAAATAATCCAGTTCAACATTATTACACCAAATATGTGGAGGTTGATCGGTTCCTCATCAAGGAGCGGATGAATAAAGGAGTTTTGACTTTGAGCTATGTGAAATCAAGAGAGCAATTAGCTGACTGTCTAATTAAAGATTTAAGTCCTAGAGAGTTTAATATCTTTTTGTAACAAGATAGGGATGCCACCATATATATTCATCGTTTGAGAGTGGAGATTTTGTAGATGGACTCTAATAAAAAAAATTGGGGGGGAGAACACCGCAGAAGAAGATTTTAATACTTTACTCCACGTGATCAAATTCATTATTTTGAAACTATGCATTCGACGCCTTCTACCTGTTGCTCGAGCATGTTACTTTCCCAATAATACGGATGACCAAAGTTACGTACCTGTGCAATTAATTAAGTCCTACATCACAACAATGGCATCAATGAGGATATGGCTCCGATAATGACTGCATTGATAGCATGAATGAGTAGTGTTGAGTATTGGTTATTAGTTATGTTGTTTAGTCCCACATCAGGTAGAGAATAAGGAGGATGCTAGTCATCTCCTATATATGTAACCCATTTCTTTTAATAAATCATCCAACCCTACCTCCCCCCCCCCCCCCCCAATGTTGGGGTCTACAGAGGAAAAACAATGGTTGAACCTCTAAATCTCAACGAGGGTATCAGGAGTTATCAGAGAGCAGAAATTGAGTTTGCGTGGATCTCTTTCCTGATCCGGTATCCACATCAAATCTAACAAAAGGTAACCTGGGTTGCTTCTCTATCCTGACTTATGTGATCCACCTTCAATCTCTGCTTTTCTTGCGCATCCCGGTTCTAGCTACATTGATCGCGCATTGGCAGAGTTGATGTGATTATTGGGTCGGCCAAATGACGGTCGAATCAAGAACATTGAAGGATGACGAATAATGAGGCGAATAGCAACCCAATGCCTAAAATACATTGGTAGGGATATTAGTGTCACGACCCGCACCCGCTTTTCGGATGTGAGCTCGTGAGCAAGCCAGCTACGCTTCAAGCGGACTCCAGCCCGACTCGAATGCGTAAATGCTGTCACGGCTAGGGTAAACTGCCAAATCATGGCAAACAAATCTATATCTCAAATCCATAATAAGTGTACAAAATATGAATGAACAAATATGGATCATGGTCTGCAGCCCATTAGCACATTGTCCGATTAGACTCCAAGCATGATATGAGTCTATAAAATAAACAGAATATATCATGATATGGAATATAAAGCACGAGAGGATAATAAAGGAATATCACAAGCAAATACCTGTATCCCTGCAGGTGTAACCACTATCATCATGAGCCGCTAACTAACTCCATGCAATCAGCTACCTGAAGAGATCATCAGGTCCTCAGGGGACATAGCAAGATACATAAAAACATGTCTATCTAGCAGTTTATCATACAATAAAAAAAATACAGGAAATAAACGAAAAAAGTCCAATCGACACGAAAACACGAATATACACGACTGGAAGAACCACTACGCATAACCGAACTGCTGGAGAAGAACAAGAGAACACGATGATACGATGTTAACGGATAATCAATCGAATACTCAAACCCTCGCCCCTAGTGTGGACTCGCAGGTTTGATCAACTACTAACCCTCGCCCCTAGTGTGGACTCGCAGGCTAGCATCAAGGATCACCCTCGCCCCTAGTGTGGACTCGCAGGTGCGGAACAGATAGCTACTAACCCTCGCCCCTAATGTGGACTTATAGCTGTCAAGACGGGCCGGCGGGACGGGCCGGCCCGTAATCCACCATAACCCACCATTTGGCGGGGCGGGGCGGGCCGACCCACCATTTTGGCGGGCTGGAAAAATTCCAACCCAGCCCAACCCACCGGCGGGCCGCGGGCTAGGCGGGCCGGCCCGCTTAATTTTTTAAATTTTTTTAATTATTCTTTAGTTTCTTAAAAGGAAAAAAAATCATATATATAATATTTTCTACTCACTCTCATATGCATCAAATTACAAGTAAAATACAAGAAATATTATAATAGTAGATATTTCTTTAAAACACCTTCATTCAAGTAAATAAATGACAAAATTTAATATTTTATACGTCATTACTTGCATTAAATGAGAATTTTTATCATTTATAATACATATCTCATATATGTGCTAAATAAAAAATTAAAAATTTTATAAAAAAATAGATGGCGGGCCAACCCACTTGGCCCGCGGGCTAGTCCACCGCGGGGCGGGCTACTAGCGGGCCAGCCCACCTAGGCCCGCCTGTTTGGCGGGCTCCTAAATGGTCGGCCCAACCCACCTTTTTGGCTGGCGGGGCGGGCCGGCCCAACGGGCTTAGCCCATTTTGACAGCTCTATGTGGACTCGCGGGTTAGCTTCAAATAACTACTAACCCTCGTCCCTAGTGTGGACTCGCAGGTTAGCTTCAAATAACTACTAACCCTTACCCCTAGTGTGGACTCGCAGGTTAGCTTCAGGGATCAAGATACAGATAACTACTAACCCTCGCCCCTGGGTGAATTTCTGGATAATTAATTATTTTAATTCAGAAAATCATTTAAAATTTATTTTAAGTCCAAATAAATCAAAATAAATTGCAGAAAAATCCAGAAAAATTCTAGAAAATTCTAGAAAATATTTCTAAGTGTCTAGAATCTAAATAAAATATTTTAACACAAAATATCATCATGTGACCTCACAGTAAATTTCCAAAGCCTATAAAATATAATTTCTATAGGTTTTAATTATATAAAAATTCTGAAAAATTCTAAAAAAATCCAGAAAAATTCTAGAAAATTCTAGAAAATATTTCTAACCTCCTAGAACCTAAATAAAAATAACTTGTCTCAAAATGGTCCCAAATGACCTTATAGTAATTCATGAAAGTCAATAAAATAAATATATCTTTAATAAATAATTATCTAAAAATGTCTAAAAATCATAGAAAATATAATATAGCTATAGCATGCTTATAAACTCTATCTAGAGATCATGTGACCACAAGATGGTCATAAATCACCTGTGGGCTTAGTCACAACTCCTATGATCATAGAAAAATTAAATGTAAACTAATCAAATAAAAAATAAAAAATATATCACAAAATTTCGAGAAGAGGAGTTACAAATCTACCCACCTTAAAATAATTTCGTCCTCGAAATTCTAATTCATAGTTATTCCTTAAAAGAAAGTCTACCTTAACCTTAATCTCTTTAAATTTAATTCATCAAATATAGTTTATATCTTTCTCCTAGCCATCTTGTAACTACGAAATCTCGAGGACTTCTACCCACCTTTGGTCATACTACTCCTCAAAATTACGGTCACTAAAACCTTATAATCTTCTAACTAGTTGCCAACAATTCTACCAACATATATTTAGGGTGTATGGCATCTATAATCCCTCTTATCTATAAACAACCAAATATTCAATAGTCAAGCAATATTATACTATAATTTAAGGATTTCTGATAGATACTAAACAGCACGATCGTTCGTCACCCCGAAATAGAAGGAGACGAAAATCAATGGTACGGAAGGGCAAGGGAGAATAATCGAGAACGAATACGAGGTTTCAAAGGCGGTAAAGAAATTTCTAAGAGAATTTTTAAGGCAGAGTAGATTGAGATTTCTAAGGTTTAGTCATAGTCGCAGGCTCGTATCAGTACAGTTACGTAACCGATACGATATGCTCTGACCTGCATGAGCCACCAAAAAAACTTGTCACGACCCGCACCCGCTTTCGGATGCGAGCTCGTGAGCAAGCCAGCGACGCTTCAAGCGGACTCCAGTCCGACTCGAATGCGTAAACGCTGTCACGGATAGGGTAAACTGCCAAATCATGGCAAACAAATCTATATCTCAAATCCACAATAGGTGTACAAAATATGAATGAACAAATATGGGTCATGGTTTACAGCCCATTAGCATATTGTCCGATTAGACTCCAAGAATGATATGAGTCTATAAAATAAATAGAATATATCATGGCATGGAATATAAAGCACGAGAGGATAATAAAGGAATATCACAAGCAAATACTTGTATCCCTGCAGGTGTAACCACTATCATAATGAGCCGCTAACTAACTCCATGCAATCAGCTACCTGAAGAGATCATCAAGTCCTCAGGGGACATAGCAAGATACATAAAAATATGCCTATCTAGCAGTTTATCATGCAATAAAGAAAATACATAAAATAAACGGGAAAAATCCGATCAACACGAAAATACGACTATACACGACTGGAAGAACCACTACGCATAACCGAACTGCTGGAGAAGAACAAGAGAACACGATGATACGATGTCAACGGATAATCAATCGAATACTCAAACCCTCGACCCTAGTGTGAACTCGTAGGCTAGCAACAAGGATCACCCTCGTCCCTAGTGTGGACTCGCAGGTGCGGAACAGATAACTACTAACC
This sequence comes from Iris pallida, assembly GCA_029216955.1. Classification (NCBI taxonomy): domain Eukaryota; kingdom Viridiplantae; phylum Streptophyta; class Magnoliopsida; order Asparagales; family Iridaceae; genus Iris; species Iris pallida. The sequence goes on along the minus strand of JANAVB010029815.1, from coordinate 7,758,753 downwards.
CTCGCCCCTAATGTGGACTCGCAGGTTAGCTTCAAATAACTACTAACCCTCGCCCCTAGTGTGGACTCGCAGGTTAGCTTCAAATAACTATTAACCCTCGCCCCTAGTGTGGACTCGCAGGTTAGCTTCAGGGATCAAGATACAGATAACTACTAACCCTCGCCCCTGGGTGAATTTCTGGGTAATTAATTATTTTAATTCAGAAAATTATTTAAAAATCATTTTAAGTCCAAATAAATCAAAATAAATTGCAGAAAAATTCTAGAAAATTCTAGAAAATATTTCTAAGTGTCTAGAATCTAAATAAAATATTTTAACACAAAATATCATCATGTGACCTCACAGTAAATTTTCAAAGCCTATAAAATATAATTTCTACAGGTTTTAATTATATAAAAATTCCCAAAAATTCTAAAAAAATTCAGAAAAATTCTAAGAAATTCTATAAAATATTTCTAACCTTCTAGAACCTAAATAAAAATAACTTGTCTCAAAATAGTCCCAAATGACCTTATAGTAATTCATGAAAGTCAATAAAATAAATATATCTTTAATAAATAAATATCTAAAAATGTCTAAAAATCATAGGAAAATATAATATAGCTATAGCATGCTTATAAACCCTAATCTAGAGATCATGTGACCACAAGATGGTCATAAATCACCTGTAGGCTTAGTCACAACTCCTATGATCATAGAAAAATTAAATGTAAACTAATCAAATAAAAAATATATCACAAAATTTCGAGAAGAGGAGTTACAATTAGGCACTGGCACGACGGTTTCATTGGTTCGACTTGTCAATAGACGGTTGGATGGACCAGATGGTTACTCGACATGACGCAAGAAGGTCGAGAAGACGCTTCGAAAAATGCGATTGTCAAAATATCTGACTGACAATCCCTAGTAGTGAGTGATCCTACATACGAGCAGTAGGAGACTGATGACAGTCTACTATTCACACAGTTGATGAATTTGACGAAACAATCAGCGGAGGACAAGGTTCAGAACACGGATTCGCTGAAAAAGTTTTGGGACGTCCTTGCGACTACGTTTGAGGACAAACGAGATCTGTCTCGCATCTATGACTCGATTGTTGGCGTCTATCGAGCTGATCAAGGGGATAAATCACATAAGGACCACTTTCATGCCTTCAAGGCACTGACATATGAGGTTGATCATGTGTTGCCTCTAACGACGGATACCAACAAAAAAAAATTCAACGTCGGCAAGTATATGTCATGTTGTATCTTACATCTCTCCATCCCAATGCAGACTACACGATCTCAAATCATTACTGGGGCCAAGGTTCCATCTATGATGGAAGCCCACTTTCGTGTCCTCCGGGTAGCGAAAGTCGCTGAGACTACTACGGATGAGGCCCCGTTGATCGGTCTGCCCTGGGTGCAGTGCGTGGTGAATACCGTGGAGGTCGTGGTGGTCGACGTGGTAACCGAAATGCTGGCCACGATGGCGAACAAGGCATTGGTGGTAGTAATGGAGGAAGATCGCGTACATGCTTCAACTGTAGACAACAAGGCCACTTTCAGTGGCAGTGTCCGAAAGCACATGTCGCCAACACAGCATCAGATACTCATGATAATGACAAGCTATCAGTACAGATGTCGACAGAAACCTATGCCAATTTCATTGACTTTCAAACTCAGCGTCGTGGTGAAGCTTCTACTTCTGGATCCACGGTCGGGTACTCAGCGACATGTGTGGTAAAATCGAAGCTGCGGATGATCGACTCTAGTGTGTCTTCTCATATGACAGGTGACCCAGATATGTTGCACAATTATGTATCGTGGGTCGTGTGACCGATATTACTGTGGCGAATGGTAGTTCACTGACAGCCCGTGGAAAAGAAAATACATGTCTTTCTTCCGGACTGTCCCTTACTTCAGTATTACATACACCTGGAAATCCATTTAGTTTACTATCAATTAGTCGGATTACTCGCGATTTGCAATACTCAGTAACATTTTTTCCCGATTGTTGTGTTTTTTTCGGACCTGAATACTGGAAAGACTATCGGTATGGGGCATGTGGTTAGAGGCTTGTATTTGTTTGACATGAATTCTTCCATTGCATGTGCCGGCATGAAACTCGATTCTTTTGACTTGTACTACTGGTTAGGCCACCCATCTAACCAAGCTCTCCAAAAAATGTGTCCATCTTAAGATGTTCAAGTCCTATTTATGTTGACGTGTGTAGTTTGGTCAAACATCACCTGGTTCTCTATCCGGTGAGTCTAAATAAAGTGGCATCATCTCCTTTTGAGCTGGTACATTCTGATATATAGGGTCCTTGTCCTGTTGAATCTATAATGGGTTTCACGTATTTTGAGCTAGTACTTCATGACTCACGTGTCACATTTGTCTTCCTGATTAAAAATTACTCCAAATTATTTGATATTTGGTACAATTTTTTTGCGAAAATCAAAACACAACTTGGTGTTTCTATTAAATGTTTGAGAAGTGACAATGGTCGTGAGTATCTATCTCATTAGCTCAATTCTCATCTTTCTAGACATGGCATCATCCACCAAACTTTTTGCTCTTACACACCATAACAAAATAGTATGGCTGGACACAAAAGTCGTCATCTTTTGGAAGCAACGCGTGCTCTTATGTTTCAAGCACGTACTCCCAGGAGATTTTGGTCGGATGAGGTACTTACAGCTTGTTATCTAATCAATTACATGCCATCTTCGATTTTCAAAGGCACTACTTCCTTTTCTCGATCCCACACGAGAGCTGTTTCCTCTACCTCTCAAAATTTTTGGCTGCTTAAGTTATATTGGGGATACTAGATCGACTCTATCCAATAAGGATCCGAAGGCCATCAAGTGTATTTTTCTTGGGTGTCCAGAAGATCAGAAAGGGTATCATTGTTCCTCACAAACTTTGAAAAGATACTTCATGAGTCGGGATGTTATCTTTGTTAAAATCGAGTTTCCTCCACTCCCATCAACTACTGATTCAATTCCCAAAGTTCATCCAGAAGAGAATTTTCTAGTGCATCCAGTTCAAACACAACAGCCCCCGATAAAGGTGCCCTCCCCTGCCGAGCTAGTCTCCCGGTACGACGGTCCGCAAACATCGGCCCAGTCAGAACCAGCATCACCAATCTCACCAACTCCGACAGACCAAGCATCATTGATAGTGCCCCCGGCCACCGTGCAATCGTCCTCCTCCAGCTCCACAAGAACAACCTTCACCAATGATGCCCACGGCCGTCGAGCCATCGTCCTCTTCTAGCTCCACTGCTCCACAACCGCCTGATATATCGGCTTGCCCCCGTCGTGCATGAGACTACCATCCTTTGAGTTGTTGCCACTACAAATGGCTCGCGAGTCAGACTTAGTCCTTGGTGGCAACTATGACGGGATTTAGATATCCAATTCAGCAAAGGAAGGATTCAAACATCCCGGAAGATGAGATGAAAGCGCTTTGGGAGAATCGTACTTAAGACTTGGTAGATTTGCCTATTGGTAAGAAAGCAGTAGGTTGCAAGTGGGTGTTCACAATAAAGGTGAAACCGGATGGCACTCTTGATCGTCTAAAAGCTCGTCTTGTGGCGAAAGGGTTTCTCAGACTTACGTTGAAGATTAATTTAAGACATTTTGCTCTGTTGCCAGGATGACCTCTGTGTGCGTGCTTCTGGCCTTAGCAGTCCATTATGACTGGCCATTACTTCAGCTGAATATGAAGAATACTTTTCTACTTGAAGAGGAAGTTTATGTGATGGAACCTCCTAGGTTTGTTGCAAGGGAGGGTAAAGTGTGTTATCTACATAAAACACTATCAGTCTCAAATAGTCACCTCATGCCTGGTTTGGACGATTTACCCATGTTGTTACACAATTTGGACTATGCCAATCAAAGAAAGATCATTCGGTCTTTCACCGACAAACATCAGCCGGAAGAAATACTGTTTGGTGTCAAAGTTAACGATATCGTGCTCAAAGGGGATGACAGTCAGAAAATTGCAGGGCCAAAAAGTTTCTATGTGAGCAATTTCAGACTAAAGATATGGAAGCATTGAATTACTTCTTAGGGATTGAAGTCACATTGTAATCTCTCTAAAAAAATGTGCTCGACATCCTAACTGATACCGGAATGGTACAAGCTAAGGAAGCAACCTCACAATAGACCAAGGGAAGAAGTTACTTCCCGATGAAGAAATACTGATGGCTAATCCTGATCAGTATCGTCGGATAGTTGAAAAACTCAACTACTCGTCACTCATGACTCGTCTAGATATTTCCTTTGTTGCAAATGTCACGAGTAGATTTATGACTTCTCCACGAGTTCCACATTGACGGACAGTTCTCAGAATACTGTGCTATTTAGTCCAAAATCCCGAAAAAGGAATTCAAATGAAGAAACATGGACATAATAATCTTGAGTGCTTTACAGATGAAGACTAGGGTGCTATTATTACGGATAGAATGTCTACATCCAACTATTCAGTATTTTATTGGCAAAAACTTCTTGTCGTGGAAGGGCAAAAAACAAAGTGTGGTCTCACAATTGATTCAGAAACGGAATACCGAGCTATTGCTCATGGCACAGCAAAACTATTATATTTGCAGCATCTTCTACAGGAGTTGAGAGAAGAAGCAGGATCTAAAACAGCAGATATGTGGTGTGATAACTAGTCTGCTATCCATATTGCTACAAATTTTTTATTCCATGAAATGACGAAACACATTGAGAGTGACGATCAGATAGCTAATATATTTATGAAGTCTCTTTCAGGTCCTCGGGTTCAGTTTCTTTATAACAAGCTTGACATGATTGACATATATGCTCCAGATTGGGAGAGGGCATTGAGTATTGGTTATTAGTTATAATGTTAGTCCTATATCAGGTAGAGAATAAGGAGAAAGCTAATCCTTTCCTCTCTCTCTCTCTCTCTCTCTCTCTCTCTATATATATATATATATATATATATATATATATATATATATATATAACCCTTCTTTGTTAATAAACCATCCAACTATTACATCGCTCATCACATCATGCCAATTTAATTGCTTTCCTCTTTTGCCAATCATTGTGAAGCCCGTGAGTCAGCAACTCTTTAACAGATTTGAAGAGCCTAATGGTTCCGTGGAAAGCAAAGGTAGCAATTATTATCTATTACGCCAACTAAACTCATTTCCACCCAATTCATGCTTCCACCATTTGGACAATGAGAATATTTTCTTGGCTAGCGAACTCTCGAATCCAGAGATGCATACTTTCTGGTCTCGTTTGGTTAGCGAAATGTAAAAAAAAGGAAATCAATTCCTTCACATTTTTTTTACTTTAAAAAATTATAATTCTCATTTGTTTTCCCTTTCCGATGTTTGGAAATGTCAAATACTTTGGAAAGGAAAGTGAATACTTCAATGTGAAAAAATAATTATTTGCTTGGATGGATGAAATCACTTTCCCCCCTAATTTCTCTTCCATTAGGAATCACTTTCCTTTCCTCCTCAATTCATTTGGCACCCAAACATATGAAAGTAACGACTTTTCTTTCCCAATCAGATGATTCCGTGAACCAAACGAGGCCTCTATGTACAGAATGAGGAAAGTCCATCTCATTATCAAGTTTTTAAACGGTCGAGTCTTATTTTGCTTGCTATAGCAACAAAGAAGATAAAACATAAAACACCATAACTTGCAATAATTTAGCTTATAGAGAAACTTTTTATGCAACCACTAGCAACTTATTTCTGTCACCACCAAAGCATTTATTATTATTGTTTGCAATAATGTTAACAAGTAGTTACAATAAGCATGTATAGAAACTTTTGCAGTAGAAACTTTCCTTTGGTCACCATCAATGCATCTAGTACCTTTTGCAACTATCAGCTGTCCAATAAGATTTCCAGAATGAATAGAAAGGATTACAAGATTATTGCAAGGTTGAACTGTAAGTGTCGGCCAAAATAAAAATAAAACATAGCAATCATCCATTTAATTCCAGAATTCCTTCTCCATCAGTTAAAAGAACTATAAAAAAGTTTAAACAATGCAATCACAATGATCAAAAACAGATTTACTACGTCATAGATAATACGAGGGTCACCAATAAATTGTTAACCATCACCAAAGATACTGTCCAAGGGTTTTAATATGCCATACTGAATCTTTGGGGACCGATATAATCTAAACTTAGCTCTAAACATCCAATCCAATTTCCCTAATATTCCACATATCTTTGTCCTTAATTTAAGGCATTGCAATATCAATGGTTGGATTGTGGTCTCTCTTAAGATAAATAGTAAATGGTCGGATCTTCCTTGGATCCTCAATTGATTATTTTCAGATTTTAAGTTGTTTCCGTGAACAAAATATTTTGACCCTCCTTGATGTTCTGCAGAAAGTTCCATACAATAAGTCTAGATATGTTATGATTCTCATGTGAGTATTTATTTTGTTGGCTAGCAATGGATTCGAAGAACAAAAACAAATGGTCTACGAGGACTATGAGACATAATGTTGGAAAAATTTTGGATATTGGATGATCAACAAGATAGTGGAGGTACTGCAGTAAATTGTATGGAAGGAAATGTGCCTAAATTTCAACTGATGGTAACAAGTTAAAGTTGTCCAAGCGGGATTACAATTCAATTTCAAGTGACTGCCAAGTGACAGGGAAGTCGATGTTATGTTTGTTTGGATCACCGTGGTAAGAATTGACTGGTATAAGACACAGACTCAGTGTGTGGAAAAGGAATATGTGTGCTAAGTGGCTTAGTTCTCTAAGTGGTGTATTGATTTTATCCGTAGGTTTGGTTGATTTGAGATATCGATATCGATGAGCCTATTAGTATTGGTTGGATGGGGTAGTACGAAGTCTGAGTTAAGAGTAATGCATGGTTAGATACGATTTCGAATGTCCGTTGTTGAATTGGTTTGGACGATCAAAGGCAACTTTTGGTAGATTAAGATATTATTGAATAAGAATGTGGATTTATGAAATGGATGACTTGGTTGGAAAAAAAATCAAAGTGAAATTGTATTAACTTGTGGTAGGGGTGCAACTCGGGCGGACTAAACCCGAACCCGATCGAGTAAACCCGTTAATGGGTTGGATTAGGGTTGAAGATACTCGAATTTGAGCTCAGGTTTGGATTCAAATATTTGAACCCGATCAAAAATCGGGTTGGGTTCGAGTTCATGTGTCGGGTTATCCGAAGAACCTGAAACCCGACTTATATATATATATATATATATATATGGGAGCGGATCAAAAGCCCCCCTTAGAAAGCCCCCCAAAAACTCCCCTCACTCTAATTCGTAATATTAATGTTAATATTAATGTTAATATTAATGTTAATGTTAATATTAATTTTAATGTTAATATTTTTTTTTTTAATTTTTTTTTATATTAATGTTAATGTTATTGTTAATATTAATGTTAATGTTAATATTAATGTTAATATTAATTTTAATGTTAAGTTTAATGTTAATTTTAGTATTTAATGTTAATATTAATATTAATATTAATATTAACATTAATATTAATATTAACATTAATATTAACATTAAATTACGGATTAGAGTGAGAGAGGTTTTTGGGGGGCTTTCTAAGGGGGGCCTTTGATCCGCTTCCTATATATATATATATATATATATATATATATATATATATATATATATATTGTCATACTTCTTAACTAAAAAGTTTAAATCCTAAATTTTTCCACCTAAACTCTTAAACTCTTTATCCTAAATCTTATTTCAATTTGTATTTTGTAATGATTAAGACGATTGCTATTTGATTATGTGTTTAATCTTACTTTTGTTTAAAATTATTTCAATTACTGTATTAGAGCCCGATAAACCCGATGGACCCGATCCAACCCGCTTCAACTCCTTATCCTAAATCTTATTTCAGTTTGTATTTTGTAATGATCAAGACTTGATTGCTATTTGATTATGTGCTTAATCTTACTTTTGTTTAAAATTATTTCAATTATTGTATTAGAGTCCGACAAACCCTATGGACCCGATCCAATCTGAGTTCAACCCGAGCCAAACCCGATCCTTCGAGCTTGGTCTTGGGCTTCATATGTTGAACCCGAGGTCGAGTCGGGCTTGGGCCTGGCTAGGCTTACGATTCATCGAGTTGGGCTCGGGTTGACCTCAAGCCCGACCCAACCCACCCGAGTTGCACCCCTATCTTGTGGCTTGCATCAAATTGATTGAATTTTAAGTTCAGTTCAAAGACTTGGTGGTGGAATTGGGAGTTTATTTGGAACATATGAGGATAACCATAAGGATCTAGAAATGTTATTTCTCGTCGACCTAAGATAGTCTAAAGTTGATTTGATCTTGAGTGAGGATTAGTTGCTCTTATGTCTAATTATAGATAGCATTGTTAAAACAAATTTGAGTTTTGCGAAAGAATATTTTTCTAATTATACATATATCAGACGGAGGTGTATCGAAGATCGACTGATGTTGAATCGTTGAATTATATTACCTTGTTGGAATACAGCTATACGGACTATAAATGGATTGAATGGGTAGTATTGGAATTTCCTATAACTTGGTTAGGTAGCCCTGAGCATGGCATGAATGAATATTAGTTAAACTCGTCTTAGCTAATATTGAAATTTCTTATGATTAATGTAATAGATTCGGAGTGATGAAATTGATGTATTGTGAAATTTTTTAGTCGACCAATGTTTTTTGGCTGGAATGAATTTGTAAGGTTGAAACAATTGGTGACTGCAAGAATTGTCTTAACATGTCAATTGGTTTTATGTTCACCTTGACTATACTAGTAAATTGGAAGCATAGGAAATTGAAAACGAGTTAGATTGAAATTGAAAGTAACTTGTGTTTGAATTATGGCAAAAAACAATTGAGATTTATGACTTGGGATTGGTGATTGAAATTTACGACTTGTGATTGGTACAATTTAATGTACGAATTTTTGGACTATAAAAGTTACTTGGATTGATTTCATCGACTATGACATAGCCGAAAATATTTGTTAGGTGAATGATTTTGTTAATAGACTTATATTCTTGGAATTTTTTTTTTTACTCAGGTTGGTCTGAGTTGGGTCATTAGTTGTCTTAGTTAGAAACATTTTTTCAAAATTTGGGTTACAAATTTCTTAGATAGTTGGGTAAAGTTTGGCCTAGAACATGAAATAGGCAATGATTTCAAGTTGTCCATTGGAGATGAGTTATCCTGATGTTTAAATATGCCTTATGAATTAGCTAGCCTTAGTGGTTAGGCGTCTCAACGTTGAGCATCAATGACAACTAAATGGTAGTTCGTCTATGACTGACTAATCCACCACTAATGCTAAAGATTTTTCTCTCAATCAAAAAGTACCATCTAGCTGAAGACTGAAACCTCAAGAAACCACGAAAACAAAGGTTACCACCACTTACAAGAATACTTGAAACTATACAACCAGATAATATTATCTAGCCAACAGCTACAGTTTTGCCCAAAATCATGCTAGTAACCTCTGGCTCATAGTTCACATTTTGCTTCCATATCCGCAGTTCACTGCGATATCAATCAATATCCCAACCACCATTAATTATATCATTACAAGTCGACATTCCAAATCTGACGTACCATAAGGTCCTTACTTTCATAGACTACAGGCAAACACAAAATTGACAATTTTCCTTCAGCCAGCAGGGTGACAAACAAATTATGGACCTGATTAGGCAACTCCAAATATTCACATATTTCAAAGAGAAAAGGTAACAAAGAATAGCACAACAAAGAAATGACGACACAAGTGTATCAAGTGGAGTACACAGTTTGACAACCTACATAACAGTGCAATACCTGATCAAATCTTATGGTATCTGCTTATCTTCTGTCCATTGGGATGTATGGAGGATTTCTCCCAGGCACGCACAAACATGAACAGTAGGTGGTCCCTAGCTTACTCATTTCCCCCAACAAGGAATTATTTATTTTTTATGCATTGGATCAAAGTATTATGGTCCATCTAGCATTCCTTACTTCAAGTTATGATCCCTAGACCAATACCGGTTAATGGCACAAGGCAATGAAAATGAGTTAGATTTTAGGGCTTATTGACACTTCTGCTTGTTAGATTATGCTTTGCATAAATTTAAGACCACATACCATGCAATCTATGCCTATGGCTATGTAAACCCCCTTGCTTCCAGTATGACTAGTTACCTAATTGTCCAAAGCTTCCGTCAGCACTTGGGACGTGTTCATGTGATTTGGGCACCACAACAATAGACATGGTAAGTATGTGTCACGAGGCTAGGTTCCCCAATATCCAAAAGGAAATCATATCCAAAGGTCTAAACTCGTAAAAATCAGGTTAGCCAATTAATACCTTTGGCCACTTGTTACCATCAGATATCTAATCACGGTAATGCATTCAAATGTGGCAACCTGTAGTGTCCATGAAATGCCCGACAAAGCCTTGGTTAATTGTTATGCCTAACCAGGCCAACCATTCGATAAGAGGTTTATGGGAACCTCCATTGGGTAAAATTCAACAAATCCTCCCTACATCAACAAGTCAGTAGCGTTGTTCCTCTTCCATCTAGGAATGTCAATACCTTAGCCATTATTGCACAACTTAACCTGGCACAGTAATCATAAATCACAACTAACTTGTCCTACTTACAGACTCCCATCTACCAATACGTCATTACCTTTCAAGTAAGACCCTAGTCATTTATCAGCAACACTAAATAAAGCATGTCACATTTAATTTGGAAGATCAACTATTTCTAACACAATAGGTTGGCTACATACATAGGCCTGGTTTGGGATTGTTGTAGCTTTACAAAAAGTGCAGCAGAAGCAGCTTTGGACACCAGCATCCCAACTGCTTCAAAAACTGCCCTAAATTGAACTGGCTTCCAAAAGATTTTGATAAGCAGTTGTTACCAAACAATTTCTGAGACTGCTTTTTCAGAAACATAGGCCGAAACAAAACATGGTAGGCAATCCCAAACACAGCCATAGTATAATGTAGGTATGGGATAGTATAATGTAGAAAATTGTGTCGCAAATTCAACAAGGTGTAGATCTTAATATATATACCTGCAAGTAAATGTGGCAAAAACAGTGTACAGAAACGTAAGTGCAACATCATATAAAATGGTCTTAGGTTATTCTACAGTTGCAGGCACGTTACTGTGCAAAAAGAAAATATACTAATTAAACGAACATAGATATCTTAACTACAAAGAACGGCAGTTGGAAAAGTAAAAGATGAATAGAATAGATACCACTAACTGAAGCTAAATACAATTTGTTAATTTGTTGCATGGGCGTACTTGCAACAAGTATTCTATTATCAAATGATCAACGATCACATATGAATCTTACAGCAAAACCATCCCTAACCTTACAATATCCATATGCATGATCTAATCTAAGAAGAAGATGAAAACTCAACATCTCAATAGAACAGCCCACCAGATTCAACATGAACTACAAGCTCAAGAACCTTAAAGGTAAAAGTACTATGAGTGACTCGGATAAGGGAGGTTACTCTGGTCAAAACTTACACTAAATGGTGCTCTGAAACTTTAAACCCTAAGAATTAACTCTAATAGTCAACAATAAGTATATATTATCATTCAAAATTCCCATGATATACCATTTCATAACATAGTAAAAAGACACTGAAACACAAGCCCGGAGAAGGATAGTACTTACAAAACAGAAACACTTGAAGCTTTAGGATTTTCTAACCGTAGAAGCCATAAACCATTGACAATTATAGAGGAAGAAAACGGGTAAGGCTAACCCAATGGAACCAAGTGATAACTTCAAAGTTGTGACTGTGAGAAACCAGTGGATCCATCTAGAAAGAGCAAATTTATAGCTCATTCGACAGCCTAGAAAGTATCTATAGGACAGGCAAAAGTTCATATGCAAAAACCAACTTATGCAGAACTGTCTTCCTGAAGTAACAAACCATACATAACAAACCAGTGAAAGCCATCAAAACCTGACAGGCCACACATGACAATCCCTGAATAGAAAATCTGACTCAAAAGTGACAAGGTACCAGTTCCAAATTGACAAGACAAGGTGCCAGTAGTACAATGACTGAACCGAATCTCAAGTGGGAGGAGGCAACTCGACAACTGCCACGACAACACAATACAAACTGATCTTTCCATACATTCATGTGTGACGCCGACGACTCTGAACCTTCTCCACCCACATTAGTTAGGACTCACTGTAACATTAGCACAGTGATAAATCAATGAATGGAAATGGACTTCAAGAGAACACAAAAAACAAAAAAATGCTACCTTAATAAAGATTTAAATTTCTTAGAATAGTATATACGAATTGTTCATAGCATTTGGCTAATAGCGAACGAATAAGCAAAGACAATAAAACTAACCATATAAATAAGTGTGTCAATAAACATAAAAACAAACCTGATTATCCTCGTCAGCTGGCTGACCATTAGATGTATTTTCTTCTGGAGGTTTTTCAGCACCACAATTCTGCCGATTACACTTGGTCCTGAATGGGTAATTTATGTTGTTACACTTGTTGCATGTCCAGCTGCCCTCCGGCATTTTAGGTTCTGCAATAACCATCACAAACAATCAAGAGAATGACTTCATGCTACAAGTGGAGGCTTAATTTCAAGCAAATCATGGATATCATTCCATAATTCATAAGGTATAAAAGTTTCAATGAGTAGATACTTGCTAGCTACATACAATTGACATGAATACAAGAAAAATAGAAGATTCACGGATAACTTACTGGAGCCTTTGGAATTCTCGAACTTAGATCCCTGCAGAAGTTTGATGTGAAACATGAGAGAGAAGGTTGTGAAAGTTAAAACAGAATATCATGTAATATGGAGTAAAGAAGATGGAAAAAAAATCATAGATAAAGTTTCTCGTTGTTATTGAGTCAAGACCCTCGTGATTATACGTTTGTGAAAACGAAAAGGTGGTTTCTGCAGCATTATTGGCCATGGAAATTTTATTACCAGTCCACTAGGAGGTATATGGGGTATAGAATCGAGCTTTCTTTGCAACTTGCGTCAATGATATCTCAGGTGTTCTTCTTATCAAACTCTCAGGAATGAATTCAAGGCTTCAAGTAGGTCGCCTCATGTACATCCCTTTTAATTATTAGCTGAACATTTCCAAACGAATTCAACAGTTTCTGTAATATTAACACTAGTATAATTTCCTACCTCTCCTGCAAATTACACTTACAAGCTTTCTTACACATCTAATTAAACACTCATTTCTACACGAATTAAACAGTTTCTGTAATATTAACACTAGTATAATTTCCTACCTCCTGCAAATTACACTTACAAGATTTCTTACATATCTAAGTAAATACTCATTTCTCCATATCGTTTTGTTTTCTTTCACCTTCTACAACAAACAACCTAAAATGTGTGCCGTTCGTCTAAAATTTATTCTCATATTTTTGAAGGATATACTAACATCTATATTCCTATTATTCCGTTAAGATCCTTCATATAAATTAAAAACAACATTGACAACTTGTTGCTTTGACCCTCTACAACAAACCTAAAATATTTCATCTCAAACTCACTCAGACTTTCTCGGAATAGTGCCCTAAACTTGTTCGTCTGTTAAGATCCTAGTATAAAATTGAACACAACAACATTGACAAGGATTCTTTCTCAAGCCAATCCTGATTAATGTTGCAGAAGAAACATAATTCACTATTTTTGGCCCCCTATACCTTTGTCCATTGTTTTTCTCATCATTCTATTCTAACTTTACATTTAACTGTATCATTTATCAGCGATTCAGCAGTAAACAACATATCATCTACAGTTGTACAACATCACCTCTTAGGATTTAGAAAATGGACTAGACCGTCGTCTAGGTCTAGGCTTTCAACCATAGATTCAAGCGAAAGCGGAGGAGGAGCTTAAAATTAAGGGTGCATCTATGACAAGTACTGAGATATATATATTGGTTGATCTATCTTAACCAGAAATAAAGCTAAAAATGTAAATTTCGTGCAAGTGTAGGCTACTAGGCAGCATTATAAAGAAAAATATTACATTTGAAAAACGAAGAGAGACAATTACAAATCAAACTTTATATATTGATAATACAGAAATATTATATAGAGAAGTGTTCGATGATGAATTGGGAGTCCCCAACTTTACCTGCTGTCATGTTCACATCCATTTTAATCAGATATCCCTGCTTTTACCTATCCCCTTACAACGACCATGATCATAACTCCATCCAACTTCTTTTTCCCATAATAACATAGATCCATAGGTTTCCACGTCCCAGGTAAATGATGCCCAGAAAGTGCTAACTCCATCCAACTTCTTCTTTTTCCCATAATAACATAGATCGATAGGTTTCCACGTCCCAGGTAATGACTTAATCAAAACTCCAGCAGATTCACTTACATCTGTCCAAATGATGCCCAGAAAGTGCAACTCACCTAATTTGAAGCAAATTCACAAACCCATGAATATAGTTTGACGAAAAAATCTCTTGCTAGATGCCATTTACTTCCACACCTACTTTTACCGCATGTCAAGACTTGACACCATACATGACAGGAACTTACTATATGACATATCCTGCACAACGACAATTGACGCCATACATAACAGAAAATAAACTTGTCTGTATCCCTGGCTCAAGAAACAACCAACATGAAGCTGTTCTTGCAAAAGGTACTTTGAGTTACCATATACGTACTGACGCTTTTAACATAGCACTGAGTGAATATGTTACTTGTTCAATCGTTTGACCACATAGAAGTGTGATTTATGAATATTTTATATTACCCTATCATCTAGTTGTCATTTGCTAGTTTTTGGACAACTATACATATTTGTGCACTCTAGTATCTCATTACTCATATATATTGTTTGGCTGGCCCTACTGAACGAATCCAATATTTCATCAATGCATTCTATTCTTCCACATGGTATTAGAGCATAATTCATCTTGGACCTAGCTCTCTACCTTCCACCAAAACAAAATCATACCCCATCCTCTCCAAACCTATTCTCTACAAACTCATTCTCTCCCAAACCATCCCCTCTATACCACCCATTCTATCCAGTCCCCTCTTCTTCAGATGTATCTTTCACATACCCATTCTCTCCAAGCCCATTTCCCCAAACCCATTCTCACCAAACCCATACTCTCCAGACCCATCTTCTCCAAACATATCCTCTCCAAACCAAGTTTTGCAATATTGGCCGTTTTGCAATATTGGCCGATAGCGATATGTATCAGCCATGTCGTATCGTTTTGGCAATGTCAGGATCCAACATTGACCCCCACAGATTACACACAATACTAGGCAATACCAAATTGGATCTCTATTTTATGGCCAATTCAACAAAGAAGAAGTTTTAGAAGTAAGAGACGTACAACATAAAACAATTTCGACCAACAACTCGGTCATGCTGAAGATCAACATGCTACATTATGTCCATATATTTCTTATTGACACATTGTAAGCATTACCATGACGAAGTTGTATATTTATAAATTTCACAACATTGATCCATCTTAATTTTATTCCATTCAGAACAAATCTAAAAGACAACTCTAGGATTAGTCCTTCATGTAAATACTTATATGCATACATCCTCCAGTTTACCAACGGCATATTGTATTTCCAAAAGATTGCACACGCTAGCTAACAATCCAGCCAGCGCTACATCACAGGCACACTAGGTGCGTTTATATATATATATATATATATATATATATATATATATATATATATATATATATATAGCAAATGACCTCTAGCCTAGTGGTTAAGAGAGATGCATGCGGCCCAAGTGGTCGGAGTTCGAGCCTCAGTGGAGGCGAGTTCGCCACAATTACCCATTGTTTCAATATATATATATATATATATATATATATATATATGTGTGTGTGTGTGTGTGTGTGTGTGTGTGAAATGATAACAACGGAGTAATAGTGCTACGAACGAATAGATCTGATCGATTGGAAAACGAAAAAATTTGTACAACTTATACGTTTCATCACCACTTCAAATGGACAAACTATGAAACTTGCACGAACTAGGATACCCTCATAATAGAAGGAAAATGGCATTGTGGACTAAATTACCCGATTTGAAGGTACAGATGAATGAAATGCATTCGTTCTGAAAAGGCTTGTTTACAGGCAGTAATTCCGGGGCCAGTTAGTCGGTTGTGTAATCAAAAGTGGTCTTGAATTGCTTAAAACTTAAGTGTAGCCTGCTTACCCCTTGCATACTAATTAAACGGTTCGCTTTGTTATAAATCAACAATTAATCGGTTATGATCGTGTTAGTGGGTCGGGTTTGGATATAGACTTGTTAGCCGGATCCACTATGTATTAAAGTTATTAACTTATTTCTCTCTTCTCTCAATCCCCTCGTGATTCGGTTCTTGTCGCCTTCTAGCTCTATGCTAACCTCTCATCCTAAGAGGTTAAAAACCGTTATATATCGGTTATATAACCGATATATAACGGTATTGGTCCGGCACCAAATTTTTTTGGAAAAAAAATGGATAAAATATCGGTACCGATATTATCGGCCGACATGACCGATATATCAGTATATATCGGTTTTAAAAAAACCTGACATATAACGGTTAGGTTTTGTTAAAACCAAAAGTCAGGGAGAGAGAAGTACAAGGTCACAAGGTGTTATAGATTAACTCTCCTCACTTGTTCACGATGATAAATATATGGAGGATGAAGAAGATGAAGATGAACAAACTAGGAAAGAAGGTGGTAATGGTCAAAACAAAGAAAATGAAGTTGAAGTTGAAGCTAATGAAGATTATTAGATGTTGAAATTTGAAAGTTGAATTAGAATCGTTTTTGTTTTCATATTAGTTGAACCGTTTTGAAGTGGTACTTTTTATATTGTAATGTTGGTTTGGGTATGAACCTTTTAGTTTTAATGCTTTAAGAAACTCTTCTTGAATATTTTATAATAGATAACTATTAAGTGTGTTGTTCATATATAAAAATTGTGTTAAAAATGCAAACCGATATTACCGTTATAAATCCGATATATTAGTGATACATCAATAATTCTACTAGACCGTTATCATGAAAAAACTATTTTTAACTGCATAGCTCTCATCTTGATACTATCAATGAAGATGATGAGTTCCCTAGTGGAGATGATACCGTTAAGGAATTACATGTTCAAGGCTTTCAAGAGTAGATTAAAGTCTACTTCGGGGGAAAGGGGAGATGACAACAATTATGACGAGGCCGTTCAAGAGTAGATTAAAGTCCTCTTCGCAGGAAAGGGAACATGACAATGATGATGACAAGTGGTAGATGGTTTGGTTGTATAATGGTATAATCTATGAACTTTGTTTTGTTGGCTTGCTTTTTGTAGTCTTTATCAACTCTATGAAATAATGGAATGTGGTGTGGACTACCTTTTTATTTGTTCGAGCATTATTTGTCCTTGATTTTTATTAACATGATAGTGTGTGGAGTACTTTTATGTCTATTTTGCGGCTATATGATCTTCTACTAATTTTTATGTTATGTTTTCTTATTTTTTTAGAAAAGTATCCATGTACAATGTTAACCGATTAATATTAATCATTATGTGGTCCCAACAACGCACTAAATGAAACCGTCTTTTGTCGTCTTCTTAGCAAAGAAGATAGCATTACTTTATGACAAGTTGCAAAAGTAAGATCGTTCAGCTCGCAAAAATCCAATTAATTATCCATGTAAAAAACAATAATAATACATTCCATCTTTTGAAACCAACACTTTTGATGTTACTTGAATTACAATAATCTCTATTGTCTATTATAGATCTCCACCCCGTGGAATTCATTACATGAGTACTAGACAATTCTATTAAGTGCGAGCACACCTTGTCTTGAAGCAAGTAAAATAAGCAACATTATACATAATTTATTGTGGGTGATTGTTCAACAATGATGAGTGTTAATTTATTCAAAAATAGAAAGAACTAACAAATAATATATATAATTATGCCTAAATGTACCAAATATTTCTTACTTCTTAATAATTTGTTATTGATTTTTAACTTTTCGAAACAAACAACTATGAATTTCCAATTTGAAACCGTCCAAACTACAAAAATCGTCGATACTGAAATTGACACTCATAAGGATACCCAAAAAAATTTTGATACTCTGAACCTTGCTCAAACCTCATTTTTGTATGATCCTAACTAAAAGAAAACTAGATCATTTAGCATATAATGTCATCTTCTAACCGCTCGGAATACACTATGTTTTTGTACTGCTGGTCTTCTAGGTTATTTCAATATCGGTATCCTATGTTGCACGGACACGGATATGACACAACAAGTTTCGCACATGGCAAGGCGGATTCGGCATGTAATTTGGTGTGTCCTATTGTATTTTGGACTATTTGTGGCATGTCCAATAAGTGTCCAATATGACACGGGCACGATATTGATTTTAGGACTCTTTGCTTCCTAGTCGGCATCTCTTCTATTGATGTGATATCACTTCGCTCATTGTTCTTCGCTCATTGTTCTTGCTCATGATTGCTTCCTCAGTCATGATTACTTGGACATACATCTATTCCTCAACCACGTCTATTTTCGCCAGATCTACTTCATACTCTAGGGCCAACTTATCAGCCAGTTGGGTCTCATCTTCTCTTCGGCATATTGTCATGTATTAGACTTGTATCTTATCTACAGCCTCAGTCACGGCTACTTCCTGCTGCCCCCACTAATCCGCTGATCAACAAATCGCATAGGTTATTTAACTTTAATGTTTACTTTTTTCATTATAAAAAAAAATACATATCGGTCAGTTTCCATCTCAGCCACTCCAAGCTCTACTCCAACTAGGTAAACACCATATTAAAATTACTTACTCTTAAATCATTCGATATTTGTATTAGAAATTAGATTTTGATAGGAAATTTTTGTTATATAATATATAAAATACTACATATTTGTTAATATCCAACATTCCAAAAAGTCCATGAGATGTTCCTGACCCAATCTGAGATGAACCCAATATACATCATCTACAACCTTGCTCTTAAGCCACCTAGAAGGCACCAACACACTTACTTTCGCTGCTTCGAAGGTCGCAACTTAACTCGCTTTCTTGCCGCCTAAATGGGCGCAACTCACACTCTAACAATTAAGAAGCCTTTATCTTGCAAACGACAAACCTACCTCTCTTCGTTGTTTCTACGGTTTCTCGCCAAATTAGATTTTGATTGCCATCTAAGCTCTAGTTTGTTCCATTTTACAAGAAAGTCCAGAAGAGCAATTTATAAATGGTTTATGTTTTCCATTTATTAGTTACTATCTAGTTGTCATTTGCTTGCACTTGCTCAACTATCATGTAGTTGTCCACTCATACATCCCCTTCCTTTCTGTGTGTGGTTAAAAGCCGTAAAGGTCTTTGATCTCTGGGGGGATCCACTAACCAATGCAAGCGGTAAGGATTTTGTAGAACGAATTATTTTCCTTTTTCTTCGTGGCACAGAAAGGGTATCGCTCGATAAGCCAGATGCTTTGCGAACTACCGGTACATTTTATTGCACTTTAATCACCCACGTGAAAAGGCACACTCTGATTTCTCATCTGGAGAAAAGGGATTTGATTCCTTCTCCATTAAGCTCGCAAGCTGCTCTACTCCACTTCTCTTGGTCCCTTATCGCCCAACGAAGAAGAAAAAGAGATGAGCAAAGACTAGGTGGCTTCGGTTGAAAGCTTTTGCTCCTTTGTGGGATGGTCGCCCTTGGCCTTCTTCGTTTTCGATGAAAAATAAATCGACATCTCGATCTCTATAAACTCCCATGATAATTGTGAAAGCCTCACAATCTTGTGGTCAACATAACAATAATGACAATTGTCGATATGGCACCGCATGTTTAATAAGATCAACATATACTATTAATGTGTGCATTCCATTATCACAGAAATATTACCCCATGGCACAACCAGAATATGGGATATGAAATTGCAGAGGTGCAGAATTCGGAGCGGTGGCTGCTATGGAATCTTCCAAAACATTCGCTTCTAAAATAATTTGAACTAATTGCGGTAGAATGGAACTCAACCTAGTAGGAGTCGGCTATCTCTAAGTCATAGGTGATTCCCTCACTTTGATATATCTTGCCTCACCTCCCCACTCCAATCTGCACCTTGCCTTTACCTTGCTTATTCCAGTCCTCTCTTGCCTTGAATCATGTTTCCGGTTCCCACGGCCAAGACCTCTTGGTTCGCCCATTTTATGAATAAACACGAGAAAAGGTTCTCAAAAAAGGTTATAAAACAAAGTTAGCGTCGCCTACTTTTTGGAAGTAGGCTCCATCTCACAATCTAATTTGAGTCCATTCAATCCTATTCCTCGGATGACTGCTTCTATCGATTGTCCTTCTCTATGCCCCCCCCATGCATTAAGAACATTTCTTTTTCGTCTACACATAATTTTGTGTGCTTTCTAAATGTAATCCCACACTCAGTAGCTTGTTTCGCTCCCTCAACCTCAATACTTGCTCCAAATCACCCTATCTTTGATCGAGTAGTCTGATCTGCCTATGGCCTGGACCAAGACAAGTTCCGTCAAGAGGGCTAGCGCGTGCGTAGGGTGATTTGGAGAAAGCGCTTGGGTGGGATGCATCTTTTAGGCATATCAGACTACTCGATCAAAGATAGACGTGCTCCAATTTTGCTTGTACACCTGAGGATCGCATTTACAGCTTATCCAAATAAACCAGTTCCCTAGTCTCTTCCCTTTATTCTGACTTAGGAATAAGTGTGTGATTCTGGTCTTCTTTCCGGTGGTTCTATCGACGGTTGGCATTTGCTCTAGTTTAATACATGCTAGATCAAAGACTTCGAATGAGGGTTTTTCTTGCCCAAGACTCCTAATAGACTCTATTGAACCATCCGGCCTAAGGTAAGCAACGCCAAGCTAGAGCATCTGAATCCATGGATGACATTGTCTTTCTCCCTCCTCGGATCCCGTGGTTCCTATGCCGCCGCATTTCCCGATCCTTCTTTTGTTTTGGATCGTCGTCTGCCCAATGCGGTAGACTCCCCTTTTTTTGTTCTCATCCCATTGGGTAGGGAAGGACCCATATTCAAATAAACACTAGCGTAAATCTGTAAAACCTCTCTAGCATATAGACAGTTATGAAATTATATCATGATGATAGTCTTGTTGTGTAGAGTTACCCAACCCCTTGTTTCCCCACATTTGCCTCAGACGAGATTAAACGTATGAAATCGATGTCGTAATAAGCCTTTTGTCTAGCTCAACACACCAGAAAGAGGTGGCTCCTGCAGCAGAATAGGTCCAACTAATCAGTCGTCTTTCTTTAATTAAGATACTTTGGGAGTTCAAAGAGAATGAAAAGTTTATCCTCGAATCTTTGAATTGAAGCAATTACTTTCCTTCTTGATCTCGATTCTAAAAGATATATGGACTACGCTTGGGGATGCAGACGAGCTATTATCGTCTCATCCAGCTTCCTAACCTAATGTAGTCAAACCGCAGGAAATCCCTGAACAAAGAGGAGGCGTGGGCCATAGGTAGCACATAAGCCATCGGGTCGCAAGACAGAAGAACACCCAACATAAAGATGCACACTTCTCCATGTGAAATAGGAAGATTCATCTTCACTTTTTTTGTAGTAGTCGTGACCAACAGCCAAAGAGTAGGGAGTAATTGAATGGCGAAGAGAGACGACTCGGTAGGGAAGGAATGGTCAATCGTCTGGCTTGACGAGAAAAAGAAGTATTGGTCCTCCTTAATAGTGAATTTCTTTCAACAAAGATTGGAATTAATGATAATTTACAAGATCGTTATGCCCTTTAGTGCCTTCACTTGTTAACAGACCCATTTTTTGATTGCTTCTTTGCCCCAACTCTAACAAATTTCTCTTTTTCACGAAGAAGGGGAAAGAATGAGATTTGTATTCCTTCTTTCGTAAGATACACCGAGGTAGGCTAGGAAAATGCCCCTTCGATAGACATGTAGCAACTTAACCTCTAAGACTAGGAAAAGAAGGCACGTGTCCGAAGACCACAATCATGAAAAAACACTTGAATTAAGAAAAAGAATAATGCTGCTTGATTGAACGAACATTGTAAGAACCACTACAAGTAAGCCCATGTCTATTTTTTATTCTTAACAAGGCGGCCATTAGGTCGTCCCCTCCGTGGTAAGCCCCATAGTATCCAGTAGCTGTCTCTTTTTCTTACCATAATATTAGGCAAAGAACGGGCTTGAAAGAAAAGTATAATCTATCTCCATCCGAGTAGGATAGTAGACTTTTTCTTCGTCGCTAGCTCTCTTCGCTCGCCTTGGTAAGACGTCTAAGTGGCGAAGTCTAGATGTCACCCTGACCTCCAACAAAAAAATGAATCATTGTATTCGGTTACCGCGGAGTGGGCTCATCATTGTGTTCGCCAGAGATCGAGAAGAGATATATTAAAGTGAGGCAAACGCACTGAGAAGGAAGGACATGAGGAAGAAAGTAGATTTCGCTTTAATAGTGGGGGCCACATCAGGACTTAACAACACATATCTCTTGTTCTCGATTCCATAGGGGACAATAGATCTGATAGGTGTTATTCAAGGAGATTTGATAGAACTGATTCTGATCCGAAGACTAATTAGAAGAGTATCATCGATGTTGTCATTGTTAACGGATAACACTCCAAACACTTCAATCACCTCCGCTTTCCGTACTCCCCTACTTGTTATGCTAAGATAATCGCATTCATTCGTCCTCTGAACAATAAAATTTATTTGCTTATGTTGTTATGCTTCTTTCCTTCTTCAGACTGGAAAAACCTTTCCTCATCTTATTAATATTTTCATTCCTTCCCGCCTTTCCTCCCTTCTCAGTGCTTTTGCCTCACTACGATTATTCCACTCACTTCGTTCGCCAACTTTTTTTTAAGAAATGAAATGAGGGCGACCGAAAGGAGTATCCCATGTCTTCTTTCATGGAGTCAAAAGCCATTTTCGACCTGTGGCAGAGTGAAATAGCTCCTGCTGACTAAGGGAAGAAGTACAAAGTAACAAAATAAGTCCTTAGTTGACTATCAATTTCTCATTCGGAAAAGCAGGAATTTTTCGAAATTGTTTCTTGTCAAGTGAAAACAGGAACCATTTGAACCCTCTTCTAAGGTAACCCGCTACCTGTCATATAAAGCGCTCCATCTGCCACCGTATATGTAGCAAAAGAGGGCAGACAAAGGCTTCACACGACCCGGCTCCGGCTCAAAGCAAGAAAGACCTGGCAAGACGCCCATCTCTCTTCCTTTAGTAATTGCTCACGTGAAAGCCTTTTCAGTGTCAAAGAGTTAACTATAGCAATTGGATTTAGTGGGCCTCCCCCGCTCCCCTATGTTTTTGTGAGTGTTCGAGTTCTGATTCCAATGCTTGCGTACTAAAACATTTACACTACATTCGTTCAACTAGCTATCCTTATCCTCAAACTCAACTAGACTCGCACTTAAGACAGCAGCTCTCGCTTATTCTCCCGCATCTCCTTATGTCACATTTAGTCCCCTTTTAGTTCAAGTCCGCCATCAAATCTCATAGCTAACCCTGGACATGCAGTGGAAACTACCAAGCTGGAGTATGGTATAAACGGAGAAAAAGAGAGAGAGAAATGAGATAGCAAATTCACCTACATCAAAGAGATATAGCCCATACCCTACAAGCTATATTACATGATATAACATAACAAATGAAAGATAGAAAAAAGCTAAAAAAATCGATCAAATCAGAACGTTTTCGTAATCAAATCCATTTTGAATTTGATAAATGTATTGCTTGTGAATTATGTGTTCGTGTATTTTTCCATAGATCTACCTGTTGTGACCTTTATCGTCTGGTTAGAAGGCAAAGGCCTACTTTCCTAGAGGAAGTTGAAAACTCGAATGGGCTAAGATTCCTTACTTGAATCGGTTCTACACTTAACCCTGGGAAGGAGGGCTCGATCGACTCATCCCCAGTTTCCACAGATGGAGGGGCGAACTCCTCAACAAAAGGGGTGGCATCTACTTCTATGAACTAGAAAGAATCCATGGGACGGTAAGATGCCCGGCGAAAAAAGGAAGCAAAAACCCGTTCTAGAGCAAATTTTAGGAACTAGAAATCCTCCAAGGCACAAACTCCAGTATCCAAACCCGCATCCCACCCACAATAGTCATGTTTCCGGTCCCACGTTGGCAAGCTTGTATGTACACTTACACAGCTCTTCCCTGTATATCATCGTTTGGAAGCCATGCAGACCATTCACAAACAAGCTATATTTGTAATGATTCACTATCTCCGTATTGGAGTATCACTCTGATAGATCCAAATCCATCAAAGACATATTCAAAATTCAAGAAGGAATACATTGTTTTTTTTCCCAAAGAATGAAACTACAAGATAATTTACTATGCGACTCTTTGACATGTTTTTGCATTTCATTGTTATAGTTTGTAAAAAGAAAGACCAGCTCTCTCGTTTCCTTTATTTTAGATTCCTTCCCCTTCTTCTTCCAAGGAAGAAGTTCCACAGCTCCTCTCCCCTGATCCCAAAAAAAGTCTCAAGACTTTGATGTCACCCTTTCACTGTAACTTTTTCTTATTTTTTTGGTAAGACCATGTAGTTCCATATCTGGCAAGCCAACTTTTAGGTAGGTGGACTGATTAAAGCAAATGGTGACAAATCAATTAGATGTTTTAAGTTATACTTAAGAATTCTGTTATTAATACACTACAGATGAAGATAAAATAAAAAACAACAAGTGCATATTTTTTTGCTACAATATTAAATCTCATTTCACTATGACACGAGAAAGATCAGCTATCGGATCGTATAGTATAGCTACCATGAACCTATGTTGCAAAGATACAGGAAAATGGTCTCTGTACCAGTATCCTGTCCATATCCATTTCCTTGTTCATATTCATCCAATGTAGGTGATTACTATTGTACCTACCCTATATACCTATTGTGTCATTATCCATATTCGCATTCATGTACATACCCATGAATATTCGTCATACACAGAAAAGCACTTCATGCATTTGGCATAAAATATGATCAATTGTTAGACATTTTTTTCAATCAGCGAGTACAAGTGCACTTTCATGATCAACAATAATCAACCGCTTCCAACAAAATAAATCAGAACAAAAGAAAAGATTTCCTCAAACCTGACTTCCAGGCCTGGGTGTATTGCACTTCCTCATGTTGCAAACAGTCCGAAAAGCAAAATTAAGGTTACTGCAAGTAGGGCAAGTCCAGTCATCCTCACGTCCTGCACCTGTAATATGTACAAATTTTATTGTGCATATACAAACGGAACAACCACATACAACAGATCATTACAAAATATCAACACTACAGAACATGAACCTGCAGCCTTCTTCTGAGAGCTTTCTTCAGGAAATGCTCCTGGCCTTGGTCCCTGCAGAATTTTGAAATATCAAGTTTGCTTCACAGATAGAGATGAGAAGCATCAAAGCACAATTGTACAAAACTGAAGGGGCTCATGGAACCGCAAATAGCATTCAGCTTTAAAGGAGTACCAGTTTAATAAGGTTTAATATTAAGCTAAGAAAAGACCCAAGATTTCGAATATCATGCATGCCAACATGTAAAAGTGCCAAGAAACCAAACAAGGTACCTTGACAGAAGAAACAAAAAGTATATAAATTAGCTTACCATGGCACCATGTCCCATAGGTAGTCCCATGCCATACCTGTCCATTAGAGGTGGCATGCCATACATTCCACCTAAACCGCAAGGAATAAATCAGATAAACAAGCATACAAAAAGTTTTTATTATGCAGAAGTAACTTTTTGGTTTCGTTTTGTAAATTAGAAATAAAACTAGAAAGAAACAAACAGAAGTAACTTTTTGATTTAGTCTGTAAAAAACTAGGTAATAGCAGATCAACATAAAAGCAGAAATAAAACAAAAAGTGGTGTAGAAACTTGTCTCAAACCAATTATGCAAAATTATTAGCTACGCAAATTTTCATTCCAGGAGATAATGCTACTTCTGGTTTCCATGTTTTCTATTTCAGAACACAAGCATCCAATTTAAAAAGTACATAAAATGTTATATAACTTTTAAAGACAAGTGGGGGGGAGGGGGCAAAACTATACAGAGTGATTGCAAGATTATTTGGCACAAATTATAAAAGTCTTTCAAAATATACCTGGTCCCATCATAGATCCACTAGAATAAGGAGATCCAGGCATGTGCATTGGCCCATATGGGCTGCCAACAGAGCGGCCTCCATAACCAAAAGGATAAGCTGAACCACCTGCATACCGTAAATTATATGGAGACAGCGAAGGTCCATTGAGAAGAGATGATCCATATGGAGAACCACCAAGGTACATTGACGAGGGAGCACCAGGACCCATATAGCCAGCTGATGATGCATAAGCTGAAGGAGCTTGGAGAGGCTTCATAGCAGACTTCTGTCGCAAGATGACGGCAAGCAATCAGGATTCGTAATCAAACTTTAAAAAAAAGTTACAAGATCAACTTAAAAGTATCTTAACATTCATATCGAGCAAGATGTCATAGCACAATAACATGCAGTATCAAATACCTGATTAGAAATTGTTGTGTATTTGAACTCATACCCAGATTTAGTGTTAGCAAGGATTTAACTATTCTTTAAGTTACACATAAACCATCCCCCTCCAATCCAACACACATACTATAGAGTGTAGTTATACAAGTATTTTGGCTATGAAATATTCATGACATGGATTAAAAGGCAGACTCCTTAAAGGATTTGGAACCTAAAATTGAATGTTGATAAAAATGTATATCAAGATGGCCAGTAAACTTCAAAGGGGAGGTATCCACACTCAGAAAAAAAAATGTATACTTAATTTCGAAAATAATTTCTACAATTAAGATTGACTTTGAAAGTTATGTTTTATGTCATAAAATTCATTATGTATAATTATAAGATACGCATTGATAAGAATAGCTAATATATAGATATATTAATTTGAAAGTTGCAATTATTAGGCCATGTGTATTTTTGTGACACAATCAACTTTAACTAAGCAAAAAAGTGCATTGTGGTTACGTATCAGTGGTTAGAATATCATTTTTGAACAGAGAACTCAAATGATAATTCAAAAGTCGCTTACCACATGCTTGACTCCAGAACAGCTAGGTAGAACTTGGCTAGGTTGAATGGATTTGTAGAACTTATACAGACATACACAGACAACAAAAATAAAGCCATCTAGCTACTTACGTTAAAGTTGTATCATAATGTTAATCAACTGAATTTGAGACCACTTTTCTTATTTCATTGTTTGATTCAGGTAAAAGACAATATGCCATTGCCATATCAACAAGTCTGTCCTGCATTCCTTAGACAGGTATCGACAGTAGCACTGATTCAAAAAAATTGCGATACTAGCATAACTGGGGAAAAACAGCTACAAGAAAGATGGATCTTCTAAAATCAAACTTTTAAGAATAAGCAAAAGATTTCCTGGTAGGAATGCCAGAAAGTTCATACACAATTGCATGTTATCCAAAAGTTTCAAGACTGTAATGATTGTAGAGTATTCACAGGTGAATCATACGAAATGCAAAAGAGATGAAGACTGACAGATTTCCGACCCAGTTAATAGCTCAACCCAAATCTGTTGAATCAAGGGAATAGAATGCTTACTTCCAACCACTAGTTATACAGAAACAACTAGACTTCAGTTGAGCTATGTCAAGGGAATCAGGCAGAGATGCCGTGCCAAGTAACAGGATCTGTTAATGCATCATCAACAAAACTTGTCGAGGCCGAGTTCTTGAAGATATATGGAATAATGGAAGTGGTACAGAACTTCAACAAGTGTGAATTTGATGAATGAAAAACAGGTAGGAAAAGTGGAATTGTTTTAGCATGTCATTGTTAGTTTTTCATCAAATTATTAACATATGGTAATGTCCATTTCTTGTGCTTCATTCCAATAATAGAGCATGCATCGTAAAAACCTAGTGCCGACACACGGAAAGCCAACAAATGTACTCAAACATGTGCATAATGTGTGAATATTAAACTACCAAATGAATGTGATTCCGAACTGACTTACTGTGTTATGATCTGCTGGCCTTGACTGGGTACAGTTATGCATGTTGCACGTTGTCCTAAATGAAAAATTGACATTGCCACAGCTGGGACACGTCCAGTCATCTTCTCGGCGACCACCTATACAGAGGAAAAGAAATCAATCATATCCCATATGCATCCTTAACAAATCGATTAACTTATAAGTTGCCTGACTCTTGCTTTAAAGTCAGTGGAGAAAAACAAACATTTGAAACAATTATGAATACAAAGGATCGGACAATTATCACTTTTGGAATTCAAAATAGTCAGTGAGGAATTAAAACAGAGCTACTTGGACACTTGTAATGGATGTAAGTTTTCCATCTAAAATGGAAATCACTGTCCAAAAGTATTAAATTAGATAGTATATAATATCAATTTAACATGAAGGTACCAAGAAATTAAATAAAAATACATGTGAAATAATATCATTATTAGCTGTCTATTGACATCAACCCTCCAAACTGGATGAAGCTCAGGATAGGTTAGCCATATAACACGTATGACTAGCCATACTTGTTTTTGAAATGATGTGATTTTGTGTTGTGTTTTATGGGCTCTCTGCTAGTATCATTTATAATCATAACAATTCAATTATAAGGACATCTCTTCATTAAAAGAAAAAAGATTAGTACAGGAACATTCTCTCTATGCATATGCTGATCTCGCTTGTCAATAAACTTTTTAAGCTAGGTGCACTATGAAAATGCAGTTCATTTCTAATAGTTTTTCTACACGTATAAACTCACCCCAAATTGGTATTGTAAAACTTCATTTGTTTCAAACTAATCACAGATTTGGAAGTACCAATTTAGGTGTATTTAGCAAGTTCATGCATGGAACTCATTCAAAAAAACTGAAAGATGAAGTTTGATGATACAAGAAATAAATACAATGACCCCCCTATGTTTCATGAGTATTACAAGGACTACCCCTATTTCAAAAATAATTACACTGACCACCCCTCTCCTTCATAAATTTTATAGAACATAGGGGTGGTCAGTGTTATAAATTTCTATATAAAATATAAACTATAGGGGTGGTCCGTGTAATTAGTTTTAAAGTAGGGGTAGTTTCTGTAATAAGTGTAAAACATAGGGGTAGTTAACGCAATTTGCCACACATATATATATATATATATATATATATATATATATATATATATATATATATATATATATATATAAAACTTGTTAACTAGGATTATTAACTAGGAATCACACACTTGTATTCATAATGCTGACATTTCTGGACACATCTTGGGCTCGGCGCAGACATTCCAAAATATAGTTGAAACATGCGACGATTGGTGCCATATCCCTATCATCGTGCCCATAGAGTGTTGTTCCATATTGGCATCCGTGCAACGTAGCTTTTTAACAAGGCTAAAGAGACATAAACGTCGACCATGTTTGAATTTTTTTTACTACAAACTTTTTAAAAGCTTGTTTGTGCAACTACATAAGTTGTAAACATCCATACCGAATAATCACACAGAGAATTATACTTTTTGAATATGATCTTACCGTCTGTGCGGGCACGCTTTCCAGCAGAAGCATTCCGGTTATTCACCTGAAAGAGAGCAAGGAGATTATCATCAAATCATAATTCTTCGACTCTTAATGCAACAAGAATTAGGGTTTCAGAACTGAAAAATCGAAACATGTCTCGAGAATCCACATTTCCATGTTACTCGTACTATTTTCAACAAAGAAATAATCGAACTTTTTTTACAAAGATGACATAATATTGAATCGATCGATCAATCAAATATGACGGAGCTTCAAAATCAAAACCCTAACCCTAATTCCAGATAATAATGAGATCGGAGAGAGAGAGAGAGAGACGGATCGAACCTGAGACATATTCGAAGGATCAGAGTAGCTCTCGTGCAGATCTGGCTCTCTTTCTCTGACCTAGAAGGGGGACGAGAACAAAAAGGAGGAGGGTCTCAACAAATTAGGGTTTTATGGAGAAATTAGGGTTTCACACGAGTCGAACGTTTTGGGAACATCTCTTTTCTTTTCTTTTCTTTTCTTTTCTTTCTTTTTAAGACGGTTTATTACAAAACGGGCCTTACCGGCCCATAACAAGACCAACCATTTAGGACTTGTTTGGTAAATGGATTTGGATTTTGGATTTGGATTTGGAAATCCAAAATTCAAATCCAAATCCAAATCATGGATTTCAAAATCCAAATCCAAATCCAACTCCAACCAAACATAGGATTTGGATTTATGATTAATAACTAAATTATAGTCATGATCAATAATTAAGCTATTAATTAATTATGATTAATTATAGTTATTATTAATTATAAAATTAATAATTGATGATTAATAATTAATAATTAACGATTAGTTATAATTAATTATAAAATTAATAATTAACAATTAGTTAATTTTTAAATAAATAACGATTAATAATTATAAATTATAATTAACGATTAATAATTCATAATTAACGATTAATAATTTTTAATTAACGATTAATAATTATAAATTGTAATTAATGATTAGTAATTATAAAATTAATAATTAACGATTAGTTAATTTTTAAATAAATAACGATTAATAAATAACAATTAATAATTAACTATTAATAATTATAAATTATAATTAATGATTAATAATTAATAATTAACGAATAATAATTTTTAATTAATGATTAATAATTATAAATTATAATTAACTATTAGTAATTAATAATTAACAATTAATAATTTTTAATAATTAACGATTAATAATTAACGATTAATAATTTTTTAATAAATAACGATTATTATAATCATAAAATTAATAATTAACGATAATTAACGATTAGTTAATTTTTAAATAAATATTAGTTAGTTTTTAATTAACTATAAATAAAATATTTTAAAATAATAGTTATAAATTAATATAATGATGATTAGTAAATTATTAATTAAATTATCATAAAATATGATTCTAATCGTGATTAAAATAATATTAATTAAGATTATAATAAAATAGTTATTAACAAATTATTAATTAATATTATAATAATGCTAATAGATTATTAATTATTATTATATTTGGATATTAATTAATAAATTATTAATTAAGATTATGGTTATGATTACTAAAATTATTATAATTATGATTAATAAAGTAATAAATTATTAATTAGGATTATTAGAAATTATTAATTAATAAATTATTAACTTAGGATATAATTGTGATAACTAACTATTAGTTAGTTTTTTATTAATTAACTATTTTTTAACGAAATTATTAAAGAATAAATATTTTAACAAAATTATTAAAGAATAACTAATTTTTAATTTAATAATTTTTAACAAAATTATTAAAGAATAAATATTTTAACAAAATTATTAAAGAATAACTAATTTTTTCCTCCCAAATCCAACCAAATCCAAGTTCTGGATTTTGTCATACTTTCCATATCCAAATCCATCTCCAACCAAACATAGGATTTCATGGATTTCTCTCCAAATCCATAAAAATTCAAATTCCACCTCCAAATACGGTTTACCAAACAGGTCCTTACTTTCTTTTCTTTTCTTTTTCTATTACAGGTGATAATAAAAACAACGCTACCTTACATAGCGAGAGAGGAACCGCGGGGCAGGACCGTGTCACATAACAGCCCCCCATTAGCCGAGCATGGGCTCCAATACTAGTAGGGAGGCTGAAAACAATGTGGGGACACATCAGCCTCGTCTGGCTTTCAGTTTCCATCGGTTCATTAGGTATTTTCGTAACAGAAAAATCTAAGCAAGTTGTAAGTAGAGTTCGACTCTCGTATAATCAATTCAAATCATCAAAAGGATTAGACAAAGAAAATAAAATTCAAGAACGAGAAATAGAACCTCACAATCTGCTTCTTTGCTTGCATCTCAAGTGACCTAAATAATGTCGCACATTCATGCATAGTTCTTCAACATTTTGCACTCCTCTCGAAGCTTGAAATTCTTTTTGGAACCACTTAAAGATTTTCATATTTTCTCCATCATTTTAAGACGTTCAGACTTAATAATAATTCTTATATTACTTGCATCGCATCAATGACGGAGTCAGTTTTCCAGAGCTATAAGATTTTGTCAATTTACATAAACTATTTATTGATTTAGCTAGAGGCCTAACAAGATAGCCGATAACTTTGTATAACTTTGCAAATAATGGTCACATCATATCCATATGACAAGTAAAATTAGACTATCATAAACATGGGTCATTCCAACAGATACCTTGTCTATGCATAAGACCAATGATAATGTGTTCGTAAATGATGGTTGTAATGCTTGATCGGACAAGGACCATTTTGATTCAAGAGGTTTTCTTCCATCAATCAAATTAAAGATTATTATATCATTGTTCTTTTTCTTGGGCAACATTTTTATTATTATTGTGCATCCACTTGTTATGTCACGTCCAAAGGTGCCAAATAGTGTAGGGGAATACTGGAGAGTGAGCTTGATACTCATTAGGGAACCTGGCATGCTCAGCAATAAGATATTTGTAAGTATACTTTATAGTATAAACATTTGTTGTCTTAGGAGAAATAATATTACAAGCCAATTTGTCCAAGACATCGATTGAGAGAACACAAGTAAAATTAGCTCAATCTCACATATCATTTCCACACCAAATCTATCTCACCTTTTTTCACCTATCGAGAACAAGAACTAAAGATAAAGCAACCTCAAACAAAGGTTTTTAGATGAGCCAAATATCAACCCAGAAAAACTAGTCCCTCTATCACCCAATTTCCATACAAAATTCAGATTAAGCTTCTCAAAATCACTACACATAGTTTTCCAAGTTGAAGTTCCATGATCTTTGGGCTTTCACATCTCTTAGGCTTTGGTCTTGTCACTTCCCGTTTTCGGTATTCGTATTTTCCTACATTGTTCCTGTACGCGGTATCTGTAGCATGTGCACCTGTATCCTGTAGTTATACCAGATCATGGCATGGAACATTGTCTCGTTGCGGAATAGTGTGCCACCCCTTATCCTTATCTGGTTTTAGGTGTGGTTCACTGCTTCGATAATGATATTGAACAATGTTGTGATCCAAATTTTATATATTTTATTTATGACTAAGTGGAATGTCATGTAGACTTGGATTAGAGCATGATAGGGTTGTGGAACACTCCCACTCTATATAAATATTCTCTTCCACACTCTCTCTCTCTCCCCATTCACTCTTATTCATTTATCCCAACCACCTAGGCAAGTACTTCTTGCACTAATAAAGAGACCAATTGTTATTTTGTTTTCTTTAATTTTTTACATGTTATTAGTCTATATCATGCATCTAAACTTTCTCTACATGTTTAGTTCTTGGAGTTTTCGGATTTAATGTCTAGTTTAGTATAGATATAAGATTTAAAGTTACGATTTTATGGATTTTACATGGAAATTATCTACCAAAACTTATTACTTTCGAAAAATAGTTGTTCTATGTTGTAGAGAATTTGATTTCGTACAGTTTTGGCTTTTACTTCACTTGATTTCGAGTTCAGATAAATAATTTATGGCCATGACAAGTTTTTGGAACTCTATGGGTGGACTTCTTGTTAGGGACAACGACCTTCCATGCACAGGAGGTCAAATGGACACTAAAACTTGCCGCATGAACCTTTGACAACATGCACGCAATGCGCATAGGTTGAAGGCACATGATTGTTTGCCCATGCATGGACTGCCTATGCACGGAATGCCCATACGTGGTTGCCCATGCATGGACTGCCCATGCGCATGATTTCTGATACACATGAATTCCAATGTGCATGACTTTCGATACGCATGATTTCTGATGCACATGACTTCTGATGCGCGATGAACATGATTTTCGATGTGCGTGATTTCTGATGCGCATGACTTCTGATGCACATGATTTCTGATGCACGTGATTTCTGATGCGCATGACTTTTGATGCGCATGATTTCTGATGCACATGATTTCTGATGCGCATGACTTTTTGATGCACATGTTTTGCTGATTTTGATTTTTATCTAGTATTAGTTGTTTTCACTTGATGACTTGAATTCCCGCCTTGGCCCTAGCATAGTGTGAGTAACAAGGAGCCTATGTGCTCCATGCGCTTGCTTGACCATATCCTGACTTGACCAATTGTACCTGTATTGGTACCTCCCATATGAGTATTGGGGTACCATCTATGCATGCACCGAGGTGCTGATTCCTGTGAGACTTAAACTGTTATTACTGTCTGCTATGTAAACCTATGCGGTGTACGTTAGTACACTAATATTTCCCAGTACTGTCATGGTATATGGTCATGGACATCGATGTGGTATGATAATTATTTGTTGATGCATTACACTAAGGATGGATCCATATTTGGGACTATATGAGCCGATGTGGTTACATACTTAGGGTACACGTGCTAAAGTGCGACATTAAGGAGGATGATCATGTGACCACGACATGTGATTTCAAGACCAACATAGGGTTAAGCTAAACAATTTGAATTGATAAAAGCATTGGGAGGGAACAGGGTCCCGAGATCATGCATGCTGGCCACCACATATGATGTATATCATCCACCCTAGTGGAGTGCAGTATCTGACTAACTGTACTGAAGTGGCATCATTACATTAAACCTCTAAAAGCAGTTGACTTCAAAATTCTTGACTTAAGAGATTTTCTTTATAATTGATCTTCCTTAGTATGTCATGTAGGTATATACACGTTGAGGTCAAATTCTTGGTAATATAGACCTTGAAATCGCACTTCTGATAGAACAATCCCACCTTGGATCTCAGGGGTGCCATTTTATTTCTCATTTGGAGTGTAGGAATTACCTTGTCCGAGCTCTCATTTATATGATTTCAAACATGATTTTGTCCAGGATGTTGAATATATATTTAAAGAACAGGAATTTGAATTGGAACGAAAGGAAGAACCAAAGAGAGGTAGGTGAAAAGCAAGTCATAATAATTGTCTAATGATTCTGATTAGAGTCCATTCGCATATAATTATTATGAGCTATCTGCCAGCAGAAACTAACTTAATAAACAATCAATTATTTTTGTGAAGCATCTATTCTTTGAGACAATTGATATTTGGAGTCCATGATGACAAGAATACATGTTATGGTGACGTGGTTCTTTTTGAATCTATAAAACTAAATGGTCTCATTAGCTTCTCTGTCTTGCTCTGTGGGTCCACATAGAGAGTGCCATCAGTAGACTTCTCAAACATCCTTTGTTATGATTTGAGGGAAACACTTTGTTGAATTTTTTTTGTGGAATAAAATTAGTGTTCTTATGAATTTATTTGGTTAATTTAACAGAGGAAGTTCCAAGTTGAAAAATATGTTGAACTCTAAGTTTTGTTGTTTGGTAATTTGAATGACTAATTATGTTGTTTTGTGCTTTTAGGAATTGAGTTCGTCAATTTAATTTCGAGATCGCGGACCTTCGATGTACTCCTAGAACTGTTATAGGCCTAGTGTCGAGACGAATCTGGTGGTGGATGCGTCATCCTTCAAGTTACCGCTGTTGATGGTAATGTGTTGACACTTGGATTAGTAGAGAAATTAATATATTAATTTGTCCAATTTTATTTACATAAAATAATGTATGTTGTGTCATCAGCACCAAATGGATGCAATAACTAATTGATACAAGCTGTTCATACTTGGCGAGTAGGCAAATGAATTTAATTTAATTTTTTATTAAATCGATGAACAAGTTACATAAATTGGTTTTAATATTTGTAAAATGTGTTGCGCATACATCGCGTGTGCCATAACACTAGTATATATAGTATGAGTATATGGGATATATTTGGCATATGTAGTTTAAGGATATATATATATATATATATATATATATATATATATATATATATATATATATATATATATATATATATATATATATATATAACATATATATATATAGTATATGGTAATACTTGATACGATTCTTGTATTTTTCAAAGATTGATGCTATCAGTTCTTCTTTTCCAGGCTTCACTTGTAACTAGAGTTGGTTGCCAAGCTTCAGTTGAGGAAAAGCGCACCACTGGGTTATGAGTTGAGGAAAAGTGCACCACTGGGTCCCGAGGCAAGTGTATACAAGATCCTCATTTCAGCAACGGTAGCAACAACAACAACAAAAACGGTAGCAACAACATCAACAACAAGAGCGGGAGCGAAACTTAGAAGAATGTATTTATATTTGTATTTGTATTGCAATTAATATATTTTTAATTATAAAACTTTATTTTATCTTTAAAATGGACACATAATCAACAACGTTTCAAAAATGTCATAAGATAACATTTTAACAACTTTTCTAAACATTGTAAACTTTATTTACAATACCTATAAATTATTGTTGATATTATAATTATAATATACAAATATTATTTACAATGTCAAACATTGAATAAAATATACATGTTACAGAAGTTGTATAAATTCTTTTTACAATATTTGTACACTGTTGTACACAATCTATGTATAATATTTATTGAACGTGGTAAATATTATTTTCTAATACAGTTGTAGAACGTTGTTGAAATTATATTTACAACATTTGTAGTACGTTTTAAATAGTATTTTCTACAATTCATGAAAAACATTGTAGAAAAGTTTTTGTCAAATTTTATAAATTTCAACAATATTTGTATACTGTTGTGGGAAGAACTTTAACAACATTTTTATAACGCTTAAACAAACATTGTGGAAGATATCCCCTTTTTACAACAATGGATATAACAACCTTTATTTAAACGTTGTAAAAGATCTTCTACAATATTTTTTCAATGTTGTAAAAGAGGTTTTTTCTTGTAGTAAAATTTACTTAACCCAGTGGTGTCATGCCCCGATTACGAAGAATCGATAGTCGTCTCCCGGACGCGATGTCGTGTGAGCCTAACTTGCGCTCATACAAGACAGTTTCATAAGGTTATCTGAAACACAACATTACATAGAATGCGCGGAGAAATTGAAACAACACATTAGAAACAGAAGAAAACTTTACTTTATTGATAATGAGTATTATTTACAAGACTATGTTACAATAGTTGTTGTGCAGGTTTACAACTTGACTCGATTACAAAATGAACGCTGATGAGATAGTTGTTCTATATATTACATCTCTTTTTTACGACCAAAATTACTAAAACCACCTGCCATTGAGGAAAGCCGAGCAATATTTCTTGGAGTGATGTAGAGTCTTCAAAAGAGCAGGTTCAAGCCTTCGAGCACACGAGTAAGGCTTCAAAACACTTGAACGTCGCGTTGTTAGGTGGCATGCTCCTTCTGACTTGTAGTATTTGTAGAGAGCGAAGATCAGTATATTGTAGTGTACTGGTGGGTGGCTAATCAAGTACCACGCTCTCATTTGGTTCAAAAAATTTGTAAAGCATGCATGTATAATTGGTGACCTTACTAACCTTCTTAGTGGATTACATATGAATATTTAACAAGGCATAGAATATGAAAACTACATTACTTTTACACCCGTGGCATAGTCTTCGTGCTTAAAATAAACAAACCATATTCATCCCGTGTCAACTGACATTAATATATGAAGGCATTATATTGAAGGTCACTAGCAATGTCAAGCCATCTTAGAAAACAAGAGAGTCAAGGGAGAGAAGGGTCAGCAACTCACCTTGCTTCATTCGAGGTGAGAGAAAAGGTCGGTTGTGTTAGACGGCGCCTATACGATCACCTGAAATTGCATAAGTAATAAATTAGCACTCAACCCTTCCATTCTGAGTTCGATATGAAATACGAAGTTCGAAGAATACAAGCAATAAAATCCATCAAAAACATTCATGAAAATGTATTCATAAAACCAAATCCAAAGAAGCAAGTGCGACATAAAAAATAAAGCAACAGAAGGTCTATCCAGACTCAGCCGCAGAGTCCATCGTGGAGGCGCAACCCGCTGAATATGGAACTTGATTCCAAAGAATCCATTTCATAACGAGGAAATGCTCTTAATTCAACCAATCCTGATCAATCGATGGCGATATTGTTTCTTAATCGTGCTCCCTGCGAACAAGGAACGTACGGTGTTGGGACGATGCACTATAGGTGGCGTGACAAGGACCGACACTAACTATTTGCTATTGAATGTTCCTTCATACTATTATATACATGGTTGGCTAGCCGCTTTGGCAAGTGCATGATCTAATATATATATCAGCATTACTGGGATAACCCAGTCAAACAATAGAAAGCCGTAGGGTTGATTGATCGCCTGTAAACTGACTTGCTTATGATATATTTCTTTTGTTAGCAGCCGAGGGACATAGACTGTCGTGGTGCATGGTCTAACCCATGTCCTTGTTTTGTTGTTGGGTTAGGCCATTGTGCTACGACAGACTATGAACCAAAAATGTAACACATAAGCAATAACATGACCACGATCATAGGATGTGTTCTATCTCGATGTGATTTGGCTCCCTTGTCCTTGCTTGGTTGTAAGGGCCTCATTGTTAAAGTATAAGCCTATAATCTTTAGC
Organism: Iris pallida; assembly: GCA_029216955.1. Lineage (NCBI taxonomy): Eukaryota > Viridiplantae > Streptophyta > Magnoliopsida > Asparagales > Iridaceae > Iris > Iris pallida. The sequence continues at coordinate 7,720,104 of JANAVB010029815.1, read as the reverse complement.
CTAGGTCTTATTTTATTGCTTGAGTTTTGTCTCATTCATATGTGCTCCCTTGTGGTACTCGCTATTCTGGGCTGACCTCGCTGGTTTTGTTTGGCCAAATCTCGTAGCAGCGCCTGAGGATCCATCTTTCCTTCTTGATGATGGTGCATATTATGATGTCTCGACCCGAGAAATCGCTCGTCCTCGCTGGATTTCACCCGAATCATCATCCTCGCTGGGGCATGATACCGCATGAGCCTGGAATTGGGCTCGTACAAGGCAAGATAACATATTCACATAAGTATATCTCAAATTTATAACATAAACAGCGGAAAAAAACATAGTATACAATAAGAATCTCTTTTCTTTTTATTAATGATGAACTAAAGATTACAAAGGCTTGAATAGCCCAACTGAATATGCCAACTGGCTACAACGCTCATGATCACTCTAGCTCATAAAAGATTACATTGTTCCATATATTATGTCTCTTTATAGCCAATAAGTAGTCTTCGGCCAAACATCTCCATGTTACAAGTCTGAACGCCAATGCGGAAGCTCCTCTTGAAATGCTAAGGACTCCATGCCTCGGCACGTCCAAGCCAAGCCCCACCCCGAGCCAAACATATCTGGAACCTGTAAGCAAACTAGTGGAGGATTAGTGCTTTCGTCCTTGCTACACTGATCAAGACCCACTCGCACCAACATTAAGTACATTTAGTGAAACATGCATCTTAATTTGGTGATCTTTCTATTTAGCCTTTGGATCAGTTTTATGGCAATATTCAAGTATAGCAACTTATTATAAATGTGTCCAATACTGTGTCCCTGCAGCAGATACAGTTAGACATAATATGAACATAAGGATAGTGATCGTGCATGTTTTCATTTCGTTTCGCTTAGCCTGCAATCGTTAGAAATATGCATAACCAATCATATAATTCATGCAGCCAACCAACTAAACTTAGATATATGCATAAGGGTGGTAGGCCCTACGCCTGCACTCAATTCTAATCTCAGCCCACCGGCCCTATCTATATGAAGGTCATGGTGTTTCGCACCATAATGGACTTGGCATCATTATGTGTAAGCCTATGATCGCTCCAATACGGGTTGCTAGCCCAGTATCTGTCACGACCCGCACCCTGATTAGGGGCACGAACACGTGGGTACGTCCAGCCTACGCCGCAGAATCGGCGGTAGAACGTTGTATAGGTCATCTGTAAATACTACAACTAAACAGTATAAGGGTACCTGTCATCTCCGTACGGAGGAATATAATATGGCATAACTCAATCACAAGATAAAACTATGATAGATAGCACGAAATGGAAATATGATAGATGTGAAAACAGGAAATGAGTTCAGGATCCAACACAGCTCAGAGAGATAAACAACATCACAGAGTCACAAAATATAATATATAATACTACAGTCTGAAAATACTAGCTGGATCGCAGTTCAGACAAACCTAACTAAGCTATACTACTCTGGGTGTGCAAAGTCTAGTGGCTCAACTAACAGGCCACAGTCCTGGACTAAGTCTCCATCTATCTCGACCCCATAGTAGGTCGAGCAGTCTGCCTCAGAATCATCTATAATATATCAACGGTATCCTGTCAGGAAAATGAGCAAGTACAAACACTAACAGCAGTTCCATATGAATTGACAAATTTTATAAGAGACAATTATAATGAAATACAAGACAAAGATATAGGATGACTTAGGAGCTATTCGGAAGCTGAGTTACAACCCGTAAACCAAACAAGGACCGGGATTGTAACCCTTCTCCCGAATAGAACTTAGCCTCCAATCAAGGTTTAACATAAGATCATGTAAAATATGTGAGTAATGAATATCATAGCATGGTGAGAAAAGTACTGAATGTAGAACTGAGCAGGATATATGATATGATAAAATAAATATAAAATGTGCCATGAATTATTAGAGCGTTATGTGTTCGGCTTGGGAATTATGATCAGGCTTTCCATCTGACCGGCTATGAACAAGTGTACAATGGAGCAGGATCAGACCAGCCACCATGGAAGGCTATGAACAAGTAGGGTCAGACTTTACCCGTCGTAAGCGAGGGTATAGCTATGAACAAGTAACAAGTACAAGTGTGTAGAACAAGCAGGGATTTTGATCACACAACCACTAATAACTCTCCATCCCCGAATAGTATAATGGATCCGGACATGACATGTCATGACACGGGATTCCTTAAGAGGGTAGCAAGTCCTCTTAGGAATCGGTGTCTATACAAGTACAGGGAACAAGACAGGAAATGTACCAATATACCAAGAAAATCTAGGAACAACATCTCATGTCATGATCCAACATATACTAGTCCGTGAACCATCGTGTCTGGAAATCAAGTAAGACACTACAACTGAATCGGATATAGCAGATATCAAGACAATAAAAACTATCAGTGAATGTACTCGCCCGTGGTCCTGAGCTGATAAGGTGAACAGATGCTCAGAGTAATCACAGATCTAAAGATGAGATACTATAAGTCAAAACAGGGTTTAATAATGAAAGAAAAACTAATTTAAGTCATGATATGCAAGTCTAAGTCAAACTAGGTCAAACTGGGTCATACTAGGTCACAGGAAGTCAATCCAAGTTAAACTAGGTCAAACTGGGTCAAAGGTTGACTTACAGTTGACTTTTGGTCAACTGGTCAACCCTGGTCAACTCTAGGTCAAACTAGGCTAATGTTGACCAAATGTTGACTTTTGGTCAACTGGTCAACTCCGGTTTAGTTTCGGGTCAATTCTAGTCACTTTTAGGCTAAGTTTGACTTTCGGTTGACTTTTGGTCAAAACGGTCAACCGAGGTCAAAACTAGTCTAAAAGCACTATTTCTGACCATTACCAACCAAGGGAACCAAATTCTACTTATATCTTAAACCTTAAATCACATACCTTATCTTCTAGGTAAATACCTTACCTATTACCCACTAGCTATATAACTCAACATGGTATTTGAATACCAAACTAACTTCTAACAATACTACTTTCTAACCCAAACTAACTCTCAATCTAACTCTAAAATATAGGCTAACACTATCATAGGAACTAACCTATGAACTAACATCTAACATGCCTTACTAACCAATTATCCTATCTAGCAATATCCTCTAACATATTATCCTCCTATTAAACCTCTCATAGATACTCTCACACACACACACAAAGGGGTTAAGGGACTGAAATGGATGGTTTTGTGGACTGATTTGGATTGGGAATGGAATGTAGGATGAATGGATGAATAGATGCATGAATGTGTGACTGAATTGGTGAATGAATGGGTGAACAATGGCTGAATGGATGGATGAATGAGTGAATAATGGATGAATGGGTAGCTGGTGGATGAAAGGATGAATGGATGTGTGAATGAATGTATGGGTGGCCTAGTGGTGAAAGGGGTGGCTGAATGAATGAATGAATAGTGGATGTATGAATGGATGGCTGAATGATTGAATGAATGGGTGTATAAATGGATGGATAATGGATGAATAGATGTATGAATAGGGGGGCTGAATGGGTGAATAGGTGCTGCTGCAATGCAGCAGCTACTCCAGCATTGACCCGACCTGCTGCTGTCCTGAGGACATCAGCTCTCCCTCACACTGCTGTTGAATACAGCCTCTCCCTTAGCTGCTACTGTAGCCGACTGCTGCTGCCAAAGGGGCAGCAGCCTACTCCCCTTCCTATATACCCTCTCATCTCACTCTCTATTCACAACACACCTACATATATATCCACATCTACACACACACCCATGAATATATATATACATCAAGATATCACCCTCTAATATATATATATATATATATATATATATATATATATATATATATATATATATATATATATATATATATATATATATATATACACACACACACAATATATATACAATGAAAAGTATATAAACTAATATGATACATTAAGATACTAAAAGCTACATGAAGATACATCAAAGAACATGTCTCCAACATCCAAAATCTGAGATTAAAATCAAATAAAATCATCCATACAATATATCAAACACTTGGTGTGTCCAACATTGGGGGTTTCCTACTTGGACACAAAACTCAACAAGGACACATCCTAATGATCTCCAAATGGATCCAAAATGGACACAAATGGAGACACAACCATGGGGGTCATTCCTATGGATTCAAAATGGTCCTATATGTATGTAGGAGTGAAATAGAGGGGGAATTTTACCTTCCGGGAGATCAAATCCAAAGAAACTCCTTCCGATACGACACCGACACGAAGGGGCCTCCAAATGGACACGAACAAGATCCAAAACTTCCCAAACTAGCTAGCTTCTCCACTTGATTGAAATAGAGAAGAAAAGAAGAGGATTGATGAAGAAATGGATTAATTTTGAGGTGGAAATCAATGGAGGCTCCTCTCAAAATTGGGGAAGAACAAGAGAGAGAGTTTTATGGATAATATCAAATGATAATGCTCATCCCTATCCCTCTATGTGGCCGGCCAAGACTAGAATAGGTGTCCCCATTTGCTAAAGTCTAAAATACCCCCCACTTGTCCTATTGATTTAAATTAAAAATAGGTTTTAGTTTGAGGCTAAATTAGTCTAGTTTAAATCTCTAATTAATTAAACCTAGTCATGAATATTTAGTCTAACTATACTAACTTAATTATTGTCATGTGGGCCATGTCTAACTAATGAGTAGGTCCTACTAGAGTCAAAGCTAACCCCGGGTCCCCGATACAAGTCGGATTGAGTTGAAATTCGAACCCGACTCAAATAACCCCAAAATAATATCATAAATAATAAAATAATTCCAAAATTATTCTAAAGTGGAAAATGACCAAAATACCTTTGTTCTTGAAAACTGGGGGTGACAGTATCTGAAGGATCCCAAACTTACTAATATCATAGCTTATCACAACACTGGTCGGTCGTAACCCGTCCTAATTAAGTGCACCATAAATACAATACATGATTCCCTCCTAGGCCGAACGGTCCCGGTGCCCTGGTCGTAACCGTTCGAGGGAAGCCGCACCCGTGCACGGGCCATCCGAGTCCATTGACCATGCAATATGTGCCATAGCAAACTAGTCATATCATTCCAACCAATCTCACATTCCATAAACATAATCCGTCATCTTTATCTTAAGTTCCATCGACATTATGCCCCAACACATCCGTATTGATGCACGACTCCCAACGGCTTAGACTTTTCGTTTTTATACTCAACGCGTTCCATTCATAAGTTATTCGTATAACGGCATGTAAACCCCCAAAATTTCTACTACAATTTTTTTAAAAAAAATATATATATAAATAATTTGGTATTGATTTTATACTTCGGATTTGTACGTCGCATACAAGTTTGTATTCGTCGTATTGTATGTCGCGTGCGAGTTTGTGTTTCGTATTTGCTCGTCGAGTGCGAATATGTGCGAGATACATATTTTTAGAAAACATGTTTCATTTTATAGAAATATAGCTTTCAAATAATATATGATAAACAAATTATTTGCTGGAAGTTGTAAAAGGGGTTTTTTTTTTCCAAAAACCGTATATTCGTATTATATTTTAATAAGGATTATTTATTTCGCTGTTCAAATATTAGTAATGTAGAAAAACTATTGCTTTATGAAAATATGCCATGTGTGTGCGAGTGACAAGAAATATATTTCATGACCACTTTGAATTTCAAAAACTAATTATAAATTTTATTCTATTTATGAAAATGGCATTTCAATATTTAAATAATTATCATGAATTTCGAAATTAATTAATTACATTATTTTATTATTTGAAAAAGTTATTTGAAATTTAGTTTGAGTAAATATTCGATTAAATACAATAAATTAGATTGGAAAAGATAATTTCGGATTATCAGTTTTATCTTAAAATAGCTATCAAATTAATTTTTAAACCAATTTAAAATCGATGGAGATTATCCAACGGGGTTTAAAACTACTACTAATCCATATCCATTTAGGAGCACTACCTCCTATATAACGAGACTCCTTTTGTTTTTTTCATAAATTCTACAAACATCACGACCACAACCTAACATGTGCATCGTGTCCGTTCCCCGTCCCATCCACTATATCCATACTAGTACAAATACAATTATCTCCATCGTGTCCGACAACCCCGGACACGGACCCGTCCCGTGTCTCGCAGGACACGTGTTCAGACTCCATCCACCTCGTGTCGGGACACCCCGGACATGACGACAGCGATCACAAATCACCTTCACCCCATCCCGACCAACCCGAGGCAGACCCGCCAAAGCCAGCATCACTACCACGACCGTAGCCCCGTCACCCGACCACGGCCCCAACAAACCATCGTCGTGACCGACTTGACACACCACCCACAATATTTCCATCACCACATCCATCGCCACCACCAAAATTCTAAAGAAGAAGACAAAACCCTAATCCTAAACTCACCTGGCTACCGACGACGTCGAGCCTCTCCCTAGATCCGCCGAGCCTGGCTACTGCGGTCCGCGTCGCCCGTCCTCCCCGCCTCCACCGAAGCCACCCCGACCCGCACGCTGCCCCACGACCGCTCCGACGTGTGTGCGACTCAGTCTCTCGCCGCCTGATCTCGACTCAGAGTGCCGCGCGCAGCGAGCGCCACCGCGCTCGAGGGTTTTCCGTCGGACCATCTGCTTCCTCTGTCACTCTCCCTCTTCCTTCCGATGCCCTATGCGTCGTCGCCGCCAGCACGCAATACCACGACGAGCGCCGGATGCTCACCACGGTCGAGTCCAAGCCACGGTCGAAAACCCGGTGCCGCCGCAGCGATCGCCGACTCGAGCCGACCTCCGCCGTGCTCGACGAGCCTCCCAGCGCTCCGCCATGCGCGCCGCCGCGCGCAAGTCTCCTCCCACCGACGAGCCCGGGCCGAGCACCCCTGTAAGTCCCTCTCGCCTCTCTCTTCCTTCATTCCTTTTTCCCTTTGTTCCTCTCTTCCTTTCCTTCTTCATTTAAGTTGTTTCATATTCTCTCCTACGGAGAGAATATAACATCACTTAAGCCTGATGTTATCAATTACATATACTAGAGAAATTTTTCTTTGTTTTTATTACTATATGTATCACAATTATTACCAGCTCAAGATATTTTCTAATATCTAAGGATTTTTTCTAGAAGGTATGTATGTGTGTTTATAGTTTACTACCACTACAATTAGCATAATTATATTACTTATTATTATTGTTATTATTATTACTACTATTATTATTATTATTATTATTATTATTATTATTATGTTTCTGTATTATTTTCCTTACTAGTGTTAAAGTACATAGGAACATATATCTATGATTAGTTGATAATTGTTTGAATAATTTATTATATTTTACTAACTAAAATTACTCATATAATGATCTTCCAAAAATAGATGATGAACAAAATGTATGTAATATTTTCTAAATTTTTTACTTATAGTACTAGGCATGGTTCCAAAATATATATGTATATTTTAAATTAGGTTTCGAGGGCATATATGTTACTAAATATTTTTATTTAAAAAAATCTAATTCGATCAAAGGAAGTTTAGTTTGACAAAGTAGAGTTTTAGCTTCCAAATAATTTTCTAGAAATATTTTTTTCTAAAATATTTTACTTATGAGTTTTTGCTTAAAACGATTCTTAAAGTATTTTGACTAATAATCATAAGCTTCTATTTAAAAATCCTATTTTAACAAAGTAGAGTATTTTAGCGTGAAGCGATTTTGATAAAAAAAATTATTTTTACTAATAAAAATCAAGTTTTTAATTATTATTACTATTATTATAAATATCTTCTAAAACTTGTATATGTATCTACCTCCACAAACCCTCCTCAATTATCATCATCGATCACAACTGACCGCACGTTTCTCTTCTTGTGAATATCGGACCCCTACACATCGACCATTACTTGTAAACTATTGGGACATGACAGAACACCGCACAATACCAGACGTCACAACAGGCAAGATACCTTGCCATATTTACTGCTTACATTTAGTTGTATCTTATTATTCTGTTATTATTTTCTGCACTTTTATTTTCAATTATTTATTTTTCTTCTTGCTTGTGGACCTAGAGTTAAGAGACTACCATTAATAGAGTGCATGTCATTAACTTGGTCACGAAGGTAACACGAGTTGTGTGTGAGTGGTGAGTAACATATAGAGGTCACTTGCGTGTTGGCTAATCCCTCATGCGCATGCGTAGGATAACTGTCAATAGATACATATTAGAAGACTTGACAGTTATTAGGTATAAAACAGTATTGTGGAAGTGACACGTGTTGGTGTGTCGTGGTTACGATACATGTATAGTATCATTGGGAGGAGAGGACAACTTTTTACACACATTCGTGGGCCGACAGTGACTAGCGTAGGGGCTACATTTACTTTTTACACACATTCGTGGGCCGATAGTGACTCTTATGAGCGCTACCTTCTGCCCTGGGGCCGGTAGCAACTCAGATGAGCGCTACTTACTGCCCATGGCCGATAGTGACTCGGATGAGCACTACCTACTGCCACTCTTTATTTACTCTGCTGATCCTACAGCTCCTGCGTAGAACGTTGTCCTCAAAGTGCATATCACATAGATGGTTAGGGACCCAGTTGTGTTGTAGTTTTATAGTGTTTATATTTGCAGTTATAATGGCATGTTCTTCCTGTATCTTGTTACGTCCCCCTGAGGACCTGGTGATCTCTCCAGGTGTGTGTCCATGTCTTTCGCAGGTATTCTAGTCGAGGTCGTGGTCTTCTCCATTCCTTCGAAGAAGACGTACATTGGACCTTTCTTGCTACCTTTGCCAATTCATTCTTATGTCATGTATCTCTTTTCTTTTTATTAGTTGGTAGTGGATTTGTCTCCGCCCAACTACATGTAAACCGACAAATTCTTACTTATTTATATAAAAGCTTGATTTTATTTGTGGATGAGATTAGTTTCATGGCTTTCTACATTTTACAGCTTATATATACATACGAGGTTTTCGTATATTGGAGTATGCTTCGTATGTATGCAGCTGGCATGTCTACGTACTTAGTCCTTGTATTTTGGGACTGGGACGTTACATATTTTTGTGGTGGTCCATGCAGGTCAGTTTGTCACTTTGGTTACGTTACTGTACCGATGTGAGCCTGTAATATAGGATTAGAGTCAAGGATCTCATCCCCCTACTTGACCTTCTTCTTTGACTCTATCTTTCGAATCTCTTGTTCAACTTTCTTGAATTACATCTTGCTTGAACACTTTCTACCAAGTTCCCTATTTTTGTGCGATTGTCGGTTAGGAAGATTGACTACACTATCATATGCTCATAGGTTAAACACACGGCTAGAAGGATTACATTGCCAATTGGAATACATTGAGACCCTAATTGAGTTATAAAGATATTTTTCTAGAAGTATGATCTTAAGGATTAGTTAATTCTGAGTTGGATAGTAGCAATATTACAAACTTGGAAGGATGGACAAAAATTTTATTTTGAGGCTACAAGTGGCAAGAGATTCGTGTGAACATCTAAATGATTGAGAAAACAAAATTTATTCCTAACTTTGGAAATTTTAGGATATTTATTACTCATGGGAGTTATATATTTTTGATAGATATAAAATCGACTTTGAGGAAGATTTCAATTTTTATATTTTGTAATATGAGCTATGATTTATAAATTGGGTTATATTTTGAGTTAAAGTTTGATTATGGGAAAAAAAAGGAAAATCTTAAGGTTTAAATGGAGTCGTACGATTTTCGATTAATAGGATTGCTAATTTTGAGTTTTAAGTTTGAGGTGATGATAGTAAAATTTTGGTTTAAAATGTTTTGGGAAGATATGAAATCGTGTTTGAGGGAAAATTTCAAATTTTGAATTGTGTCCTATGATTGATGATTTATAAATCTATTTAGATTTTGAGTTTAAAAGTTGTGATTATGGATATCAAAAAAATATTTGGTAAAATTTTTTTATGGTTCATGAAATCTTGAGTTTAAAGGTTGGATTGATAATATAATTGTGAAAAGTTAGTAGTGATATGATAAGGGTTACTTCGAGATTTATTTAAGGAAATTAAGTTTTTAAGTCTTGATTAAGTTGGACCGCTTAGAAAGGATATAAATTATGGTAGCTTATTTTTTAGAATTATATTGAGAAAACTTTTTGAGGGATTCGAACTAATAGATTTAGATATTGTATTGAGAGGCAACCAAGATGGATAGTAATTGCCATATTACTAATGACTATGATAGTTGTACACAAGTATAGTTAGTCATCGACCAAACCACGTGACTATAACTTTATATAGACTTACTCGACCTTCCCTCAAGTCTAGATCTTGTATCGTGACCTTCTCGTCATTTTAAACTTGAAAACGATTAGGATTGTTTACCATACTCTAATCTAGGAGCTTATCTTCTTTCTAGAACTGTGTCCCTAACTTATTATACGAGATTTCCTTAGTTATCTTTATCTCGTGCTTTAACCTTTTATTTTTGTGCATTAATTAGTAACTCGTGAACTCCCACTTTCTATTTTTGATTATTTTGTGTCTCCTATCGGAACTTTGATATTTGGAACACAACATTAAACTTTTCCTTCCAACAAATTTCACATGCAAGACCGAGACGAGTCCACCTTCATATAGGTATATAACTTAACTCAAAACTATTACGTCGATCTCATAAGTTTCTCGTCGGCCATCTAACGCATGCATTGCATTAAGTCGTCGCGCATCCAATCGCAACAATTTTCCGTAACGCCTACTCGTTCAATCATTTCCTATCTCTCGCACCACTCAAGTCTTTCACCTAATCATTCATAACATTTTGCCTCAATGACATGGACTAAGTCCAAAATGTCCAAACTTCTTTCGCCTATAATTCGTACTATGCATCATACGCAACTATTCCAACACGATCCACGTTCTCAAAACTATCTACGCATCGCATCTGGGGCTACCTCCGCTAGGTAACTTATCCAGACATCATGCTTAATCTCTCCCGACATAAGAGGTCAACTTGAGTCTACGATGCTCAAAGGCAACAATCTTTCCGACCCAAGGTCTCTTACGATACACCTATCTCCGTTTCTTGATCGAATAGGAATTCCTTACTCAATTTTCGAATCAATCCCAACTAGTTCGTTTTGTAACATAGATCGTGCGCTCAAAACACATAGCCTAACCGTTACTCAAACCGAACTACAACACAACTCTTAGGGTCATTCTACTATTCGTCGCTCTCATATATTGCAAAATTTTTGTAATCGCCTTACCGTATCCCTATGCTAAGTACGTTCCTTGACATCTATTCGATCATCGACCAACCAAGTCTATTTACGTACTCATTCGATCGATCATAAATTTTTTGACCATATCGATCTAGTCGAAGGCTACTCGCTAACTTCCGAAATATGATACTCAATCGCTTAGACTTATCCTCAATATGTACTACATTATCCTTCATCATCGACGAAATTTATTATGCGACTTCATTGGGTCATCCTATAGGACTTCAACATTTACTTAATTTGGCGGTCAAGTCTTCTAGGGTCACCTGCCCCGAAACTACGCTCGATAATTGAAGATCATCAACGAGGGACAGTTACTACGAACCATGCTATACCCTATCTCGGAGCCAAATCGATTCTCGACAATTCCTATGAGACTTTATCCAATCCGACATAATTTACCAATCCATAATTTATCTACCCCCGTGCAACTAATGCGCCGTTACTACTCGAATCACTCATGCACTACCGTTAACAATGTCGCAACCAAGCAATATTTGTTCGTCTCAAGTACGAGTCTATTTACCCACGATCAATATCTGACACACTCTATGCTTATCAAAACAATTCTCAAATTCACCTTCGCATCAAACCACAAGTCTAAATCCAATTTGACACGCCTTGTAAGTTCGACCATCCCCGCTGGACATGAATTACCATACCAGCGCTCACGCAAAATAGTCATCCTAATCGGTGTGACGCATGTGCGAGGCTGGTACTGCGCTCGCACAAGACTAGAATGTCAACGTAGTGGTTATCCACGAAGCAATCCAGACACTTTCGTTTTCATCCAAGTAATATCCTTCCACTCTTAAATTCTTCGAAGCAATCCTACAGTTATCATCCAAACTGCCATCAACTTAACTCACATCTCATTCATCCAATAACAATGCTCAACACAATTTTTGTTCAATTGACCAGAGTATCCCCGAGTTATTGCATACGCCTTTGATACGCCTCAATACCATCGTCGATATGCATAACTTGAACATCTTCCTCTCTCATAAGCTCCAATTGATTGCAATCGCTGTTATCATCCGAACTTGAATACGAATCAAGTCTCGCATGCATCAGGATCCACCCCATTGTGACTAACTACCATCATCGAGACACGATTTCCAATTCATATATCCATTCTCATATTTCTAACTCTCATTTCAAAATTGTGCTACCGACTCATTACACTAACTCAAATTTGTTTTGCATGATTATTTCGTACCTACTCAACTCGTTCTGAACAGTTTTCGTACTGACTTAACTCAATTCTGACTGAGTCAACTATTTTCTCAACGCAACTTTCCCTCGCTATGCTCAGCCAATCGTTCGACTTACACTTAACGAATCCTCGTCCGAAGTATCATTCATGGATACGATTTCACGCATAATCGTTCAAGTCAACTCATCGAAGCATACTTGCATCGACTTCTATCGAGTCATTCCCACTCGAGTCTCGACACTACTCCATCCATTGAGGACAATCCTATCATAATCGACACAATTGTCTCGACATAATCTATTGCAAATCACCAAAGGCTTAACATAGCTATCGCTAAGTGGTATTGCATATACCACTCAGAAATCGAGCCTATCGTTATCGATACAATGTTTTGCTACACTGATCACACAAATGGTATGCATATACCACTCGAAATCGTGTCATTACTCGACTTTACACTCCGCATAGGTCCGACATCTATTTCAAGTTAACTATCCCGTGGCGATCTTTTTCGATCCCAGCTCTAGCATTCGCTTACTCGAGTTGGCACAACAACTGGACCAACATGATAGTCGTTCATCCAAGTTTGACATTCATTCAGATCTAACCGTGCCTTGGCGATCGTATCGATCACACACGCAACATTCGCTTATTCAAAGCTCAATGCGACATTCGGCTAACATAAACGTTCGTCTACTCAAATTCGAGTAGCGACCAACTCGACTTGTTCAAATCGCTCCACAATTTCTCAATCCTATTATTGTAACTCGTACAATGATTCCTTCTCGATACTCAAAGCCACTACTCGAATTCGTTCGACGTGCGTGATGTCCATTGCGTAATCATACCCAATGTAACATCCTGTAGCTCAACTTATTGTACCGACACAACAATTTACGTGACATGCTACACCAACGCAATAAACCATTGCACATGGTGCAGCCAACAATTCATAATATTACTCCATCTATTCAACATGTTCGCTATCCATTCGCATAGCCACATAACCTCATATATCGACTCGTTGCACTTCATGCAACCAACAATTCATATCTTTTCGCACTTCGTGCGACCAACAATACGTCTCATATTGCACTTCATGCAACCAACATCACCATATTCGTTGCACTTCGTGCAACCAACGACTCGCAACTTTGTTGCACTTCGGGAAACCAACATTTCATACTTGTTACACTTCATGCAACCAATATCTCCGATGGCACTCGGAGATAGCGTGATAATCACTACATACTTGTGGTAGACATACGCAACATACTACAGACTTATTGTATGGAACATCCAATGCAGCATCGAGTAGATCCATGAACCATGCGGTTGCGGAAACAACTTAGAGTCAACTGATTTTCGATATCGAAGCAACTGAGGATAAAAAAGATTCACGGTCTAGAGGATGGAACCGCTCTGATACCAACTTGTCACGTCCCGACCCGGAAAATCGCTCGTCCTCGCTGGATTTCACCCGAATCATCGTCCTTACTGGGACGTGATGCCACACGAACCAGGAATTAGGCTCGTGCAAGGCAAGATAACAGATTTACATAAGTTTATCTCAAATTGATAACATAAGCAGTAGAAGGTGTAGGAACCCTAGAGGGAGGGGGGTTGAATAGGGTCAAGCTAACTAATCAAGCACTTAGCACAAGCTAATGGGCAATTTAAAAATATAAGTACAAGAGAAGAAGCAACAACAATACCGACACACGATATATCCTGGTATCCTTCCAAGGGGCACTCCAGTCCCGGAACTCTCTCCGGCTTTAATCTACTATTTGAGTAAATAGTTACACACGAGTTTGGATTCGAAGAACTTGCCAACTTCTTACACGAGAGCTTTAGTCCGAAGGCCTCTCTGACTTCAACCGAGAGTGTAACTCCACCTTCCTGGAAATTTGAAAATTTTAAATAAAATCTTTATATTATATATTTTGAATAAACAATTTAGAATTGTTTCATATTTTCAAAAAAAAGAAATAATAAAATGGTGAAGTAAATTTCCTTTCATGGGTTTCCTATTTTGGGTTCAACCCATGGCAGAAGCCCAACTGAGCCCATGACCCATTCTTAGATTTAGGTTAACCCATCATCTTTTCCTTTTCCAAATCAACGTTCGAATTCTGTTCAAACTCTCAGGGAGAAGCGGTTGCGATGGCTATGTGCAACCCACGATCCCCAAATCTTTCCCGCCAAATCCTTTCCCTATCTCCAAGTATTGATCCCCCTCCATCTCTATATAATCAGAGTTTCCATCGTTTAATCCATCATAGAAATCAATTTCGAGAGGTGCTGAAATTTCTTCTGTTCCTTCTTCTTCCTGGCGAAGCTGCTGATTGTCCATGGCGAGTATCCTCCTTAGCTCGGCAAGCGTTTCAGACAGCCACCAGTTGGTGGAGGCAGCTTGAAGAATTTCTTCCTGTTTGATTCATCGATCAGAACCATCACAAGTTTGAGGTTAGTTTTGTTATAAATTCCTGGATTCGATTGATTCCCTCAATTGATGATCGATCTCCATCTGAACAATTGATTGATCCATTGAATTTTTTTCTTCAAATGTTCAGATCTGAGAACTTAGGTCAGATTTGATCCGATCTGTTTTTGCTTCCATCAAGCCTCGGTTTAGGTAAGCTGAGAATTGAGAATTTCTTTAGTTGAGGATTTAACCTCGAGAGTCGATCTAGGAATGGATCAGAAATGGTTTAATGTTTTATGGCTTTCTATTTTGAACCAATTGATCGACCAATCATTTCTTGGGGCTTTAGTTGTGAATTTTATTTATTGAGCTGTGGTGAGAGATCAATTAATTCTTTATAATCTTGGGTTGGATGGGATCAGGACTCAAGAGTTGGAATACACGAGATTGTGTCAAGAGCTATTTTTCAAATCGAATTCTTCAGGTAATGTCTGAACCCATCTAGTTAAATCCTTAATTGTTAGCCTGATTTTCTGGTTAATTGATGTGTGTTGTGATCTCTGAATTGGAATGCAAGTTGTCTTGGAATCATAAGCATAGATGATTGTGATAGATCATGATATTATTATGAAGGAATGAGATCCTACAGTTCAGTTTTTTTTAGGAATACTTTATATAAAATGGTTCGGTTTAACCCTGGTAGTTAGGTTCAGCCCTAAGTTAATAGCATGATGCATGCTAGGATTGATAATTGCTATCAAACTATATTTTGAATATGTCTACTTCCAGTTGAAATTAAGAAGTTCATATGTGCACCTGAAGGATAGTTTGGAATTCATGTTAAAGTTTAAATGTGCCATTGTAGTACTGTTTTGATATCCTTCTTTTAAATTACATTTTGGCATTAGATATCATTAGTTCATGATATCTCAGTGCTAAAGAATAACTTGGATGCACCAATGGGATGACATAGAACATGGGAATGAAATCATGCTTGCGGGTTCCTGTTACCTATAGCTTTCACTTGATTACTCTGTTTTCAAATGATTGGGATTTTAATGGTAAATTGAACAGGATATTGGGTTTGGTGGTTGACTGAAATTAAGACTGCATCTACAGTTTTCTTTAGTCAAATTTACTACAGTTTTGGGGAGCTGGCATATTGTATCAGAGTAGTCTCAAACTGATTCCACATTCATACTTAGCCATTGATGAACCTGGGTCTGTAAACCCATGTCTTAGTTCAATTTACGATTAGAATCCATATCTCAGTGCTAAGTTTCTGGACTATACTCTGGTAGCTAGGGATTAGCTTATTTCTGAATGGTTCCTATAGCAGTGTTGATTCCAAACAATCAACCTGGGTGTAGATGTAGTTGGTTCAGGTAAGAATGGAAGCTTATAGGTGATGTTGATTCATTCTGTGAACTTGAGTTTAACTGTGCAATTTTATTCAGTTAATAGGTTATGGACTACCTATGCAAACGTTGAATAAATGAGTGAATCTGGGACTTGTAGGCATTGCCCTGAAATTGTTAGCCTATAGAGAGTAAATGCTGATTGTCGAACGGACTGATTCATCAATGGATTAGTTTTCTAGTTTAGCCTTGGAGTATTCTCTATAGTTGATTGAGTAACTGAGAGCAAGTTTTGAATGATGACTGTTCCCATATGGCTTCTCTGGAAATTGAAAGTCTTAACTTGTTTGAACTCGAATTTAAGTGGTGACTGTCCCCATATGGTTTCCCTGAAGTTAAAGTTCTAAGTGATGACTCTTTCCATGTCACTTGACCCTCTAAAGATCAGACAGGATGAAGTTTACTTTCCAATAAGGGATAGCTGACATTTTAATGGGTAGATCAACTAGATGATGAACATTTGAAGTATTTCTAATTAGAGATTGATCCCATAAACCTGTAGCTTAAAGGTTAGGTCAATTCCCCTTACTTTGAGCTTGAAACTGAAGTTGTGTGTTTTAATATGTTGGCTTGAGGGCTTGGCAGGAGCTAGTTAAAAGTATGGGTCAGGGTTGTAGGTTAAGGGGTTTAATGTCTGTAGCTACTAATTTAAATATCTGTACAGTTCCTTATGTCAATGAGACTTGGGTCTTGTGTTGCTTTGCTAGAGTATGGTAGTAGAGCCAATTGGTTAAAATGGTGGATACACTCTTAGGCTACATCTTGATAACTGAATTGATTTTAACTGTGCAATAAGAGAGACTGACCAGAAGGCAGGGTGCTAAGTCAGTAAACTGAGAATGGGTAAGAACCCTTGGAACATTAGCTCTGTAGTACAAAACAGTAAGACTGAATGGCATTTGATTTTAATCCAAATTCTTTTGTCTTCCCTGTTTAGCCATTCATTTCCATATAAATCAGTGGTTGTATTTATCAAGTACATTTCATTTTTGAATTAAAGGTTTGATAAGGTTGAGTAGTAAACTTTCCTAAAAGTTATTTTCAATTATCTGTTCAAGTGATCCTGGGTAAAAAGTTGTCATCATAGAAGCATATGCTGCCTATATAGTTGAGTAGGTAAACTCTCATATGTCAACTACAGATGGACTATTTTATGTTAGTTCCAAGAGATTGCTTTATTTTATAAGTAAGTTATACACTTAAATCTTAGTTTACTTGTCTTTAGACTAAGGTTAAGGAAGTTACAAGATAACTAGTTTGCACTTGCAGAGATTATAACCAATTTGTATCAAATCATTTAATACAGGAAGATATCCAGTTCCTTTCACTGCCCGTACTTTCCTGGAGTAAGGCAAGTACACTCTACGGTCTTGTGCATTTTATTATATCCTGTGCTTTCTTGATTGACACACTGCAACACGACATGTATTTTCTGGTGCTCATGTTCCTTGTTCTTATTACTTGTACCTGGGGTGGGGAAATATACTATTTATGTGACCAAACCTAAGAAACAACTCAGATGTGTTTAGCTTAGACCCCGCATCGTGCATGCGGGTCCTAAGCCGTACCATTCATGTGCTTTCATGTACTTTCATGTGCTTACCCCTAGCCGGTCACATACTTAGTTATATTTCAAACATTGTACACATATGTTCAGGAGATATACCTTGTACTTATTTCCTATGATTCCTGAGATACCATGTTCTTTTCTGTGCTTACATATCATGTTCTTTCATACCATGTTCTTCCATGTGCTTATACACCATGTTCTTTCCTGTACTTTTCATACCATGTTTCCTTGTACTTTCATATCATGATGTCTTGTTCATTACCTAGAATTGTACTTGCTCCGCTCCTGAATAGGATATGTTGCAGGTGAGTTGGAGGCCCTGTGCGACACCTATTATGGACAGGATGTTGCTATTTTTGCTGAGCCAGCTGGAGCTGCTTGTGACTTAGGCTGCAGAAGCCTAGAGCTTACCTTTAGCATTTTATATTTTCCTGTATTGAGACTAGTAGACTCACTTTCATTTGCTGGAATGTAATAAATTCTGAGTTTGTACTTTACTATGGTTGGGACACATTTATAGATGCTGTGTTTTCATACTTGTCTTGATATCTAGTTAGTTTCCCTAGATTGGTACAGCTTACTTTGTTGTGTCTAACGACAAAGGCTGGGCGTGTCCGACTCGTGTCCGATTATTCGGGAGCGGGTCATGACATATTTTTAGTGGTGGCCCATGCAGGTCTATCCTAATGGTACCTAGGTCTTAGCGTACTATTGGGGGACTTGATTATACTAGGGAAACTTGATCACAGCATAGGAAAATCGGGAAATAAGGGTATATCAGGTTTATCAGGTGCTTTGATATTATAAAAACATTGTTTGTTAGGTTTTAGGGTTTGTCAATCAACGAAGTTTTCTTTCTATTACAGGATGGTCACTACGAGGAAGACTGCGGATCAGCCCGGAGTTGCAGGCAGTTCCGGAGTTGCAGGCAGTTCGGATCAGGCCGCACCAGACGTTCTGGCAGATCAGCTTCCACCACCGCCTCCGATCTTTCCGCCGCTACCCTCGACGATGATGTTTGACGGCGCTCAGGTGATGGCGATGTTCCAGCAGTTTATGGAGGCCCAGAATCACCAGGCTGTGCAGTTCAGGGAGGCTCAGAGTCAGCAGGACGCACAGTTCAGAGCGACTGTCGTCGACGCACTCAGGACCAGAGTGCCGGCAGCACCAGCACCAGTACCAGCAGCACCTCCAGCACCAAGAGCACCGAGACCAGGGGCGGCCAAGGAGTACCAGAACCTCTGCCCGATGGACTTCTGGGGCAACGAGGGGATCGTCTATGCAGACGAATGGCTGGAGAATGCGGAGAGGACCTTGAAGATGGTGCAGATTCTGGAGAACCTGAAGGTGGAGGTGGCTAGTATGCGACTCTTCGACTTGGCCAGAGCTTGGTACCGGGAGGAGCCCCAGTTGGCGGAGCACCAGGTGTCTTGGGCAGATTTCAAAACTCTGTTCAAGGAGAAGTTTTTCCCTGATGTGGAGCGGAATGAGTTGAGGATGCAGTTCGAGACGCTGTAGCAGGGGACGATAACGGTTGCACAGTACACTTCAGACTTTACTAGGCTTAGCAGGGTCGCAGAGAACCTAGTCAGAGCGCCGGAGGACAGCATGGAGATTCAAGAAGGGTCTCACCAGGGAGCTACGACACGCGGTGGCGATTAGTCAGGCGATGACGTATGCGAGCATCCTCAAAATTGCTCAGGCTGTAGAGAAGGAGGCAGACCCAAGGCTGAAAAGGGACCGGGACATAGGCAGCAGCAGTTTCCAGACACCAGCAAAGAGGGTCCAGACTCAGATCCTGGCGAGGCTACAACAGCAGCAGCAGCATCACCGTCCGGCCAGAGCTCATGCACATCAGCATTAGAGACAGCATCTGACGACTAGTTATGCCTTTTGTCATCGCCCCGGACACCATATCGACGAGTGCCGCAAGAGGCTGGGACTTTACCTCTTTTGCGGATCAGATGCACACCAGATGAGGGACTACGCTCAGGCTATAGCTCGATTAGCAGGAGGACCCCGAGGAGCTGGAGGACCACCACCTGCACCACCCAGAGCTCTACCAGCTGCACTACAGAGAGGACCGGCTTTACCCACTCAGCAGCAGCAGTTTGTACAGTGTCAGCAGAGGGAAGAACCGCAGCAGGGACGTGCTTACGTCATGGCTGCAGTTGAGGAGGACGAGGCAGTGCCAGATATGATCACAGGTTCTATACTTTTATATTCTTTTCCTGTCATTACATTGTTTGATTCTGGAGCCACCCATAGCTTCGTATCATATGAGTTTCTGCAGAGACACGGCTTCACACCCAAGCCCACCAGGAGGAACTGTCGGATTATGACAGGAGGAGGGGTAATGCCAGTGAGTGAGATGGTGGACTGCCCTATCACTATTGCTGGGAGGGAGATTAGGGCTCGACTTCTAGTGATGCTATTGCCCGGATTCGACGTAGTCCTCGGCATCGACTGGATGAGCGAGCAGTTTGTCGTAATAGACTGCCATGAAGGGAAGGTGACTTTCAGCCCGCCAGGAGTTCCACCGTTCGAGATCAGCAGACGAGTTACAGAGAGGCCAGAGGGTGTCTACTTCGGAGCAGTTGCAGAAGACCAGGAGTTGCCGCATCCGCTGATTGCAGAGTATCTTGACGTCTTCCCCGAGGAGTTGCCAGGATTGCCGCCAGATCGAGACGTGGAGTTCAACATCGACTTAGTGCCCGGATCAGCGCCGAAGTCCCAGCATTGTTACAAGATCAACCCGAAGGAAGCTGCAGAGCTGAAGGCTCAGATTGATGAGTTGGAGGGCAAGGGTTTTATTCGGTCCAGTGCTTCACCCTGGGGAACATCGGTACTCTTTGTACCCAAGAAGGATAGGACGGTAAGGATGTGTATTGATTACCGTGCACTCAACAATATCACCATCAAGAATAGATACCCTTTGCTGCTGATTAATGAGCTGTTTGACCAGCTTAGTGGAGCGAAGGACTTTTCCAATATTGACCTTCGGTCGGGGTATCATCAGATGAAGGTTCGGGAGCAGGATATTCCGAAGACAGCTTTCAACACCCGATACGGCCAGTATGAGTTCTTGGTGATGCCGTTCGTACTCACCAATTCCCCCGTAATGTTTATGAACTTGATGAATAAAGTTTTTCACAAGTATCTGGATAAGTTTGTCGTAGTCTTCATTGACGACATCTTGATCTATTCGAAGTCCGAGGAGGAGCATGTGGAGCACCTGCGGATTGTGTTGGAGATTCTGCGGAAGGAGAAGTTGTATGGAAAACTCTCAAAATGTGAGTTTTTCTTGGACAGAGTAGAGTTCCTAGGGCATGTGGTGGCTGGAGAGGGGATTTCTGTGGATCCCAAGAAGATTGAAGCAGTTGAAGCATGGGCACCTCCCAAGTCAGTAGCAGAGATTCGTAGTTTCCTGGGTCTAGCAGGATACTACAGGAAGTTCGTGAAGGATTTTGCCAGGATAGCGGAGCATATAACGAAGCTTACACGGAAGGACGAGGAGTTCATCTGGAGCGACGCCTGCCAGTCAGCATTTAAAGAATTGAAGAGAATACTCACGACAGCGCCAGTTTTAGCTTTGCCATCGGGATCGGAAGGATTCGTCATCTACAGCGATGCTTCAGGGAAAGGCTTGGGATGTATGCTTGAGCAGAACAAGGGGGTCATTGCTTATGCTTCTAGACAGTTGAGGCCCCATGAGAAGAATTACCCTACACATGACTTGGAGCTTGCAGCAGTCATTTTTGTCTTAAAACTGTAGAAGTACTATTTGTATGGGGAGAAAGTGGACATCTTCACGGACCACAAAAGCCTGAAGTATGTTTTCACTCAGAAGGAGCTGAATATGAGGCAGCACAGATGGCTGGAACTCATGAAGGATTTCGACATCAATCTGTAGTACCACCCTGGGAAGGCGATTGTGGTAGCATATGCTCTTCGTCGATATCCTGTTGCTATATATCTCACTATGGATCGACATCTACTGGAGGATCTTGAGAGCCTTGGGATTGAAATTGTTCTACCAGGAGTAGGAGGACAGCTGATGCACATACAGATACAGTCAGGACTGTTAGAGAAGATCAATGAGACCCAGTTTCTTGATGAGGGACTTCGATGTCTTAGAGCTCAGGCGGAGACATGATTGCTTGACGACTTTACCATTGTAGAGGATGGATCCCTGAGGCACGGAACTCAGTTGTGTGTGCCCAAGGATTTGCAGGAGGAGGTGATGCATGAAGCCCACCAGTCGCAGTATTCTATTCATCCTGGGTCTACCAAGATGTACAAGGATCTGCGGGAGTATGTTTGGTGGTACGGGATGAAGAGAGAGATTGCCAGATTTATTTTCAGATGCCTTGTGTGCCAGCAAGTCAAGGCGGAGCGCCAGAGACCAGCAGGACTACTACAACCTTTACCTATTCCGGAATGGAAGTGGGAGCATATCACCATGGACTTCGTCTCTGGATTACCGCGTACACCCAGTGGCAAGGACGCTATTTGGGTGATCGTGGACAGACTGACGAAGTCTGCTCATTTCATTCCGTTCAAGGTTGGGCTGTCGACCGAGAAGCTTGCCGACCTCTACATGCGGCAAATTATACGAATTCATGGAGTGCCAGTTAGCATTGTTTCAGACCGAGACAGTCGTTTCACATCACACTTCTGGAGGAGTCTACAGCGGAGCTTGGGATCACAGTTGAAGTTCAGCACCGCCTATCATCCACAGACGGACGGGCTGTCTGAGAGGACCATTCAGACACTGCAGGACATGCTACGAGTTTGTGCACTCGACTTCGGCGGTTCGTAGGAGGATCATTTGCATCTGGTGGAGTTTGCCTATAACAACATTTATCAGGCTAGTATCGAGATGACCCCGTTCGAAGCACTGTATGGATGGAGATGTCGCACGCCTTTATCTTGGGACGACGTTGGCGAGAGAGCTTTGCTTGGGCCAGAGATAGTGGTAGACTCAGCTGAGAAAGTCAGACTAATCAGGGAGCGTCTCAGAGTTGCACAGGATCGACAGAAGCACTGGGCGAATAGCAGCAGACGGCCACTTGAGTTCGCAGTTGGAGATAGAGTGTTCCTGAAGATCTCGCCGACCAGGGGCGTCATCAGATTTGGCAGAGGCGAAAATCTCATTCTGAGATTCATTGGGCCCTTCGATGTGACGGCACAGATTGGCGAGATTGTTGGCCCAATGATTGTATCATGTTTTTTTGAATATGGTTAATATGTTAAGTTTAGCATTTCATTATCACTAATCCTCATACTATCGCTATAGCATTTCTACTTATACTTCTATCTTTGGTGATATGTGCCTATTGGTTTACATATTAGTGATATGAGCTTATCTATCTTAAACTTACTTGGGTCGCCAAAATCAAACCTATGTTTTTGATTGTGGTCATTCAATTAAGTTTAATCATTATGATATCACTAACATTTATACTATCACCTTAGCACTTATACTTAAACTTTGCATTGTCCTAATGTGCATTAAACTTTTCATACTTGCTACTATGTATATTGCTTTGTTCGTCTAACATATACATGCAGAAAAGCAATAAGCAAGATCAATGTGGACATATGCAATGAAGAAATCATGGTGGGCCAAAGACGACGGATCCTACAAGATTTCTCTGAACCACCCGACGACATCTCTGGAGCCACGCACCGGGGGTTCCGCTGCCCGGTCAGCGGACGGGGGTCGAGGGGGCAGCGCCCCTCGTCGGGGGTTCGGGGGCGAAGCCCCCGAAAGGTATTCAGTTTTTACAAACTGGATATCTTTGGACAGCTGCCGCCAAGGGAAAAGCCAGCACCTTTCAAAGGAAGAAGCCAAGCCATGCCATCATCATTTCAAGACTCTGAAGAAGCCTGCACCTGTCTAAGTATATCTGGAGTCTGTAATGAGTCTTAGGAATAATTGTAAACACAAGAAATGGATGGCAAAATCGAAAGCTAGGGCAGAAATAAGCCCATGATCATTTTTGGTGGATAAGCGGCATACCGACGGTATACCGGAGTATACCGACGGTATACCGGTTTTTGTTCACAGAAAGTTTCTGTTTACAAAACCGGCATACCGACGGCATACCGGATCATACCGACGGTATACCGCTTCCGTAACGTTGAAATTCCAACGGTCGGATTTCCAGCATTAAATGATCCCAACGGCTATATTTCTAGCCGTTGCTAACCCAGACCGGTATACCGCCGGTATGCCGGATCATACCGGCGGTATGCCGGTTCGTGGACTGAAAAGTTGCCTTGAGCTCTTTTCAATGCTTTGGTTATAAATAGCCTTGAACCCCTTCATTCAAGGTTGATGCTTTGAGCCTAAAAATTTCTAAACCACCAAAGCCTATCCACAAACAACTCTACAAAGCTTTCATTTGCCATTCACAAATTGTGTTAGAGTTATTGAGTTGAAAAGTGAGATCTTC
Source organism: Iris pallida (assembly GCA_029216955.1). Lineage (NCBI taxonomy): Eukaryota > Viridiplantae > Streptophyta > Magnoliopsida > Asparagales > Iridaceae > Iris > Iris pallida. The sequence goes on along the minus strand of JANAVB010029815.1, from coordinate 7,695,719 downwards.
ATCCTATTGTATAAGGAGATCAAAACCTATTGTAAAAGGTTGAAGTTGGAGAGTCTTCGTATCCAAACTCTCGGTTGAAGTTGGGGAGTCTTCGTATCCAAACTCTCGGTTGAAGTCGGAGAGCCCTTCGGATTAAAGCTCTTGTGTAAGAAGTTGGCGAGTTCTTCGGATCCAAACTCGTGTGTAACTATTTGCTCAAATAGTGGATTAAAGCCGGAGAGAGTTCCGGGACTGGACTGCCTCTTAGGAGGATACCAGGATACATCGGGTGTCGGTATTGTGTTTGCTTCTTCTCTTGCACTTATATTTTTAAATTGCCAATTAGCTTGAGCTAAGTGCTTGATTAGTTAGCTTGACCCTATTCACCCCCCCTCTAGGGTTCCTACAGAGATGACATATCGACTAACGCTTCCAGCTAGCTTGGAGGGGGTACACAACGTTTTCCATGTATCCCAGCTTCGACGATACATTCCAGACCTGAGCCATGTGGTGGACTACTCAGAGCTAAAGGTGGGTTTGAGCTTGACCGACGAGAAGCAGCCTGTGGAGATCCTTGATAGGAGGGAGAAGCGTCTGCGGAACCAGACCATTCCTCTTGTCCGCGTCATGTAGAGACACCACTCTCCGGAAGAGTCCACATGGAAACGTGAGGACGAGATGCGGGAGCGCTATCCCAGTTTGTTTGTTTGAGTGTACTTTGACATTGAAATTTTAAATACAATAAAATGAATTGTGTTTGAACTTTCTTGAGATTTTGCTTGAGATTGTTTTGTTTGTCTCTCGAATTTCGAGGGCAAAATTTTTCAGGGGGGAGATTTGTAACTCCACCTTCCTGGAAATTTGAAAATTTTAAATAAAATCTTTATATTATATATTTTGAATAAACAATTTAGAATTGTTTCATATTTTAAAAAAAAGAAATAATAAAATGGTGAAGTAAATTTTCTTTCATGGGTTTCCTATTTTGGGTTCGACCTATGGCTGAAGCCCAACTGAGCCCATGACCCATTCTTAGATTTAGGTTAGCCCATCATCTTTTCCTTTTCCAAATCAACGTTCGAATTCTGTTCAAACTCTCAGGAAGAGGCGGTTGCGATGGCCATGTGCAACCAACGATCCCCAAATCTTTCCCGCTAAATCCTTTCCCTCTCTCCAAGTATTGATCCCCCTCCATCTCTATATAATCAGAGTTTCCATCGTTTAATCCATCACAGAAATCAATTTCGAAAGGTGCTGAAATTTCTTCTGTTCCTTCTTCTTCCTGGCGAAGCTACTGATTGTCCATGGCGAGTCTCCTCCTTAGCTCGGCAAGCGTTTCAGACAGCCACCAGTTGGTAGAGGCAGCTTGAAGAATTTCTTCATGTTTGATTCATCGATCAGAACCATCACAAGTTTGAGGTTGGTTTTGCTATAAATTCCTGGATTCGATCGATTCCCTCAATTGATGATCGATCTCCATCTGAACAATTGATTGATCCATTGAATTTTTCTCTTCAAATGTTCAGATCTGAGAACTTAGGTCAGATTTGATCCGATCTATTTTTGCTTCCATCAAGCCTCGGTTTAGGTAAGCTGAGAATTAAGAATTTCTTTAGTTGAGGATTTAACCTCGAGAGTCGATCTAGGAATGGATCAGAAATGGTTTAATGTTTTATGGCTTTCTATTTTGAACCAATTGATCGACCAATCATTTCTTGGGGCTTTAGTTATGAATTTTATTTGTTGAGCTGTGGTGAGAGATCAATTAATTCTTTATAATCTTGGGTTGGATGGGATCAGGACTCAAGAGTTGGAATACACGAGATTGTGTCAAGAGCTATTTTTCCAATCGAATTCTTCAGGTAATGTCTGAACCCATCTAGTGAAATCCTTAATTGTTAGCCTGATTTTCTGGTTAATTGATGTGTGTTGTGATCTCTGAATTGGAATGCAAGTTGTCTTGGAATCATAAGCATAGATGATTGTGATAGATCAGGATATTATTATGAAGGAATGAGATCCTACAGTTCAGTTTTTTTAGGAATACTTTATATAAAATGGTTCAGTTTAACCCTGGTAGTTAGGTTCAGCCCTAAGTTAATATCATGATGCATGCTAGGATTGATAATTGCTATCAAACTATATTTTGAATATGTCTACTTCCAGTTGAAATTAAGAAGTTCATATGTGCACCTGAAGGATAGTTTGGAATTCATGTTAAAGTTTAAATGTGCCATTGTAGTACTGTTTTGATATCCTTCTTTTAAATTACATTTTAGCATTAGATATCATCAGTTCATGATATCTCAGTGCTAAAGAGTAACTTGGATGCACCAATGGGATGACATAGAACCTGGGAATGAAATCATGCTTGCGGGTTCCTGTTACCTATAGCTTTCACTTGATTACTCTGTTTTCAAATGATTGAGAGTTTAATGGTAAATTGAACATGATAATGGGTTTGGTGGTTGACTGAAATTAAGACTACATCTACAGTTTTCTTTAGTCAAATTCACTACAGTTTTGGGGAGCTGGCATATTGTATCAGAGTAGTCTCAAACTGATTCCACATTCATACTTAGCCAGTGATGAACCTGGGTCTGTAAACCCATGTCTTAGTTCAATTTACGATTGGAATCCATATCTCAGTGCTAAGTTTCTGGACTATACTCTGGTAGCTAGGGATTAGCTTATTTCTGAATAGTTCCTATAGTAGTGTTGATTCCAAACAATCAACCAGGGTGTAGATGTAGTTGGTTCAGGTAAGAATGGAAGCTTATAGGTGATGTTGATTCATTCTGTGAACTTGAGTTTAATTGTGCAATTTTATTCAGTTAATAGGTTATGGACTACCTATGCAAACGTTGAATAAATGAGTGAATCTGGGACTTGTAGGCATTGCCCTGAAATTGTTAGCCTATAGAGAGTAAATGCTGATTGTCGAATGGACTGATTCATCAATGGATTAGTTTTCCAGTTTAGCCTTGGAGTATTCCCTTTAGTTGATTGAGTAACTGAGAGCAAGTTTTGAATGATGACTGTTCCCATATGGCTTCTCTGGAAATTGAAAGTCTTAACTTGTTTGAACTCGAATTTAAGTGGTGACTGTCCCCATATGGTTTCCCTGAAATTAAAGTTCTAAGTGATGACTCTTTCCATGTCACTTGACCCTCTAAAGATCAGACAGGATGAAGTTTAATTTCCAATAAGGGATAGCTGACATTTTAATGGGTAGATCAACTAGATGATGAACATTTGAAGTATTTCTAATTAGAGATTGCTCCCATAAACCTGTAGCTTAAAGGTTAGGTCAATTCCCCTTACTTTGAGCCTGAAACTGAAGTTGTGTGTTTTAATAAGTTGGCTTGAGGGCTTGGCAGGAGCTAGTTAAAAGTATGGGTCAGGGTTGTAGGTTAAGGGGTTTAATGTCTGTAGCTACTAATTTAAATATCTGTACAGTTCCTTGTGTCAATAAGACTTGGGTCTTGTGTTGCTTTGCTAGAGTATGGTAGTAGAGCCAATTGGTTAAAATGGTGGATACACTCTTAGGCTACATCTTGATAACTGAATTGATTTTAACTGTGCAATAAGAGAGACTGACCAGAAGGCAGGGTGCTAAGTCAGTAAACTAAGAATGGGTAAGAACCCTTGGAACATTAGTTCTGTAGTAAAAAATAGTAAGACTGAATGGCATTTGATTTTAATCCAAATTCTTTTGTCTTCCCTGTTTAGCCATTCATTTCCATATAAATCAGTGGTTGTATTTATCAAGTACATTTTATTTTTGAATTAAAGGTTTGATAAGGTTGAGTAGTAAACTTTCCTAAAAGTTCTTTTCAATTATCTGTTCAAGTGATCCTGGGTAAAAAGTTGTCATCATAGAAGCATATGCTGCCTATATAGTTGAGTAGGTAAACTCTCATATGTCAACTACAGATGGACTATTTTATGTTAGTTCCAAGAGATTGATTTATTTTATAAGTAAGTTATACACTTAAATCTTAGTTTACTTGTCTTTAGACCAAGGTTAAGGAAGTTACAAGATAACTAGTTTGCACTTGTAGAGATTATAACCAATTTGTATCAAATCATTTAATACAGGAAGATATCCAGTTCCTTTCACTACCCGTACTTTCCTGGAGCAAGGCAAGTACACTCTACGGTCTTATGCATTTCATTATATCCTGTGCTTTCTTGATTGACACACTGCAACACGACATGTATTTTCTGGTGCTCATGTTCCTTGTTCTTATTACTTGTACCTTGGGTGGGGAAATATACTATTTATGTGACCAAACCCAAGAAACAACTCAGATGTGTTTAGCTTAGACCCCGCATCGTGCACGCGGGTCCTAAGCCGTACCATTCATGTGCTTTCATGTACTTTCATGTGCTTTCATGTGCTTACCCCTAGCCGGTCACATACTTAGTTATATTTCAAACATTGTACACATATGTTCAGGAGGTATACCTTGTACTTATTTCCTGTGATTCCTGAGATACCATGTTCTTTCCTGTGCTTACATATCATGTTCTTTCATGTTCTTACATACCATGTTCTTTCATGTGCTTATACACCATGTTCCTTCCTGTACTTTTCATACCATGTTTCCTTGTACTTTCATATCATGATGTCTTGTTCATTACCTAGAATTGTACTTGCTCCGCTCCTGAATAGGATATGTTACAGGTGAGTTGGAGGCCCTGTGCGACACCTATTATGGACAGGATGTTGCTATTTTTGCTGAGCCAGCTGGGGCTGCTTGTGACTTAGAGGCTGCAGAAGCCTAGAGCTTACCTTTAGCATTTTATATTTTCCTGTATTGAGACTAGTAGACTCACTTTCATTTGCTGGAATGTAATAAATTCTGAGTTTGTACTTTACTCTGGTTGGGACACATTTATAGATGCTGTATTTTCATACTTGTCTTGATATCTGGTTAGTTTTCCTAGATTGGTACAACTTACTTTGTTGTGTCTAACGACAAAGGCTGGACGTGTCCGACTCTTGTCCGATTATTCGGGAGCGGGTCGTGACAGAGAGTTTGGATCCGAAGACTCTCCAACTTCAACCGAGAGTTTGGATACGAAGACTCTCCAACTTCAACTGAGAGTTTGGATACGAAGACTCTCCAACTTCTATCTTTCACAATAGGTTTTGATCTCCTTATACAACAAGATGAAGATCTTACTTTTCAACTCGATAACTCTAACACAATTTGTGGATGGCAAATAAAAGCTTTGTAGAGTTGTTTGTGGATAGGCTTTGTTGGTTTAGAAATTTTTAGGCTCAAAGCATCAACCATGAATGAAGGGGTTCAAGGCTATTTATAACAAAGGCATTGAAAAGAGCTCAAAGGCAACTTTTCAGTCAATAATCGGTATACCGTCGGTATGCCGATCTGGAATGCAACGGCTAGAAATATAGCCGTTGGGATCATTAAATGCTCAAAATCCGACCGTTAGAATTTCAACGTTACTGAATCGGTATACCGTCAGTATAGATCGGTATTCTGTCGGTATGCCGATTTTGTAGACAGAAACTTTCTGTGAACAAAATCGGTATATCGTCTGTATAGGCCGGTATACCGTCGGTATGCCAATTTCCATCCGAAAATGATCATGGGCTAATTTTTACCCTAGCTTTCGATTTTTTCATCCATTTCTTGTGTTTACAATTATTCTTAAGACTCATTACAGACTCCAAATATACTTAGGCAGGTGTAGGCTTCTTCAGAGTCTTGGAATGATGATGGCATGGCATGGCATGGCTCCGGAGATGTCGTCGGCAGAGAAAATCTTGTGAGATCCGTCGTCTTTGGCCTACCATGATTTCTTTATTGCATATGTCCACATTGATCTTGCTTATTGCTTTTCTGCATGTACATGTTAGACGAACAAAGCAATATACATAGTAGCAAGTATGATAAGTGTAATGCACATTAGGACAATGCTGAGTTTAAGTATAAGTGCTAAGGTGATATCATAAATATTAGTGATATCATAATGATTAAACTTAATTGAATGGCCACAATCAAAAACATAGTTTTGATTTTGGCAACCCGATTAAATTTAAGATAGATAAGCTCATATCACTAATATGTAAACCAATAGGCACATATCACCAAAGGTATAAGTATAAGTAGAAATGTTATAGCGATAGTATGAAGATTAGTGATAATAAAATGCTAAACTTAACATATTAACCATATTCAAAAACATGATACAATCATTGGGCCAACAGAAGAAAATAGAGTATACAATAAGAATCTCTTTTCTTTTTATTAATGATGAACTGAAGATTACAAAGGCTTGAATAGCCCAACTGAATTTGCCAACTGGCTACAACGCTCATGATCTCTCTAGCTCACAAAGGATTACATTATTCCATACATTATGCCTCTTTATAGCAAACAAGTAGTCTTCGGTCGAACATCTCCATGTTGCAAGTCCGAATGCCCATGCGGTAGCTCCTCTTAAAACGCTAAGGACTCCATGCCTCGGCGCATCCACGCTAAGCCCCGCCCTGAGCCAAGCATATCTGGAACTTGCAAGCAAATTAGTGGGGGATTAGTGCTTTCGTCCTCGCTGCACTGATCAAGACCCACTCGCACCCAAACCAACACTAAGTACATTTAGTGAAACATGCATCTTAATTTGGTGATCTTTCTATTTATCCTTAGGATCAGTTTTATGGCAATATTCAAGCATAGCAACTTATTATAAATGTGTCCAATACCGTATCCCTACAACAGATATAGTTAGACATAAGCATAGTGATCGTGCATGTTTTCATCTCATTTCGCTTAGCCTGTAATTGTTAGAAATATCCATAACCAATCATACAATTCACACAGCCAACCAACCAAACTTAGACATATGCATAAGGGTGGCAGGCCCTGCACCTGCACCCAATTCTAATCTCAGCCCACCGGCCCTATCTATATGAAGGTCACGGTGTTTCACACCGTAATGGACTTGGCATCCTTATGTGTAAGCCTATGATTGCTCTAGTATGGGTAGCTAGCCCAGTATCTGAAGGATACCAAACTTACTAATATCATATCGCAACCATTCTAATGAAGTGTACCACAAATACCATACATAATTTTCTCCTAGGCCGAACGGTCCCGGTGCCCCGGTCGTAACCGTTCGAGGGAAGCCGCACCCGTGCACGGGCCATCCGTGTACATTGACCATGCAATACGCGTAATAGCAAACAAGTCATATCATTCTAACCAATCTCACGTTCTATAAACATATTCCGTCATCTTTATCTCAAGTTCCATCGACGTTATGCCCTAACACATCTGTATTGATGCACGACGCCCAACGGCTTAGACTTCTCGTTCTTATACTCAACGCGTTCCATTCATAAGTTATTCGTATAATGGCAGTTCCATAGCAATTGTGCCACAACTGCATACTTCGATGCACGAAGTATAACTTTCAATGTTACGACAAGTTCTGCGGCATTGCACCACAACTTGCCCTATTTCACTTACTTAGTCATTTCGTAGCTTTCGTGCACAAGGGCACGCTCAACACCATAATCAATGTTCTAGGCCTAATGTTCAATGTCCTCGGAGTCGTGCACGTGATGCACATCTCGATGTTGCCTTTCATTGTTCTACCATCACCGTCCTACCGCGTCCCGTACACTTGATGTACGTCGCTTTAATTGTTTAATGTTCAATATTCTATCTTAATGTTCGACACACACTAAGACCTTTAATCGTTCGAGCCACGCTCTCTAACTCAATAGCAACTTACGCATGCAAGGATACATTTTATTTGACGTGAAGGAGTAGGGAGAGAGAGTCAAGAACCCGCCCACCTTAAGCCGATACGCCTTGTCGTTTCCCCGAGCTGAAGCGGCTCGATTCCATAACTTGGTTGCTCGGCTAACTCTCCTGACTTATCCATTCTGTTGGACTATTCGACTAATTTGGCCTACCGTGTCCATGCCTTATTTTGATGCAAGGCGATGATTTGGTTTTGCGAACACTTTAGTGAATAAGGCAAAATGTCGACCTCTTATCGTCCAACATAAAATCGTAGCCTGCACATCAGATCAATCGAAGTCAATACTTTGTTCAAATCGGACATATGCTTTGCATCAATTCATATCGATACTTTATCGGGTCAACGCAACTCTTCGAGTCAACGACTCATCGAAATGCACTGTGCGGAGTGGGGCATTACACATACTAGAAACATGGCTGTCGGAGGACTCGAGGTTTCTTTTTCACCAATGATATCTACATTTTGTACTTTGGCATTTAGCCACCGACACTTATTTAGCCGGCTATTCTGGATATTTAGTTTCCTCTACATATTTGTAATTTATCAGACTGCACCTAACTATGGTTATGTACTGATTGGCTCTCATTACTAGTTGGTACCTTGCAAGGCTAGTCCTTATGATCATTTTTATAAAGCGTCGGGGAAGCCTTACTATTTTGTCTTACATGCTCATTAATTGTTGATTCTTATTTACCTTATTGAGACATAGATGCTCTTTGAGATCCTAGAAGAATTAATTGTAGCATGCACCCCCAAGTATAGTGACAGCCGTGGTCGTATGACGTCTTTGTACCTTATACGGGGTATCTGACCATGTTGGTCTCTGTATTTCGATTTCGGGGCATGACAGGTCTCAAACATATTTGCTAAGCAAATATATTTCCTTAGCCCAGTTGTTCCGTTGCATTCACTCCCCAATAGTAGAACAACCATGTCCAAATCACCTCTGAGTTGTTTTTCTACCCCTTACAAAGCAGATGATGCTAAAAACAAATGTTTACCACGTCCATCTTACCTATGAGTAAACACCCCGTGCAATAACCCCTGCGTTGTGGCGCATCAATCATAGAACTTCCATGTCCATATCACCTCTGAGTTGTTCTGTGTATCATCACCGAGTTCACTCCTACCATGTCCATATCTCCTCTGAGTAGGAAACCTCTACCATCAACCTCATATTTACCACGTCCATATCACCTCTGAGTAAATATGTTGGTTCCCTCTCTCAACTTATTATCTGTACCTAAAACCAAGGTACGCCAAGGATGATAAGTCCACATAAAATCCCCAGCGGAAGTACCCAAACCTATCACGTCCATGCTACCTCTGATAGGATTGCCACACCTAAACAGCTATACTTTTCATGCTTCTTATTCAAAGTATTCCAAATTTGCAATTTAAAAACTTTGAAGGGGGTATTGTAGAAGCATAGAAAAGAGGATATTGCTTTTAGTCCCACATCGGAAAGAAGAAGAAGAAAGGGCTCACTCCATTCTATATATAGAGCCTCCTTCCCTCCTTTGAAAAGGGCACCAACTTCCCTTCCCTCCTTCCAACTTGGACTCTTCCTACTACGCACCTTCAGGTGCTAAGTCGAAGAAGTCTAGGGCAGTACGGGCTCAACAAGCCCAGTCAACTGTCCAATCTGCTGACCGTCAGCGGGTACCGTTAACTGTTACGCGATCCCCTGATGGAAAGTTGTACAGAACTGTCACGACCCGCACCCGCTTTTCAGGCGCGAGCTCATGAGCAAGCCAGCTGCGCATCAAGCGGACTCCAGCACGACTCGAATACGTAAACGCTGTCACGGCTATGGCAATGGGCCGAATCAAGGTAAGGCAAAACTATATCTCAATCCACAATAAGAATAATAATCAAGAATGAACAAGTATGGGTCGTGGTCTGCAGCCCACTAGCATATATGTCCGATAAGACTCTAAGAAAGTAACAAGAGTCTAAAACTAAATCAGGAAACATGATATCTCATGATAAGGTATGAAAGCACGAGCTGATAATAAATGCAATACGATACCTGAATCCCGCAAGCGTATCATCCCATCCGTCATCCAGAACTAATAGCTATCTCCATGCACTCACTAAACCTGAAGAGATCATCAGGTCCTCAGAGGACATAGCAAGATACATAAAAACATGCCTATCTAGCAGTTTATCATGCAATAAAGAAAATACAGGAATTAAACGAGAAAAGACCAATCAGCACGAAAATACGACTACACACGACTGGAAGAACCACTATGCCTAGATGAACTGCTGGAGAAGAACAAAAGAACACGATATCACGATGTCAATAGATAACCAATCGAATACTCAAACCCTCGTCCCTAGTGTGGACTCGCAGGTTTGAACAACTACTAGCCCTCGCCCCTAGTATGGACTCGCAAGATAGCATCACCCTCGTCCCTAGTGTGGACTCGCAGGTGTGAACCATATACTACTAACCCTCGTCCCTGGTGTGGACTCGCAGGCTAGCATCACCCTCGTCCCTAGTGTGGACTCGCAGGTGTGGACATATAACTACTAACCCTCGTCCCTAATGTGGACTCGCAGATTAGCTTACTAACACTCGCCCCTGGTGTGGGCTCGCAAGTTAGCTTAACTACTAACCCTCACCCCTAATGTGGGCTCGCAGATTAGCTTACTAACTCTCGCCCCTGGTGTGGGCTCGCAAGTTAGCTTAACTACTAACCCTCGCCCCTAATGTGGACTCGCAGGTTAGCTTCAAAAATTTCAAGGTACAGCAGTTTTGATATGACTTATTCATTCTATGGCACGATGCGACTCAGTCCAAGTACAAGAGATGACACGACACGACCCAATCACGATACACGAAAAAACCAATCCAACATAAACTACAAAGCTAATTATAAACAAGGCTATATATAAACTAGCAGGCATGATATACAAATCACATATAAATAATCAACTAGTAAAACTGTATAATAATATAAATATGCATGTAAATAAACTGTAGAGGGAGGCAAGGTATACTTGCCTGGAGGTTGCACGCAGATCCAACAAAAATACAGTCAACTGGTAATCCATTAAGTCCAAGTCACCACAACTGTCTTCGAAAGCTGAAACAAACATTGCCAACAGTCTCAAAATAGTCAAATTAGCTAGGATTGCCTATCCTTAAGTCCAGTTCTGGACACAGGGGCAAAACGGTAATTTCGAGCAAAAATGATGTCCGCCGTTGGACCCGTTTGGCACCGAAAAGCGTGCCAGAGTCAAAGATCTCTAAAGTCATCAAACTACATGTCTACGGATCCGGTTTTCCGATACGAATCCAACCGTATGTCCAAAGTTGGATTCCGGCAGGCCGTGCACAAAATCACCCGTTGAGTCGGACCGTGGGGCCCGCAAAACGACGATTTTATCAACTGTCTCAGAATTGGACCAAACTTGGCATACAGGACCAAAAAAATGATACGGTCCTATTAGCACAAGTTTTGTCTCGATCTGACGAGCATGCACAAAGTAATTGAGAAATTTGCAAAGTGCACGATACGGTGAATTTCGACGGATACGCATCAAATTCGTTGCGCACACGCGACCAATTTGAATTCCGTCAAATCCCATATGACCACGAAGCCGTTACGCAGCTTTCGATGCCTTCGGTTTGCGACCACGTCGCCCAGATTGGCGGGATGCACGTCGTATAAGAGGTTTTTATTGTTTTCGAAAACAGTTTAATAAGTTTTTTTCTTGATTTTGGCGATTCGATTTCTCGACGCACAATCAATGAAATTCAGATTTGCAAAAAGGATTTCGAAGATCTATAGGTTGTCTTCCAGATTGTCTAGTAGGGTTTTGAAAACTCTCAAAAGTTGGACAGTTATACCCTTCCAAATAGGTGTTAGGACTGGATTCGTAATCCGTTTCTGAACAAATTTTTCGGTGAATTTAGGTCGATTTCTCCTAGGATTTTACTGCGATCTATACTAATCTAGTTAATAGGATATAAAGTCGGTTGGATTGGGAGCATACCAGAAAAGATGGTTTGGCAAACGGTCGATTGTGCGCGAAGATCCTTCGTGACGAAGTTGCACATCCGCGGCTACTGCTGCTGTCTTCCACACGCGCGCGCTGTGTCTCCGGCGATCTCCGACGCTCGTACGGTGGCGCGTGGCGGCGTGGTTGATTGCCAGTTGTCAGGGAGGAGGCACCGCGGCTTAGGCTAGGGTTTTCGTAAAAACTCTCGATCTCTCTCCAATATATGTGCGCTGTGTATGGGTTGCGGGGGTCGAGTCTCTCTGCTGACAGCTGCTCGGTTTGGGTTATGGACTGAAGGGAAGGTCGGGCCAGGAGGTTGGCTGGTGGGCCTTGTGAGGCTCGGCCTGGTTCAGTTGAGCTGGGCTTTGCTACTACTACTTCTTCTTTTATTCTATTTCTATTTCTTTTTCTACATATCTATATATATCTATATCTATATATGTATAAATACCTAAGTACATGTATTCATATATATATATATATATATATATATATATATATATATATATATATATATATATATATATATATATTTTATATATATATATATATATATATATATATATATATATATATATATATATATATGTATACACACACACACCTTATATATATCTCTATATATTCACATATACCATATACATCTATATACATATATTTATATATGTATATACACACATATACACTATTATATATTTATATATATAGTCACATATATAATATATATTCCTATATACATACACACACATAGTTTATATTTACTTATATAACAAAATCTCTAAAAATCTAATAATTATTTTAAATAGAAATACCACTCTCAATGTTATCTACTCTTATGGCATGGCCCATTCCTAGGAGTATGTATTTATATATCTATATATATGTAAATATATCTATAGAGAGAGAGAGATAAATTTATTTAACAATGAAATAATACAATAACCTATAATAAATAATAATCCTAATAACATTTAATAATAGACTGATAGCCACTTTTGATGAATATAACATGCACACTACTTATCTGGCTCCAGAAAATCATACAAATCTTGGAGAACACTATTTAATAATAATATTACCTATAATCTACCTATAACAATATTTGGAAAATAATTGTCAATTCCTAAAAATAGATACAAAGATATTTGCATTTACCAAACATGACTACAAGGCCGTATTTAGTCCCACTACGTGCCTACATGGGTTTGGATTTGGTTCGGGCTCAGCCCGGGCTAGTTTGGTACAACCGGGTTCCCTAAAACTCAATAATATAATTAAATAATAAAATCTTCAATATGGTTAAGTCGCAACTTGGCATGGTTTTTCTAGTTAGGATGTCACTATGGCTCGGTCTTCCCTACCATTGCTAATACACTAGTCAAGGCACACTACTGCACTATCCGTGCCATGATTCCTAGCCATCTTGTACTCCAATTCCTAACCATGGCTAAAACCATCTACCGTAATAATTAACTAATAATTATTTATAAAAACAAATTTTAAAAAATCACCATTAATTCAAATAAATGAATAAATAAATATTTCAAAAAATATTTCCGGGAAGGGGAGCTACAAATCTACCCACCTTAAAAATAATTTCGTCCTCGAAATTCTAATTCATGGCTATCCCTTAAAATTCAAAGTCTACTATCACCTTAATCTCCTCAAATTTAATTTCTAAAAATATTTTATATTCTCCTCATAATCATTTTGTGATTATGAAATCTCGAGGACTTCTACCCACCTTTGGTCACACTACTCCTCAAAACACGGTCACTAAAATCTTATAATCTTCCATCAAGTCGCTAGAGTCATTATCCTTAGATATCTAAGACATATGGCATTTATAATCCTCATTATCTATCAAGCAACTAAAAATTAAATAATCAAGCAATATTATACTGTAACTTAAGAATTTCTGGTAAATCCTAGACAACACGATCATTCGTCACCCCGGAATAGGAAGCGACGAGAATCAATGGTACGGAAAGCAAAGAAGTATAGTCGAGAGCAAATATGGAGTTTTCAAGGACGTAGAGAATTTCTAGGAGAGTTTTCAAAGCAGGGTGGATTGAGATTCCTAAGGTTTAGCCATTGTCGCAGGCTCGTACCAGTACAGTTACGTAACCGGTACGATATGCTCTGACCTGCATGGACCACCAAAAAAACTTGTCACGACCCGCACCCGCTTTTCAGGCACGAGCTCATGAGCAAGCCAGCTGCGCATCAAGCGGACTCCAGCCCGACTCGAATACGTAAACGCTGTCACGGTTGTGGCAATGGGCCTAATTAAGGCAAGGCAAAACTATATCTCAATCCACAATAAGAATAATAATCAAGAATGAACAAGTATGGGTCATAGTCTGCAGCCCACTAGCATATATGTCCGATAAGACTCTAAGAAAGTAACAAGAGTCTAAAACTGAATCAGGAAACCGGATATCTCATGATAAGGTATGAAAGCACGAGCTGATAATAAATACAATACGATACCTGAATCCCGCAAGCGTATCATCCCATCCGTCATCCAGAACTAATAGCTATCTCCATGCACTCACTAAACCTGAAGAGATCATCAGGTCCTCATAGGACATAGCAAGATACATAAAAATATGCCTATCTAGCAGTTTATCATGCAATAAAGAAAATACAGGAATTAAACGGGAAAAGACCAATCAGCACGAAAATACGACTACACACGACTGGAAGAACCACTATGCCTAGACGAACTGCTGGAGAAGAACAAGATAATACGATATCACGATGTCAATGGATAAACAATCGAATACTCAAACCCTCGTCCCTAGTGTGGACTCGCAGGTTTGAACAACTACTAGCCCTCGCCCCTAGTGTGGACTCGCAAGCTAGCATCACCCTCGTCCCTAGTATGGACTCGCAGGTGTGAACCATATACTACTAACCCTCGTCCCTGGTGTGTACTCGCAGGCTAGCATCACCCTCGTCCCTAGTGTGGACCCGCAGGTGTGGACATATAACTACTAACCCTCGTCCCTAATGTGGACTCGCAGATTAGCTTACTAACCCTCGCCCCTGGTGTGGGCTCGTAAGTTAGCTTAACTACTAACCCTCACCCCTAATGTGGGCTCGCAGATTAGCTTACTAACTCTCGCCCCTGGTGTGGGCTCGCAAGTTAGCTTAACTACTAACCCTCGCCCCTAATATGGACTCGCAGGTTAGCTTCAAGAATTTCAAGGTACAGCAGTTTCGATATGACTTATTCATCCTATGTCACGATGCGACTCAGTCCAAGTACAAGAGATGATACGACACGACCCAATCACGATACTCGAAAAAACCAATCCAATATAAACTACAAAGCTAATTATAAACAAGGCTATATATAAACTAGCAGGCATGATATACAAATCATATATAAATAATCAACTAGTAAAACTGTATAATAATATAAATATGCATGTAAATAAACTATAGAGGGAGGCAAGGTATACTTGCCTGGAGGTTGCACGCAGATCCAACAAAAATACAGTCAACTAGTAATCCATTAAGTCCAAGTCACCACAACTGTCTTCGAAAGCTGAAACAAACATTGTCAACAGTCTCAGAATAGTCAAATTAGCTAGGATTGCCTGTCCTTAAGTCCAGTTCTGGACAAAGGGGCAAAACGGTAATTTTGGGCAAAAACGATGTCCGCCGTTGGACCCGCTTTGCACCGAAAAGAGTGCCAGAGTCAAAGGTCTCTAAAGTCATCAAACTACATGTCTACAGATCCGGTTTTCTGATTCGAACCCAACCGTATGTCCAAAGTTGGATTCCGGCAGGCCGTGCACAAAATCTCCCGTTGAGTCAGACCGTGGGGCCCGCAAAACGGTGATTTTATCAACTGTCTCAGAATCGGACCAAACTTGGCATACAGGACCAGAAAAATGATACGGTCCTATTGGCGTAAGTTTTGTCTCGATCTGACGAGCGTGCACAAAGTAATTAAGAAATTTGCAAAGTACACGATACGGTGAATTTCGACGGATACGCATCAAATTCGTCGTGCACACGCGACCAATTTGAATTCCGTCAAAGCCCACATGACCACGAAGCCGTTACGCAACTTTTGATGCCTTCGGTTCGCGACCACATCGCCCGGATTGGCGGGACGCACGTCGTATCGGAGGTTTTTATTGTTTTCAAAAACAGTTTAATAAGTTTTTTCTTGATTTTGGCGATTCGATTTCTCGACGCACAATCAATGAAATTCAGATTTGCAAAAAGGATTTCAAAGCTCTATAGGTTGTCTTCCAGATTGTCTAGTAGGGTTTTGAAAACTCTCAAAAGTTGGACAGTTATACCCTTCCAAATAGGTGTTGGGACTGGATTCGTAATCCGTTTCTGAACAGATTTTTCGGTGAATTTAGGTCGATTTCTCCTAGGATTTTACTGCGATCTATACTAATCTAGTTTATAGGTTGTAAAGTCGGTTGGATTGGAAGCATACCAGAAAAGACGGTTTGGCGAACGGTCGATTGTGCGCGAAGATCCTTCGTGACGAAGTTGCACGTCCGCGGCTATTGCTGCTGTCTTCCACACGCGCGCGCTGTGTCTCTGGCGATCTCCGACGCTCGCGCGACGGCGCGTGGCAGCGTGGTTGATTGCCAGTTGTCAGGGAGGAGGCACCGCAGCTTAGGCTAGGGTTTTCGTAAAAACTCTCGATCTCTCTCCAATATATGTGCACTGTGTATGGGTTGCGGGGGTCGAGTCTTTCTGCTGACTGCTGCTCGGTTTGGGTTATGGACTGAAGGGGAGGTCGGGCCAGGAGGTTGGCTGGTGGGCCTTGTGGGGCTCGGCCTGGTTCAGTTGAGCTGGGCTTTGCTACTACACCTTCTTCTTTTATTCTATTTCTATTTCTTTTTCTACATATCTATATATATATCTATATCTATATCTATATATGTATAAATACCTAAGTACATGTATTCATATATATATATATATGTATATACACACACACCTTATATATATCTCTATATATTCACATATACCATATACATCTATATACATATATTTATATATGTATATACACACATATACACTATTATATATTTATATATATAGTCACATATATAATATATATTCCTATATGCATACACACACATAATTTATATTTACTTATATAACAAAATCTCTAAAAATCTAATAATTATTTTAAATAGAAATACCACTCTCAATGTTATCTACTCTTATGGCATGGCCCATTCCTAGGAGTATGTATTTATATATCTATATATATGTAAATATATCTATAGAGAGAGAGAGAAATAAATTTATTTAACAATGAAATAATACAATAACCTATAATAATAAATAATAATCCTAATAACATTTAATAATAGACTGATAGCCACTTTTGATGGATATAACATGCACACTACTTATCTGGCTCCAGAAAATCATACAAATCTTGGAGAACACTATTTAATAATAATATTACCTATAATCTACCTATAACAATATTTGGAAAATAATTGTCAATTCCTAAAAATAGATACAAAGATATTTGCATTTACCAAACATGACTACAAGGCCGTATTTGGTCCCACTACGTGCCTACATGGGTTTGGATTTGGTTCGGGCTCAGCCCGGGCTAGTTTGGTACAACCGGATTCCCTAAAACTCAATAATATAATTAAATAATAAAATCTTCGGTATGGTTAAGTCGCAACTTGGCCTGGATTTCCTAGTTAGGATGTCACTATGGCTCGGTCTTCCCTACCATTGCTAATACACTAGTCAAGGCACACTACTGCACTATCCGTGCCATGATTCCTAGCCATCTTGTACTCCAATTCCTAACCATGGCTAAAACCATCTACCGTAATAATTAACTAATAATTATTTATAAAAACAAATTAAAAAAATCACCATTAAATCAAATAAATGAATAAATAAATATTTCAAAAAATATTTCCGGGAAGGGGAGCTACAAATCTACCCACCTTAAAAATAATTTCGTCCTCGAAATTCTAATTCATGGCTATCCCTTAAAATTCAAAGTCTACTATCACCTTAATCTCCTCAAATTTAATTTCTAAAAATATTTCATATTCTCCTCCTAATCATTTTGTGATTACGAAATCTCGAGGACTTCTACCCACCTTTGGTCACACTACTCCTCAAAACACGGTCACTAAAATTTTATAATCTTCCATCAAGTCGCTAGAGTCATTATCCTTAGATATCTAAGACATATGGCATTTATAATTCTCATTATCTATCAAGCAACTAAAAATTAAATAATCAAGCAATATTATACTGTAACTTAAGAATTTCTGGTAAATCCTAGACAGCACGATCATTCGTCACCCCGGAATAGGAAGCGACGAGAATCAATGGTACGGAAAGCAAGGAAGTATAGTCGAGAGCAAATATGGAGTTTTCAAGGACGTAGAGAATTTCTAGGAGAGTTTTCAAAGCATGGTGGATTGAGATTCCTAAGGTTTAGTCATTGTCGCAGGCTCGTACCAGTATAGTTACGTAACCAGTACGATATGCTCTGACCTGCATGGGCCACCAAAAAACTTGTCACGACCCGCACCCGCTTTTCAGGCACGAGCTCATGAGCAAGCCAGCTGCACATCAAGCGGACTCCAGCCCGACTCGAATACGTAAACGCTGTCACGGCTATGGCAATGGGCCTAATCAAGGCAAGGCAAAACTATATCTCAATCCACAATAAGAATAATAATCAAGAATGAACAAGTATGGGTCGTGGTCTGCAGCCCACTAGCATATATGTCCGATAAGACTCTAAGAAAGTAACAAGAGTCTAAAACTGAATCAGGAAACAAGATATCTCATGATAAGGTATAAAAGCACGAGCTGATAATAAATACAATACGATACCTGAATCCCGCAAGCGTATCATCCCATCCGTCATCCAGAACTAATAGCTATCTCCATGCACTCACTAAACCTGAAGAGATCATCAGGTCCTCAGAGGACATAGCAAGATACATAAAAATATGCCTATCTAGCAGTTTATCATGCAATAAAGAAAATATAGGAATTAAACGGGAAAAGACCAATCAGCACGAAAATACGACTACACACGACTGGAAGAACCACTACGCCTAGACGAACTGCTGGAGAAGAACAAGAGAACACGATATCACGATGTCAATGGATAACCAATCGAATACTCAAACCCTCGTCCCTAGTGTGGACTCGCAGGTTTGAACAACTACTAGCCCTCGCCCCTAGTGTGGACTCGCAAGCTAGCATCACTCTTGTCCCTAGTGTGGACTCGCAGGTGTGAACCATATACTACTAACCCTCATCCCTGGTGTGGACTCGCAGGCTAGCATCACCCTCGTCCCTAGTGTGGACTCGCAGGTGTGGACATATAACTACTAACCCTCACCCCTAATGTGGACTCGCAGATTAGCTTACTAACTCTCGCCCCTGGTGTGGGCTCGCAAGTTAGCTTAACTACTAACCCTTACCCCTAATGTGGGATCGCAGATTAGCTTACTAACTCTCGCCCCTGGTGTGGGCTCACAAGTTAGCTTAACTACTAACCCTCGCCCCTAATGTGGACTCGCAGGTTAGCTTCAAGAATTTCAAGGTACAACAGTTCCGATATGACTTATTCATCCTATGGCACGATACGACTCAGTCCAAGTACAAGAGATGACACGACACGACCCAATCACGATACACGAAAAAACCAATCCAATATAAACTACAAAGCTAATTATAAATAAGGCTATATATAAACTAGCATGCATGATATACAAATCATATATAAATAATCAACTAGTAAAACTGTATAATAATATAAATATGCATGTAAATAAACTGTAGAGTGAGGCAAGGTATACTTGCCTGGAGGTTGCACGCAGATCCAACAAAAATACAGTCAACTGGTAATCTATTAAGTCCAAGTCACCACAACTGTCTTCGAAAGCTGAAACAAACATTGCCAACAGTCTCAGAATAGTCAAATTAGCTAGGATTGCCTGTCCTTAAGTCCAGTTCTGGACACAGGAGCAAAACGGTAATTTTGGGCAAAAACGATATCCGCCGTTGGACCCGCTTTGCACCGAAAAGCGTGCCAGAGTCAAAGGTCTCTAAAGTCGTCAAACTACATGTCTACGGATCCGGTTTTCCGATACAAACCCAACCGTATGTCCAAAGTTGGATTCCGGCAGGCCGTGCACAAAATCACTCGTTGAGTCAGACCGTGGGGCCCACAAAACGACGATTTTGTCAACTGTCTCAGAATCGGACCAAACTTGGCATACAGGACCAGAAAAACGATACGGTACTATTGGCGCAAGTTTCATCTCGATCTGACGAGCATGCACAAAGTAATTAAGAAATTTGCAAAGTGCACGATACGGTGAATTTTGACGGATACGCATCAAATTCGTCGCGCACACGCGACCAATTTGAATTCCGTCAAAGCCCACACGACCACGAAGCCGTTACGCAGCTTTCGATGCCTTCGGTTCGCGACCACGTCGCCCGGATTGGCGGGATGCACGTCGTATCGGAGGTTTTTATTGTTTTCGAAAACAGTTTAATAAGTTTTTTCTTGATTTTGGCGATTCGATTTCTCGACGCACAATCAATAAAATTCAGATTTGCAAAAAGGATTTCGAAGCTCTATAGATTGTCTTCCAGATTGTCTAGTAGGGTTTTGAAAACTCTCAAAAGCTGGACAGTTATACCCTTCCAAATAGGTGTTGGGACTGGATTCATAATCTGTTTCTGAACAGATTTTTCGGTGAATTTAGGTCGATTTCTCCTAGGATTTTACTGCGATATACTAATCTATTTATAGGATGTAAAGTCGGTTGGATTGGGAGCATACCAGAAAAGACAGTTTGGCGAACGGTCGATTGTGCGCGAAGATCCTTCGTGACGAAGTTGCACGTCCGCGGCTACTGCTGCTGTATTCCACACGCGCGTGTTGTGTCTCCGGCGATCTCCGACGCTCGCGCGACGGCGCGTGGCGGCGTGGTTGATTGCCAGTTGTCAGGGAGGAGGCATCGCGGCTTAGGCTAGGGTTTTCGTAAAAACTCTCGATCTCTCTCCAATATATGTGCGCTGTGTATGGGTTGCGGGGGTCGAGTCTCTCTGCTGACTGCTGCTCGGTTTGGGTTATGGACTGAAGGGGAGGTCGGGCCAGGAGGTTGGCTGGTGGGCCTTGTGAGGCTCGGCCTGGTTCAGTTGAGCTGGGCTTTGCTACTACTCCTTCTTCTTTTATTCTATTTCTATTTCTTTTTCTACATATCTATATATATCTATATCTATATATGTATAAATACCTAAGTACATGTATTTATATATATATATGTATATACACACACACCTTATATATATCTCTATATATTCACATATACCATATACATCTATACATATATTTATATATGTATATACACACATATACACTATTATATATTTATATATATAGTCACATATATAATATATATTCCTATATACATACACACACATAATTTATATTTACTTATATAACAAAATCTCTAAAAATCTAATAATTATTTTAAATAGAAATACCACTCTCAATGTTATCTACTCTTATGGCATGGCCCATTCCTAGGAGTATGTATTTATATATCTATATATATGTAAATATATCTATAGAGAGAGAGAAATAAATTTATTTAACAATGAAATAATACAATAACCTATAATAATAAATAATAATCCTAATAACATTTAATAATAGACTGATAGCCACTTTTGATGGATATAACATGCACACTACTTATCTGGCTCCAGAAAATCATACAAATCTTGGAGAACACTATTTAATAATAATATTACCTATAATCTACCTATAACAATATTTGGAAAATAATTGTCAATTCCTAAAAATAGATACAAAGATATTTGCATTTACCAAATATGACTACAAGGTCGTATTTGGTCCCACTACGTGCCTACATGGGTTTGGATTTGGTTCGGGCTCAGCCCGGGCTAGTTTGGTACAACCGGGTTCCCTAAAACTCAATAATATAATTAAATAATAAAATCTTCGGTATGGTTAAGTCGCAACTTGGCCTGGTTTTCCTAGTTAGGATGTCACTATGGCTCGGTCTTCCCTACCATTGCTAATACACTAGTCAAGGCACACTACTGCACTATCCGTGCCATGATTCCTAGCCATCTTGTACTCCAATTCCTAACCATGGCTAAAACCATCTACCGTAATAATTAACTAATAATTATTTATAAAAACAAATTTTAAAAAAAATCACCATTAAATCAAATAAATGAATAAATAAATATTTTAAAAAATATTTCCGGGAAAGGGAGCTACAAGAACCTCCCGTGTCCAGCCCTCTGCGGTAAACGGACAGGGCAGGTCCCAAAAGTCTTCCTATAATGATCGAGAGCAGTGCTTTACTAGCCTCAGATCAGGGAGCAAATAAGATGGTCCCAAAAGTCTCCCTACAACGATCGAGCGCAGTACTTTACTAGCCTCATATCATGGAGAAAATATGATGGTCCCAAAAGTCTCCCTACAACGATCGAGAGAAGTACTTTACTAGCCTCAGATCAGGGAGCAAATATGATGGTCCCAAAAGTCTTCCTACAACGATCGAGAGCAAGTGCTTTTACTAGCCTCAGATCAGGGAGCAAATATGATACCTACGCACCCGGGCGCTCGGGATACCCGAGCCCACAAAACAGATGCAAAGGTAGATCAATCTGCTCTCGACTTTTGAGAGGTGGTCATTCACAAACGCAAGAAGAAAGAAGCAACCTTGATGTGTGAGGAGCCCTTTCCAGGATATCACTGCACCCAAGCCACCAACAACTACTGCTGCTACAAGACAGTGGCTCCACCACCAAGAAAGTCTGTGTTTATGCGGATCATCACCCCATGCGGCTAAGTAGACTCGAGTCGCAGAAGCAAGGCTCTCGAAGACCCCATCCGGCTAAGTAGACTCGAGCCGCAGAAGCAAGGCTCTCGAAGATCCCATGCGGCCATGTTGACTCGAGCCACAGAAGCAAGGCTCTCGAAGAACCCATGCGGCCAAGTACAACCGAGCCGCAGAAGGAAGACTCTTGAGATCTCATGCGGCCAAGATGATCCGAGCCGCAGAAGGAAGGCTCTTGAGATTTCATGCGGCCAAGCCGATCCAGGCCGTAGAAGAAATACTCTTGGTACCGCATGCGGCCAAGTTGATCCGGGCCACAGAAGATTGATTTTACTCTGTTGCGGGGGGGGGGGGGGGACACATGGCAATTTGACCAAGTCTCAACCACCCAGATTCACTACAACAAAATCTCAACAACCCCCACCAGCTGGCAGCCCATGATCAATTCATTGTGTGCTGTGACAGACACGTGGCCACGTGGCCCTTTATGCAGCCCAAAATCTTCTATTGCAGGGATCACTATAAATAGCAGGGTACCACACCCTTGCTAAAGGTTGGCAATCAAAGGCTGGCAAATTTCTTCGAGAGCAAAGACTGTGTCTGATAGTCCAAGGAGTAAGGCAGAGTTGCTACACTTTCTCGAGCCTCCATTGTCACCCCCCAAAATAAAAAACTAAATAATTGTACTTAGATTGTTTCCTAGGGTTTCTTTCTAGGCTTTCTTTTGTACAAGCGAGTTTGCAATCAAGTTCAATTCCTTTGTAATTTTTGTTCTTGATATTTAATGGAAAACAATGCTATACGATATACGAATACACAAATACTTTTATCACGATTGTCGCATGTAAGATTATAGGATAGGTTTACCATAGCTCATTCATTGCAAGATATGATAAATAATCCCAAAAAAATATATTTTAAAAATATAAAAAAGAGTTTCATTGCTCTACCCAACTGTAAGTACTAACCCATAGCATATATAAATACTTATATACCTTAACTAATACAGAGTAAAATTTTAATAACCAACAAGTTGCCTTCAGTTCCAGCACCTCGTTCTTGTTCTCCAACTCATCTTCAAGGTATAGTACTTGCCTTCTCGGTTTCATTCCTGAAATCTAGTGAGCAATACTAGGTCATCAAATTGCATGCAAGCCCTAGTCAAAGGACGGTGAAATAAAATAACACTTATATAATTAATCAGGAAAGATAACTAAAAATGGTATTAGAACATAAAATTTGTATTATTAGGTTAGTATTGCAACCATAATTTATATTTGCTATTCCTAGCACTCCACAATGCATTACAAGAAATCAGACCCCGAATAATCAAAGTACACAAAATCGAACACTACATTCGTACCGCAAAAGTGTTCATTTCATATTGAATCATTTTGTAAACAACCAAACTATAATAAAGGAGTCTTTATATGAAATGCAGTTCTAAAATACTATGGATCATACACTTGGCTATTTTCTCACCAATAATCTTACTTTTCATGGATCATCTTGTTTCTAGATTGACATTATGCTTAGGGTCCGACCCCACGTGGGCTGGGACAAAATAGATGAATTAATTTAGACTTATATGATCCTCAATCGAATTAAGTATTATAGATTATGGTATAGATGGCGATCTAAGCCTCACCATTTCCCTTCATAATGCTTTACGAAAAAGGTACTATAGATCAGTTTTATTTATTTATTATATTGCAAAGATTTTATCTAATATGATCATGATATTCTCCCCCTCCCCTAGATCCAAACCTAACAAACACAAATAATTCATATATATTATTATCTTGTTATAGGAATTTCGGAGTAAGAGTTTGATTGGAGCGTGCTTCAGTCACATCATGATCCAAAAACTCTATACTTAGAAAAGGAAATATGTCTTCGATCATGTGCGCTAAGTCACGATGCAATACGAGAATATCATATTAAGAAATTATCTACAACCAGCGAATACCCTTGCAACTAAAAAAATCAAGTATTTAGAATTTAATTTCATTACGTGTTTTTGTGTTTGTGTCCTACGCGTCCTAAAGTCAAAGTATCCGACCTCGATGAATTTAAGAGTTATCGCTAGTCCGTCTCTAATTCTAAA
This sequence comes from Iris pallida, assembly GCA_029216955.1. NCBI lineage: Eukaryota > Viridiplantae > Streptophyta > Magnoliopsida > Asparagales > Iridaceae > Iris > Iris pallida. The sequence goes on along the minus strand of JANAVB010029815.1, from coordinate 7,670,930 downwards.
TACGATAAATTCTGATTAGAGATTTTGAATATTTGACTATTTTTGGATCAAATTTGGTTATCTTCCAAAAACTTTACAAATTTTGACAGTCTCTTTTGTATTTCTTGGTTAAAAATAGTTTATAAACAAATATACAACAACCTAGAGAAACATTTACTACAAGAAAAAAAACATATTACAACGTTTCATCTACAACACATCCTGAAAACACTGTAAAAGATGGATCTTCTACAACCTTTATTGTAAAAATATTGTAAAAATACATGTGCAAACAACGTTTTATATTCAAACGTTAAGTCTACAATGGTCTTTCACATAAGTTGTGTAGTACTATTGTCTTCAATAACGTTTTATTAGCAGTGTAAAACTTATTAATACGAGCGGAGGTGGCAGGAGCTGCAGTCCCCTGGCCTCGCTGTACTGGCTGAGAGGTAGCAGTCTCCTCTATAGCATCCTCATGAATGGCACGCTGCGATCTAGTCTCTACCATCCTGAAGATAGACAAACAAGAGTATCAATTTCTGAGAAAGAAGCGAAATAACAAAGGCGGACAGTTAAAAATTCAAAGGATCAGCTGACAATAAGGATTTAGATGGCAATAAAAGAATTTTTCCTAAAGTGATTGAGTACCTTAAAATTAATGTCCTATATCCTACTACAGGCTGTAGTGATACTCTAGTTCGAATACCACTACACTTCTAGTCTAGACCTGCATGGGCCACCACTAAAAACGTGTCACGACCCGCACCCTAAAGTAAGGGCACGAGACGTGGGTACGTCCAGCCTACGCCGCAGTGTCGGCAGTAGAACGCTGTCCTAGGTCAGCAAATCATCTAGCAATATATATCTCTAAACAGTTTATACCCCCCGAATGGGGGTGACATAGCAGTAAAACTCAATCACAACTAAGGAAGAGATAGCACGATATGAAATAGAACTCAAGGAAGTAAATAGATGAAAAGTAGTCTAAGATAATCCCAGCAATATCCAGAAGTACATGGTCTCAGATACAGAATGAAAGAATATATACAACTCTGAACTCCAAATAAAGTCTAGCTAAAACATACCTCAAGACTACATAAAAGATGATGCCCCTAACTAATCTAGTCTAGGCAATCGGGGTGATATCCTCAGCTAGAGCTGGGTCCTCCTGAGGGTCCAGCTCGCAGGTGTCATCTAAGGCTGTCCCGTAGTAAGTATCCAGACCAGCCTCCTCCTCGTCCTCTGTAATATTTTCAACAGGTCCAGTCAGGACATGAGCGAGTACAGTACATCTCAACAGTTCATAGCAGGTTAGAAGATATAATCATGCAGTAAAGTAAGATACAAGTATTGAAAGAAGTGCAGTATGTAAACAGAGAGAGAAAGCTGTAATAGAAATATCTACTATAAATAGAGACTAACAATGGCTAGTGAGTCAGAGTACAATATGAACATGTAAATGGCATGGGATGATTCTGATGCTACACTATGGAATAATTCTGATGCTACACTACTGGTGTATTATTCGCATGTCCACTTCTACTCCCCCGTACCCCCAATCAATACACAAGGATCCAACCAGGTTATGTTATGATACTATGTAAGGCCCCCGAAGGGTGATAAGCCCCCGAAGGGTGGTAAGCCCCCGAAGGGTGATACATAGTAGACCCATAAATGGGATAAGGATTCCAGGAAGACTCTGTGATCATAAGAGTATATGTCACAAGTGATCGAAGAACCAATGAAGCATAGTGATATGCCATGTAAGTGAAACGCACAGAACATGTAGTACCCGATGCTCCCTAAGGATAACATCTCAAGAGGGAATCCATATAGTACCAATCCGTGTGACCAGTACAAGTAAAGTAATCTACTGCAGGAAATAGTTCTAAGCAGGATATAAAATGATCAGAGAATATACTCGCCTGGTATCTGAGTGTCCAATATGAAAGTACTGTCCGAGGAGTGGTGTCACGACCCGCACCCTGAAGAGGGGCACGAGCACGTGGTTACGTCCAGCCTACGCCGCAGTATCGGCGGTAGAACGCTGTATATAGGGTCTGTAAATACTACGACTAAAAACAGATAAATGTACCTGTACAGTATATGCACTCCGAATGGAGGTGACATAGCAATACAGTCTCAATCACATATATCAAACTAAGGTAGATAGCATGAAAAAGAGATATAATAGATAAAGCAGGAAACGAGTCCAAGATCCACACAAGTCAGAGCTATACACAAACATCCAGAGTCTCAAAAAATATATGATAGATGCTACAAACTGAAATGTACTAGCTGGCTCGCAGGCTAGGCAACCCTAACTAAACTATGCTACTCAGGTGAGCAAAGTCTAGTGGCTCTACCAACAAGTCACAGTCTAAGTCTACTCCGTCCGACTCAACCCCATAGTAGGTCGGGCAATCAGCCTCTGAATCATCTGTAAAATTTATCAACGGTATCCTGTCAGGAAAATAAACAAGTACAAATACCAACAACAGTTCCATATGAATTGATAAATTCTATAAGAGACATTGTAATGAAATATAAGACAAAATCAACTGGAAATATATATATCATGGTGTGAGTACTGAGAAGAACGACGATATGAATGTATATAGGGCGACTTGGGAACTGTTCGGAAAGCCGAGTTACAACCCCTAAACCAAACAAGGACTGGGGCTGTAACCCTTCTTCCGAACAGAACTTAGTCACCACAGATAATAAATATAAAAGGTGCCTTGAATTATTAGTGCGTCATGTGATCGGTTTGGGAAAATATGTTCAAGCTTTCCATCTGACCGGCTACGAACAAATAACAAGTGTGAAACAACAAGTGTGAAGATATGGCCGGTCACCATGGAAAGTTGTGAACAAGTAGCGATAGACAAGTGTCGAGTACAAGTGTGAAACAACAAGTGGGTATTTTGATCACACAACCACTAATAACTCCCCATCCCCGAATAGTATAAAAGATCCAGTCATAACACGTCATGACACGAGATTTAAGAGCAGGTGATCAGCCCACTCCCAAGTCCATGTCTATATAAGTACAAGTAACAAATCGAGTCATGTACCAATATACCAAGTAATCCAGGAACAACATCTTATGACAGGATCCGACATATACTAGTCCGTGAAATATCGTGTCTGGAAATCAAGTAAGATACTACAACTGAATCAGATATAGCAGATATCAAGACAATGAAAACTATCAGTAAATGTACTCGCCTGTGGTCCTGAGCTGATAAGGTGAACAGACGCTCAGAGTGATCACTGACCTAAAATAAGATACTATGAGTCAAACAGGGCTTAAAACTAAAAAAGAAAACTAATATAATCCATGAATGCAAGTCTAAGTCAAAACTAGGTCAATCTAGGTCAAACTGAGTCATACTAGGTCATACTGGGTCACTGGAAGTCAATCCAAGTCAAACTAGGTCAATCGGGGTCAACGATTGACTTACAGTTGACTTTTGGTCAAAAAGTCAACTCTGGTCAACTCTGGTCAACTCTAGATCAACCCTATTCAAACTAGTCTAATGTTGACCAACTGTTGACTTTCAGTCAACTGGTCAACTCTGGATTGGTTTCGGTCAAATCGGGTCGCTTAAAGACTAAGTTTGACTCTCGGTTGACTTTTGTTGACTTTTGGTCAAAAAGGTCAACCGACGTCAAAACTAGTCTATGAGTACCATATTTGATCATTACCAACCACGGGAATCAAGTTCTAACTCTATCTTAGACTTCTAACACCAATATCCTATTTCTAGACAAAACTAGCATTTACCCTTCTAAGGTAAATCCCGATACCTTGCCCAATCCCAAGGAAACCCCGCAAATACCCATGGTACTAGCCTAGGCTCCTTAGGGTAGCTAGATATCAACCTATCTAAGGTTTACCTACCAAGAAAAATAGGTATCCTAGGTATCTAGGCTATGTTAGGATACGGGGTATTGATTTACCCTATTACCTATCCTATCTCATGAATTTACCCTTTTCTCTACCACACTCATCTACACACAACCCACTCTCATGATACACTCCTATATTTATCACTCATAGGCTCTCCTATAGGTTTCCTATTAGTTTGCACATAGGCTAACTATGGTTCACTCAACTACACTCACATAGCTCTCTCACACACACACAATACCTCACAAAACACACACACACATATCTCACAAATACACACACACACATTGGTAAGTTTGGGACTGATTTTGAGGCAAGTGTGGAGTGGTTTTTGGTGGTTGCATGGACTAAAATGGAGGGGTGTTAGATGGGGTGCAATGACAGGTTTTTAAAGGCTGTTTTAGGGGTGGAAGGACAGCCATTGAGGCTAAATTAGGACAGCAATCAAGGGGGAGAAAACTGGGCTGATGTGAAGGAATGTGGGGAAGAAGTGGACTGGTTTTAGGCCAATGTGGGGACAGCCATGAAGGCTAAAACAGGACAGCCAAGTGGCTGAATCCTGGACTGTTTTGGGACAGGAATTTGGGGCAAAACCTGGGCTGTCAAGGGTTGAATGTGGGGCTGATTGTTTGGTCATATAGGGACAGCCATAAGGAGCCAAACCTGGGCTAAAACAGGGGCTTATTGACAGCCATGGAACTGTCACAAGCTGCTGTCCTGTTGGCAGCAGCTGTATGGGTATCCCCCTCCTCCTCCTAATCATTCATAAACTCACCTCAAACTCTCTATATCCTCTCACATTCCCTTCTCCACATTTAACCAAACACAGCACCTACACTAACATACACACATACACACAAATCTCATACTCCCAGGCCCTCTTGGCCGAACCTGTAGCTTCTCCTCCATCCAACAAAATGCCACACCATCACACAACCATATATATATGCCATATATATAAACCACATTATATATATATATATATATATATATATATATATATATATATTAACAATATGATACATAGAAAAACACAAACTCTAAACAATAGGAAATCTGGAAATAAATCTCTAATAAATCATTTAATCAATATATGATAAAATATATGTGTCCATTAGGGACTTTTTCCACTAGGACACAACCAAAACACAAAGGACACTCCTATGACCTCCAAATGGACACAAAATGGACAAAAATGGAGATACAACCATGGGGGTCATTCCTACGGGTTCAAAATAATCCTATATGCATGTTGGGATGGATTAGAGGAGAGATTATACCTTCCGGGAGAGAGAGATTCAAAGGAAAAGGCCTCCGACTCGACACCGACACGTAGAGATTCCAAAAGAACACGAACGAGCTCAGAATCCTCCCAAACTTGAGGAGCTCCTTCCTTGGATTGAATGGAGAGGGAAGGAAGAAGATTTGGTGGAGAAATGAAAGGATTTGGTGATGGTTTGATTAGGGAAAGCTCTCTAAAAAAATGGGGAAGAATAAGAGAGAGAAATAAAAGGGGGAAATGATGAAGTGGTGGAGTCTTATCCACCAAAAGTGGCCAGCCATAATGGTAGGTTTTGTCCTATTAGGAAAGGTCAAAAAGCCCCCTACACTAATCTATTAGTTAATACATGGAAGGGCTTCTAAGTCGGGGGTAGTTTAGTCAAACCGAAAACCACTAATCCTATTTAGTCTTAACCAAAAATAATTAGTCTAGTCACTAACCAAAATATCTAACATGTGGGCCATGGCTAACTAGTGTGTGGGCCCGCTAAGGTCAACACTACCCCGGGTCCCCGAAACAAGTCAAAACAAGTCGGAATGAGTTGAAATTCGAACCCGACTCAAATAACCCCAAAATATTACAATAAATAAATAAATAATTCCAAAATAATTTAAAAGTGAAAAATGACAAAAATACCCCTGTTTCTGAAAACTGGGGATAACAAGTGGTGTCTGGCTCCTAATCAGAACAACACAAGTCATAACAAGTCTAAAATGGCAAAATGAAGTTCTACTATGCATTCTACATGAATCTAGGTCAATCTACGCCAAAGTCAACTCTTGGTCAACTCTGGTCAACCAAGAAGTCAACCTAAGTCAACTATGGTCAAACTAGGTCACCCAAGTCTAAATTAGGTCAAACTAGTCTACACTAGACTATATTAGTCTACACTAGTCTAACAAGGCTAAACTAGCCTATGCTAGTATACTAAGTCTATACAACACAAGTCAAACCAAACATCACACAACCTAGTTGCATCTAGGCCTACATATGGAATCACATAGTAATATATGTATATACACATGGCTACCCATATGTATACCACACACAAATAGATATTCCTATATATCACAATACATTATTAACTCATATATATAAGTACAAATTGCATTATATATATAGATACATATATTAGAGTATACATTATATATATATACTTACATTAGATAGGCATATAGAGGGACATGTGTAACTGTGTGTGTGTGTAGAATGAAAGAGTGAAGAGTGAGATGTGTGCTAGAGGGAGAGAGTACATGTGTGTGTGTGTGTGTGTGCAACATGTGATAGGAAAAATCAGAAAACAGTATGGGATAGAGTGTGTGATACTAGAGAGTGAATAGTCATGTGAGGGTGTGTGAACAAGGAAAGAGTGATGTGTTAAATCTAAGTGATTCTCAGATTTACATGAATTCAGTGAAGGGGACCATGTGTTCATGCAAAACCATTCCATTCTCAGATTTTAGATGAAACATGGATTTAACAGTTATGTCCTAAACAGTACACCATTTTCCAGTTTAAATCACTTGTTTGAAATCTCAGTTTTCAATCATAAACTAATTCCTAGATTAGCTATCACTCCTAACATTTTCAGGTTATACCACATGGGAAAAAAATAACACCCAAAATCATAAGAAAATACAAAGGGCAAATCAGTGTACAATAGTACACTGTTACCAGTTTTCAGCCATAAGGCAAAACCCAAATTTCAGTCAAACTTCCATACATTCTCAGATTTTTCCTTTAAAAAGCTTAATCTAATACCAGTTCAAAACTTTCCTGGACAGGAAAATAGGAAAGAACCAAACCATGACTCCACAACCTGAGTTTTAAACTTCAATTAGCAAATGAAATCCCAGGTTTCAGTTCTTCTATTTTAAACCTATTTTGATTCCCACATACCACCAATCAATACAAAAACTCAACCACAATTAGAACACAAAGAGGAGAATAGATTAGAGCCTTTAAAACATGCATTAATTAGTGTAAAACTAGATTAATTGATGATCAAGTTCAGTAACAAAAACTGGAAAAAAATCAGGAAACCATTTCATCATTTTAGGAATTAGGAAAAATGGAGAATGATTAACAAAATTAATCTAACATAACAATTCAGAGGTTGGTAATTGAAGTACAATGTGTGCACGTGTCATACATATAGTTCGTGTCCCATCACAGTGTGACACGAAGTATCCAACATGAATTAACCAAGAACCAAACACATTCAATGCAATATAACCCAGTACACAGTGTCGTGTTCACGCGTGTCGTATGCACGACACGACACGAATTGGGTCGAGTCCCTTTGCAGGGTGGTTCGCCTAGGGTCCCCCTAGGTTTGTGTCACCCTAATTTGGGTCGACGTGTCCTGTGTCGTGACTGAATCAAGCGTGTCAGAAGCCAAAAAACCTACTGAAACGAATCAGTCAAAACCCAGTGCACATACTCGTACGTGTCCGACACGACACCATAGGTCATGCCACTTGGGGAGTGTCGTGTCCGACACTGCCCCAACGTGTCCAGTGAAAATCACGTGTTCTCGTGCCGTGTCCAGTGAGTAATCGAGTTCGTGTAGCAGGGGACTGAACCGAACTCAAGCCAGTGTGTGCACAGCAGTGTCCAACCCGATTTGCACCCGGCACAGACACAATACCACTATGGTCCCTTCATTAAAATCAAAGAGCAACCCTAGATCTACAATCCTCTTCAAATAGAATTTAAAAACAGCAATATTAATCTCTTAGGGACATTTCGTCGAACACCCTTAACACACGACTGATACGTGTCCGATACGGACACGTAATAGATCCAAAACCTAGGGTTAGCCTATCCTACTATTAGGTTAGGGCTAGGGCATTCCTAAAATGCAAACCAACAGGAATTTCATGAATTAGAATCGATTTTACCTATTGATGAACAATGGGTGAAAAATCCCCAAATGGAATGATTTCTTCAAGCCACCAAAATCCTACAAATTGTTTCCTTCCTGCAAATAATCAATACCAGCAGCAAGAATAATGAATTTAGGTCCTAATGAAATTGGTTTGGGGGAAAAAGAATTTAAAATGGATTTATAATGAATTTCTAAAGATTGGAAAAATACCTTTCTTCTCAACTTGTTCTTTCCTAAAGAGGCTAGCCCTAGACTAAGAGAGTACTTATAGGGGTGTGGTTCCCAAAGCTTTAGGTGGCCGGCCAAGTCAAGTACGGTTAGGGTTTGCTAATTTTTGGGCTTTGGGCCAAGTTACATAGGCTATGGCTAAGTTGTTTTATTAATTGGTTCAAACCATAAGTCATGACTTATGACTTATCTAATTCTATGACTAACTTGAGTCTAACGACCAAACTATGGATTAACTTAGGTTAGACTAGAGTCACATAACCTAACCAAGTCCATACTAACTAGGGTTAGCTTCTAGGTTGGTCTACAAGGGTCAACACTAGTCAAAGTCAACCTAGTCCAAACAATTCCAAAATAATTCCTAAAAATTCTCATATATTCAAATAAATTCTAATAAATTTAAATTACCCCAAAAATAACAAAAATACCCTCACACTAGAAATATGGTAGTGACAACAATATTTATACAACCCATCATAAGTTATACGTTTATTACGTGTGTGTGTGGCGGAGGGGGGGGGGTGAATTTCTCACCATATTTTTCATCCCCACCCCCGAAAAAATATAAGTCATCTTTATTCTTTAAATTAGTTATTACAAGCTGTGTTTAGTCGACAAATCATTAATTCTGATTATTGTATATGGGTATGTTATTCTATTTATTAAATTAGTTTGAGTTGACGAAGAATTTAAAGGAACGAAGTAAGTCAATTTGTTGCCAACAACAACATGTACATGTTGTATGGCACCAATCAAATAGTTGCACACTGGAAGTAGTCATTATTTTAATTGTACATTAACTTCTTTAAACCACTTAAAAAAATTAGGATTGTATATTATGTTTTCTGTTATTAGAAGTGAAAGTTCATGGTCAGGAAGCTTATATTTATCATTATTGGTGCATGAGCTAACCTGTATTGCATGTAGTGCCCCATCCCGCTCAGGCCAACACGATGAATCGAAACGCAACAACGTTCAGACTTGGCTATGTACTGGCTTGCTCGAAGTCTCACTCGATTGAGACAACTCCTCGCTCAGGTGGGTGACTTCGATGAACTTGCCTAAGCTCGGGCTTACACTAATAAAATAGAGTTTCCATTGCACTAAATAGGCTTGTTAATAAAAGAAATGAACCCACATAGCATAAAAAATAATCCTATTGTGTCAAGTGTATGCTTAGAACATAGAAATGTGTAAACATGTTCCTTATATGTTCTCCACGATAGTTTTCAAAAGATGAAACTCGTTCATTTCGACATCACGTATTGAGTTGAACAGAGTTATGCCACGGGCTGTTAACTTGATGTCATATCAGGCACGACCCCACAATTTGTTATAGCCACACGTTCTCACGGTCTCAAGGCTCGTCATATAGAGTATAGCTTGGTTGATAGTATTACATGGAACACGGTTGGTATATGGCATGGAACATGGTTGGTAAAATGGTAAGTAGGAAGGATATTAAGTAGTCGTTTCAAAGTTACGTAAAAAAGATTGATAACATTGAAATTACTCGGGACCACTAGTCGTCGAGGCAGTTGTAACTACCACTTTTCTAAACTAAGGGTATTTTTGAACTTTCTGTGAATTTTGATCATTTTAATATTATTTAATTAATGATTTGGGTTAGTATCATTAATTGATGAAACGTTAGAACTACATTGATTAGATGTTAGTCATGATCATAGAAACTTAGTTAGTGAGATTAGACATGTTAGTTAGACTCTAATCTATCTAGATTATCATATAGAATCTATTAATTGACTTAAACCATAAGCTATAATGGGCCTTTTCCTTAAAGGGATTTACATGACAAACTAGGAGAGGCCCTTAGTCATTTGCACCCAACCTAAACCCTAAAAACTCTATGGCTGGCCACATGATGGTCTCCCCTTGCTATTAATAGCACCACTTCATCTTCTTCCTCCTCCCATTTCATTTCAAGCCCCATTTTTAGGAGTTTTTTCTCCAAATTGCTACTACATCCATTTTTCATCTAAATTTCCCCAAATCAATTGCAATCTCTTCTCCTTGAAGAGAGGAAGTCTCTATTGACTAATTGGAAGCTTATTGGTGCAATTTGGCCAGTGGAAGTTGAAGAAGATCTAATCTAGGATTTGTTCCTTGAGAATCTACCTCTCAAGTGGTAAGAGCCCTCTAAACCCTTTAATTTCCTATTCTTTAAAGTAGATGCATTCATTTAGGGTCCCTATTACATTAGGAATAATTTGGGTCAAGTTTGAATCCATTTGGGATGCGTATCACAAGAGTATCTGATACGCACATCAAGTGTTTGATGAAATGACTCTTAGGGTTTTTGTTACTTAAATTTCAGTTTTAATTAAGTTTTTATATTAGTTATATGCTGTGTTAGTGATGTAGGATGTTAATTTATGATATTGGTTTAGTTTGGTGGATTATCTTGGCTCGGGAACTTTGGGGTTTTAACGCAATGTTCTGTTGAGTGGACTTGAAAATATGATACCATGTGGGTAGGCTATATTGTTCAGTTCATTCTTATCATCTAGATATCAATGATCAGTTAAAGCCCCCTTTGGTTTAGACCATGTATGTCATGTCCTGCAGAGCCTTGGTTCACTCGTATAACCTGTCATGCCTTGCAGTCAAGGTATCAACCAATACCTTGACTCATGATGTTCAATCACTGCATCATAGAGTATAAATTTCTGTCCATTACAACATATTTCATTCACTACATTGCCACCTTCATTAACCATCTGTCCACATATCCTATTCATCCCTCTTGCAATGTACTACATGTCCTTAGTTCAGTATAAAAACCAGCAGGATATAATATATGACAGAAATAACAGTATGAACAGCAGTAATGAGGGTAAAGGATCGTGCGGTACCAACGCACGATTACAGAATACAAGGCAGCAATCCAACAACTAATACGTAAGTAACCAACAATCATCACAGTCATCCTAACATCCACTAATGCTTGTATCGCCAACTGGAACTCGTAGTCTGTCATCAGAACAGTAACCCACCCATATATCAAACAAGAATAAGGGAATAAATTACCACGTCGGGACAGCGTTACATGCCAGCCAGCTTAGCAAGCAACAAGCCATACAATTTAGGTGAATAAGCGGCCACTCAAATGTCTACGACTATCTATGTGGAGGTTGGGTTATCCCAATAATGCAATATAAGAATCCTCAGATCGTGCTATGTCTAGCAGGGCTAACGAGGCCAAATAATAACGTATAGCACATGGATAAGCACCGGTCCCTCAAAGGCAACCGTGTGAAACAGATCAATCATATGGTAGTACATATAGTAGTCGGATACTGCCATCCGCTATTGCGGATGACTACAATATCCGGGGCGGTCAGCCTTACACTAGACAGGTAATCATAACACCTGTGGCGACTGGCATGCACGATCTTGAGATTCTTCTCCCTCCCAATGCTTCTACCATCTTTAGTTGCCTAGATTAATCCTATATTTATCTGGAATCACATGCCGTGGTCACATGCTCATCCTTCTAGATATCGTACCTTAGTACGGGTACACTAAGTACGAATCCACCTCGATACTGAAAGTCTCAAATCTGGATTCATTTTTAGTGTAATGCAGCAAGCAGTAAATCAGTCCTAACCATGCTAAAACTACAGGCCAACTACCATATCCGTGCTGGAAGATTAAAGCACTATCATATAACACATAGAATCATGTAGCACCTCAGTGCACGCATAGAATGATACCAGCACGGGTACAAGCAGTCAAGTCAAAAACATGGTCAATCGGTCAATCACATTAAATCCTCTGTCCACCTCGTGGCAGGGGTATCAGGTCAAGTACACAGTCGAAATCTCTACTATAATAGCATCTCAAGTACACATGGGGGTCTACAGCTCTAATCATCAAGTCGGTCTACCCACCGGATCAATCTATCAATAGTCTTTCCATTCCCGATGGAATAAATATTATATCAGGAAAATACGATCACTTGGTACTAGGCTAATCACTATAGACAATGCTAGGCCCTCTGGCTCACAAGAATCCTTCGAGTCAATGATCACATGCTATCAGCAACTAAGTCTCCCAACTACCGGGATAAAGCATTGGTACCAGGCTTTGGGCGCTTGGGAAGTCGAGTAAAAATTATATATCGATATCCTCAGTATCTTCCTCGTTCCGTAAAACATTCGCACAAAAATCAAACTCCAGGAATCCAATGAGTCTACCAATACATTATTCCAGATCAATCCTCCAATAATATACAATCTAAATATTCCCAAGGTCATAATTTCGATACATAAGACAACTGTCAGCCCTATCTGGCTATACTAGGATAACTCCTAGAATGAATGGTCAGGGTACAAGAGTTTATTAATTAATGCCGCCGAAAAATGGCAAGGAATGCATGAACCACTCTGCAGCAGATCCACAACCCTTAGACCAAACAAGGACCAGGGTTGCAGATCGACTTCCGAGTAGAACCGTGCTCCTTACTCTATCCGACGGACAAGACAGGTCAAGGGCTAGGCGACTATTCTAGTTATGAGTCTACCTAGCTGGTACTGGGATCAGGCAAACTATACTACGATAAACTT
>JANAVB010029815.1:7580546-7653046 GCA_029216955.1 Iris pallida | reverse complement strand
TACAAGATAACTCTTGATAGTGACCCGCCGTGGTACACTCTTGACAAGTAATTTGACATGATAATTCTTGATGGTGGTCCGTTGTGACGCACCCTTGCCTTGATAAGTAATCTTGATAAGCAACCCGACATGATAACCTTGATACGCTGTTGTGATGGCTAACCTGACATGCTAAGTGAATTCTTGACACCGTGGGTGATTGTATCGAATATGCTTGTATAAGCAACCAGTCTTGTCTCGCATCATGTCTAGGACATGTATCCCTGGTTACCACGGTCAGGGATTCATACTGAATCTGACTAGGTTAATGACTAGATTGATCAAGTAGAGCATATAGAGAGGTACTTCGGCTACAAGCAATCCCGTTATCTGGGTGCCTTCCTTGATGGACTTGTAGCCTACCGACGAGTAGGGCACATTTCCAGCTCACTGTTATGTGGGGCACTACATGAAACGATTACTATGCACACTGTCATGTGTTGCATCCAAGTCACCTAACAAGGCATGATAACTCTAATCTTGAACCTTGCGTCTGGATAACCTGGATAGTCTGCAGGGCTTATGGCCGTAGGCGTACCTCATTGCATCTTGCTAGTAACTAAGCTTGTGATAACCCTAGTTAGTTAAGTATCAAGCCGTACTCTTTGCTTGGCCGTGAATGATGGATGGAGTCCTATCTTGTCTAGTCTTGCCTAGATCCGGTGCATGGATATCTTCGGACATGCTTGTTTGTGCTTTACTTTATCGATAATCGGTTCGAGGCTAAGTTCTGTTCAGGTGAAGGGTTACAACCCCGGTCCTTGTTTGGTTTACGGGTTGTAACTTGGGTACCGGAATAGTCCTCTAGTTATCTTATCATTTATCATCCTGTTTTCTTTAACTCATGTCTTATGTTATTTCGCCTATAACTTTATGTGATGACATGCTGGTTTTAGTTCTTAAGTGAAGCCCCCTTTGTGGCACTTGCTCTTTCTGGGGTCTGACCCAGCTGGTTTTGTGTGGCCAGATTTCGGAGTAGCTACCGAGGATCTCCCAACTTTCCTGCCAGATGGTGAACACTAGAAGGAATTTCGGCAACGAGTGGGTTTTTATTTTGCTCTTCCACTCCCTTGTAAAAAATTCTTTTGAGGCGTTTAGCCGCCGAGCAAGTGTTAGCTCGTTTGCAACTTTACTTACTGTCTGTCTACGGGCTGTAGCCTGATTGACAAATCCTAGGGTTGATCATGTATAACTTAAACTCTTGCTAGTCTTCGTATTTTGTATGACTAGCTTCATGATCATCTGAATATGTAATGTATGGGACGCCTTACTTTGTATGTCTGATAATCTACCATCTTGTTATATCTACTCGCTTGCTGGAGATTGAGACACTAGGCTTGTTATTGACCTTAAGAGACTAATGGCTTGTAGTAAACCCTCATGCATCTAGACAGCCGTGACCGTATTATGAGGTGGGATTCACTTTAATATACATAGCTGGCTGTGTCTGTCCCCCGCTCTCCAGTATTCTGGTTTTGGGGTTTGACACGGTTTAAGCGGTGGCCCATGCAGGTCTTGTAGATCAAGATGTGTGAGGGTTTTACCGGATATATGTCTCAATCAGCACTCGCCCTTGATCTCTACTCGTGCCTTCTGATCTTTCAGAATCCTTGACCTGATCACATGTTTATATCCTCGATCTATCATGGTCCTTTCTTATTGTTCCCCATGTCGTTTCTTCAGCGGCATTGTTCCTGGTCCTACCGATCAGTAAGGCGGAGCACCTCCAGTGGACCAGCAACAACCTGGAGACCAAGCCCTGCACTCTGGAGTGGCCTCCCGAGTCATGCATTCCGGGGACCCCGAGCCCCCAGTTCAGCCAGTCCAGCCTGCAGAGCCTGACGATGGTACCTTGGTGGGTCTCATCAGGACATTGCTTGCGTCTCAAGATCGTCGGGGCGATGCCCTACACCAGGCAGTACAGGATGCCATGGGCCGTATTGGTTATCAAGGGAACAGTGCGGCTAGCAGTTTCAAGTGCCTCAACCCTCCCTTCTTCGACGGTAGTGAAGACGCTATTGCAGCTGATGCGTGGCTCCAGGACATTGAGATTATCTTAGATGCAGCCAAGACTCCAGAAGGAGAGAAGGTAGCTGTGGTGCGCCTACAATTATTGGACCTAGCCCGCACCTGGTGGGCGATGATAGCAGTTGGTTTGGCAACGCCTGTCCCGTGGGCGGTATTCAGTGACAAGTTTCAGATCAAGTACTTCAATGCTGTGGCTCGGCACGACCTACAGACGAAGTTCACCAATCTCAGACAGATGAGCAGGACGGTCGATGGATATACGGCCGAGTTTTCAAGACTGAGTCGGTTTGCTCCCACTTTGATGGCAACCGAGTTTGATCGAGCGTAGCGGTTCCAGCAGGGACTCCACATAGAGATCATTTTAGCAGTGGAGCAGTTTGAGCATCAGACCTTTGATGCTGTTTTGCGGGCAGCTAAGAGGCATGAGTATACCTCGCAGAGAATTGTAGACAAAACTGGAGGATGGAAGCGGTCCCATGGTCAGATGATCCAGTCTTCAGACCCAGCCCCGGCAGCTAGGGCCTTGACCATTGGAGCTCCGAGGAGGGCAGCATCAGTTACGTCGGTTCAGCATTCGACTCAGACATATCCTCAGCAGCAGAAGCGGAGGCAGTCTTCCACAATGGACTGCACTCATTGTGGGAAGCCAGGACATGTAGTGTCAGAATGTCGCCGGGCACAAGGATTATGTTTGGCTTGTGGGGCATCGGATCACATGATAGGGTCCTGTCCACAGAGAGCTGGTTCATCCTCATCGGCCCAGACTAGTCCCTCAGTGAGGGGACCAGCACCAGTGTAGCAGCAGCAATATCAGCCTCCGAGGCCATTGCCGCCTCAGGCTCAGGCATTCCAGCAGCAGCGACCGCAACAGTATGCCCAGGTCCAAGCTCAGGTTCAGAACCGCCATAGAGGTTTCCAGCAGAGGAGACCAGCACCCAGAGGGCACGGTCAAGCGATGGCTTTGACCGTAGAGGAGGAGTTGGCATCAGGTGAGGTGGTGGCAGGTACCATTCTCGTCAACTCTTTTCCTGCATCAGTATTATTTGATTCAGGTGCATCGCATTCATTTATGTCTATACGATTCGCGACACGGATAGGACTGGAGCCCGAGTCATTATCAGTAAGGCTCAATATACTTACTGGTAACAGACTTGTGGGTGTAGATAGGGTGTTTTCCTCGTGTCGAATCGTAGTTAGCGGTAGAGAGTTTCCCGCTAGGTTGATAGAGTTCCCGATGGCCGATTATGATGTAGTCCTAGGAATGGATTGGTTGAGGGACCAGTATGCTAGAATAGATTGCCATGTCGGCAAGATTATTTTTAGTATTCCCGGTGAGCCAGAGTTTTCATTTTCTCGAGGCGGAGTAGAACCTTCTTCCCCAGCATTGCGGATGGCCGTAGCAGTAGCAGTTCAGCTTCCCAGAGTTGTAGAAGAGTTTCCTGACGTATTTCCTGAAGAGCTTCCAGGCATGCCCCCAGAGAGAGAGATAGAGTTCACTATTGACTTGATTCCAGGGATGGCACCAGTGTCAGAGAGAGTCTATAGGATGGCACCATCAGAGTTGGAGGTCCTGTACAAGATGATTGAAGAACTTAGAACCAAGGAATTCATTCATGCTAGCGGATCACCTTGGGGAGCTCCGATGCTTCTTATGAAGAAGAAGGATGGTACGTCAAGATTATGTATTGATTATCGTACCATGAACTCTGTAACAATTAAGAACAGATATACTTTACCAAGGATAGATGATTTACTTGATCAGCTCAGGGGAGCGGCAGTATTCTCAAAGATTGACTTGCGGTCGGGGTACCATCAGATCAGAGTCAGAGAGCAGGACATCCCGAAGACAGCATTCAGATCTAGATATGGACATTGGAAGTTCCTTGTTATGCCATTTGGAGCGACCAATATGTCGGCCGTATTCATGGACCTCATGAATCGTATCTTCATGCCCTATTTGGACCAGTTCGTGATAGTGTTCATAGACGACATCTTAGTCTATAGCGAGAACGAGGCAGAGCATGAACAGCATCTTCGTGTAGTTCTTCAGATTCTCAGGAAGTACCAGTTGTATGCGAAGTTCAGTAAGTACGAGTTTTGGTTGGATCGTATCTTGTACTTGGGTCATATCATCACCAGAGGTGGAGTGGAAGTTGATCCCCAGAAGATAGTGGCCATAAAGACATGGCCAGTACCTAGCACCGTCGCAGAAGTTCGGAGTTTCCTCGGATTGGCCGGCTATTACCGATGCTTTGTGTCAGACTTTGCTCGAATTTCAGCACCACTGACGTAGTTGACCCATAAGGATGTACAGTTTGCTTGGACAGCAGAGTGTCAGAGTTCATTTGAGAAGTTGAAGCAGAGATTGATGACGGCCCCCATTCTCACTCTTCCCGACGGAACGGGAGGATTTTCAGTTTATTGCGACACATCCGGCAAGGGATTAGGATGTGTCTTGATGCAGCATGGTAAGGTAGTCGCTTATGCGTCACGTCAACTTCGTGACGATGAGAGGAATTACCCAACCCATGACCTGGAGTTAGCAGCCGTAGTTTTTGCATTGAAACTTTGGAGGCATTATTTGTATGGAGATCGGGTGAAGATTTTCACCGACCACAAGAGTCTGAAGTATGTGTTTACCCAGAAGGATCTTAATATGCGTCAGAGGAGGTGGCTAGAGCTACTTGTGGATTATGACATCAACTTGCAGTATCATCCTGGGAAGGCCAACGTGGTGGCAGATGCATTGAGCAGGAGAGCCGGAGTTTATTTTCTAACGGCGCAGCCAGAGTTGTTAGCAGATCTTCAGAAGATGGGTATTGAAATTATTCTTCCTTCCAGTATGGCATTGATGGCCAGTATGCAAGTTCAGTCCAGTATAGTTGAGAGGATCAAGTTAGCTCAGTCCACGGACTCTAAGCTTCAGCGACTTAGGGCAGAATGTGTGGCAGGACAAAGACCAGAGTTATGCATTCATGAAGATGGTACACTCCGACATGGAAGGCATCTTTGTGTACACAGTGGAGATATCAGACAAGAAATCATGGCAGAAGCCCACAGTTCTCAGTATTCAATTCATCTCGACGGTACGAAGATGTATCGTGATATTCGGCAGCATTTTTGGTGGAATGGCATGAAGAGGGAGATAGCCCGGTTTGTCTCTCGTTGTTTAGTTTGTCAACAAGTTAAGGCCGAACATCAGAGACCAGCTGGACTTCTTCAACCTTTATCGATCCCGGAATGGAAATAGGAGCACATTACCATGGATTTTGTAACTGGATTACCTAGATCTCCAGCTGGAAGAGATGCCATCTGGGTTATAGTTGATCGTCTCACGACGGTAGCTCATTTTCTTCCTTTCAGAATCGGTCAGTCGACGGATCAGCTTACAGAGATGTACCTCAGACAGATAGTCAGATTGCATGGAGTGCCAGTCAGTATTGTGTCCGACAGAGATTCGAGATTCAAATCTCACTTTTGGCGAAGTCTTCAGGAGAGTTTGGGGACTCGTCTCAAGTTCAGTTCAGCCAACCATCCGCAGACAGATGGTCTGTCAGAACGTACGATCCAGACTCTTGAAGACATGCTGCAGTCATGTACCCTCGACTTCGGTGGTTCGTGGGAAGATCACCTGTATCTCGTAGAGTTCTCGTACAACAACAGTTTCCAGGCTAGTATCCAGATGGCACCTTTCGAGGCCTTGTACGGCAGGAAGTACAGATCTCCTTTAGCTTGGGATGATATCGGTGAGAGGCAAATGCTTGGACCAGAGATGGTGACGCGGACTATTGAGGTGGTCAGTCAAGTCAGAGATCATCTTCGAGTTGCCCAAGATCGCCAGCGTCATTGGGCCAATTCTCATCGGCGTCCCCTTGAATTTTCTATCGGCGACCATGTATTCCTTAGGATCTCGCCTACCCGTGGCGTCATTCGATTCGACGTGCGGGAAAAGCTCAGTCCTAGATATATAGGGCCGTTTGATATTCTAGAGCGAGTAGGTGATGTATCCTATCGTCTCGCTCTTCCGCCGTCGTTACGTGAGGTACATGATGTCTTCCATGTATCCCAATTACGACGGTATATCCCGGATCCGAGTCATGTTCTTGATCATTCGGAATTGGTTGTTGGTACCAACCTTTCGTATGAGGAGAGACCCGTATCCATATTGGACCGGAGGAAGAAGATACTCAAGAACAAGACTATCAAGTTAGTCCGTGTTGCTTGGGATCATCACTCTTTGGGTGAGTCAACGTAGGAGCGTGAGGATGATATCCGATCGCGATATCCCGACCTGTTTGACTCGTAAGGTATAATGTCTTTCTTATGCCTTATGCTTAAGTTCCTTGCTTGCATGAATGGTTGCTTGATTGACTGCTAGTCATATATTGCCTGCAATTGATATAGCTTGCTCGACATCTCTAGCCTCTTAATTAAATTCCGAGGACGGAATTCTTTTAAGGTGGGTAGAGTTGTCACCCCCATTTTCCGTTCTACGTATTTTCTGTATACGTATACGGAATCCTGACATATATTTTATTTTCCTGCCTGGCTAGCTAATTTCAGTTTAATCTTGATTAGGTTCATCATGGCATATAATGGTTTAACTTGGTTTATTTTGGGTTGGCTTGGTTTATTCTTTGGTTCATCATGTTAAACCCACCACCATCCCCCTTTATAACCCACCTAACTTTTCTCTCTCCTCTACTTTCTCATTAACTCTTCTTCCTTCTCCGTTAAACCCACCACCAACCAAGAATACCCTTTAGGCAAGTGCAACTTGCTTCCACAAGAGAACCCATTTTTATTGTTCTATTAGCTTCTCTTCATGTTTCTAAGACACATTAGAACTTGTCATTTTTTATTTTGAGGCTTTGATTTTTGTAGATCTAGAAATTAGTCATTTTTGGATTTTGGTAGTTTTGATCTATCAAACTTCTTTATTTTTAAGCTTTGATGGTTCCATATTGTAGAGAATTTCATTCTACCCAATTTTGACCATTTGAAAGTTGCATTTGGACTTGTTTTGACCAAGTTATAGACTTTTGAAGCTATGGAGTTCTTGCTGATTTGGAGAAGACAGTGAGCAGTGTGCGCGAGCTTTTTAGCTTATGCCACTGAGTTGCGCGTGCTCTTTAGCACAGCACAGTCTGACTCGTGCGCAGTCTGACTTCGTGCGCAGTCTGACTCGTGTGCAGTCTGACTCGTACGCAGTCTGACTCGTGCGCAGTCTGACTCGTGTGCAGTCTGACTCGTGCGCAGTCTGACCTCGTGTGCAGTCTGACCTCGTGCGCTGTCTGACTCGTGCACAGTCTGACCTCGTGCGCAGTCTGACTCAGCCGCAACCTGACTCAGGCGCAACCTGACTCAGGCGCAACCTGACTCAGGCGCAACCTAGCCTCGCGCAGTCTAGTGCCTGGCGCAACATGACTTGGCCCGACTCTTTCTGGCGCAACTTGACCCGACCTTGTGCATTTTAGTGATTGACACCCCTAGTGCCTAGGCGCAACCTGATGTTCAGGCACAACTGGACTTGACCCTACTTGCCTTGGCGCAACCTGTTACCCTGGCGCAACTTGGCTAATGCCACTTGTTGGCCATAGTACCCCTTGCTCCTCCCCCTTGGGCGCATTATGTCCCCATATCCCCCTTTTTATGATTTTTGCACCCATTTTATATCCTTACGCCTTTTGATATAAACTCGACATGAACCCGATGTGATCATGACATTATTTATGAATGTTAATCTGAACACGGCTTAGTGATGGAATTGTATGATTAGTGACCCGTTGTGGTGCACTTGCATAAACACGAAATGGCATTATGACCTTGTAGGATAACTCTTGATAGTGACCTGCCGTGGTGCACTCTTGACAAGTAATCTGACATGATAATTCTTGATGGTGGTCCGTTGTGACGCACCCTTGCCTTGATAAGTAATCTTGATAAGCAACCCGACATGATAACCTTGATACGCTGTTGCGACGGCTAACCTGACATGCTAAGTGAATTCTTGACACCGTGGGTGATTGTATCGAATATGCTTGTATAAGCAACCAGTATTGTCTCGCATCATGTCTAGGACATGTATCCCTGGTTACCACGGTCAGGGATTCATACTGAATCTGACTAGGTTAATGACTAGATTGATCAAGTAGAGCATATAGAAAGGTATTCCGGCTACAAGCAATCCCGTTATCTGGACGCCTTCCTTGATGGACTTGTAGCCTGCCGACGAGTAGGGCACATTTCCAGCTCACTGTTATGTGGGGCACTACATAAAACGATTACTATGCACACTGTCATGTGTTGCATCCAAGTTACCTAACAAGGCATGATAACTCTAATCTTGAACCTTGCGTCTGGATAACCTGGATAGTCTGCAGGGCTTGTGGCCGTAGGCGTACCTCATTGCATCTTGCTAGTAACTAAGCTTGTGATAACCCTAGTTAGTTAAGTATCAAGTCGTACTCTTTGCTTGGCCGTGAATGATGGATGGAGTCCTATATTGTCTAGTCTTGCCTAGATCCGGTGCATGGATATCTCCGGACATGCTTGTTTGTGCTTTACTTTATCGATAATTGGTTCGAGGCTAAGTTCTGTTCAGGTGAAGGGTTACAACCCCGATCCTTATTTGGTTTACGGGTTGTAACTTGGGTACCGGAATAGTCCTCTAGTTATCTTATCGTTTATCATCCTGTTTTCTTTAACTCATGTCTTATGTTATTTCACCTATGACTTTATGTGCTGACATGTTGGTTTTAGTTCTTAAGTGAAGCCCCCTTTGTGGCACTTGCTCTTTCTGGGGTCTGACCCAGCTGGTTTTGTGTGGCCAGATTTCGGAGCAGCTACCGAGGATCTCCCAACTTTCCTGCCAGATGGTGAACACTAGAAGAAATCCCGGCAACGAGTGGGTTTTTATTTTGCTCTTCCACTACATTATAAAAAATTCTTTTGAGGCGTTTAGCCGCCGAGCAAGTGTTAGCTCATTTGCAACTTTACTTACTGTCTGCCTACGGGCTGTAGCTTGATTGACAAATCCTAGGGTTGATCATGTATGACTTAAACTCTTGCTAGTCTTCGTATTTTGTATGACTAGCTTCATGATCATCTGAATATGTAATGTATGGGATGCCTTACTTTGTATGTCTGATGATCTACCATCTTGTTATATCTACTCGCTTGCTGGAGATTGAGACACTAGGCTTGTTATTGACCTTAAGAGACTAATGGCTTGTAGTAAACCCTCATGCATCTAGACAGCCGTGACCGTATTACGAGGTAGGATTCACTTCAATATACGTAGCTGGCTGTGTCTGTCCCCCACTCTCCAGTATTTTGGTTTTGGGGCGAGGCACAAACCCACCTGAGCAATCTAACCGGGACCACCCATCCTCGACGAAAGCAGAAGCATCAACCTCGTACATGGTCAATGACCAGCAAGGAATCGCGGATATCACAACCATCCAAACTAGGTCCGCTGCCAAGCGGAACAAAAAATTTCTATCCCAACTGTTTAATGATTAACATCCTATCCTGAAATGTCCACGGTCTGGGGAACAAACCTTCATTAAGGAGAGTTTTCACCCTTCGGAAAATCCACAAGATCGACATCCTTATTATCCTTGAACCCAAAATCCCCACCAAAAGGCTTAAATCCATCCAATTGCAACTGAATCTTCCCACTGCCATAGCTGGCAGACAGGATATTTGGATACTCGGCACTCAGGACGTCAACATCGACATTATCTACGAATCTCGACAGGCGCTCTCCTGCTGGTTGGAACACCCCATGCTCCCCGAACGCGCAATCCTGTCGGTGGTCCACGACAGCTGCGACATCACTGAGCGAAAACAACTGTGGAACGATCTCCTTGACATTCACCTGCACCACATCAACTCCCCTTGGCTTTGCATCGGAGACTTCAACGCGATTACCTGCAGAGAAGAGAAAACCGGAGGTCGACCCCCTCCTTTGTCGGCCATGCAAGACTTCAACAACTTCATCTTCAATGCTCATCTTACCTCCCTCCAGTTCACTGGCAATGCATTCACCTGGTGCAACATGCAAGAAGGTAACCGGCGCCAATACTTTCGTCTCGACAGAGCCCTTACGAACGACCCTTGGCACGGTATGGGGATCACCACCAAGCTATCCCATCTCAACTCTTCGGAATCCGACCACACCACGCTGCTGGTAGAAATTAAAAGCAACACCAACCCCCCTAAAAAGAATTTTCAATTCCTCGAATTCTGGATCGAGCACCCCCAATTTTTGGGTATCGTCGCGGAAGCATGGAATCGCGAGGACTCACCCGACCCCCTGGCTCGGGTGAGCAAAAAGCTCAAGGCTACGAGGATAGCCCTGTCCAATTGGAGCAAACTTTTCTATGGAGATATTTTCCAAGCCGTTCGGATTGCTGAAGACGACATCACCCGAGCAGAAGCCAGGTTCGCCTCGGATCGCTCTCCGGTGGCCAGGACAGCCCTCAACCTCACCAAGGCAATGCTCAAATTTAGGCTCAAAGTGGAGACTGACTTCTGGAAACAGAAAGCGAGGTTGAAATGGGATAGTGACGGAGACAAAAACTCGAAATACTTTCATGATTGCGTTAACGGCCACAGAAGGAAGCTTACAATACACCATACTACGGACGACAATAGAAACACCATCACCGACCAAAAGAGCATCCATGCCACCGCTACAGAATTCTATTCCAAATTATTCACTAAAGAGACAATCCACAAAGACAACGCCTTTCTTGAACAAATCCCCTGTCTCATTGACGATTTGGAACGTCATCCCACTGAACAGGAAGTGAAAGACGCGATGTGGGCTCTGAACGAGCACAGCGCCTCCGGTCCCGACGGGTTTTCAGGGATCTTCTTCCGTACGTGCTGGGACATAATCAAGCAGGATATCATCGAAGGTGCTATTGCCTTCTTCGAAGCCACATACCCCAAAGCTATTTCCAGCGCCAACCTGATCCTCATTCCAAAAAAAGACAACCCGGAGTCCTTCTGCGACTTTCGGCCAATCAGTCTATGCACTTTCACCAACAAGATTATCTCCAAAATCATAGCTACCAGAATGGCGGGTCTCCTCCCCAAGATCATCTCTGATGAGCAAAGTGGGTTTGTTCGTGGGAGGAACATCCAAGACAATATCATGCTAGCCCAAGAATTAATCACCTGTATAAAATTTCCTGTCAGAGGGGGCAACATCGTCGTTAAGATTGACATGGAAAAAGATTACGACAGACTGGACTGGCAATTTATGATCTGGGTATTTAGGGCATTTGGATTCTCTGAAAATTGGACCAACACTGTATGGAGATCCATCAGTAACTCGTGGTTCTCCACAGTCATTAACGGTCAAGCCGACGGATTCTTCAAATCCAACCGCGGGGTCAGACAAGGCAACCCTCTATCATCTACTGTTTTCATCATTACGGCCGATCCTTCAGCAAGAACCTTAATAACATGATCAACATCTCGCAATTCCAATAATATCACATAGCCAACGGATGTCCCACCATTACCCATCTGGCCTTTGTTGACGACTTACTCATCTTCTCTTCCGGGGACGAAGGTACAGTTCAGGTGGTCCACAATACCCTGCAGAGGTACTCCACTTGCTCAGGCCAGAAAATCAACCCATCCAAGAGCATCATCTATGCCCA
Organism: Iris pallida; assembly: GCA_029216955.1. Lineage (NCBI taxonomy): Eukaryota > Viridiplantae > Streptophyta > Magnoliopsida > Asparagales > Iridaceae > Iris > Iris pallida. Next base: position 7,641,299 of record JANAVB010029815.1, on the reverse strand, counting down.
CCACAGCATCAAAACCGAGCATGCCAGCAGAATTTCCAACTTAACATCCTTCGCTGTTGATCATCCCCCATTCAACTATCTTGGATGCCTCCTAGTATACGGGAAATCCAATGCTAGGATCTTCGAGAAGTTGATCATTAGAATCAGAAACAAACTTGAAGGGTGGCACAACGCCACTTTATCCCCGGGAGGCAAGATGATCCTCATCAAACATGTGCTGACTTCCATACCAATCCATACTCTAGCCGCATGCTCCCCGTCTTTGAAGGTTCTTACTTCGATCGAACAGATCTTTTGTAACTTCTTCTGGGGGCATAGCAACGGCCATGATAAGCATCATTAGGCGAGTTGGGACTCCATGGCGCATCCGACTGAGGAGGGGGGTCTGGGATTTACCAAACTCACTCACATCATTAAGGCCTTTTCGATGAAATTGTAGAGGCATCTGCGCACGAGCAAGAATTTATGGACCAGGTTCATGAAAGCCAGGTACTTCAAGCACATCCATCCTTCAGAGGCCACATCCAATAGCAGATCTTCGGCGGCTTGGCGTCGTATCCTTATTGGGCGTGACCTTGCCGAGCAGGCTATTAGACTGAATCTAGGGAATGGCGAATCAAACCCATTCCGGGAGAGATGAACAGGGGATAGCTTGATACCTAATTGCACAGAAATCCCGAGAGATTGTAGGATCAAAGACATGTGGAACCTCACTACTGATGACTGGGAATGGGATACGATACGGGAATGGGGAGGCACCGAGATGGAGAATAGCGTCCGTCGCAGCGGTCTGAGGATCGGTCGAGAGGCCGATGCGTTGAGATGGACGCTTGAGGCTTCCGGAGCATTTTCAGTAAGGTCGGCTAGATCCGCTCTCCATGGGATAGGCCAGCCGAATCATATAACTACTCACTATTGGCACTCCTGTATCCTTAAGAAGTGGTCATTCCTCATGTGGAGAGCCATTAGATTGAAATTGCCTACTGACAACATCCTCAACACTATCGGAATTAGCTTAGCTTCAGCCTGCAATTGCTGTTCAGACCACCAGACGGAGACAATTGATCACATCTTCTGTCAGGGGAACCTGCCTGGAGGTATCTGGAGGACCCTCAACCAGCGCTTCAGTATTGATCCGAGTGGCAGACGCTTCCACGATCTAGCGGCAGCTTGGGGAGACGCCTCCCACGGTCACCAGATCGTCGCAGCGGCCGCCACGTGGGTGATTTGGAAGAATCGCAACAAAGCGAGACACGAAGGTCACCTTTTCCCAGCCGATCAGCTTATTCGGGAAGTCTACCGCCAATGCCGTAAACGGAGCACCCTGTGCCGCCATTGCCCGACCGCATTCTGGTCTTCGCTCCACCTCTAACTCCTGCCGGTTGTGTCGTTCCCCCTTTTATTTTGGTGGTATACTTGTATAGGCGTCTTCTTTTTGTGCCTTGTATACGTCTCAGGCTTCGGCATTTTGAGCCTTGATTAATAAATGAGGGGGTTTGATGAAATATATATATATATATATATATATATATATATATATATATATATATATATATATATATATATATATCCCCGAGGCCGTAGCCCGTTGGGAACGACGAGGCACCCCGGCACAGTGGCGCGGGTTCGAGCCTCCATGCTCCATTAAGAAGTGGACACCCAAAATTTATATATATATATATATATATGTATATGTCATTCTAGATATAAAATATATATATATATATATATATATATATATATATATATATATATATATATATATATATATATATATATATATATATATGTATATGTATATGTATATATATATATATATATATATATGTATATATATATATATATATATATATGTATATGTATATGTATATATATATATATATATATATATATATATATATATATATATATATATATATATATATATATATATATATATATATATATATATATATATATATATATATATATATATATATATATATATATAATAATAATAATAATAAGATTTTGAAGTATTTTAGTTATTATTGGGATTATTATTATTATTAATGTTATTATTGTCGTTATTAAATATAAGTTAATCATTTGTTTATATTATTCCCTAAATATGGCTTATATATTTATATATGTATGTGTATATAAATATATACGATATACGTGTATATTTGTAGGTATATATAAATAAATTATATATGTGTGTATGTATATATAAATATATATATATTATGTACAAGTGTATATGTGTATGTGTGTGTATATATATATATATATATATATATATATATATATATATATATATATATATATATATATATATATATATATATATACAAAGAAAAAGGAAAAGAAGAGTAGCCCCAAAACCCATAGCAACTAAGCCCCAAGCCGGCCCAACCCAACCCTATGACATCGGCCCGACCATTTTCCCCCTTCAGCTCTGTTCCGAACAGAGTTACGTGTATAAAATCGGGAGAAGCAGCAGCAGGCTCAAGCCTTAACCCAGGCCGCAGCAGAGCAGCCTTAACCCAGGCCCGCAACAAGCCCGGCCCAATGCTAATTTCCCAGCTGAGCAGAAGTATTTTCCTCCCGACCCTGTTCTGTAACAGAACACATTCACGTATATATATCGAGAGTTCGAAAGAGAGAAGCAAACCCTAAACCCATCGAACGCCGCCACCTCCAACGCGCCCCGCCTCCGTCGACACGCGCGCGCCACCCTGGCCCTACGCGCCACCCTGGGCGCCATCGCGCCGGCCATGGCCGCACGGATGCAGTAGCGCACGTGCGGGTACTGAGCAGCAGTCGCAACGGAGTTGCGATCTTCGTGACGAAAAATCTTCGTGCGTGATCGACCATTCACCGAGCCGTCTTCTCTGGTATGGACATGATATATACAACTTTGATTACCTTCAATTAGTTTTAAATCATACGAACCAAGTAGTCCGATAAATCGACACAAAGTCGATCAAATAGCTGTTGCAAAACAGAGCATTAGTGACAGCCCAGGACCCAACTTGGAAGCCAATTTTCGATCTATGCTCTAATAGTTTTCAGAAACTAATTGAACACAATTAAAGTTAACATAACCAAGATCAAAATGCAACTTGTAGTTCTATTTTTCGATGTGTGTGCATGAATTAAATTGTTGTCGAATTTTACCGAAAAAACTTTTTTCAAAACTAGAAAAACCTTCGATACGACGTGCGTCCCGCCAATCCGGGCGACGTGGTCGCGAACCAAAAGCATCGAAAGGTGCGTATCGGCTTCATGGACGTGTGGGCTTTGACGGAATTCAAATTGGTCGCGTGTGCGCGACGAATTTGATGCGTATCCGTCAAAATTTACCGTATCGGCCTCTGTGCAAATTTTTCAATTACTTTGTGTACGCTCGTCATATCGAGATAAAACTTATTCCAACAGGACCATATAATTTTTCTGGTCCTGCATGCCAAGTTTGGTTCAATTCTGAGACAGTTGATTGGATCGCCGTTTTGCGGGCCCCATGGTCCGATTTAACGGGCGATCTTGTGTACGGCCCACCAGAATCCAAAATTGGACATACCTTGGGTTCGTATCATCAAAATAAATTTATAAACATATAGTTTGACGACTTTAGAGACCATTGACCCTGGCACGCTTTTCGGTACAAAGTGGCTCCAACGGCGGACATCATTTTTGCTCAAAATTATCGTTTTGCCCTTGTGTCCAGAATTGGACTTAAGGACAGGCAATCCTAGCTAATTTGACTATTCTAAGAATGTTGGCATTGTTTGTTTCAGCTTTCGGAGACAGTTGTAAGATTTGGACTTATTTGGCTTACCGGTTGACGGTATATTGTTGGCTCTTCGTGCTACCACCAGACAAGATACCTTGCCTCCCTCTACAGTTCATTTTCATGCTTATAGTTCTTCTGTTTTTAGTATGTTATTATTTAGTTACTCTAGTTGAAATGGATTTAGATGTTTTCTACATACCATGTTTACTAGTTTATTATCTTGGTTGTATATCAGTATTTTCTGACTTGATAGTGTAGTTACACTAAGCTTGTCCACATTATGGTTCATGCTAGAGTTGTCCTTACCTGTGTCATGACTGAGTTGTACCGTATTGTTACATGTATCTTGACTGAGTCGTGTCTGCAAATATGTGTGATTGAACTGCTATTCATGTATAGTTCCCACAACCTGCGAGTCCACACACGGGGCGAGGGTTGTCCGTTCGCACCTGCGAGTCCACACACGGGACAAGGGTGACTTGTCTTGAAACTGACCTACAAGTCCACATCGGGGCGAGGGTTGGTATTCCATTGATCTCTTATTCTTCCAGCAGTTCATTTATGCATAGTTGATTCCGTATCCGTGTTCATAGTTACCTGTCAGTAGCCACATGTCAGTCTCATGTCTAGTTCCTGTTTATACCCTGTTTATATTATTGCATGATTAAATTGTTAGATATACATGTTTTTTTGTATCTTGCTATGTCCCCTGAGGACCTGATGATCTTTTCAGGTAGCTGATTGCATGGAGTTAGTTAGCGGCTCATGATGGTAGTGATTACACCTGCAGGGATACAGGTATTTGCTTGTGATATTTCTTTATTATCCTCTCATGCTTTATATCCCATACCATGATATATTCTGCTTATTTTATAGACTCATATCGTTCTTGGAGTCTAATCGAACAATATGCTAATGGGCTGCAGACCATGACCCATAATTGTTCATTCATGTTTCATATTTTATTATGGATTGAGATATAGATTGCATTACCATGATTTGGCAGTATACCATAGCCTTGAAAGCGTTTACGTATTCGAGTCAGGCTGGAGTCCACTCGATACGTAGCTAGCTTGCTCACGAGCTCGCGTCTGAAAAGCGGGTGCGGGTCGTGACAAGTTTTTGTGGTGGCCCATGCAGGTCAGAGCATATCGTACCGGTTACGTAACTGTACTGGTACGAGCCTGCGAATATGACTAAACCCTTAGAAATCTCAATCCACACTGCCTTGAAAATTCTCCTAGAAATTCCCTACGTCCTTGAAAACTCCATATTTGCTCTCGATTATACTTCATTGCTTTCCCGTACCCTTGATTCTCGTTCCTTCCTATTCCGGGGTGACGAACGATCGTGCTGTCTAGAATTCATCAGAAATTCTTAAATTATAGTATAATATTACTTGACTATTGAATATTTGGTTGTTTATAGATATGAGGGATTATAGATGCCATATGCCCTAGATATCTGTTGGAAGGACTGTTAGCCAGTAGTTAGAAGATTATAAGATTTTAGCGACCGTATTTTGAGGAGTAGTATGACCAAAGGTGGGTAGAAGTCCTCAAGTACTCGGAGTTATAAAATGACTAGAGAATGCCATAAAATATTTTTGGAAAAATTAAATTTGAGGAGATTAAGGTAATAGTAGACTTTGACTTTTAAGGAATAGTATGAATTAGAATTTCGAGGACGAAATTATTTTTAAGGTGGGTAGATTTGTAGTTCCCCTTCCCGAAAATTTTGAAAATATTTTTTAAAATTATTTATTTGATTTTAAATGGTGATTTTTATATTTGTTTTATAAATAATTATTTAGTTAATTATTATGGTAGATAATTTTAGTCATGATTAGAAATTGGAGCACAAGACGACTAGAAATCATGGCACGGATAGTACAGTAGCGTGCTTTGACTAGTGTTTAGCCATGATAGGGGAATGCCAAGCCATAGGGGTGTCCTAACTAGGAAAATCAGACCAAGTTGCGACCTAACCTCTAAAGACGTTTTAATTATTTATTTTTTAGATTTATTGACTTGTAGAAGACCCGGTTGTACCGAGCTAGTCCGGACTGGGCCCGAACCGAGCCCAAGCCCGTGTAGGCTTATAGTGAGTCCTAAAATGTCCATGACGATATACTTTGAGTGTATACTTCTACTTTGTTTTAAGTGTCTAATAAATATTTTCCTAGAATAATTATTATATATATATTATCAATATTCAGTTATTTTGATTGAATATTTATTCTTGGAAATATGATAACTATTTTCCTTAGACATACTTGTGTATTTTGGGATCTAGACTATACAGATTTTGGGTGTACAACTACTGTTCTTGCCACTAGTCCATTAACTGTTATTATAAATATTAAATATTATTTAGTTTACTTAAGTAATAAATATTATTTACATGGCTTGTGCTATATATATATATATATATATATATATATATATATATATATATATATATATATATATATATATATATATGTCATTCTAGATATATAATAAGATTTTGGAGTATTTTAGTTATTATTGGGATTATTATTATTAATGTTATTATTGTCGTTATTAAATATAAGTTAATCATTTGTTTATATTATTCCCTAAATATGGCATATATATTTATATGTGTATGTGTATATAAATATATACGATATACGTGTATATTTGTAGGTATATATAAATAAATTATATATGAGTGTATGTATATATAAATATATATATTATATACAAGTGTATATGTGTATGGGTGTATATATATAAATATAGGTATATGTGTAGGTATATATAAATATATACATATATATATATATATAGATATATATATACAAATAAAAAAGAAAAGAAGAGCAGCCCCAAAACCCATAGCAACTAAGCCCCAAGCCGGCCCAGCCCAACCCCATGACAGCGGCCCGACCATTTTTCCCCTTCAGCTCTGTTCCGAACAGAGTTACGTATATAAAATCGGGAGAAGCAGCAGCAGGCTCAAGCCTTAACCCAGGCCCGTAACAAGCCCGACCCAATACTAATTTCCCAGCCGAGCGGAAGTATTTTCCTCCCGACCCTGTTCTGTAATAGAACACATTCACGTATATATATCGAGAGTTCGAAAGAGAGAAGCAAACCCTAAACCCATCGAACGCCGCCACCTCCAACGCGCCCCGCCTCCGTCGACACGCGCGTGCCACCATGGCCCTACGTGCCACCCTGGGCGCCACAGCGCGTGGCCATGGCCGCGCGGATGCAGCAGCGCGCGCGGGTACAAAGCAGCAGTCGCAGCGGAGTTACGATGTTCGTCACGAGAAATCTTCGTGTGCGATGGACCATTCATCGAGCCGTCTTCTCTGGTAAGGACATGATATATACAACTTTGATTACCTTCAATTAGTTTTAAATCATACGAACTAAGTAGTTCGATAAATCGACACAAAGTCGATCAAATATCTGTTACAAAATAGAGCATTAGTGACAGCCCAGGACCCAACTTGGAAGCCGGTTTTCGATCTATGCTTTAATAGTTTTCAGAAACTAATAGAACACAATTAAATTTAACATAACCAAGATCAAAACGCAACTTGTAGTTCTATTTTTCGATGTGTGTGCATGAAGTAAATTGTTGACGAAGTTTACCGAAAAAATTGTTTTCAAAACTAGAAAAACCCTCGATACGACGTGTGTCCCGCCAATCCGGACGACGTGGTCGCGAACCGAAAGCATCGAAAGGTGCGTATCGGCTTCGTGGATGTGTGGGCTTTGACGGAATTCAAATTGGTCGCGTGTGCGCGACGAATTTGATGCGTATCCGTCAAAATTTACCGTATCGGCCTCTGTGCAAATTTCTCAATTACTTTGTGCATGCTCGTCAGATCGAGACAAAACTTAGGCCAATAGGACCGTATCGTTTTTCTGGTCCTGCATGCCAAGTTTGGTCCAATTCTGAGACAGTTGATTGGATCGCCGTTTTGTGCGCCCCACGGTCCGATTCAACGGACGATCTTGTGCACGGCCCACCGGAATCCAAAATTGGACATACCATTGGGTTCGTATCATCAAAACAAATTTGTAGACATGTAGTTTGACGACTTTAGAGACCATTGATCCTGACACGCTTTTCGGTACAAAGTGGTTCCAACGGCGGACATCATTTTTGCCCAAAATTACTGTTTTGTCCCTGTATCCAGAATTGGACTTAAGGATAGGCAATCCTAGCTAATTTGACTATTCTAAGAATATTGGTAATGTTTGTTTCAGCTTTCGGAGACAGTTGTGAGATTTAGACTTATTTGGCTTACCGGTTGACGGTTTATTGTTGGCTCTTCGTGCTACCACAGGCAAGATACCTTGCCTCCTTCTACAATTCATTTTCATGCTTATAGTTCTTCTATTTTTAGTATGTTATTATTTAGTTACTCTAGTTGAAATGGATTCAGATATTTTCTACATACCATGTTTACTAGTTTATTGCCTTGCTTGTATATCAGTATTTTCTGACTTGATAGTGTAGTTACACCAAGCTTGTCCATATTATGGTTCATGCTAGAGTTGTCCTTACCTGTGTCATGACTGAGTTGTACCGTGTCGTTACATGTATATTGACTGAGTCGTGTCTGCAAGTATGTGTGATTGAATTGCTATTCCTGTATAGTTCCCACAACCTGCGAGTCCACACACGGGGCGAGGGTGACTTGTCTTGAAACTGACCTGCGAGTCCACATCGGGACGAGGGTTGGTATTCCATTGATCTATTGTTCTTCCAGCAGTTCATTTATGCATAGTTGATCCCGTATCCGTGTTCATAGTTACCTGTCAGTAGCCACATGTCAGTCTCATGTCTAGTTCCTGTTTATACCTTGTTTATATTATTGCATGATTAAACTGTTAGATAGGTATATTTTTATGTATCTTGCTATGTCCCCTGAGCACCTGATGATCTCTTTAGGTAGCTGATTGCATGGAGTTAGTTAGCGGCTCATGATGGTAGTGATTACACCTGCAGGGATACAGGTATTTGCTTGTGATATTTCTTTATTATCCTCTTGTGCTTTATTTTCCATTCCATGATATATTCTGCTTATTTTATAGACTCGTATCGTTCTTGGAGTCTAATCGAACAATATGCTAATGGGCTGCAGACCATGACCCATAATTGTTCATTCATGTTTCATATTTTATTGTGGATTGAGATATAGATTGCATTGCCATGATTTGGCAGTATACCATAGCCTTGACAGCGTTTACGTATTCGAGTCGGGCTGGAGTTCGCTCGATACGTAGCTGGCTTGCTCACGAGCTCGCGTTCGAAAAGTGGGTGCGGATCGTGATAATATATATATATATATATATATATATATATATATATATATATATATATATATATATATATATATATATATATATGGAAGCGGATCAAAAGCCCCCTTAGAAAACCCCCTAAAAAACCCCCTCACTCTAATCCGTAATTTAATGTTAATATTAATGTTAATGTTAATATTAATGTTAATATTAATATTAAATACTAAAATTAACATTAAACTTAACATTAAAATTAATATTAACATTAACATTAATATTAAAATTAACATTAAAATTAATATAAAAAAATAAAAAAATATTAACATTAACATTAATATTAACATTAATATTAATATTAACATTAATATTACGAATTAGAGTGAGGAGGTTTTTTTAGGGGGTTTTCTAAGGGGGGCTTTTGATCCGCTCCCTATATATATATATATATATATATATATATATATTATTAGGTAATATTTGTTAGTATGAGTGTTAGTTAGATTACTGAGGTTAGTATTTTGTTAGATATTTGATATGTTGTTAGATAGTTTGATGTTAGATATCTATTATGTTAGATATTGATATGTTAGTTCTAGATATTGATATGTTAGCAAGTTAGTCTCTATAGGTTATATGTTAGATATTAGTTAAGATGTTATGTTAGTACATTAGATAGTTAGTTAATTAGATATTTGAGGGGTATCTTAGTATCTCATGATACCAAGTTAGTATCTTAAGGTAAATATGAATTGTCTTTACCTTCAAGATAAATGATTAGCTTACCTTATGACCAAGGTTGATATGGTATCGTAGTGTTGGTGAGTTAGTGAGTTAAGGATGTGGTTTATATTGTTGATATAGAGTTACAGTTGGATAGTAGATAGGTAATAAGTTATAAAAGTTAGATGGTATGATATGAGATAAGTTATGATATAAGTTAGGTAGTAGGTAATAGATATATGTTAGTATCCTAGATAAGTTAGAGTGTGTGTTAGTGTCTATAATAGGATACTAAGTGGTATCTTGCTTAGAGTGCTAGTTAGAGTTTAGTAGAGCGGTATTTTAAGGACGCCAATATGGTATCTCAAAGTTACCATTTCCCTTAAGGTAATTGAATATTTACTTTATTAGCAAGTGAGATATCAAGATACCATGGTACGGTATCGAGATAGTAAGATAGGGTTAGAATACCTTGGTAGGGTATTGGGGGCTACGTGGAGTGAGGGTAAAGTAGGTTGGGGTATTGGTTAGAGGCTAAGGTGAAGAGTTTACCTTGGTAGGATAATAAGGTAAGGTTAAGGTAATACCTTAGAACTAAGATACGAGATAATATGTTTAAGATATGGTTAGAATTAGGATATCTTGGTTGGTAATGGTTAGGAATAGGGTAAGTGACTTAGGGTTGACCCCGTTTGACTATGATTGACCGTTTTGACTAAAAGTCAACCAAAAGTCAATTTTAGCCTAAAATTGACCAAAACTTGACCAGAGTTGACCAGTTGACCAAAAGTCAACTGTGAGTCAACCATTGACCTAGTTTGACTAGAGTAGACTATGAGTTGACCAGGGTTGACCAGAGTTGACTGTTTGATCAAAAGTCAACTGTAAGTCAACCTTTGACTTAAATCGACCTAGTTTGACTTTCTTTGACTTGCCTTGACCTAGTTTGACTTTGTTAGGCTTAGTATGACTTAGATTGACTTAGTTTGACCTTGTTTGACTTAGATTGACCTAGTGTGACTTAGTTTGGCTTAGTGTGACTTAGTATGACTGAGTTTGACCTAGATTGCATAACATATACTAGAAATTATGCCATACACTGTTAAACCCAATTAACTCATGATATCTCATCTTTAGGTCTGTGATTTCACTCTGAGCCAGATTACACAGTTGACATATTTCTATCGGATCTCAGGCGAGTACATTCTCTGATAGTATTCTATTTTATGATATCGTCTATTTTTCTTGTATTTAGAGTAGATATCTTTGTTCTCTTGTCACATTGTTCTCACGGATTGGTATTTGTCTGGATTCCGTTATGAGATATTATTTCTTGTATTCCTTGGTATACGCTGTGCAAGTTTTTCCTGTGCATTGTATAGACATGATTCCTACGAAGGCTCGCTACCTCCTCGAAGAATCATGTGCCATGACATGGCATTATCGGATCCACTTTACTGGTCGGGGATGGGGGTACTTAGCGTAGATATGTGATCATTTTTCCTCTTGTGATTTCTGTTCCCTGAGAGTGTTAGCCATACACTTCACGTATGACTAGCCATGCCCTTTTCTCCTGTGTAACCCAAGTCGATCACATGTTGAAACTAATATTAAACTCACATAGATAGTAGTTCTTGATTCCTGTACATGATATACACAGTTCTCCTGCTCTTATATTCATTTACAGTCTTGATATGCCTCACCATGATTCATATACTCATTACTTTACCTTGTAGATTCTCTCTATTTACTGCTAAATTTTTAATATCGTCTAACTAAAACTGTTATTGGAGATTTGTGCTCGTTCCATCATGACTGGATATGTTGAATTTTTTTTACAGATTATGGCGAGGACGAGTGTCCTACCTACTACGGTCCTCATGACGTAGTTTGCCTAGACTTGGTGACCCTAGTTCAGCAGGGGTTAGCTCCCGCCGATGAGGCATTAGTGTAGCTTAGGTAGATTGGTTTGGTACTGGACTTTGTCTCCAGATTATATTTTAGCTTGTTATTATTTTAGTATTTATATTAGAGATTGTTGACTCTAGACTTGTATTATTTCTGTGTCGGATATTCTGGTTGATAATTTTATATCTTGTTGTCTTTATCTTTCGGTATTATCTATCTTTCTTAGAGTTTGTGATTGAGTATATTATATTATCATAGCTTGTCCTCCATTCGGAGTTGACCGTTCTCGACAGGTTTTGATATTATAACTGTTGTTAGATAGTAGACCTAGACAGCGTTCTACGTCGTTTCTGCGGTATAGGCTGGGACGTTGTCTCGCACTCGTGCCTTTACTCTGGGTGCGGGTCGTGACAAGTAGCACTACGATGCGTACTGGGCACCAACCCTAGCCGAGAATACTAAGTCTCGGCTCCAACAGCACTACAATGCATACTGGGTGCCAAACCAACACAACCAACAACAAGATCGCCACGCAGGGCGCACCACAACATATGTCCACAGTCCTATCCAATCCACAAGCATAGTCACACACTACCAAAATAAGTCATATCAGCGACGTATTTAGCGACTCCAAGACAAAACGTCGCTAATTTTTGGGGGTTTAGCGATGTTTAATGAAGACGTCGCTGTTTGTCGTCAACAGCGACAAATAGCGACGTCTAGCGACTACAATTTGTTAACTGGGAACCTACATCGCAAGTTCGTCGGTACACGTCGCTGATGTAGCGACATGTAGCGACGTACATTAAGCGACGTCGCCGTTTATTAAATATCAGCGATGTTTAGCGACGTCCGAAATTTATCAGCGACGTTTAGCGACGTCCATTTCGGACGTCGCTAAATGTTTCATATAGGCTGCGAGGGTTTCCTTTTCGATCATTCACAAATTCCCTCCCCCCCCAATTTTTTGCACGCGCGCTCCTCCGTCGATTTCCCTCCTCCGGCCTCCTCCTCCGCGGTGCTCCTCCGGCGATCTCCCTCCTCCGGCCTCCTCCTCCTCCTCCTCAAGTAGCTCCCCCATCTCTCTTTCTCTCTATCTCACACACACACACACTCTCCCCTGTCCCCGCTTTCCAGTTTCTCTTCGTCTTCTAGCTCTCTCTCTCGCTTCTAGTTCGTGTCCACGAGAGCGTGGACTCGCCGTACGAGCAGCAGTGTGACACCTATTTTGTTGGTTTGGACACGTCGTGTCCCACTGTGTAGACACGAGACTCACAGTGTGATTCTGGGATTATTTTTGAAAATAAACACTGGGATTATCTATGTGCTAGTTTTGCGAAAGTGATTCTGGGATTATTTTTGAAACGACAATATGGAAAATCTGGGTCCGAAGAACAATTAACCCGTTCGAAACAATAACATAAGGCATGTCACAAAATATATGAACACTGTTGCTCAGATGACCATAAGCATTTCGATCTGATTGTACACGAGCAAATAGACACTAATAATAAAATTAAGAAAATAAACACTTCTTGCTCTTACTGTGGGTGAAAAACTTATTGTGACAAAAATACATCATACACATTTGCTTAAACCGAATCCTGAGAACAGGAAGAATGATGACTTACTAGAATCAAAATCAACTTAGTTCAGTTAGTTTACAATATCAATGTCGGAAGTGAGGATTTTTGCAATGGTTAGTTCTTCCCAGCTGACCAATAACAGTGCATGCAGAAAAGTATATTTGCTCGACAGAGTCCCTGGTAGAGAGTAATAACTTCTATGAAAAATGCTATATATATATGCAATTTTCTGATCTCAGAATGACCCAACACATATTTCATTGGGGATTGATGTATTGTTGGTGATTGATGTCTTGTCTCATAATTAGCTTGTTATGAAGAGGTTCACAGGAACAGGCAAATACTGGTTGGTTGGTTTCAGAACAGTGGAGATAATATTGCAAATTTATGTATGATATCCATCCACATTTGCTAGGGTAGTGTGTGTGACCACAACCCACAAGGAGTAGCTCATTCTTTTTCTCTCCCCCCACCATGTATCCCCCACTCATGTCACATACGCACCAACCTGGCATTTTGCCCATGTCTTGGTCTCCAATGCCATCAAGTTCCCATCATTTCCTAGTGGCAAGAAAGAAAGGAAGAAAGAAAGAAAGCATGGACTGTGTTGCCCAACTTTCTTTTTCTTCCTCTTGGGTGATTCCACTTTTCTTTGGTTTTTAGGAGGGGCACTCAGGTGCTTTGCACACTCAGAGGTAGGATAAATCCAGTACAAATTAGGGACTGTCATGTTCAGGCACTTGGTACCAGTGTTTAAGACTAGTTTGATTTGTATAATTTATGTTAAAGGCAGATAGGTAGGTCCTGTATGAGAGACTGGATACCTAGGTATGATGGCTTGGCTAGTTTATGTTACCCAAAGGAAATTTGTCTATTGATATGGACTTAGATAAATTCCTATTGGGAAATGATATTGGAATAAGGATTCCTGAGAATAGGCTTAACTGAACAGTGATATCAGTTAGCAACTGTTTTCTGAGTTTGAATGTCAGGCATTTTGGGAAAATGGTGAGATACACTAAGTCAGACACTGTCCCTACAGCCATTCGACTGGCGAGGTAGAAATCTATGTACGACATTTATTATAAGGACTTTACATTAATCTACGGTATGACATCGTGATCAGGACATAGTCCCTACAGCCATTCGACTGGCGAGGCAGAAACTATGTAGCCGTAGATAAAGTTGACTGTCCTCCGACCCCCATCCCTCGGCAATGATGATACAACAACCTATCACTACATCTTTTAGTAGTAGATAATGTCTTAGTATTACATTTTGTGTGTTCATCTTATTGATTCTGTTACATCCTTCAGATACTATATTCGATAAGAACATATACTACACCATATGTACAGAACATAGATGATTCACACTAATGTATGCTATAATGAATTTTGGGTTGTGTTCTGAGCCATCCGTTCTCACACTTGACAAAAATAGAATATAACCTTTTTATTTGCCATTCGACTGGCGAGACAGAAATCTATGTACGATATTTGCTATAAGGAATTTGCATTAATCTACGGTACGACATCGTGATCAGGACATAGTTCCTGCAGCCATTCGACTGGCGAGGCAGAAACTATGTAGCCGTAGATAAAGTTGACTGTCCTCCGACTCCCATCACTCGGCAATGATGATACGACAACCTATCACTACATCTTTTAGTAGTAGATAATGTCTTAGTATTATATTTTGTGTGTTCATCTTATTGATTCTGTTACATCCTTCAGATACTATATTCGATAAGAACATATACTACACCATATGTACAGAACATAGATGATTCACACTAATGTATGCTAGAATAAATTTTGGATTGTGTTCTGAGCCATCCGTTCTCACACTTGGCAATTATGCATGTGAAATATATCGTTGAAGAACATAAAACTAGTGGTCATTTAATCGTCACTTTCGTGCGTCAGTTCATGTCGGTCTTCACTTTCTGCAGTAATTATCTTAAAATGGATATGAATTACTATCTGCGGAACCGTTTGTGGATGTACAATCGTCATTCTGATGAATTATTATCTGTGTCAATCTTTACAAAATTATCTTAAAATAGATATGAATTACTATCTGCAGAACCGTTTGTGGATGTACAATCGTTATCCTGATGACATGTGCGGTATGCGGGATGAATTTATACAGGGTGTGCAACAGTTCATGTAGTTTGCCAAGGCGTTTCCTCAGTACATGGACCGTACAAAAATTAAGTGTCCATGTGTGAGATATCGCAACTTAAAATATCATTCGGAAGTGGATATGACATATCATTTGTATTCGAGGGGTTTTATGCCAAATTATTATCAGTGGACCGCACACGGAGAACTTGTGCCTTTAGCCTCCGAGCCGGAGCCTTATGTGGAGCCTTATGTAGATGTCCACGAGCATGCTGATTACGACCAAGGGTGGACAAACATGGTTTTCAATGCTGCGGGGCCTAGTTTCGATCCGAACAATCAATATGCAGCTGAGGAGGCATCAAATGTCGATGCTGCAAAGTTCATGGAGTTGCTGGAGAATACAAGGACTCCTTTATATCCTGGTTGTGATG
Organism: Iris pallida; assembly: GCA_029216955.1. Classification (NCBI taxonomy): domain Eukaryota; kingdom Viridiplantae; phylum Streptophyta; class Magnoliopsida; order Asparagales; family Iridaceae; genus Iris; species Iris pallida. Next base: position 7,625,459 of record JANAVB010029815.1, on the reverse strand, counting down.
ACCATTCACCGTTGGAGGTGATTACAAGATTGTTGAGCATAAAATCAGATTTTAACATGTCTCAAGAATGCTACAACCGAATACTGGAGTTAATTAAAGATATATTGCCGGAGGGTGGTAAGTTACCTAAAGACTTCTACCGATCCAAGAGAATGGTGAGATCGCTCTGGATAGGGTATGAAAAAATTGATGCATGTCGCAACGGATGTATATTGTACTATAAGGACGACAAGGATGAAGACGCCTGCAGATTTTGTGGTGCCGATCGCTTCAAGGCAACTAGTACAACAAGGACTTCTGGTGCACGCAAGCCAACAGATTCGATGTACTATTTGCCTTTGACGCAGCGGTTGCAGAGGTTGTTTATGGCAAAGGAGACAGTTGATAATATGAGTTGGCACAAGCGGAAACAAATAGATGGAGTACTGGATCATCCATCCGACGGGGAAGCATGGAAGCACTTTGATCGAGTGTATCCCGATTTTGCTTCAGAGTCGTGTAATGTTAGATTGGGGCTTTCCTCCGACGGTTTTACCCCATTTGGACTCTCGGGCTCACAATATTCTTGTTGGCCTGTGATTGTTACTCCATACAACTTGCCGCCTTGGGTGTATATGAAGACTCCTTACATGTTCCTAACTGTTATTATTCCAGGTCCGAAGAACCCGAAGAGGAACATCGATGTGTACTTACAGCCCTTGGTAGATGAGCTGAATCAGTTGTGGGAAGTAGGTGCAACCACATATGATGTTTCCAGAAAGTAGAACTTTCAGATGAGGGCCGCACTAATGTGGACCATCAATGATTTTTCGGCCTATGGAATGTTATCGGGTTGGAGCACCCATGGTCGTCTCGCATGTCCGTATTGTATGGATAGCACTAAGGCTTTCCGTTTGAAACACGGAGGAAAACCGTGCTTCTTTGATTGTCATCGACAGTTCCTGCCAAAGGATCATCCGTACCGGAGGAACATGAATGCTTTTCGTGCTGGCGTGGTAGAGAAGTCCAGTCCACCGCTACGGTGGTCCGGGGACACGATATGGGAGAAAGTTAAAGAATTGTCAAGTGCTATTGAAGAGCCTACAACGGGGTACAAGTGTGATGGATTTGGCCGCGCTCACAACTGGACGAAGAGGAGTATATTCTGGGACCTACCATATTGGAGTGACCATCTGCTCAGACATAACCTGGATGTCATGCATATCGAGAAGAATATATTTGACAATATAATAAATACTGTGATGGACGTAAAGGGGAAGACGAAAGACAATCCCAAGGCCAGGTTGGACTTAGAAGAAATATACAGACGTCCAGAGTTGTATTTGATAAAGGAAGGCAGTGGGAAGTATAAGCAGCCCAGGGCCATTTTCTCACTGGACAAGGAGGACAAAGGTAAACTTTGTAGGTGGATCCAGGGCCTAAAATTTTTAGACGGGTACGTATCGAATTTGAAAAGATGTGTTGACCCGAAGGAGAACAAACTACAGGGTATGAAGAGCTACGATTTTATGGAGAGGTTAATCCCGATTGCATTTTGGGAATTCTTACCTCAGGTCGTTTGGGATCCACTGACAGAGCTTAGCATATTCTTCAGAGATCTTTGTTCTACTAAGTTACTCGTCGATCGGCTTGAAAAGCATGAAAAGAACATTGCAGTAACATTGTGTAAGCTTGAGAGGGTGTTCCCTCCTGGATTCTTCGACTTTATGGAGCATTTGCCAATTCATCTTTCATATAAGGCACGTATTGGTGGGCCCGTCGGTTATCGGTGGATGTACCCGTTCGAGCGCCATCTAAACCACCTGAAGAGGAAGGTAAAAAATAAGGCACGGGTCGAGGGTTCTATTTGTGAATCCTATGTCCTTGAGGAGATTACAAACTTTTGTTCAATGTATTTCAAGCCTCATATTGCTACAAATAGAACAAGAGCTCCGAGGAACGACGATGGAGATATAGAATATAATGATGCATTATTGAAAGTCTTTAATGCTCTTGGAAAGCCTTCTGGAAAACTGAAAAAGAGATATTTGAATGATGAGGAACTAAAGGCTGCCCAGTTATATATATTACTCAACTGCGAGGAGGATGAAGTGGAAAAGCTAGAGTGGTAAGTGAAAATCTTCAACGTTCAAGTCATCTATTTGTTGATTACGTTATTGAGTATATCCCGATATTTATTGGTTTTCAGCAAATTTAATGATGAGGTGAGGTCAAGTAGACCATACATTACAGATGAAGAAGTAGAAGAAGAAATGAGACTTCATTTTTCGTCTTGGTTGACTGCATATGTACGTAAGAAGCTAGTTAGAATCTTCCTCCATTCACAACTGCACAAGAAATAACTTAACATTAAACTTAATTTTGTATCTTCTCGTGTTTAGGTCGATCGTCCGGACGTTATCCTTGAGAATGAATCTATTAGAACTCTTGCCAAGGGACCAATTTATGCCGTCAAAATATGGCCAAGTTATTGCGTGAATGGGTTTAAGTTCAAGTCAACAAATGCTCTCATCAGGATAGCTTCCTGGATCTTGATTCCACAAAAAATAGTTGCTTGTGTATCAAATCTACAAACTACAAAGATGTCACTCCAGGAAATGATTTCTATGGCGTCTTACGGAAGATCGTGGAATTGACGTACAACTATGGCATAGAGCCTGCCAAGATCGTGTTTGTTCAAAGTTGATTGGTTCGATCCCATACAAGATCAAGGATGGAAAATTGACAAGCATGGTCTTGTGGATATTAACTACCGTCGTCGATACCAAGGATACGAACCATTTATCCTAGCAAGTCAAGCTCAACTCGTATATTTTACAACATATCCTAGACGGGGAACAACGAGGTACGACTGGTAGACAGTATGCAAGTCTAAAGCCAGAAATACCTACGACGTCGATGAAGTGGCTTATCAGGAGGACGAGCTGCCTCTTGTACCAAATATAGTTGATGTCGACTCAGCAGAAGTTCTCTATTCAATATCTACTTGTGTAGAAGAGGTACAAGTATCCGAAGGGGAAGACAAAGGAGATGCTAGTGACGATGAGGAGGAAGAAGAAGAGGAGGAGGAGGAGGAGGAGGAGGAGGAGGAGGAGGAGGCAAACGAAGAAGATGAATTTTCAGAGGATGATTGAGAAACTGTGATTTTGATGTATTCATATTTCTGTAATCTTAAATTATGAAATATGATCATTTCTACTAGTATTCAGAGTTTTGAAAACTTAAATTATGAACTCCAATGTATGCAGATATTTCTAAACTGTCATTGTATTTATTTATATTTTCAATCATAAACTGTGATTTTGATGTATTCATATTTCTGTAATCTTAAATTATGAACTCCAATGTTATTATCAGCATGGCAGGACGACGCGGAGGCACCTCAGGATGACGCAGAGATAGGCCAGAATGAGCCATGTCCTTAGGTGGGCAGAGAGCTCCGTTACCAGAGGATGGCTCCGGACCATCGTCTGACCCGAGCACTCCATTGTACCATACGGTCGCAGGTCCGGGTGGCAGTACACCTGCGACGAGCAGTTCCAGGCTTGCTGATCATACTCCTTCCCCTAGCCTTCCTACCGCTGACAGCAGCATGGCGGGTGGGGAGTAGGTGGAGGAGGTAGTCCCTACTCCCGCCCGGGCGGATCCATACCAGAGCGACCCTCCATGCGCACCTCAGGACGAGACGAGGATGGAGATTTGGGCCGACGGTCCTACGAAGTAAGTTAAATGAATATATATATATATATATATTATGCATGTCTGTATATCTATATATATTCATTAATACGTCGGTTATCGTTGTATACAGATATCGTCCCTCGTCGGTACAGAGAGCATTGGGCTCCTTTCTAAGGTCCAACTATGGGGGTCCGTGGATCAACTACTCGGATGCCTCGGAAGAGAGGAAGGCATTCTGGTTTGCCCACTTCAAGGTAACTAAAGATAGTTAATTTAGTATGATTAGTATAATTCTAAGCATTTTTTAGAACTTATTATTTTAATTTGTAATTTTTGTAGAGGACTTATTTTTATCCACCACACCGGGCCGAGCAGATTGAGAGGCAGTTTCCTGCCGTCGCCGCCAAGTTGATCCGTGATGCAATTGACGATCAGAAAGCTCGTCAGCGCTCCGGAAAGTCGATTGCTGGTTAGATCACACCTGACCAGTGGACCACGATGAAGGCTCGATTTGAGGAGCCCCGGTACAGAGAGCGGTCGGAGAAGGCGAAGGCGGCTAGGATGAGGGCCGGAAAGTGGTGTGGTGGATCGATTCCTATGACGGAGCATTTCCGTCGTCTGGTATGTAATTTATTGCAATATATAAGATTTTATTGTTAGTAGGAGTATATAATTTTTTTATTTTACTAAAGAATAAAATATAACAAACACACAGGTACAGAGGGGTGAGGACGCAAACATAGTGACCGTCTTCCTGGCCACCCATGGGAAGGACGGGAAGCTCATCGACGACCGGGCTACTCAGAGCTATGTAAGTACTAATTTAGATTTCGTTAATTTTTAACACAACTTGAAGAATATACAGATAACCATATAGTTAATAATAATTAAATACTTTAGACGTTTATTAGGCTAATTTAGGTAAGTACTGATGTATAGAGATGCACAATGATTTCTAGGACGAGTTTCTTAGGCTACGTGATGAGCGTGCGAGTGCTAGTGCACCGACAGAGGGAGGGATTGGTACATCGCAGCCCTCTCCGCCTCAGTCGGAGGACGTGCTCTAGAAGACCGCTGTTGGTGGCCTTCAGAGGGGTACGTACTACGGTACGGGGTCCTACGACGCATTTGTTGCGACACATGCATCCAGGGCTCCCTCTGCCAGTGCGCATTCACAGCCGTCACAGGCCGAGTCGTCCCGAGTCGAGGGTACCATTGCCCGCCAGATTGCTGAGCTGCGCGATGATATGCTGAGGAGGATTTCTGAGCAGGCAGGGTCTCAGGCGCAAGGGGACGTAGCGTCGGTCATCGCACGCTTTGACGAGCTTGAGCGCACCGTGCGGCACGTACAGGGGACGCAGGAGTCCATTCACGACACCGTTACTAGGATAGCGGCTTGCATGGAGCAATACAGCGCCAGACTGCTAGCCCTAGAGGAGACGCGGACGCACCCATCTCCAGCGATTACACTGCCTCCTTCTCCAGCGGTTACACTGCCTCCTTCTCCAGCGGTTGCATTGCCTCCTCCTTCATCGTCGTTGGTGGTTCTTACACCAGAGCAGTATGCTTACCTTCTTTCCAGGAGCGGTGATGCTCCTCCTGATCTGCCGTAGTCGGCATATATGTATATTGTTGTGTGATGGCCCATTGTTGGGTCTTTTATGTGGTTATACATACATTATTCTTATGTGGACCATTATGTTTGACATTGTTGTTATAATTTTTCATATATCTGTGTTGATTGATGAGATTGTGTCTCAAACGTGTTCGTGCTTGTGTGTATCTGTGTTGTTTGATACTGTGTTCGTGATACACACCGTCGCTGTTTGATACTTTGTGTTCGTGATACACACCGTCGCTGTTTGATACACATTTCTGTTCGTGATTGTGTATCTGTGTTGTTTGATACTTTGTGTATCTGCTGCAATGCTGTAGGGGATGCTGCAAATGTTGTATTTTTTTTTAATTTTTTTCCAAAATTAGCGACGTTCAGCGACGTCCAGCGACGAAAGTTAACGTCGCTAAGTAAATATCGGAACGTCGCTAACTGTGATGAATACCGTCGCTGATCGTCACTAAACGTCGCTAGGTACCACGTCGCTAAACGTCGCTATATGTCGATACTATAGCGACGTAATAACGTCGCAGAACGTCGCCATTTGGCTCTCAAGCCAGGTCAGCATCGATGCATGTCAAGTCGCTCCACGTCGCTAGGTGACGTCGGTAACTGCTGCCGTTTTACGTCGCTGGTAGTCGCTAAATTAGCGACGTGTATGCGTCGCTAAGTGTCGTCGCAATAGCGACGTATTGCGACGTCGTGTTGTTTAGCGACTAGGTTAATCACGACAACGTCCAAACGTCGCTAAATACGTCGCTAATTGAAATTAGCGACGTATTTTTCCTGTTTAGAGACGTCATGCGGCGTCGCTGATTTGACAGATTTTAGTAGTGACATAAATTGTTGGCCAAAGCCGTTACTCGACTGCGAGTCGGACACGGGGCATACAGGGACAATCCATATAAGTGAGTCATGCTTGTGTCCTCGGAGGTGTGGATGACCCGTCCGAGTTGTCCGATACGGCTTGACCCGGTATCGAACTAACATATATCATAGGTTCTAATCATGGCAGCTCTACTACTATGCTACACTACTCACATTTACAATTACAATTACAAAATATTACTAAATATAATTAATTCTAGGAGAGGGCAAGAGCCATCGATGAGTAAGAGATACTTGCCTAGAGAGCTTGGCTAGGTAAGCAAGTCTTCTGCGTCCGGAATCCAAGCTTGCACACCAATCGAGGTCCTCGGAACACAAAATAAACAATCATTAGCATTAATAATAAAATAATGAACGAAATCACGGAGGATGGCAGGAGGACATACCGTATAGTTCCCACAAACAGTGCAGGGATCTGGCACAAAAACCAAGACACAAGGATCGATACTGGCACGCAAATCTAGACGTGTACGTAAATCGAAACACGCACGAGGTTCGAGAGGACACGAATATCAAGATAAACAGGAAACAGAACAAACACGTAAACCGAAACGCACACGTAGATCGAGGAACTATGAATATCGGGATGGCACATGGATCAATGTGACACGCAAATCAAGGCATGCACGTAAATCGAAGCGACACGAGTTACGAGGTAGGCACAAAGGCTAAGACACGAAAATCGAGACAAGACACAAATCAAGGTAGCACGTTGCCCGAGGCAGTGTGGGGCTCGATGCGTCCCGCTGCCCAAGGCAGCGCGTGGATCGAGATGACACAGAAAACAAGACGACACACAAATCGAGGTGCACACGCCCTGAGAGCATGGAGGACGAGGGGGCACACGAATCTAGGGTGCGATGCTCGAGGCAGCACACTGTTCGAAGGTGCACGCACACCGAGGCACGCGACCCAGGATGACGCAAAGCTCGAGGATGCACGATGCCCGAGCAGCACGAGGCCCAAGGGCGTCCCGCTGTTCGAGGCTGGCGTACAGCACTCGCGACGGAGCCACGGCGGTGGCGGTAGCCGCGGCAAAGGTAAAGAGGAGGGAGGCGGAGAAGCTGCAGGGGAGCCGTCGGCCAAGTCGGGGCAAGCTTCCGACGGTGGAGAACGAACGACAGTGCTGCGCCCGGCGGAGGTAGCAGAGGGAGAAGGCGGCTGTGCGACTCCGGGAAGGGGCAGAGGCGGAGGAGATGGTGGAGACGATGGCGACACGGCTCCAGGAAGAGGGGGCAGAGGAGGTAAAGGAGACGACGATAGTGGTGGCTGGAAGTGGTGGCTATGGCGGGAGTGGGGATGGTGGTGGTCGCGGCGGAGCTGGCCAAGCCAGAGGTCGAGAAGAGGCCGAGAGAGAGAGAGAGAGAGAGAGAGAGACAGAGAGGGGAGAGGAGAGTGAGAGAGATTGAGAGTGAGGGGGAGAGAGAGGGGGTTATCCGGGGGGGAGAGAGATAAGCGGGATAGGGGGTGGCGGCTGGTGAATGTAGGGGAGAGGGAGAGAGGGAGAGATAGGTTAGGGTTTGTGTTAGGTTTTATTAGAAAATAATAATAATAAATAACAATGATAATAATAATAATAATAATAATAATAATGATAATAATAATAATAATAATAATAATAATAATAATAATAATAATAATAATAATAATAATAATAATAATAATAATAATGGAAAGCTAATCAAATGAACTCCAATAATAATAATAAAATAATATTAATAACAATCCAATAGAGACAATAACCAAATGTCAGGCCTAAACAACTAAGGCCAACCAAAGTCCATAAAATAAATAAAATTTGAAACAAATACGAAATTTAAAAATTACCAAACGTCAAGTACATTCATATACCAATTTTCAAAATAGGGATGTGACATCCTACCCACCTTACAAAAATTTCGTCTTTGAAATTTCGAAATCATTTAAAATAGGATTTTCAAAACTAGTATATTTGTATATCTTGAAAACTCTACCCACCTTACAGAAATTAAGTCTTACAATTAGAAATGAACAAAATCTCAATATGAAAACAACAATATCTAGCTACACAAATCAACTCATAAAGTAAATCCAAACTACGAAGAAATCTCAAAAATCAAGGTCTAACATGCACGTAATAACTCCATAAATCAAAACGTGTACAAAATGTCGAAAACAATATCAGAAAATCTGAAATCCCAACTGCATGAAAATCCACAAAAAATTATAAAATCCATATATTCGTCTCAAACCGACGACAATAGTTTCCTTATATCCGATCATAATGTGTGTCACGGTCATTCTCTATCACGCCATCCGGAATGGCTGCAAAAGATTCACCAAGGTACTATAATCGAGAGGCTGCAACTTTCATTACCATGCCGCCAAGGTATACTAGGGTCACCCGGTCACTCTTGACAAATACCCAAAACGAATCAAATCCATAACCCAAATGTTCGAGTCTGTAAAATCACAAAACGTCTAACAAGATAACAAGGCATTTCTAAAAAAATACTCAAAATCCAAAATCTAGACATAATCATCATATACATAAAATATATCTATCATCAAAATATATCTATGATCAAAACAATATCCAGAACAGGTAGTCAGGAAGGCGAAACTATGCAGAGTCAAAGGAGCCAAAAAATAAGGATATTCACTGAACATTCAACAATTGTTGAACTATCCAATCTCAGAGTCCTGATGAAATCTTCCTTCCACAACAATCAAGTCAACGCTCGAAGAGGGCGATAATGATACTAAGTCAACACTAAGTCAATGCACGAAATGGATGACAGGAGAACCAAACAAGGCGATGCTTCGGTAAAGAGTACAGAACCCAAGATAAATAACAAGTAACCCAAGGATGAAGACAAGACAACATCTTATCTGACAACGTGATTGACATCGCCAACAACAGGACCATGCCTCTCAAAACAAGAAATAATAGGTAGATAACAACGAATAAGACAGGGCGAAGCCAAATAGGTCCAGGTAGAGATGAGGACCAATTCACGAGTTTAAGGGAGCGAAGGGCAAGTGTAGAAAGTTAGAATCCCAAGGAATGGTGGACTAAGATCAATAATAATGTGATCCCCAACAATATCTCAAATCGAGACCTGCATGGACCACCACTAAAACTTTGTCACGCCCCAATAATGGAATACGGGGACGAACGTAGGCCAGCTACACCGTATAAGGTATGAAGACGTCATACGGTGATCGTGGCTGTCAATCTTGTTGGGTATCCTAGCATGCAAGCAGTCTATGGCCTAAATCTGATCTCATATCCACATGCAATAACAATAAAATAACAGCAAGAAGAATAATCATATAAAAAGCAAAAAATACTCATATGATACAGGAAGTCTACAATAAGAAATAATGTAACAAGAATACCTTCCCACACAGTTTCCACATGGTCAGGAACTGAAGCACGTCCTCCAAGTCAAGTCTGGAAGATTCATAGGATCGGACACTGGCAATCTGGGAACAATCCAGGGTTGGTCAGACCAACCGCAGCAAGTACCAGAAAGGAAGGCTCAAGGACGGACGAAGAAAACCAGCAGGATATAATATATGACAGGAATAACATGTATGAACAACAGTAATGAGGGTAAAGGATCGTGCGATACCAAAGTACGATTAAAGAATACAAGGTAGCAATCCAACAACTAATACGTAAGTAACCAACAATCATCACAGTCATCCTAACATCCACTAATGCTTGCATCGCCAACTGGAACTCGTAGTCTGTCATCGAAACAGTAACCCACCCCTACATCAAACAAGAAACAAGGGAGTGAATTACCGTGTCGGGACAGCGTTACGTGCCAGCCAGCTTAGCAAGCAACAAGCCATACAATTTAGGTGAATAAGCGGCCACTCAAATGTCTACGACTATCTATGTGGAGGTTGGGTTACCCCAATAATGCAGTATAAGAATCCTCAGATCGTGCTATGTCCAGCAGGGCTAACGAGGCCAAATAATAACGCATAGCACATGGATAAGCACCGGTCCCTCAAAGGCAATCGTATGAAACAGATTAATCATATGGTAGTGCATATAGTAGTTGGATACTGCCATCCGCTATTGTGGACGATAACAATATCTAGGACGGTCAGCCTTGTGCTAGACAGGTAATCATAACACCTGTGGCGGCTGGCATGCACGATCTCGAGATTCTGCACCCTCCCAATGCTTCTACCATATTTAGTTGCCTAGATTAACCCTACATTTATCTGGAATCACATGTCGTGGTCATATGCTCATCCTCCTAGATGTCGTACCTTAGTATAGGTACACTAAGCACGAATCCACCCCGATACTGAAAGTCTTAAATCTGGATTCATTCTTAGTGTAATATAGCAAGCAGTCAATCAGTCCTAACCACGCTAAAACTACAGGCTAACTACCATGTCCGTGTTGGAAGATGAAAGCACTGTCATATAACACATAGAATCATGTAGCACCTCAGTGTACGCATAGAATAGAACCTCAATGCACACATAGGATAGCACCTCAGTACACACATAGAGTGATACCAGCATGGGTACAAGCAGTCAAGTCAGGAACATGGTCAATCGGTCAATCGTATTAAATCCTCTGTCTACCTCGTGGCAGGGGTATCAGGTCAAGTACATAGTCGAAATCTCTACTATAATAGCATCTCAATTACACATGGGGGTCTACAGCTCTAATCATTAAGTCGGTCTACCCACCTGATCAATCTATCAATAGTCTTCCCATCCCCGATGGAATAAATATCATATCAGGAAAATACGATCACTTGGTACTAGGCTAATCACTATAGACAATGCTAGGTCCTCTGGCTCACAAGAATCCTCTGAGTCAATGATCACAGACTATCAGCAACTAAGTCTCCCAACTACCGGGATACAGCAATGGTACCAGGTTTTGGGCACTTAGGAAGTCGAGTAAAAATCATATATCGATATCTTCGGTATCTTCCTCGTTCCGTGAAACATTCGCACAAAAATCAAACTCCAGGAATCCAATGAGTCTACCAATACATTATTCCAGATCAATCCTCCAATAATATGCAATCTAAATATTCCCAAGGTCACATTCCGATACATAAGACAACTGTCAGCCCTATCTGGCTATACTAGGATAACTCCTAGAATGAAAGGTCAGGGTACAAGAGTTTATTAATTAATGCCACCATGGCAAGGATTGCATGAACCACTCTAGAGCAGATCCACAACCTTTAAACCAAACAAGGACCAGGATTACAGACCGTCTTTCGAGTAGAACCGTGCTCCTTACGCTATCCGACGGATAAGACAGGTCAAGGGCTAGGCAACTAATCTAGTCATGAGTCTACCTAGCAGGTACTGGGATCAGGCATATTATACTACGATAAACTTGTATGAGGCTAGTTCAGCAAACCAAAGGAACGGTTTTGCCCAACTCTTTGAACCAAATTCCCGATCGAAAATTCTGGAAAAAATTGGCAGAGCCTCCTCTGTATTTCTGAATGGGAGCATCCTGCGAGTTGGGGCTAATCCACTCGGCACAACCCATCGCAGAATCGCGAACCGAGAACACTAAGTCTCGGCCTCCAGGAGCACTATGATGCGTACTAGGCACCAATTCCAGCCGAAAACACTAAGTCTCGCCTCCAGCAGCACTACAATGTGTACTGAAGCAAAACCAATACAACCAACAACAAGATCGCCATGCAGGACGCACCACAGCATATGTCCACAGTCCTATCCAATCTATAAGCATAGTCACATAAATAGTTACCCAAAGCCATTACGCTACTGCGAGTCGGACACGGGGCATACAGGGACAATCCATATAAGTGAGTCGTGCTCGTGTCTTCGGAGGTGTGGATGACCTGTCCGAGTTGTCCGATACGGCTTGACCCGGTATCGAACTAACATATATCATAGGTTCTAATCATGGCAGCTCCACTACTATGCTATAAGGGTGAGCATTATTCGGTTTTGAACCGAAAACCGAACCAAACCGAACCGAATAAGAGATTCGGTTCGGTTTTAAAAAAAATCGATTCGGTTTCGATTTTGAAAATACTAGATTTTCTTATTCGGTTTCGGTTTCGGTTTTAGATTTCGGTTTTGGTCCAAAACCGAATAAGAAATTTTAGTTTATATATATATATAGGTATTAATTATAGGTATATACTAAATATATATAGGTATATACTATAGGTATATATATATATAGGTATATACTATAGGTATATAATAAATATATCTAGGTATATATAGTTATTATATATAACAAAAAAAAACACAAATAAACCCAAAAACCGAATAAACCAAAAATCGAACCGATTTAATTCGGTTCGGTTCGGTTCGGTTATTGACCAATTCGGTTCGATTTCGGTTTTGCTTATTCGGTTTCGGTCCAATTCGGTTTTTGCTTATTCGGTTCGGTTGGAACCGAATAAACTGAATACTTACCCCTACTATGCTACACTACTCACATTTACAATTACAATTACAATTACAAAAATTTATTAAATACAATTAAATCCAGGGGAGGGCAAGAGCCGTCGATGAGCAAGAGATACTTGCCTATAGGGCTCGGCTAGATAAACAAGTCTTCGGCGTCCGGAATCCAAGCTTGCACACCAATCGAGGTCCTCGGAACATAAAATAAACAATCATTAGCATTAATAATAAAACAATGAACGAAATCAAGAAGGATGGCAGGAGGATATACCGTATAGTTCCCACAAGCAGTACAGGGATCTGGCACGAAAACCAAGGCACAAGGATCGATACGGGCACGCAAACTGAGACGTACACGTAAATCAAAATGTGTACGAGATTCGAGATGATACGAATATCAAGATAAACGAGAAACATAACATGCACGTAAATCGCGACACACACGTAGATTGAGGAACTATGAATATTGGGATGGCGCATGGATCAATACAACACACAAATTAAGGCATGCACGCAAATCAAAGCGACACGAGTTACGAGGTAGGCACAAAGGACAAGATACAAAAATCGAAAAAAGACACGAATGGAAGTGGCACGTTGCCCGAGGCAGCACAGGGCTCGAGGCGTTTCGCTGTCCAAGGCAGCACGTAGATCAAGATGGCACAAAAAATGAGACGACACATAAATTGAGGTGCATGTGTCCCGAGAAGTACGAAGGATGAGGGGGCACACGAATGTAGGGTGCGATGCTCGAGGTAGTACACTGTTCGAAGGTACACGCACACCGAGGCACGCGACCCGGGGATGGCATAAAGCTCGAGGTTGTACGATGCCCGAGCAACGCGAGGCCCAAGGGCGTCTCGTTGTTCGAGGCTGGCATACAACACTCGCGGCGGAGCCACGGCGGTGGCAGTGGCCACGACGGAGGTGAAGAGAAGGGAGGCGGAGAAGCTGCAGGGGAGCCGTCGGCCAAGTCAGGGTAAGCTTACGACGTTGGAGAATGAACGGCAGCAACGACAGCACTGCGCCCGGCGGAGGTAGCAGAGGGAGGAGGTAGCTGTGCGACTCCGGGAAAGAGCGGAGGCAGAGGAGATGGTGGAGACGACGGTAGCACGGCTCCAGAAAGAGGGGGCGGAGGAGATAAAGGCGACGACGATGGTGGTGGCTGGAAGTGGTGGCTATGGCGGGAGTGGAGATGGTGGTAGTCGATGGTGGTGGCCGCAGTAGAGCTGGCCAAGCCGAAGGTCGAGGATAGGCCGAGAGGGAGAGACAGAGAGGAGAGAGGAGAGTGAGAGAGATCGAGAGTGGGGGAGAGATCTTGGGGAGAGAGATAGGGTTATCCGGGGGGAGAGAGATAAGCGGGAGACGGGATGGTTGCTGGTGAGTATAGGGAAGAGGGAGAGAGAAAGAGATAGGTTAGGGTTTGTGTTAGGTTTTATGAGAAAATAATAATAATAAATAACAATGATAATAATAATATTATTAATAATAATGGGAAGCTAATTAAATGAACTCCAATAATAATAATAAATTAATATTAATAACAATTCAATAGAGACAATAATCAAATGTTAGGCCTAAACAACTAAGGCCAACCAAAGTCCATAAAATAAATAAAATTTGAAACAAATACAAAATTTAAAAATTACCAAATGTCAAGTACGGTCACATATCTATTTTCAAAATAGGGATGTGACACAGTGTCATGACCATTGTTCGTATTACGTATTTTAGTATATGTGTACATATTTAGACCCGTATTGCATGTCTCCTTGTTTGGTTCTGCCCGACTTGACTTGGTTCGGCTTAGTTTTACATGGTTCAGTTTTGCTTGATTTTATGAGAACCAAACCACTCCCACCTACCACCACCCTCTTCATTAAATATTCCACCAAATATTTCTCTCTCCACATTAACTTTCTTCTTCCCCACCATTACTTCTCCACCAACCTGAGAGTGGAAGGTTTAGGCAAGTGCACATTGCTTTATGGAGGAAGTCCATTTTTATTGTTCCATTATCTTCCTCATGTATTTCTAACCCACTTTAGTACTTAGCATTTTTTATTTCCATGGTTAAAATCTTGTAAATCTAGCTTTGTGGCATTTTCGGTTTTCAGGAGTTTTGATCTATCAAACTTGTATATTTTTGCTAGTTGATGGTCCCATGTTGCAAAAAATTTTGTTTGGTCCAAATTTGACCCACGGGATTTTACTGAGCCGCATGAGCATTTTTAGCTTGGCCGTATGGCCAAACACTTGGGTATTTAATCATTTAGCATTTTTCTTGAATTGCCAAGTAAGCTGGCCGCATGAGAATTCGTAAGTTGGCCGCATGAGAATTCGTAAGCTGGCCGCATGGGAATTCTTTAGTGAGCCGCATGTAAGCATGCATGTTATATTTAATGCATTTTATCAATGTGAGCTGGATGGCCTTATATTAATAGTATTTAATGCATTAGCATGGTCTTACAAAGTTGCTAGCCGCATGGCCTTAGCATTAATTGTAGCCGCATGCACAAGTAATATTTAGTTCCTAAACGTATGCTGGTGCCATATTAATTTATGTATGTTCCCTGACATGATGGTGACCCATTGTGGTGCACTTTTTGACATGACATGATAGTGGCCCGACGTGGCGCACTCCTGACAGTGGACACGACATATATATATATATTTTAAAGGCTGTTGCGACGGCTAACATGACATGACAAGATTGGATGGCCTGGACACCGTAGGTGATTGTTTGTACAATTGAACCGGTAGTGTTTGCATCATGTCTAGGACAGGGATCCCTGAGTACCACGGTCAGGGGTACCTACTGTAAATGGCTAAGGCTAATAACTAGAATAATTCAGTAGTCATGAGAGATTTTCTCCAGCTACAGGCGATCCCATTATCCCGGCCACCATTGTAGACTTGCAGCCTGCCGACGAGTAGGGCACAAGTCTAGATTCACTGATATATGGAAAAGATCGAAGCACTACTTAATGAACCCAAGTCGTCTGGATAACCTGGATTAGCTACAGGGCTTGTGACTGGAGGAACATCTCACTGCATGTTGTGATGACCCTAATTAGCTAATGTAGAAAGCCGTAGTCACTGATTGGCCGGGAACGATTGTATGATGTAGTTTCAGTGCTCGATTATTGTAGGCTTGATCGCATGATTGTCACTTTTAACAATAAAGATCAGGGGCTAAGTTCTGTTCAGGCGAAGGGTTACAATCCCAGTCCTTGTTTGGTTTAAGGATTGTAACCTGGCTCCCGGAGCAGTCCTAAGTCCTCTCTTCATTTATTGTCTTATTAAGCCCCACGTCATGCTTGTTATATTTTACCTTACCAACAGGAATTGGAGACGGAGTTCTATTCAGGTGAAGGGTTATAACCCCGGTCCTTATTTGGTTTAAGGGTTGTGACCCGTCTACCTGAATGGTTCCCTCGTACTCTATATGACTGTTGTTACTCTTTTATTAACAGGCTCTTTTGTAACTACCATTAGTATTTAATTTTGATGTACTGGTTTTAGTTCTTAAGTGAAGCCTCCTTTGTGGCACTTACTTTTTCTGGGATCTGACCCAGCTGGTTTTGTGTGGCCAGATTTTGGAGCAGCTTCAGAGGATCTACCGACTTTCCAGCCCGATGGTGACCACCAGGCGTAACCAGGACAACGATTGGGTTTATTTTTGGCTCTCCCACTCTATTGTGAAATTCTTATTTTTGAGGCGTTTAGCCGGCGAGCACCCGTTAGCTCGTATTGTATACCTTATTATTGTCTGTCTACGGGCTGTAACATGATTGACAGATCCTAGGGTTGATCATGTATGACTAAACTCTTGCTAGTCCTCACATTTTGTAACAACTAGCTTCATAATCAGCTGGATATGTAATGTTTGGGATGCCTTACTATTGTATATTTGGTGATCTTACATCTTATAACTTTACTTGCTTGCTTGAGATTGAGACAATTAGGCTTGTTATTGACCATAGGAGACTGATGGATTATAGTTAAACCCTTATATATCTAGACAGCCGTGACCGTATATGGGATGGATTCCATTTTATTATACGTAGCTGGCTATGTATGCCCCCGCTCTCCAGTATTCTGGTTCTGGGGCATTACGTGATTTAAGTGGTGGCCCATACAGGTCTTATAAATCAAGATATGTGAGGGTTTACCGAATATATGTTTCAATCAATATTCGCCCTTGATTTCTGCCCGTATCTTCTAATCCCTGAGATTCTCGACCTGATCACATGCTTGTATCGTTGATCTGTCTTGGTCATTTCTTATTGTTTCCTATGTCGTCTTCTTCAGCGGCATTGTTCCTGGACCTGCCGATCAGCAAGGCGAAGCACATCCCGTGGACCAGCAGCAAGCAGAAGATCAGGCCCAACACTCAGGAGCAGCCTCCCGGGTCATGCCTCCCAGAGATCCAGAACCCCCGTTGCAGCCAGCCCAGCCCGCAGGACAGGATGATGGAGCCTTGGTCGGACTTATGTCATGACCCGCACCCGTTTTTTTTTCAAATGGATACGAGACGTGTCCAAGCCAGCCTACGCCGCAGTATCGGCGGTAGAACGCTGTCACGGCCATGAAGATCAAAATCACAAATAATGCTTATTCACATAATTAATTTAACTTACAATGATAACAAGTTTTACATTTGTAGAAAAATATAAACTTGTACAAATAAATGAATGACTACAACTCAACTATCTAGCTAGTCTCTAGGCTTTTGTCTGCAAGTATTCCCGTCACTCCCCAAGCTAAGTGAATCCACGGCTAACCTGAAAATGTTGGTTTCCAGTCAGGAATGGAACGAGCACAATTCACTGAATGCAATTTCAAATAAAGAAAATAACTATAAGACAAAGGTTAGACATCAATCATGAGTTTTGAAAATAAACAGAAAATACAGAAAACCAATAGCAAATAAATAGACACAAAATACTTCTCCCAACTGTTAGAAGTACCTTTGATATGTGATCAGTCTGGGACACTATACCGCACGGTCTACGAGGTCTACTTGCAGAAAAATAAGCACTGTCTATGATGTCTACTTGCAGAAAAATAAGCACTATCTACGATGTCTACTTGCAGAAAAATAAACACTGTCTACGATGTCTACTTGCAGAAAAATAAACACTGTCTACGATGTCTACTTGCAAAAAAATAAACACGGTCTACAAGGTCTACTGCATGAAAATAAACACGGTCTACAAGGTCTACTGCATGAAAATAAACACGGTCTACAAGGTCTACTGCATGAAAATGAACACGGTCTACGGTAGGATCACACATCCTTGGTACTTCTCATTCCCGACTCAACAATTTATAATAGAGTATAAAAATTACATAACCAATGGCCAATCAATGAAATATAGTAAAGATCAATATCGAAATACAGACAATAAACTATACTCGCATGTGGTCCTGTGCTGGTGAAACCGATAATCTGAACCACTCAGAATGCCACAATAGTCAAAACTCGTACAACAGTCCCCGAAAGCTGAAATAAACATTACCAATGTTCTTAGAATAGTCAAAATAGCTAGGATCGCCTGTCCTTAAGTCCAATTCTGGACATAGGAGTAAAACGATAATTTCGGGCCAAAATGGTGTCCGCCGTTGGACCCGCTTTGCATCGAAAAACGTGCCAGAGTCAACGGTCTCTAAAGTTGTCAAACTACATGTCTACGAATCCAGTTTTCCGATATGAACCCAACCGTATGTCCAGAGTTGGATTCCGGCAGGCCGTGCACAAAAATGCCTGTTGAATCGGACCGTAGAGCCCGCAAAACGGCGTTCATATTCAACTGTCTCAGAATCGGACCAAACTTGGCATACAGGACCAGAAAAACGATACGGTCCTGTTGGCACAAGTTTCATCTTGATCTGACAAGCGTGCACAAAGTAATTGAAAAATTTGCACAGAAGCCGATACGGGGAATTTCGACGGATACGCATCAAATTCGTCGCGCACACGCAACAAATTTGAATTCCGTCAAAGCCCACATGACCACGAAGCCGTTATGCATCTTTCGATGCTTTCGGTCCGCGATCACGTCGCCCGGAATGGCGGAACGGACCCCATGTCGATAGATTTTCTAATTTTTCAGTTTTTCGGAAACAAGTTTTTCATGATTTTCGACATCGCATAACTCCTCGTACAATAGAAGAAAAATAGTTCTACAAGAAGCGTTTTAATCTCGTATATGTTGTCAATAGAGCTGTTTAAATAGATTTTTGTGTTCGACGTTCGGCTGTCCAGAAATCGACTTCCAAACAGGGTTCTCGGACTCGAAATACTGTCCTGTTTCGACAGTTTTTCTTCGAACTTGGGTTCGATGTTCCGAGCAATATAGGTTCTCTAAAATCAACCTGACTGATGGGAATTATAGTTGTATAGGTTGTCAAAATACCTGCGAAGACGGTTCGACCATTGGTCGACCGAGCGCGATGAAAAGTTATCGCGAATAGGGTCTCTTCGCACTACTGCTACTGTTGTTGTATGTGGCGCGCGCGCGGCCTCTGTTGTCGCCGACGCTGCCACGGTCGCCGTCGTCCACCTCGGCAGTGCAGGGAAGGTCGCCTTGGTGGGGAGTCGGTGCTAGGGTTTTGGGTTGTGGCTTCTCTCGATGCTTCCATCTCGATCTCTCGTTTCTATATATGTATACCTATGTGCCGAGCGGGGAAGGTCGGGTTCGTTCGGCAGGAAAATGGGCTCGGGGACTGTTTGGTTAGTATGGGGTTTAATTTCCTGCTGGGATGGGCACGTGGGCCTGGGTTTGTGGCTTGGCCTGGCCCGGCTGGGAATTCTTCCTTTTTCTTTTCTTTTCTCATTTTATTCTTATTCCTATTTTATCAATCATTATATATATATGTGTTCATAGCTATATATACACGTATATGTTTACATACATATACGTATTTCTATATATACACATACACACCTTATATATAATATATTCACATATACATATATATACACATATACATTTATATATATATATACACCTATATATATATATATATATATATATATATATATATATATATATATATATATATATATATATATATATATATATATATATATATATGTATATATATATGTGTATATATATATACATATATATACACATATACATTTATATATATATTTATACACACACACACACACACACACACACACACACACACACACACACACACACTATTATATATATTTATATATACATACAAATTCACACATATATAATATTTATACCCATGAACACTTATATATTTATATTTTCATACATACATACGTACCTATATGTATATACACCCATATGCATATACACCCATAAATATATTATCTATATGTATATATTTATTTATCTATGTATGTATTTATTTACTTATATAGTATTTCCATAAATCTAACTAAGTCCTCTATAGTATCTATTCCTAAATGACTATATAATAATATTTATTTGACAAAAATAATATAACCATTAATAATAAAATATTATTATATAATAATAACCTCAATAATATTGATCAATAAAAACAATAATAATATTAGTAAAAATAACGAAATAAAATATCCAATAATCGGCATTGCATCTACTTAAAATATGCCTACATGGAATCTTTGTGTACACTAGATGCTTATATGGGCTTGGGCTCAGTTCGGGTCCAGTCCGGGTTAAAATGGTATAATCGATTTTCCTAAAACTCAATAATATAAATAATAAATAAATAAACCTTCGGTAAGGGTTAAGTCGCATCTTGGCTTGGTTTTCCTAGTTATGACACACTCATGGTTGGGCCTTCCCTACCAGGGCTAATACACTAGTCTAAGCACGTCATTGCACTATCCGTGCCACGATTTCTAATCACCATGCACTCCAAAACTCCGCCATAGCTAAAGTCATCTACCGTAATAATTAACTAAATAATTATTTATAAAACTCTAAAAGTCACCATTTAATTCAAATAAAAAAAATATATTATCAAAAATTCCGGAAAGAGGGGTTACAAATCTACCCACCTTAAAAATAATTTCGTCCTCAAAATTTTAATTCATAACTATTCCTTAAATTCAAAAAGGAAATCTACCATTACCTTAATCTCCTCGAATTTTAATTCCTCCAAAAATAGTTTATATCCTCCTCATTGCCATTTTGTAACTACGAAACCTCGAGAACTTCTACCCACCTTTGGTCATACTACTCCCTCAAATCTCATGTCACTAAAACTTTAAAATCATCCAACTACTTGCTAAAATTTCTACCAATAGATATCTACTTCTTATGGCCACTATAATCCTCTCCTATCTATCAAACCACCCAAAATCTAACATGCAACAAATTTACACAAGTAGCTAAGAAATATTGCTAAATTCTAATAAACATGACCATTCATCACTCTACAATAGGAAGGACAGGAAGATAAGGAAAAATAATCGAGAACGAATATGGAGTTTCCAGAGCGGTAGAGGGTATCCAATGATGTAGATAGAAGGAAAGTTTATAAGCCTTCGACTTATTTGCTAGAGTGGGCTACTCTAGTCCTGTTACTTGCTAAATCGAAGAACCCATCATTTCTTAGAGGAGCTTGCAATCCATGCAATACAGAAATTTCGTTCTCGAAATTCTAACAGGTTTCATAATAGAACGGAATTTGAGAAATCAAGATTTGTGACCGCATTCGTGGTTATTTAAACGCACAAACAAGGGATACAAATGAAATACAAGATCGTATCGTGACTTCTAGGTAGATGGAACAAGGGTTACAAATGTCTACTTATTCTACGAGGGGGGACTACATAATAGGTATAGGGACCTATTTCAAAAAGTTCGGTTATGTAGTCCAAATATGGTGGTATGCATGAATGGGTATTACTGGGTCTTAATGGGTTTCCCAATTGGACATCAGTCGTCATTTGGATGAACCTTGGACTTCAATCTATATGGACTGGACAATGTCCCAACGATAAAACTACTTCTACTAGGTTAGGGTAACCTAGAATAGGTTTTCACCCAAGTGGTTGAGCTAGTTGCCAGTCAGGTTGGTTAGCCAGGTTCCTAAGTCCAAATGCGCCTTCAGTGACTTTGGTGTTTAAGTAGCACGAGAAGGCACAATTGATTGGCACACTGGTGACATGTGCGTAGTGGGCTTTGAGTCGATCACAACCATATATTGGATTGAAAGATTCGAGTCGAAGTTGAAGCTCTAATAAAAGTCGGAAGCATACCGGTATTATGGTAAGGGTTATAGCTTGTCTTTTTGACCCGAAAGTTGTACCACAATAATAGAGTACAAGGGGACGGGTTTGAGTGGGACGTGATAGACCTAGATGAAGGTGAACTCGTCTAGATCTTGTACATGAAATTTGTTGGAAGGTAACCGCTGGTCTCCTGCCTCGAATATTAATGACATGGCTGGGGGCACAAAACGATCTAATAAAAAGTGGGAGTCCAAGGGCACTAATCATCATCCTAATGGAAGTTATTCTAATCACCCGGTAATCCTGGTATGTCCTAAAAATTTTAGAAGGCTTACAGCCTACCCACCTTAGAAGCTAAGAGATGCATGTTTTAGGAATAACGAGGTTAGAAGGATTCCAAAGTCCAGATACTGTACCTCGACTCTTATTAATAGAGGATAAGGCACTGCGTAACGGAATACGGTAGATATAAATCATGTCAAGGATCGTTCTTCAATAAATGGAGAACGAGTGTGTACAATGACACATGTTCGATAAAATAGAATGATCTACTCGTCCACGGTAGACAAGAGTTGTCGATGGGGTAACCAACTCTAAGGCACATCATATGAAAAGGTTTCTAACAACTGAGTCATGAATTTCTATTGGGGTCAAACCTGCCGGACTATTGTCACAAGGGTTCTAGTTAAACCAAGCTTCAAACAAATGATTAGAGGCTCACAACATTTGGTTTCTTGAGAATAGATAGTCTCCTAGGTTGGCATTTTGACCAATGGTAAACCCTAATCATTCTCAACTTCAGATGGCTAGGGGTTCCAATAGTAGTTTGAGGGTCGGGAGGAGAATGAGTAACTCAAGGCATGGTTCTAGTCACATGGCTGGCCGATGGTAGCTACACTTGCGTATACAACTTTCGTAGCCATGGGGAAAATACTGTATCTATCTATCAAATACGAACATTCGTCTTTCCAATTAGTGAAAGACAAAAGCAATAAGGAGTTCAGGAAAGATGTCATCGAATACAATTACGTGATTCAAGGGCGAATGTATAATTCAAAAGGAATTGTCAAAGCAGTCGCGGATGAGATCCTAGATACCTATATATCTCCATCTACGTAGTGTAATTAAACGAAGAGCGAACCAATTGTATCATGGTTGATCAGACCATAATACACTGATTCTGATTAGACAATAAGTTAGCAGGCGTCCCCACTAAACATATGCCTCGAATCAAGCTCGAGAACAGAGTGAGCTTGCAAAACTAAGCTGTAACAGCAGCGTTTGTTAAGATAGTCGAATACAATTATACGAGATTTTTGAAAGAAGGCACAAGTAGTTCGAGTTTTGTGAGAATCAAACCTTACCCGGTGTTCTTGCTTATACGGTCTTCCTATTATCTTCTTATCCACAAGGACTTGGTCGACTAATAGGTTATGGACATTTTAAATTCCATATTCTAGGTAAACCTATTAGTGTCAGTCAATTACCTCGTCAATAGATCACAAGGACCACGGAATGCTAGGTCGGGAGACACGCTACCCAATCTCACAGAACTTCCACTACTATCGGCTTCGAATCTTATAGAACATACAGGGCACTGTCCTATCCTCTATGGTATCCCAAACTTGTAATCATGTTTGAAGTCATTTTACCGCGGATTATGCCTCGCCCATATACTCTGGCTGTGGTAAACCCTTGGTTTCGTAACTCAACATGATACAAAGTCGAACACTTCTTAACTCTATCCAATATTGGCTCAAGGGTATCTACGATCAAGAGAGGACCACTAGCCATAGTTTTGGCAATATCCCATCACCTATATTTTCTTAAACTAATTTCACCTGGGTTGTGTCTCGCCAGTGCGCTGCTGGCTGCAGTGTATCCATAGTCTCCAAAATTCAATTAAATGGCGACACTACAAGAAAAAACCCTTTTTACAACGTTGAAAAAACGTTGTGAAAGGTCTTTTACAACGTTCAATAGAAGGTCGTTATATCCAGGGTTGTAAAAGGGGGGGATATCTTCCACAATGTTCATTTGAACATTGTAAAAATGTTGTAGATGTTCTTCTCATAACAGTTTATAAACATTGTTGAAATTTCTAAAATCTGACCCAAACTTTTCTACGATATTTTTTAAATATTGTAAACAATACTTTTAAAACAAATTGCACATGTTGTAAATATAATTTCAACAACATTATGCAACTGTGGTAAAAACAATATCTACCTCGTTCAGTAAACATTGTACGTATATTTTATACAACATTGTACAAATATTGTAAAAAAGTTTATACAACTTTTACAAAATGTTGTATATTTTATTCAATCATGTTTGCCTAACATTGTAATAAATATTTGTATGTTGTAATTATAATATCAACAATAATTTAAAAGTATTGTAAATAAATTTTACAATATTTAGAAACGTTGTTAAAATATTATCTTACAACAATTTTGGCACGTTGTTGATAAAAAGAGTTTATACAACTTCTACAAAATGTTGTATATTTTATTCAATCATGTTTTCCAAATATTGTAATAAATATTTGTATGTTGTAATTATAATATCAACAATAATTTAAAAATATTGTAAATAAATTTTACAATGTTTAGAAATGTTGTTAAAATATTATTTTACAACAGTGTTGAAACGTTGTTGATTATGTTTCCATTTAAAAAAAAACAATTTACAAATAAAAATATATTGAATACAATTATAATACTAATACAAATACACAAATACAAATACACAAATACAAATACAAATACACTTGTAAATATAAATTCAAGCAAAAATACACAAATACAATTATAATACAAATACACAAATACAATTATAATACTAATGAAATTCATTTACAACCAATTACAAAGCCTTCATTTCCAGACCCAATAAAAAAGTCGTGATTTTTTCTTTTACTTCCATTTTTATAGCCAATCTAGAAGAGAGAAAAAGGAACATGTTTTTCTTTAATTGGATAAACTGTAAAATGATCTATAATCCAACTTTGGCTGATATAAAGAACGTAATAACCTAGTGCTCTTTAGTAAAAGTTCCTTTACTTTTTGGGATCACTATAAGTTATACATGAAGATGAGAGAAGCAAAAATACCATTAAGTAATAAAAAGTCAAAACACTATCTTTTAGGTCATATAGCAAACTGGCTCGTCTCAAGCACATTTCAAAATAAATCTAAATTTGAAAAGATATGCTTATCAAAGTTTTAAATTTAAGAAATATACTTGTGTTAATTATCACTTTCATATATGAGGAAATAAGTTAGTAATTGATCATGACCCAATTAGAGAAATCTTTATCTCATCTCTACTCCATAATAGAAATGAGAAGTAGTATATCCATATTTTGTCGTTATTAATTAGTAAATGTATGTTGAATCTATGTCCTGTCCTTGAGGGTAGATGGTGAAACTTTCTTCTCTCATCCTATATCAGAAAAAGCTTAGCGACCAAATTTCTCACCCACCTTTTAAATGTACTCCATATGTGGTGTATCACTGGCCACATAGGTAGAAGAAACGAAGCTAAACTTCTCTAGTACAATCTTAAAAGGCTTACGGCATGCAGGGGAATTCTTTTTCCCAGTTTACATTATGAAACAATTTAGAAGGGCAAGGTATCTGGATACAGGGGGCATAAATAACATATAAGAAGATTATGATCCCTATACAATGGATCAATCATTGAAGTTGATATCACTATGATGAGTGGAAAGAAAATGATGTTTAATAATCGCCGATGACTTTGGAAAACGAAGCTAACAAGCCATCCATTATAGTACTTGCTAACGATTATGCATTTATCCTTTAATATCTTCCTACTATTTTGTTGTCCTCTCCTTTTTCACCTATATGCTTTACCTTCCAGTTTCTCTCTACTTCCATAAATCAGAAAGAAGAATTTGAATTCTAATGCCTGGCTAACAACAGAGGCCAGGTAGAAATGACTATTTTAACACCAAAAGAAGAAGATCAAGTCGTTGTATAATATAAGGCCTTTTGTTCTATATTTCCTTATTACAATCATAATGGATGCATGCACCAATTTGTCTTAAGATTATTTACCAATTCTTTTGCTAGTTAAGAGTAGAAAAAAATTGAAAGAGAGAAGATATGTGTCTAGTCCATAAGGAGAGAGGAAATTTCCATCTATTCTCTATAAAAAAAGGTTACAAGTAGTCGGAATGAATAAACATAGAAAAGTAAAATGCATCAGGTGCAAGTCCAGGGCAACTCACATTTCCAACTATCTTTTGGACGACAGCAACTCTTTTAAATTGTCTCTCAGATTCCAAAGTTCGCACCCGAAGCTTAAGATCGCCTTGCTCCTGTAAGCAATGTAAAACACAATTAGGAAAACTGAGCCAATTTCTGAATTGTGAAGTGGAAGTGAAACTTTTAATCAGTACCAAGCGTTGAATAATTTCAGCAAGCTTTTCAACTCTGTCAGGCTGTCTAAATAAGTTATAGAAGGCACAAGACTGTCGCTCCCATCTTTTCCTAAGGTCCTGTATAGGAAATTAAAAGGCCATTAGCATCAGAAGCACCCCAATACAGTTATACAAAAAGATTAACAAGAAGCTTGCCTTTACAATAACTTCAAAACCAGCTTCACGAAACCTTAGCAATTCTAAGGCGTACCTAGACATACAAAGTATAGCCCATGTGAGACCCAATATAAACAAACTCAGCAATCTTAACATGCAATCAATCGTAAGATATGTAAAAACATCAGAACTTTACTAACGGTTTAACAATCTTTGTAATGTCGAATATGGGGTCAAGACCCTTCCCTATCCCATCTAACACTGCAAACATGAGATTCAAAGTTTCAGGAAAGATTCTTCTACAGAATTACATTCGAGTTAACTGGTTCTTGAAAGTTGGACCTGAAAATGCTCTAACAATAAATATAAAAGTAGCTGGAAAACAGAAAGGTTGATCTGCAGCAAATGCTAAAAGATCCTCTCCTGCAACATTATAATTACAGATAAACTATTGATATTGAGTAAATATATTGCCATACCTCCGCATTTATTAGAAACAGAAATAAAATGTTGCATCAAATAAGACTGGTATCAGATCATTCATCATTGTGTAGTTCAGTGCTATCTCAGTGACATTCCAACAGCATGCATTACCTATTGCTACTAGCCTTTGCTTCTTCTTCTCCATCATTTCCTCTCTGGTCAATGGCTTTTTGAAACCAAGTTCAGCGGCTGCCATCTCTCTCTCTTTCCTCTGTGCGGCAAGGCGCTCTTCAAAGCTATAGGCCATTGGTTCAACAGATCGAATAAGAGACTTGAAACTCAGAATCTAATCTTATACCTTAACCTTCACTATGCATCTTTTTTCACCTATTAAGAAAGAACTTAGCTGTCCTTCTGACAGCCGTTATGTCTCCAGTAGGAGCAAGAACACCCATCTGAATCATTGCCTGAAGCACCTGCATTGAGACTGTCTATGAGAATAGTATTAAGGTAATAAGAACAGATTTTACAAACAGAAAGATCAGTTTAGACAACTACAACAATTTATAAATAATGTACTCTATGAGAAGTATACTATTTCTAGAAAATTTGAGAGTTTTTCCATATAGACAATCATAAATGAACTATATCAACGGTCATAGAAGATGAGTGGTCCCATCTTGAAGAAAATACCAGTGTGCCTTGCACATTAATGATGGCAAAGAAAAGAACTTTTTCAAAAGTGACAGTCCTTTCATACTAGTGTTGTAACAAATACAATCCCATGTACATTATTTTTATGGATCCTGCCCCCTTTCCTCTAGTATAGCTTATTATCAACCAAACTGGCATTTATCATTGCCGGATCAACCCCTTTCCTTTCCTCCAAACACCACATGTAACAATCAGTGAACAAACAAAAAGGAGAGAAAGTGGAGAGGGTGGTTAGGGGTCACATTGGGTAACAGGAAAGAAAACGATGGTCATAAAATGTTCACAGAAAGGCAAAAAGGTTAGGGTTCAATTATCCTCTCTTGCAGAGATCAGGAAGATCCAAGAAAATCAGTTTTCCGACTTGTTAGATACTTGGAATTTAGTGGCATGCTATTGCACTTCAAACCATTAAATTGTGAGATGCCTTGCAGTTTTATAGCAAGGATTTGGTCTTAAATTACTTCAAAACTGTAAAGACCTTGGTCCAGTGGAAAACAGTGAGCACATATATATATATATACAAGTATACATTACATACCATACCATCTGTTGAATCAATGATAAAGAAATGTCTCCTAAAGATTTTTGAAGTTTCATCCACTAAATTTATTAAGTAACATCCGAAACCATTCCAGTACCTGGGTTGCTTCGCCAGAACCAGAAATAACAATAATTATCTATCCTATATATATCAATACTACGTAGATGTTGTTCTCAAGTTGTCCACTTTGTAAAGGATATACAAAGTGCATGTGAGCAACTCGCATCATGTCCAAACTCTACATCTTACCGGATATGGATATTCATCAGTACACAAAAACAGAAGGAAAAATGAAAGAAAGTGATGATTGTAACCAGATATACATGCATACCCAGCATTCACACTTTTCAGTGCTACAGCAGCAAAAAGGAACTAAAATCTCTTTGTTAATATGCAAGGGACCTGGATTAAATCCAGATCGCCTAGGGGGGAAAAATAGTAGAACTTGCTTCAGATCAAGGTGCCAAATGTAAGCAACACTACACAACATGAATGAATGTTTGTATTCTAAAACCTTACAAGCAGAGACTTCTGACATAAGGACTTATAAAATAGATAGTTTGATAAAAGAAAATTATGACAATAATATATTAGACTTCTTGTTTGGTTCTAAAACCAGAATTTCAAGGGAATTGTTCACTGTTCATATTAACCTTTACCTATGATGCGCACCTTATCAATGATAAATTTCTGACTTATCCAGCAGTTTATTGATGAAATATTAAGGAAATAATGAATGCAGTAATTAGTATAGAAATTTACCAGTAATCGTCTTGAAGAGCACTTCTCATTGATGTCTTCTACTGGATCAATCGACCTAAAATTTCATAATGATGATGAACCCCATTGATATCAAGCTGGGATAACTTTTCAACTGCCTCCATCTCACCAACCTGACCACCTATAGTAAGTTTCCAGTGTATCTAAATACAGAGTTTTAGAATGCAAGAAAAATAATACCTGCCCAAAGAAGTAATGAGCAAAATGCTTGTTCAAACTTTAAGTCAATCCCATCAAATGCAATCAACACTCACAAATTGTTTTAGCTTTACTTATCTCCATAGCCAAATGAAAAAGTTACCCGATTGTAGAAACGACTAGAATTAATTTCATCAGATGAGAGAAGATACCAAGTTGATTTGTCTAGTTTAAACTTTAAAATCTAAGAGCACTATGCGCAATCAATGCCATGTGAAACCAATCAAAATCTAACTCTCTGGTTCTCAGATTCATGTGATTTTTTTATTCTTGCGAGCAATTGTTAAGGCATCCCAATATACTATTTTAGTAGTCATTAGCTTCTTCAATGCTTGGTTCAGAAAACAATGCCAGTCCTGAGCTCCAGAGGTCTTTTCAACATCAAGACCCCGTCTAAGCAGATCATGTAGGGCTGGAATCGCGCCTCGCGAACATTCAGCATTATTTGGCTTGTGAGGCAAACCTAAGAGATCCAGTATGCAAGCAGGTGCTCGTATACATATGCTTGCTCTCAAACATATAACAACCATGAAAAATGTCATAGAATTCTGAGGACTAATAACACAAAGAAAACAAAAGGTAGTAACATCATGACAGATGAAACAAGCAATAATATGAAGCATGTAAAATATAGTTTAAAAAATCATATACAATTTCAATATTACCGCCTCGTCCATTTTTCTTGAGCGAAAGAATTTTCGTAGCTTCAATATCTTTAGCATATGTCTTAAGACAAGTTCTGATCGGTATAGATCATGGTTCAGAAACTCGGTTTTGGTATCAGTTTTAGAAGTTTCAGAGGATTTAGTGGTTTTGGATCTGTCGATTTCGGTAATCTTACTAGATAGTGTCAGACCCTCCATCATGGTATTAACTAATTCCATGTACACATCATAGGTCAGGTGTTCACTGTATCAGAGAGACCCAATCATCAAAATTAACCAGATATATTGACATACCAAATAATCAAAAAAACATGAGGCTGTCAGTATTAAGTGCAAAGTTCACCTGTCTATAAAATCTCCATGCATCATATTGCTTCATGGAGTTAGTAATACATCTTATTATTCAATAAGTACACATACTATATACTTGTAAACATATATAACAGATATATGTCTCCTCATGCCAGTTTCCTAAAGCTTCCATGTTATCCTTCTTAAAGACGTACATTTAGAACCCCCACCATCTATCCAAGTTGTGTAATTTCATTACCATAATCAAGAGTTTTCCCCATAATAATATACATTTGAGACAAAACAGCCCAGTAGCGCCACCTGGATCATGTGTGTGGAACCTTAAAATAGCTGAAAGCTTTAACATGCTATGATGGCACCCTGATTAATCGTCTAGTCATAATAATTTTGTCTAGTCAATATCCAACAAATTTTGGACACATGTCAAACTTAATTAGTGCACAAGAAGAAAGGGAAAATATGAGGCAAATATGCACTACTCTTTCTTTCAAGTCTTGTAATTTAAGAAAATAAAGCAACATATTTGACTTTTTCTTGTAATCGCATATAGCCTAAAACACCAAAAAGAAAGAAATGGCATAGCCTACTTAATCCATTCAAGAAAATCAAAAGAATCAGATCATGAGAGGTTTGTGATGAATTGTCGGATACCACACCATCCTTTTCAACTATAAAAAGAAACATAGGAGTAGATAACTTCATGGTTTCACATCTCAAGATTCATAGTGTCCTAGAACTTGAGCATCATTTTTAGTCAAACCTGGTAAACCGACTATTGTAATATAATAAGAAACAAGTTCAAGTCCAGTAACTACCTGTTGCTACTGCTGCAAGTGGCCAAATAGTTTGATTGATATCAGATGCGTTCTTCCCACATGCATACCTCACCACCAATAACAAATTTATATTATTGCTCACGTATTGTTTCTGTTTAATGTTATTGCCATTATTAATTTAGGTTCTCTCAGTGCACGTTGAGAAGAATAAGCTCCAGACGGGCATTAACGTCTTCAGAGCAAGTCTTCAACTCGGTTATGCGCCATAGTTTCCTGCACAAAAAAAAAGTAATTTCTCATTCCTTGTAAAAATGATAGATTGTATATATAGCCTATGCAAGCAAGCAAAAGTTGACCTTATCAATATCTGTTTCATGATCAGGTTTCTTCTGCTGCTGCTATTGTTTTTATAACCAACCAATTATAAGAGGAACTTGAGAGAAGGTAAGGAGCCAATATCCTACTCCACATGACATGCATCGCCTTAGTTGCACAATTGATCCTCCCCCAAGACTCCTACACTGGAGATCACACACAGAGGGTACACAAATCTCTCCCTTATGAAAGATAAGGACTTGTTAGTCTAGTCCCTTCCAATACCAAACTAAGCAAATGGGTATCAACAATCCTGTTGTAAAGTTATCTAGATAGTCTGATATCATGGGCAAGACATTAATATGGCTTGTTTCAACCAGCAATGATAGGTCCCATCATTAAGTAAAGAAAAAACTTTATTATTCTATTTTTTCCTATTCGAAAAAGATATTAGTTATTGAAATGATTTGTTGATCACCAGATCTATCCATCACTATAAAGTTAAAACTTAAAAGCTTACTAGAAAAAATACTTAGAAAGGCTATGAATATGCTCAATCCTTCCTTTTTGAATATAAACAAAATTGACACCAAGTTTGGCACGTCAGGCCTGTAAGGCTGGATAGCTCTTCATATTCTTACCTCTGTGAATATTTCTCTTGATTATGATGTCAGAAGGAATAAAACACATACATGTAAAATGGACAGGTTCTGAAGTTTTGCTTTTATAGCACCTCTGCTGGTTACAAAGACTAACTAACAACAACTAACTGCCTATAAAGAAGCAACAACGTATCAGTCATGTATTCATATAAATAGAGAGAAATGAGAGGGAAATTGTATGAAATTGTATCAATTTACTTAGCTTGTTTTTAGTTCTAGTCGTATTCTTTCCTTTACACATTCTAACACCTTTTGATTTCCCCTCCAAGAACGTCAATAAGGAAGTATCAGTTGTTCTCCCCCAATTACTGCATGTTTTGATTCTATCTGCAAATTGTTCAAAGAATCCATGGTAGGGTAGGGAGCATGAGATCTCTCCCAATTCTGTCCCAAATTGAAGAGGTACATCACAAAGATATGTAAAATATCTATGAAACCTTATGAACTTCCAAATTTGTTGAATATCTCCTCCCTATTTTTCTTGAAGTATAAATATAAAACAATAAGTAGGAAGTACTTCTATGCATGTTCACAAATCAACAAAAATGACTAGCAACAACAAAGCTCCAATAAGAGAAATCTCATACCATTCACTATCAGCCTTTGGATTCTTCTGCAGGAAAGGAGGATGACTGCTAAGGAAGGACCTCAAATTTGTCTTTGGATTCTCTAAAAGTGAACAAAAGAAAATGTGAATGGTGTGATATTAAGATTGATCTAATCAACTTGAATTTGGCCACATTTTCTTCTGCCCTATTTCTAGGCATCCCATTCCTTTGAATAAGGACCAAATAGCCACATTTTCTGTCATCAGTACTAAACTGCTAAGCCATATTTATGCTTTGTTGCGAGTCAGATCATCACATGTGCGTTGATTGGCTATTATCATTATGAACTATTAAGTTAATTTTCTGGAATTAAAGCCCCATCAGGTAATTGTTTATTCAATATCCTGATGTTGGCCCTTAAATAATACAAGGAAACTTAAAAATAAAAGTTCACTACCCTTATGGTAGAGCTTCATTTCAATACGATTTATGCCTATATCCAACTTCGTAAAATAGGGGCCAAATAGTAACAGAAGTCTTAAAGCAAAGGGTTTGAAATTTTGCCAGAAAAGAGTAGCA
This sequence comes from Iris pallida, assembly GCA_029216955.1. Classification (NCBI taxonomy): domain Eukaryota; kingdom Viridiplantae; phylum Streptophyta; class Magnoliopsida; order Asparagales; family Iridaceae; genus Iris; species Iris pallida. The sequence goes on along the minus strand of JANAVB010029815.1, from coordinate 7,592,549 downwards.
TGAACAACTACTTATTATCACACACAAATAATCTACAGTCTAAATTTATCTACTACATGTTTTTATTCTATTTTTATTCAATCAGAAGTCTAAGGAATAGTAAATGAATACCTTCCACCATAAATGACTTTTTGCTCCTCGTGTTCTCTGGTTAGTCAGTCATTTAGAAGAAATATCTATTTAAGTTTCCAAAAGCCGTCTTCTTGCTTTAAAATAGGGAAAATGGAGCACTGGCAGAAGATACAATAGCTTAACTCATCAAACATTAATTTCCATACTTTTAACAAAAATTGTATTTTTTTACTAGCCATCATTTTTCTCTATGGTATTAGAATTCACTTGTAATCTATTGTTTTGGCTACAAACCTTTATATAGTAATACTGATAGCATAACAGTTTCAGTTAAAACAATGACAAATACTCTCTCAAAAATAAAATAAAAACAATAACGAGTACTAATATATTCATATCAATCACAAGTATCATATTCCAATCCATTGGCCTTTAAGCCACGGTAAAAGAAACATTGACCGGATGTTTGAATATATATATATATATATATATATATATATATATATATATATATATATATATATATATGGCCATATAATTTTGCTGGATTATGAAAAATAGCAAGGTCGCAGTATCGGTATCGAACTTCTTATAACTTGTAAGTATGGATATCACAGTTTTGATAATTCTTGATCAAAGTTATTACATCAACAAATTTATAGTAACAACACTTGATCATATAGGGCTTTTATAGTGCCAGATCACATGAGAATGTTAGAACTAACTTACAGGAAGATCTTACAGGAAGCCCACAACTTGTCAATAAAACAGGTACAAATTGAGACTCTTGTTGGCAAAAACAACATATGATGCATGCATGATAAAGAGCTTAGACAAAGATATAAAAAATGGAGTTAAATAACTACAGAGTAATCAAAGTTTTTACTATTCGATGAGCTTAGCCGACACCATCTTCCCCGGCTGCTGCCTCGAGTTGTCGCTGGCCGAGGAATAAGCCGGTCCATCCGACATTCTCCTCCTGGGGGACCGACTAACCCTTTGGATCCCCCCGCCACTACCGCTCTCGGTCGTCTCCAAATCTAAGAATTAACCCAAAATGAAGAATCAACACAAATCATAGAAACAACAAATCATTGTCTAAAGTTGTTACCGTTCCTACACCGACGGCCTCACATCGGCCTGCCAACATCGACGGCCTCACATCGGCCTCCGTGACATCCTCTTCGCTCGGAGGCATCCCAATCTAGGGTTAACGATGGGAATTTGGTGTGAATGATCTAGGGTTTGGAGGGTAGGGAGGGGTTTCTAGGGTTCGGTTTGGGGAAGGTTAGGGTTTGGAAATTTCTTATATGCACAAGAGAGAGAGAGAGAGATGGATTGAAGTAGCCATGAAAGAGGAAAGGAGAGGTTTTTTATGGGGGCTCAGAAACTTTCAGTAGAAGAAGAAGGCGGGCGACTCCAAAAATTTCGAGCAGCAGAGCGGCAAGTCCAAGCGATTTTTATTTTTTTAACTTTTTATAACATCTAAAATATCTTCTAAAATAAATCTAAAATATAATTGTTATAAAAGTAGGTAATATATATAATGTTTATATATAAAACACGTTATAATAGGTCAAAAAATTCTCCGAACCGTCATATCAAGAGATGTTTCTAGACTTTTATGACACTTCAATATAGACCGTTATATTAACATTTGTGCGACCGTCATAAAAGGTATTTTTCTTGTACTGAGTAATGCTTCTTTATTTTTAGTCGTCTTAAATTTAATATTTCCACCTACTTTAGGCGAGAAAATGCAACTTTAGGCGAGAATATTTTGTTTAGTCGTCTTAAATTAGTATTCCCCTCTACTTTAGGCAAGAATTTTTTAGTCGCTAAAGATTAGTTTGGGCGACTAAATTTTTTTTGTCGTTCCAGATTTTGTGGCCTAAAGCCTCTATTTTTGTAGTGATTATGAGAAATTTTTTAGGGCCGATAGTTATGCGCGGAAGAAGAAATATTAGGGGATTTAGGCTATGGGTTTTGTAAATTTGTATGCTTTCACGCCAAATATGCTATAGTCTATTTTTTATCATGTAAAATAAAAACCTACGCTGCTTCTCCTAGGATTCGAACATGATATCTACTTTGACATACAAACATAACAATAGATGAATGTTATAGATTCTACAACATTCAAGAAACGCTATAGATAGATATTTTTATAGCACTGCAGAAAGAACGCTATTGTTGATAACATTCTATAGCGGGGACATTTGTACGCTATAGAAAAACTGCTATTGTAGGCCCTATTTGTTGTAGTGAAAAATATTATAGAAGGCGGCCTGGAGGAGAACCCGGAGAAGGAGCTCTAAACCAAAAAATATATAGAGGAGGAAAGAGTAAGGAATTGTAACCAGAGGAGATAAGAGTAGCAATATTAGAACAGGAGGAAGAACCTAGTCTGGTCCAATTACTCTGGTAACTAAAATATTAAAGGAGAGAGAAAAAATATTGGAGTAGTGGATTGTATGCGCGAGAGAAAAAAAAGTGGCGCTCTATGACCAGGTTTTTTGTACCAAACTTTTGATTATTAAAATATTTTTATCAAAGTAAATAGTTTCTATATAATATATTTTTTAATAGTATTGACTAATGTAGGAGTCTCTAATATTTTTAAAATTCAATCAAAATATTTTTACGCCTATTTTTTCATCTAATGACTAAAGAAATTGTAGTGACCGGATAGTCTGTCACCACTAAGTATTCATTCTGTCATAAATAGTATTACTAACTTTTTTCTTAATCTGACCAAAATAGTTTTCTATTACTGAATACTCTTTTTTTACTAACTTCCATCACAATAAGTAAATTTTTTTGTAGTGGACCCAGCCAAATTTACAGTAGAAATATCAAAAAATATATTTAGCAATATAGTGTCCTCTCTTTTCTGATCACATACTTCCTTCTTAAGATCCTCTCGGTCAAAGAGCTTTATAGCTTTGGCATTTAAAAACATAATAAGTTGTCAAACATGTAAATGAAGAAAACTTATTTATCTTTAGGCTTTAAATTCGGACAGTTGCTAGATATTTTTAATGATTAATTCATCAATTGAAGATATGATATCACCTAATTTAAAGCAGCATTTAAAGAGTAAAATAGAGGTGGAGGAGTCAGGATTTTTACAAGAATGAAGATTAGGATGACTAGGAAATCGTAGAAAGAAATTATGCAAGAAATTGATAGATTAGGCTTGTCTTTCGAAGCTGCAAAAGGGATGGATTTCGGCATGTGACATATCCATCTAATCAAGAGCTGCTACCAAGTGAGATGTCGACCTAATAAGTCCAACATATCAAATATTATCATCCTAGCAACATTTTAAAGATAAATTTGCAACATTGTAAAATACACATCTTTTACAACATTTTATAAAAGTTGTTTAATATAACCTTTTTGCAATATTTTTTAAAACATTGTAAAATGACATTACATACACAACGTTTATATAAAGTGGCAAAATAAAATTATTTTTACAACATCAAACAATCGTGAAACATAAAATATTACAACAATTGATAAACGTTGTTGAACATGATATTTTTGCAATATTTTAAATACATTGTCAAAATAATAACTTGGACAACATTAAATAAACATTGTCAAGAATCAAGATCAAAGGTTCAAAATATCAAATAAATATCTATGATCGATAATTCCAATTCGGTTTAAACCAACCCATCGATAATCAAGAACAATGACTGTTCCATGAATTGATCAACTAAAATTGATTAGAGACTTAATTCGATCGATCCTCGATCCCAAATTGGAAACAAAATTGGATTGACTTAAGAAGATGGCTTACCGAAGTTGATTCGCCATGCCTCACCGTTCACTGATAAGCGCCAGTGCTCCGCGAGACGTTGTCGCTAGCGGTTGTTCTTGGTGGAGACGGTGATGTAGTTCATGGTCGGAGCTCGTCGGGGAGTGATCAGATCTGGTGGAGATGGTGTTGTCACCGCGCTGGCCACTGAGGAATGATCACTAGACCATCATCGAGATGCCTTGCTGAGAACGCTACGCCATCGCTACTACATCCCGAGCTCTTGTGCAAGAAGGAAGAGGAGGTGGTGAAAGGCACGATCAAGCCAAGAATGCCATGGTCGAGCTTGATGGTGAGGGAGCTAGGGTTTGGGAGGAAGAAGTGGAGAAGTGATGAAGGAAAAGGCTGGGAGAGGATGGATTTCGGCAGGGCTTCGTCGAGAAACAGGGGTGGTGGAGAAGACATAAGGTCGACTCTTATATAGAGCTTAAGAAATAAAAAGTATTTACAAAAATTTCCCGTTTTGCAAAACAAATTTAACTATTACAAAACACTATAAAACTGTTTTTCTAATTAGAATAGGTTGTTAGAAAGTTGTTAGAAGGTTAGGAAGTTTGTTAGAGGTTGTTGGGGAAGGTTAGGGAGAAGGTTTAGGCTATTTATTTAATCATGACTAAATTAAGTAATTACTAAATACTCTAGAATATTACCGCTCTATCCTCCACTCCAAAAAATTTCACTATTTCATGCCATGCTTTTATATAGATTATTAAAATAGAAAAATACTAAAAGTAATAGTTAAAAAATAATAATAATCTTTAAACTAGAAAATAATTAAAATTTTCAAAATAGAATTTTTTGGGAACGGTGGTTATAGTAGGCTTCAGCATGAAAGTTTTTGTCCAATTTTTTTTAATTATATTTCTATTATACTATAGTAGAAGATGCTCGGCGTTACAAGTTAAATTATATTTATTTCTTTCTTTCTAATTTTACAAAAAATAATTTTAATATTTAAATTAAAATTAAAATTTATTGTATATTTATATATATATATATATATATATATATATATATATATATATATATATATATATATATATATATATATATATATAATTGAAACTTGTAAAAATTAATTAAATTTTAATTATAATTTGTTACGTATAAATATCTTTATGATATTGTTGAAAAAATAGTTCAAACATTTAAAATATATTTGGATTAAGATTTGTTAAACAATTAAATATTTCTGATATTTAATATATATATATATATATATATAATATATATATATATATATATATATATCTATATATATATATATATATATATAATTGAAACTTGTAAAAATTAATTAAATTTTAATTGTAATTTGTTACGTATAAATATCTTTATGATATTGTTGAAAAATAGTTCAAACATTTAAAATATATTTGGATTAAGATTTGTTAAACAATTAAAATATTTCTGATATTTTTTCCTTTAAATTTAGTTTTTAAATAGTTTTAAATTTAATTTTTAAATAGATATTTGTACGGACTAAAAGAGAGAATGTTAGTTTTTATCCGTAATTTTGGCAAAAATGATGGATGAGGAAGTTAATTTTTATCCTCTGTAATTAAAATAAATAAATTAGACCATGATCTACATACGACTTAGACGACTCACTTTTGAGCCGTTTTGAAGCCTCATTATGTAGTAGAAGATAATACCAAATTTATATTTCACCATATTAAATTTAATAAAAAATTTAATTAATAAGCATAGATGTGGACATTTTTGGAATAAAAATTTTACGGTGAAACCTACTTTTCCCTAGTATAGATTCATTACCTCTTTGGACTGGGTGTATATTCGACATAGTGAATATTGACATGAATTTTTGGTATATACCCAAATCCGATTACCTCTTTGGACTCAGTGAATTTTTGGTATACTCAATAATTTGATAAATAACAAAAATTTCATCGTTAAATATAGTCTAGAATTATCATTGTCAAAATATCTTGGTATACTCAATACTACTTAGAAATGGCTCAAAAATAAGCCGTAATAATAAAATAAAAAAGTTTAACTACCGTATACGCATAAGATCTCTATATTATAATATGATTTTATAAACGGCTCAAAAATATGCGATAATATATTATCAATAATTAATATTACAAATTAAAAAAAATTTAACTATCGTATATGTTATCTTCTCGTTTAGTCGATGAAAAAATTAAGAATTAACTTGAACATAAAACAAATTCTAAATGTATTCAAAATTTAAGATATATTTAAACTAACTACATGATATTATCTAATTAAATACATAATAAAGATTCAAAAAAACAACTTTATAATAAATCATAATAAAAATGTTCAAATCATATTTAAAATATTATAATAATTTAAATCTATATCTATTAAAAAAATCTAAACAAATTCATTATAATATCATCCTATAAATGTAGTGCTTTCTTTTTTCGGATCACTTACCTCCTTCTTAAGCCGATCCACTTAGTCGAAGAGCTTTATAGCCTTGGCATTTAAAAAGTTAGCTTTGTTTTAAGGTTAGGAAGAAGCCCTACAAAAGTTCTCCTATGTAGATGACCTACGAGTTCCAAAAGTTTCCCTAGTAATCAGTTCAGACATGTCGAGCATTACACAAGTTAAATGTTCTTTAACAGTCCTATCCTGAAAAAATAAAAAAAATTTACATTGATCAATTTGGAAATGATCCTCCAATGTACTTCAAGTTTTAGGGGCATCGACACTGCTTCCGCTACATAATTCCTCTAAAATAGGTTGGTCCCCATGCTATTAGAAGAGGAATTAGCTCATTCAATACTTATTATACTAAGAAGAAGGTTGATAATATCAATCAAAGACATCAGTGTTTGCCAAAGATCGAAAGACATTCATGAGATGTTACCAAGTGAGTTATCAACCTAATAAGACCAACATTTCAAATAAAATTATCCTATAAATATTTAAAATATAAATTTACAATATTGTCTAAACATTATGAAATACACATCTTTTACAACATTTTATAAAGTTTGTTAAATATATCCTTTCACAATACTTTTTTTACCGTTGTAAAATGATATAACATACACAACGTTTATATAAAATTGTAAAATCAAATATTACTTTTAGAACATCAAACAAACATTGTAAACTATAAAATAAATTACAATATTTGATAAATGTTGTTGAATATGATTTTTTACAATATTTAAAATATGTCGTCAAAATATATAACTTTGACAACTGTAAATAAACGTTGTCAAAATGAATAAATATTACAATATTAAAAACGTTGTTGAAGATAGTAATACACAACTTTCGTGACTGGCCATTGTAGAAGCCTTAACGTTTGAATATAAAACATTGTTTGCACATGTATTTTACAACATTTTTACTATAAAGGTTGTAGAAGACCCCCCTTTTTAACAACATTTTTAAGAAGTATTGTAGATGGAACGTTGTAAAAGGAGTTTTTTCTTGTAGTGCGATCTGGACCGATTCTTATTTCCTTCTTCATCTCCGTTTCTCTTTCCACCACAACCACCAACACCACCACCATGATGGCCTGTAAACCAAAAAAAATTACGAAATATAAATTGGATGGACGAAAGAGAGAGTAAATATGAGTTAATTTAGGGGTTCATTGAAAAAATTAAAGTGAAGAATGACCTGCTAAAGCAAGTTACCAACCGGTCAAAAGTCTAAATCAGCATTAAATGATGTTTCTACACTATTATTCAATCCGAACCATTGGATCAACATCCAACGGTCCAAATTTCGGATGTATCGATACATCCATTTCCAGCGGATGTATTGTAGAACGACCCTATATATATATATATATACACACGCAATTTTTTTCAATTATTAAATGACGATTTTTTATCTGCGGAATTAGTCAAATTAATGATGAGGAGAATGATCACTAACGGAACAACATCCGTATGAAATTCTATGGACTTAAATAGAAGGCCAGCAAAATGAACTGAATAATTCAACTATTCCTTCGTTTCTCTATATATTCTAGGGTTTTGTCTATGCATCTTTAAGACTCTTATTCAATCCAAAAGTTTCGATCTCAAGCATAAGCCATAGACAATTAATTCTAACAAAGAATGAAACACAAGTTGTATATTTATATAAATATATGAAATTAAAACAAGTTATCAGTACTAGTTGCATTGAATTGAGCTTTATGATCTAGTGAATGCCACCATATGTACTTAACAGTTGGTTTATACGAACGAAACAATATGAAAGAAGAAGAAATAAAACCTGATTAGAATTTAATTAGTATGATGCTTTGAAAGAAACTTGATTCCTCTACTTCACCTTTATCGGTATTAGACAATGGAAGAAAAATCACAAAAAATCAATTGCATCAATAATATAAGACATTCTAATTACCCAAGTGTGAAGAACTTGACAAAGCTTCGATAGTTGATGTTGTCATCTCTAGTCAAAACATGTAAAAATGGGCCAAAACTGTTGGAAACGAAGTGCGAAAACCATTCTCCAAAATCAGATAGTCATGTGAGAGAACCGAATAAAAGCACATAAACCAAAAACGCCAAACACAAATCGCAGACACAGAAATTTTTGACGTGGAAAACCCAAATGGAAAAAAAAGCCATAAGACGATCGAAGTCCAACCCTGAAGAATCTTCACTAATGGAATAAAGAGAATACACCCTCTACAAGCTCCTCCCGATCCAAACGGATCATCACAACTCATTTGAAAGAAGAAATTTTGATTGTAGACTCCGAAGAACAAGAGATGTCGAAAAATTATTCGAAGCGATATCTCTCATTCGTAATAGTCTTCAATCCTTTCTCTCTCAAAAGTTGTAAAGCATTATTGCTCCTCTCTTTCTGAGATATTTTTATGGTGAGGAAACATCTAGTATATATAGTCTTAAACCCACAACTAATTGAGGTATTTTACTATATATAGGAATACTCAATCTAAACCATTGATGTATTCCTAATATATATAGAAATACCCAATCCAACTCCATTGAGATATTCCTGCTATATATAGAAATACCCAATCCAAATCCATTGGAATATTTGTATTATATTACGAATACCCAATCCAACTCTGGGGTATTTTTTACATAGGTTGGGAACCCCACCCACTCCAATAAATCTTTTCATTCACAACTATGTGGAGGGGGTCGTCATCCTAACGATCCTCCTACAGTACTCGAACTTTTCCCTTGGAAGAACCTTCATGAACATGTTTGTTCCGTTGTCATCTGTATAAATCTTCTCAAGCGTCACGTCCTTCTTCTCAATCATACCCTGTATCCAGTGATACCGAGTCTCAATGTGCTTGGACCGACTATGAAATGTTTGCTTCTTTATAAGGTGAGCTCTGGATATCGCAAATTAAAATACTGCTCTTGATTTAGCCATACTTCCTGCGGCAGCTTCTTCATCCACAACAACTCCTTGTAAGCCTCTGTTGCTGCAATGTACTCTGCCTCTGTCGTCCATAAGGCAACACATTTCTGCAACCGCGACTGCCATATTATCGCTCCGCCAGCAAACATCATTACATAGCCCGAAGTCGAGCGCTTCGTATCTACATTTCCAACCATATTAGCGTCAATATACCCGACCAACTTTGGCTCGTTACCACCAAAAGAAAGTCTCCAATCGGCAGTACTCTGAAGGTACCGTAGAACCTACTTGACCGCACTCTAATGGACCCTTCCAGAATTGGAAGATACCTGCTAACTGTGTCAACTGTGTGAGCGATGTCTGGCCTCGTACACACTATAGCATAATTGAGTCTTCCAACAGCTGAAGCATATAGAACCCGCTCCATATCTTCTTTCTCGTCATCGATAGATGGACACTGCTTCTTAGTGAACTTAAAGTGAGCTACAAGGGGGTTACTCACTTTCTTCGACCTATCCATCCGAAAACGCTGAAGTACTCGGTAAATATACTTCTTTTGGGACAAGTGTAGCAGCTTGGACTCTCTTTTTCTACTGATATCCATCCCAAGAATAGTCTTCGATGTGCCCATACAGAAGGCCACGAACAGTTGACGCTTCAACTCCGTCATCCTAGTGGCACTCCGATCCACCAGTAGCATATCATCAACATAAAGCAGTAAAATGATGAATCATCATTGGCAAAATACCTTACAAATACACAGTGGTCTGTCGTCGTCCGTGAATAACTATGCTCTCCCATAAATGACTCGAACTTCCTGTACCACTGCCTCGGAGCCAGCTTCAGACCATACAAGCTCTTCCTCAACCAGCAGACCAAGTTTTATAACCACCACTTTCTAAAAATGAGGATATTTGTGACTTTTTTGAAATTGATTATTTTAGTTATTATTTAATTAATAAATTGTGATAGTGATAATGTTTTGATTAAACCTTAGAACCACATTGCTTAGATATTAGACATGACCAAGGAAACATACTTAGTGAGATTAGACAACCTTAGATTCATTCTATTTTAGTTAGTTATCTTCAAATCTAACTAAGGAATTAATTAGGAATGACTAAAACCTTAAGTTAGAATGAGCCTTTCCTTAAAGGGTTGTACATGACAAATAAGAAGGCCTTTTAGGCATTTTCACCCAACCCAAACCCTAACACACTATGTCCGGCCAAAGGAGCTCTCCCCCTTTTTATTAATAGCAACCACTTCTACTTCTTGCCCCTTTCATTACAAACCCTAACCCTAATTTGTGTTCTTCTCCAAATTTTTTCCATCTCCCAAATTGAGTCCAAATTTCCTCAAACCAATTGCAAACTCTTTCCCTTGAAGAGTATAAGCCTCTATTAGCTAGCTTGTGAGCATTTGGAGCAATTTGGCTATTGGAGCTTGGTGGAGATTAGATCTAAAGTTTTGTTCATTGGAATTCTAATTTCCAAGTGGTAAGAGCCCTCTAAACCCTCTAATTTTCTTTATTAGTGCATGCATTCTTTTAGCATCCCCCATTATGTTAGGAATGATTTGGGTCAAGTTTGGATCCATTTGGAGTGTGTATCACGAGAGTATCGGATACGCACACCAAGTGTTCGATGAAATGACTCTTAGGACATTTAATACTTAGATTTCAGTTTTAATTGAGTTTTTCTATTGGTTATATGTTGTGTTAGCAATGTTAGTTGTTACTTAGTGATATGGGTTTGGTTTGGTAGATCAAAATGGATATGGGGACTTGACATATAGTGTTTACTCACCGTTTTGTTCACTACTAATGTTCAGTCATGCAGTGATGCACATTCTTGCATCTGAACCACATTATTCTCCTGACCAGATATCTTATTGTCTAAAAATTGAAGTATCAGACCATCCTTTGTTCAGACCCTACATATGTGATTCAGTCATATGTATGCTTTGACATGCATTCACTCGGATCTGTCCTTGTTCATACTGGAAGGTCCAGTGAAGGAGCAATGTTCTGTCATTTCATAATAGTTATCAAACCACATTACCTGGTATTAAGCAGTCGAGTCCCATGTTTACTATCCTGAATGTTCTCTGTGTGCTGTCATTGTTCATTCCTGAACATGACCAACTAATGGAGCTATTGCTATGCCCTACTGTAGCTTCATTAGCAAACCCTTTATTATTGTTCTGCCCTATAGTTTATTTATAAACACATCCATTTTTAAGAGCTAATTATCTGTCTATCAGATCCTGCATATAGGATATGAATTATTGTTTACTGCATTTTATTATAGTTCAATCCATGACAAACCATCTTGCATATGCCATGCATTCCACAATCTGTTATTTAGTTATGTCCTCCTTAATTGTTCAGACTTATGAAGTTCAGTTCCATGTGAGCATATAAGTCCTTACTTGATTTAAAACTCTATTATTCAGTCCCAAATGAGACTTGGCATCCTACTTGTTCACTGTATGTTCAGTCCAATGTATATAATTTATTAGCTTGTATATATATATGTCTTTGTATGCTTTAGGTAATCCAATTTCCTTTAGTTTTTGTCCTCAGAGTCCCTGTCCAATCTCATTTCCTTTAGTACAAATCCCATGTACATTCTCTTGTATTATCTTTAAGTATCATTCCAACATTGGTGTTGATATCAGTCCATATTTTGTATGATCATTCCTTACATTGTTCTATCCATTTTGGTTATGTC
>JANAVB010029815.1:7447240-7569683 GCA_029216955.1 Iris pallida | reverse complement strand
TTCATGACCCCACACTTCTGTCATCATGCTTGATCACCCCAGCTTCCTGGACCTAGGTTCGATGATGACACGACATTTCTTATTTCGATTTAGGCTGCATACTTTCCACTGGATGCTCCTGGAGGTGACGACACGTCGATGCGATGAGGACTTGAGTTAGTGGTTCTTGGATGTAGTTTGATAGATGATGATCTTATGTAGTTTTTTTATGTCTAAACTTCTAGTTAGACATTATTAGCAGTTTGTGATGGTTGATCTTTTATTTTGTATGACATTTCAGTATTTCACTTCTAGTTATTTGCTATGCACTTGTAGTTGTGGCAATTTTGTTATTTGTGGTTATCTCTCTAGCATTACTTTGTGGCTTCACATACGAGGGAGCCAAAACCATTTTTTTATTGACAAAGGGGAGAAAGAGCAATACCAAATCAATCAACAAACACCAACACCACCCATTTATATTTTTAGGTATTTTATTTTGTATTTAGATATATTTTGGTATAGACTCAAGTTTGTCAATTATCAAAATGGAGGAGATTGTTGGCCATTCCATGGTCACACTGATTTTAATATGAACTAGCTTAAGTCAATGCAAAATATATGAACTGCTGCTAATCATTTCAGGTTAGTAAATCAATATCAAAAGCGTACTACTACATCAGAAAGCATGTAATCATCATTCTGAAGCTTATTTCATTGGAATCAGTCCGAGTTATTTACAATTATTATGTATTTTATCTTTATTGAGTCTAGGTATAAATTGTAAGATCGACTAGATATATAAGCCCCTGATTTTTAGATTTATTTTATTTTTTTTTATTTTATATTATATTTAATTATTAAAGTTAATGATGACTAGGTTAGTGTTTACCGTAGCTTTGATTTTTGAAGCACAACAAAATATATTTTCTCAAATCCAGTTCCATACTTGAATTCTATATTCGTCCACCTTAGTTTGATTATCATGTCCCATCCAAATTTGTTTTTCACATTCTTTTGGCTTCGCACCAATTTCGGGTCAACTTAGGCTCGATCATCGTAATTTTAAGCCAACTTCTAATTTGCTTGTGGGACTTGACATAGATCGAAACGTATGACCTAATATATGGTTTTGACCCATGTTGAGTCTACAATGCATATGCCTAGGGTGCACCATCCAATCGAGTTCCCATGTGCTACTTATTGCAAACGGCACATGAGACTCATTAAATTGATTTTCGGGTCCAATTTGACTAGTAATGCTACTCGGACCCTAACTAGTCAACCCTACTAGTTAGAGCCTAACTAGGAGTACAAAAACCAAGTATACATATATTAAGAGAATTTTAGAGGTTTAATTACAACCATATGCAATATTTCCTTATATATTTGGCTTGGTCAAACATCTAACCAAAATTGGAAACTATATAATAGTATGATTTGGAGAACCAAATACTATCCAAATTAGATCAAACCAAAGCCCGTGCCCTAATAATATAAATAAAAACCCAACCAACCTTTTCTCACTTCGTAACCACCAACACTCCATGTAGCCCTACTTGTAGGCGGCCACAACCTCCCAATGAAACCCTAGCCGACCCCCTTTCTTCACAAAATATGATTCCTCCTCGACTTCTGCGCCAACCACCACCACTTGGACGACCCTCTTGTAGCTGCCCTCCCAGAAATTTAGAATATTTTATTATTTATTTTATTTGAATGGTGATTTTTAGATTTTATAAATAATTATTTAGTTAATTATTACGGTAGATAATTTTAGCCATGATTGAGTTTTGGAGTACAAGGTGGCTAGAAATCGTGGCACGGATAGTGCGATGGCGTGCTTTGACTAGAGTATAGCCCTGGTAGGGAAGGCCAAGCATAGTAATGTACTAATAGGAAAACCAGGCCAAGTTGCGACTTAACCCTTACCGAAGTTTTATTTAATATTAATTATATTATTAAGTTTAGGGAAACCAGTATACCATCTTAGCCGGACTGGACCCGAACTGAGCCCAAGCCCATGAAGTCATGCGGCAGTCCAATGACATTCGTGTTGATGGAATTCGGAATGAGGGTTGTATTTTGTGTTAATGGTTAAGAATATTTCTAAGTATTTAGGTTAAATATTATAAATGTTATTATTAGTGTATTCAGTGACTTTTGTATAAAATGGGTCCTCGTATATTGGGATGTTTAGACTTTACATATTGGTATATACGCCTTTATTCGTTTATTGTTTTTTATTATTATATATATTATTATATTATATTACTATTGTATTTTATTATCAATATTATTAAGGTTATTACTATATAATTATTTATTATAATTGGTTATATTATTTTGTCGAATAAACGTTATAATATAGGTGTTCATAATCATATAGGTAGGCCCTACACTATTAGGATTTATTCGGGTTTAAGGCGATCATATATATATATAAAGATATATATGTAAAGTTTATTAATAAAAGAAAAAAAAAAGGAAAGCAATTCACACTGTTCCCTCGCGGGAACAGTGGACCAGCCCATGAGCTACTAATAAACCCCCAGTACAAAACGACTAACTAAGCCCACAGGCCCGACTCTAGTACCCAGCGTATATATATATATAATATATAATATATATATATATATATAACCGAGAGCACGAACGAAGGTCGACACAACCAACTAACCCTAACACCTATGCCCGCCGACACCTACACCTGGGCGCACCCTTCCCCACGCGCGCCACCGTCGACCAGCGAACCGCCGCAACAGCAGCACGAAGACTGCAGCGAAGCAGGAAGGACAGCCAGTCGCGAGTCCAGTTTCGTCGCATGTTTTCCTCCACGCTCGACGATTTTGGAACCGACTTCACGGGTATGAAGACGAACTAAACCCCTCGATACCCTTCATTTACTTTTTTAATTTCACATAAACACGGCACAAATCGATTCAGAAATCGATGAAAACCTGTCCCAAGAACAGTGGTCAGAACAACCCAAGAGCCCTGTTCGGATATCGATTCTGACCAATCGCTTAGCAATTTTTGAAAACTATTTAATGTAAATCCTAGACAACCTATAGGACTTCGAATCCCTTCTTGTAGAATCGGATTTCATCGACTGTGCGTCGATAAATCGGACGTCCAAAACGGATAAAAACCTATTTTAAAATATTAAAATATTGAAAAACACTTCGATACGACGTGCGTCCCGCCAATCTGGGCGACGTTGTCACGAACCGAAAGCATCGAAAGGTGCGTAACGGCTTCGTAAATGTGTGGGCTTTGACGAAATTCAAATTGGTCGCGTGTGCGCGACGAATTTGATGCGTATCCGTCAAAATTCACCGTATCGGCTTCTGTGCAAATTTCTCAATTACTTTGTGCACGCTCGTCAGATCGAGATGAAACTTGCGCCAACAAGACCGTATCGTTCTTCTGGTCCTGTATGCCAAGTTTGGTCCAACTCTGAGACAGTTGATTGGATTGCCATTTTACGGGCCCCACGGTCCGATTCAACGGACGATTTTGTGCACAGCCCACCAAAATCCAAAATTGGACATTCCGTTGGATTCGTATAGGAAAACTAGATCCGTAGACATATAGTTTGACGACTTTAGAGACTATTGAATCTAGCACGCTTTTCGGTGCAAAGCGGGTCCAACGGCGGACACCGTTTTAACCCAAAATTACCGTTTTGTTCCTGTGTCCAGAATTGGACTTAAGGATAGGCGATCCTATCTATTTTGACTATTCTAAGAACATTGGTAATATTTATTTCAGCTTTCGGGGACTGTTGTACGAGTTTTAACTATTGTGGCATTCTGAGTGGTTCAGATTATCGGTTACACCAGCACAGGACCACAGGCGAGTACAGTTATTGTCTGCATTTCGATATTGATCTTTACTATATTTCATTGATTGGCCATTGGTTATGTGATTTTTATACTCTATTATAAATTGTTGAGTCGGGAATGAGAAGTACCAAGGATGTGTGATCCGACGTAGACAGTGTTTATTTTCATGCAGTAGACCTCGTAGACAGTGTTTATTTTCATGCAGTAGACCTCGTAGACAGTGTTTATTTTTCTGCAAGTAGACCTCGTAGACAATGCTTATTTTTCTGCAAGTAGACCTCGTAGACGGTGCTTATTTTTCTGCAAGTAGACCTCGTAGACAGTGCTTATTTTTCATGCAAGTAGACCTCGTAGATAGTGCTTATTTTTCATGCAAGTAGACCTCGTAGACCGTGTGGTGTAGTTGTCCCAGACTGATCACATATCAAAGGTACTTCTAACAGTTGGGAAAGTATTTGTGTCTATTTATTTGCTATTGGTTTTCCGTATTTTCTGTTTATTTTCAAAAATATGTAATTGATGTCTAACCTCTGTTGTATAGTTATTTTCTTTATTTGAAATTGCATTCAGTGAATTGTGCTCGTTCCATTCCTGACTGGAAACCATATTTTTCAGGTTAGCTGTGGATTCACTTAGCATGGGAAATACGGGTGTACTTGCAGCCGAAGCCTAGAGACTAGCTAGATAGTTGAGTTGTAGTCATTATATATTTGTACAAGTTTATATTTTTCTGCAAATGTAAAACTTGTGAATATTGTAAGTTAAATTAATTATGTGAATGAGCATTATTTGTGATTTTGATTTTCATGGCCGTGACAGCGTTCTACCGCCGACATTGCAGCGTAGGCTGGCTTGGACACGTCTCGTATCCGTTTTAAAAATTTAAAAAAATGAGTGCGGGTCATGATACCTCTCAACCTCCTCTTCTACCCTAGAAACTGTAGGAGCAACCTTGCGGCCGTTAGAGAAGTACACGACGCGCTACTTGGGCCGAAACTCTGTCGAATCGAAGTCTGAAACGTCATAGCAGGTTAGTCGATTTGTAGATGATGTTTCATCCACTTTTTCTCATTCGTTTCTGCTCAAACAAAATCCGAGAGTTACCTTTGTATGTCTACTCAAACCTCTGATCGTCGAATCTCCTAGTTCGAAGTGGTTTGTCCGTGGCATTGATTCTATGACAGGGTATCGGAAACTGACAAATTATGTTGTGGGTCACTTTTTGTCTATCTAAGGTCAGTTTCTAACCTTTCTATATTTTTATATAGAATCTAGACGTCGATACCTTTCCGACAAATATATGAAAGTTAGGTTTCGCATCTGTTTGCTATTTTTAAAAATTCATGATATTTATCGTGTCACTGAACTCCGAAAAAATTATGTTTTCCTTGTGCCCAAAAGTGTTAAAACTCCATGAATCCATATTAAACTTTATGTTGTGCAAGGTTTAGCATTATAAGTACTATTTTAACTAATTTTTGGGATTTTTATAGAATTTATTAATTTTATTTTAATCGTTGTTTCGGGACTAAACTAATGTATCGAATTAAGGAAGTCATATGTGGCATTGACATAAGACCTCTTGTGAAAGGATTCCCCTATTGAAAATATAATTATAGTAATATATAAGTATTTATAGATAAATTCCAGAATTTAAATATATTATTTTATTATAATTGTAAAGTATTTACGAGAGGTTTTTTTATCTATATGTGTAGGTCCTAAAAATCAAGTTGCATTCATTAAATAGGCAGAGGAAACTAATTTGCGCATACTTCAAATGGATTGCGCAGGAGGCAGATTGCGCTATAAATCGAACGCACGAGCTGAACTGCGCTACCACCCAAGCGCGCTACGCTGACGTGGCAATGCCATCATTATCTGTCAAAAATCCGATCTTCTGACAGCTGACAGCCCGATAAACGAGGAGTCCTTTCGTTTCTTGTGCAGCACAGCGCTCGAGGACAGCTGTACAGCCAGCGCAGTATGACAGCTCAACTTCAGCGCAGTTTGACCAAGCCCGAGTCTCAGTACAGTCTGATGCTAGCGCTTTTCAAGTGGCGCAATCCATCAAGATAACTGACATTTATTACGTGGCTTACATGCCATCAATTGTTCGCCACGTGGCAACCGCCTGTACACGACCATGCGTATTTCAATCAAACAATGCCACACGTCTAATACAGTTGGCCCACGATCGAGTAACTGCCAGCACAGTTCGCTGTTTGCGTAGTCTGTTGCTAGCACAGTTCATCATGCGCAATTCAGAATAACTACAAATTAGTAATTTCTAGAACTCTATAAATAGAGTTTCAAGTCCTTCATTAAAGAGATCAGATCATTATTATTATCAGAGATCAGGAGTTCTTGTCCAAGTGCTGCTGCATTCTTCAGAGGCTATCGTCTTCAAAGTTCACATCGTCCAAGGGATAAAGCGATCGTCTTCAGATTGGATTCCTATAGTTGTACTTTCCCAGAATTCAATTGTAATCTTCTTACAAAGTTTGTGAAATAAAAGACTTTTGTTTTTTGCAAACAAAATGGCAACTCTGCTGGGGACGACTTTCTCCTCCGACGAGGAAGTGACAACTCAATGTGACATTGCGTCTATCGGAAAGACGCAGAAGACGCTGGTTGTGAAGGTCAACCAGACTGCCTACGAGGCGATGATTAACTCTAGGGCTACTCGTCGTACTGCAACCTCTGCCAAGAGCAAGGTCCGTTCAGTGTGGAGTCCAAAGTCCTCTGCGTAATCATTTGCGCAACCTGCTGTCTCTGCTGCCAAGGAACCATTAGCAACTTCTGCCCTTGCGCAACACACTGCTCTTTCTGCTACAGCACAACCCACTTCCTATGCTATTCTGGCAAAGTGCAAGTCTCCTCTCCCCCTGGCGCAGTTGGCGACCTCCTTCCCTCCTGCGCAATCTACTACTCCTGTCGCCAGAGTGCAACTTAAACATTCTGAAGCCAGGACTCCTGCTGCGCAAACTACAGTTTCTGTAGCTAAAAGGCCATCTGTCGAAGCTTCCCAAGCGCAATCAGCCAATGCGCCTATTGCCACTTCAACCTCTGCAAAATCTGTTCCAGCGCAGTCTTATAGGGATAGCCCTTTGGCTAATCTCCCTTCTTCTCACAGCAAGAAGAAAAACTCTGCTCCTCTTCCCAAGCACCCTGTTGCTCCAGCGCAATCCACTGGGGGTAGTCTGTTGACTGTTCCTCCTCCTCCTCAGAACAAAGGGAAAGGCCCGTTGGTCTTTTCTCGAACTTCCTCGTTCTACGACTTGGAAGACAACAGAGGGAAATGCTTTTTAGCCAACCCTTCTTCACAAAACAAGGGAAAAGGTCCTTTGGTCTTTTCTCAGTCTTCTCCGGTTTTTACCATAGAAGATCCATCTGAACGTGCCTCGGCACCAATCAGTACAAGAACTCTCTCAAACAAGAGCTATTCTTTCCCTGCCAAAGGGAAATGTACTGATCAAAGAGGTATTCTGCCTACTCCGGTAGCGGAACTCCAAGATCTCCTAACTCTCCGGATGTCCCGATCAAAGCAAGGAAAGTTACTGGTGTCTCAGACAGAAACCCCTGGGGGTGAGTTTGCTGATCTCCGGACGTATCTCAATAGACCTCGGTCTACATCAACTTCGGTGAAACACAAGCAGCCAATACCGAAGATCAACCTGCATCAGAGGCAAATCTCCAGGATGAAAAATCCTGACACTTATGCTAACGAAGTGAGTACTTCTCTATATACTCACGGGACAAAACATCTGAAGAACCGAAACCATGTTCCGAATGTGGTCAAAGAACATGTCCCTCAGACTTCTTCTCGTCCCGTCATTATTCTTGACCTCCGAGAGCACCTCAAGCAAAAACGGGACAACATCTCAACACCTCCAGTTCAGCCACTTAAACACCATTGTAATCACAAGGTTGTCATCAAGTGTTGTTGCCAGACAACAAAATGATCTATTTTTGATCGTCTGAATTTTGTAACTTCTGAACCAATGTCAGAAGATGAAGACGAAGTGTTGTATGCTTCCGTCAACATGACTTCTTGAGACACTGGGGGTAGAAAGTGCTCCAAACACGACAAGTCTCGCAGGCCCAGCCAGCGGTACTTAGATTTACTCCAGAAATCTTCTGAAGGAGTATTTCGACACACCCGATCCCGAAGTCGAGACACAATGGGGCATGGGAATCTTCTCCAAGATCCCTCTGGTCATCTCCCTATTTCTTATTCAGGAGATGATTCCTTCTCTGATTATGATGCATACAGTGAAAGTTCTGAGCAGACAGTGTCTTCTATTGTACCTAGAGAAGTGTCAGCATACGTTGTCACTGAAGATCCAGATGCTTCTAGTTCGGCAAATCAAGAACAACGAATAGCTGCACTGGAGGACAAGTTGAAGACCATGGCTGAAATGGTCGCAAGTATGTATTCTATCATCGTGGCTCAACATACGGTACCACCGACCGCACCTGCTGCAAACCCTGAGATTATAGCATCGTCGGTGCCTGTTAATGCAGGTCTGGGGGTAGTATCTCCCCAAATACCCCCTGTACAAATTCAACCCACACCCAGTCAGTCAGGAGCTGGGGGTAGTACTTACCACGCTGTTCTTTCCCCTAATACTATAATTTAGCCTGCTCCTTCTGCATCATCGGAGGATGCTAATGAAGCTGTCAAACTCTTGCGCACTCAATTCGAGGCTTTTAAAGAGAAGGACAACTTACAGAGATTGGGGATCAAACAACCCTATCCGGTTGAATAGAAGGAAGCCCCATTTTCTCCAAAGTACAAGATTCCCATAATTTTGCTATTTGACGGCAGCACTTCTCCGAGTCAGTTCATTAACCACTTTGAAGTAATGACTGTTCAACTTCAGCCAAATGACGCTCTTCTTACCAGGGTATTCGTCGACTGTTTAGCCGGTGTAGCATACGATTGGTACATGAGCTTGCCTGATGGCTGTATCACTTCTTTTTCGGGTCTTAAACAAATCTTCTTGGAGCGATTCTACGAGGGAATCAACGACATGACCATGTCGGCCCTCAACAAGATCAAACAAAGAAATAATGAAACCGCTGAGAGTTTCATTGAAATATTTCGCCGAGAAGCTTTAAAGATGCCTCCTGGAACTCCGGCCGCTGTCACTATAGATACCTGCAAGGCAAATCTTTTGCCTATTATCAGCATGTGGACGGGGTCAACTCAATTTTAAGACTGGCCATCATTCATTGTCAACGCTAAAGCAGCTGAAGTTAGCGCTGACAAGTTCAAGCAGTTGGGGGTACACATGTCTAACCCCGACCGAGATGAACACTCGACAGCAAGTAGCGGTAATCACCAGAATAACCGCAAGGGTAAAGAAACTTTGAACATCAATTTGAAGAACAAAGAATCTCTGGCTGTCAACGTAGCTCCACCTACGTCTACTTCTACTCCTTCTGCCCCTCCACCAAGGGAACCTCGTCCGAAAGTAGAGTACTCCTTTGACGAGAACGACACCATGAGCATCTTCGATTGCTTGATCAAAAGCAATAAGCTCTAACTCCCAGACCCGAAGAAGCCTGATGAGGTCGGTAAGACTGATCATCCCAAATATTATGTTTATCACAGGTTCATTGGTCATCCCACTCAAGCATGTTATGTGCTCAAAGGCAAGATTCAAGAGCTAGTCAACGCTGGTGTTGTCACCCTTCAACAAGATGAGAAGACTGTTATCGCGAACATGGTCTCAGTACAGTTCGGTAACTTCCCTCCACAGATGATACAGCATGGTGTCATTCCTATCCCCAAGGCCACTCTTAAGATCGATAATCTTCCTCCTCCAGGAAGTGAAGGTCTTGTCCCCTTATCTCTTGATAATAGTGAGATTATGTGGATCCACCCTGACCTTGTTGCAGACTTTGAGGCTCCTTCCTCGTCTAAACAGAAAGACCGCTCCAAAGGAAGAACAAAAGTCTGCAATATGGTGTCTTTTGACCCCATAGTTGAAGAGGAAATCATGCTGAGCACCAGGTCAGAAAAAGCCTATCTACGGGAATTTCCCAAAACTCGAGAAAACCCTGCCTCTTCTTCTGAGACTTCTCCAGTACAACCTGTTTCTACTGAGGGCATCCCTGCTGTGTCTTCACTGGTTGTAGAACCCATTCCCCCTAAGCCGACAGCAGCCGACAAAGGCAAACAACAAGTCCGTTTTGGCAAGCCTTTGAAGAAGTTATCTCCTTCTAGACTTGAGAAACCATACAATTTTGATATTTTGGCTCAACTAGCTAATACACCGGCTAGGCTGTTGATCTTTGAGCTCTTGTGCCTCTCCAAAGAGACTCGAGAAACTCTGAGTGAAGCTCTCATGCAGGCGAAAACCTGTTTAACTTTTCTAAAGAAGCCAGAATCAGAGCCTGTCTCTTGCCTCCACTGTCACAGTGTGTTGGAGTTAATTCCAAATATTACCTTCACACAGGATGATATGCTGGTGGAAGATAATAGGCATGACCGTCCTCTATACTATACATGATACATCGACACGATGAAGGTCGATCGTATTCTGATAGATCCCGGGTCAGCACTCAGCATCATGCCAAAGACAATATTGGATGCACTGAAGATCCCAGTACATAGTCTTTCTAGCACAATCACCACCATCTTGGGGTTCAACCAGGAAAGAAGTGAGCCTGTGGGCAAGATTCGCCTAAAAATCCAAATAGGCTATTTCTGCACAAAGGTGACCTTCTATATTATAGATAACCATGGTTGCTCTTACAATGCTCTTTTGGGGAGACCATTCCTTCATGAACACAACTTTGTTCCTTCAACTCTCCATCAATGTTTCAAGTACGTTGATGACAATGGAGAGGTTCAAAAAGAGGTGGCGGATCTCTAACCTTTTAAAGGTTTCGAAGCATATTGTAACGATGCTTGCAAGTATAAAGATGAGTTCATAAAGGTAGTGCTGGCTTTAGATACTGAAAAAGAACAAGAAGCAGGGCCCAATGACACTCTCATCATACCTGTTAAAGGGCGTGTTTCTCACCCTCAGTCCTCCAAACCACTGGCTATTCACTTGCCAGCTCGGAAGCAATCAACCGATGGTGGTCAAGATCAAAGAGAGCTCACCTCTTCTGAGCCACTTGTTATCGACCTACGTCATAACAAGGATAAAAGGGAGCTCACCTCTTCTGAGCCGCTTGTTATCGACCTCCGTCGCAACAAGTTCAATCCTTCCCGCTCTTCTTCTCCTCCTCTTGTAATTAATCTGACCAAGCCTGCTAAGGCTAAAGGTCCTGTTGTAAATACAGATGTACAAATCAATAAAAAAGTATCTACTTTCCAGTATATTGATGTTATTTATCATGCTAAGTGCTATTTGGATATATTAGATAGCTTTCAGTTATTTACAATGGGAGTTGTACAGTCTCTTCAAACAGAGGTCTTACTCGAACACCCAGATGATTCATACTTTGTTGTCCCTCCTCGAAAGAGAGGCAAGAGTCCGATACTTTTTAGTAAAGGACCAGAACAGAAATTTAGCTATACAGATGATAACAAAAGTAATGATACAGGACGTCTCCAACTACGTCGTTATAGCCAACAATCAAAAGACATTATCCGAAAGATGGGTTATGACTTCAAAAATGGCCTCAACTATGGTAATGGTAGACGAACTCCTATCCGTACAGTTGTTCCGGAAGGAAAATCAGAGATGTACTACAGCAGGAAAAAAAGAGGACTCGGATATGCTTCACCTCCGGTCTTATCTCCAGCAGCCTCCGAGTCTGATAGTGAGGAGCGCTCTAATTCTTTTGATTCCAGATCATGGGATTCTGACACCAGCATCGGTCAAGTTCATCGATTGATCGTATATTCTAACATGGTCTCCGCTGAACTCCCGGAAGGTTATGACGAAGATATCGAAGAAAATCCCGAAACAGATCCCTGGGTTCAACGAATGGATATCCAATGGGAACTCCGATTCGAACAACGGGAACCTCCTACCGAAGATCAATTAGTTCAAATTGATGTAGGAGAGAGCGGGTCACCTCGTCCAATATTCATCAGCAAGAACCTTCCAGAGGCGGATAGGCAAGAATTAATTCTTCTTATTCGAGAATACATTAATGTCTTTGCCTGGAGTTATGAAGACATGCCAGGTTTAGATCCTAAAGTTGCTACTCATAAACTGAATATTTTGCCTAATGCAAAGCCAGTTAAACAGCAGCAGAGGCGGTTTAAGCCAGAAATGATGGACGCAATTGATGATGAAGTCAAAAAGCTCATAGCTTGTAGCTTTATTCGAGAAGAACAACATCCAGATTGGGTAGCCAACGTTGTCCCAGTCTTGAAGAAAACTGGCAAAGTTCGAGTTTGCATCGACTTTCGGGATCTTAATTCAGCATGTCCAAAAGATGAGTTTCCTCTCCCTATCACAGACATTATGATCGACAACACTTGCGGGTTCGAAAGGATATCCTTCATGGACGGATTCTCCGGATACAATCAGATTCTGATGAATCCTGAAGATGAAAAATATACTTCTTTTCGCACTCCTCGCGGAGTCTACTGCTATACCGTGATGCCATTTGGTCTCAAGAACGCTGGTGCAACTTACCAACGAGCCATGAGTACCATCTTTTGAGATCATCTGCGCAAGACTGTCGAATGCTATGTGGACGATATTGTCGTCAAGAGTCGTCTAAAGGAAGATCACATCCAAGATTTAAGAACTATCTTCAATCTAATGCGCCAACATCAGTTGAAAATGAATCCCACCAAGTCATTCGTGGGTGTCTCTAGTGGTAAATTTCTCGACTTCGTCATTACCTCTAAAGGTATACACGTGGATCCTGAGAAGATCAAAGCCATTCAAGAAATGCGTCCTCTACGCAACCTAAAAGAGCTACGAGGATTCCAAGGTCGACTTGCGTACATCAGGAGATTCATTTCAAATCTGTCTGGACGCTGCAGACCATTTATCCAGTTAATAAAGAAGGGTGTATCTTTCATTTGGACCGAAGAATGTCAACGAGCATTTGACGATATAAAGCAATATCTCATGAACCCACCAGTCTTGGTGCCACCAATCTCAGGCATACCATTCTTAATGTATGTCCGTGCTATGGATCATTCATTGGGTGCTTTACTTGCCCAAAAGAACAAAGAAGGCCATGAACAAGCTATCTACTATCTTAGTCGTACTATGATTGGTGCTGAATACCGTTATAGTCCGGTTGAAAAAGAATGCTTAGCTCTTATGTTCGCAGTTCAAAAGACTCGACATTATATCATCGGCCAAACCATTCACGTCATCTTCCGAGTTAATCCTCTTCGGGTACTGATGAAGAAACCCAGCACACTCAATTCCCGACTGGCTACATGGGCCATCCTGTTAGCCCAATATGACATGGTATATGTTCCATAAAAGTCTGTTAAGGGTCAAGCGCTGGCGGACTTCTTAGCGGCTCATCCTATACCATAGACATCCAAACTCTATGATGAAATTCCAAACGAAATATTAGAATCAAATATGATCTCTGAAGAATTTCCTACCTGGCGTCTATTCTTTGACGGTACATCCAGGATCGGGCCGAATGGTGCCATTATCACAGGAGTTGGGGTTGTTCTTGTTTCTCCAGACGGGTCAACTATCCAAAGAGCTTATTCCTTAGATCAGCTGTGCTCTAACAATGTGGCTGAATATAATGCCCTGCTTATTGGACTCCAGTTAGCTAAATAGCTGGAAGTTGTATATCTTGAAGTCTACGGCAATTCTAAACTGGTTGTCAATCAGGTTAGAGGAACATACGAAGTTCGCCATCAAGATCTGGTACCCTATCATGAAGCTGCGATTTGCACGGCTACCTCATTCAAGGCTTTCTTCATTGAATATGTTCGAAGAGCTTGTAACACTGAAGCAGATGCTTTAGCCAATCTTGCAGCAGTCTTAGCCATCCCTATCAAAAGACAGCAGGTGGTGGTTGTCTCTAATCGGGAATTATTCTACGTGGAAAACAATCGTAACATCGAGTTCAGTAACTTCGCTGAAATCAATGTTATCAATAAAGATTGGAGAGCTCCTTTCATTGACTTTGTGGTTCACGATATACTCCCTGAAGATCCTAAAGAAGCTACGAGTATTCATCGGCGATCTCTTCGATTCTACTATAATCAGACTACTAAGACTCTCTACCGGCGGACTTATGATGGTCTTCTCTTACGCTGTCTTGCTGGTGATAAAGCAAAGCAAGTTTTACGTAAAGTTTACGATAGTGTTTGCGGAGCACACCAACCAGGCCCTAAGCTACAAGATCGTATCCGACGCATGGGTTATTATTGGCCCTCTATGGTATCTAACGCCATCGAATATGCTAAGAAATGTCAAACTTGTCAAATCTATGCAGATTTCATCCATCAACCGTCGGAATTTTTGCATCCAACTGCTGCTTCCTGGCCTTTTGAAGCCTGGGGCATAGATATTATAGGTCCTATCAACCCTCCTTCTTCTAAAGGACATCGGTTCATACTAGCTATAACCGATTACTTCTCCAAATGGGCTGAAGCTATACCTCTGGCTGAAGTTAAGACCAGTAGTGTCATCAATTTTGTCAAACACCATGTCATCTATAGGTTTGGTGTACCTCGAAGGATCATTCACGACAATGGACCACAGTTCATTAGCCAGAAGTTTACCAGGTTTTGTGACGATCATCGAATTAACAATGTCGCTTCGACAGCTTACAATCCTGCTGCTAATGGTTTAGCTGAAGCATTTAACAAGACTATTATCAAACTCCTTAAGAAGTTTGTATCTACTAACAAACAAAATTGGAGTGAGAAACTCGGAGAATGTCTATGGGCCTATCGTACTACGGTCCGTAACCCTACAGGCTGTACACATTTTTCTCTTGTGTATGGTTGTAAAGCAGTTCTACCTTTGGAACTTCAGATCCCATCCCTGCGGATTACCATTGCCAACGAGCTCACTACAGAGAACAACGACCTCCTTCGACTTCAAGAATTAGAAGCGCTTGACGAGAAACGGTTATTGGCTCAACAGCATATTGAGTTATATCAAGCTCGAATCTCAAAAGCTTTTAATCACAAATTTAAAGTCAGAGCTTTTTAGAAAGGAGAATTGGTTCTAACCGTCAGACGTCCTATGACCATGACTCATATGAGCAAGGGCAAATTCGACGCGAAGTAGGAAGGTCCATATATCGTGAGCAAAGTCTTCTCAAATGGAGCATATCAACTTACAGAGTTGGACGGTCGAGTTGCAATGATGTCTATCAATGGCAAATTCCTTAAAAAAATACTATGTATGAATGTAAAAAGAATTTCTTGTAAATATGACAAAACAGTTCATAAATAAAATTTTATTTTATTTCATCATAAATGGTGTTACAAGATATCATGGACGAGAATTATTATCGTCCTTCTTGAAGACAGGACGAGGACCACTACCGTCCTTTTCAAAAATGTAATCGGCAAAAGAGCCGAGAACATCCTTGCTCGAACCCACCAGGAACTTGCAAACAGCCAGTCGTTTGGCCTCTTCTTCTTCCGTCTTCCCCGGCTCGACCAGGAAGTCCAAGATATCCTGCGGTGGTTTGGATACAGACGAACCTTCACCCGCCTCTGTCTGCTTTGGCTGGGTCATCTCGACTGGACGTTCTTCAGTAACCGCTTCAACCTTCGGGGCGATCTCAGCCTTCTTCGATGCATCTTCAGACGACATTTTCTTGTTAAAAGTGAAAATGGTCGTTCCATCTAAAGTTCTATTCTATTTATAGATAGAGATTCTTGAGACAGTTGATTACGTGAATCGAAGCGACGTGTCGTTCATTCCATTTACTTGACGGTTCATCCGTTCATTCCATTTACCCGACGGTTCACCCGTTCATTACATCCATCCGACGGTTCACCCGTTCATTCCATTCATCCGACGGTTCACCCGTTTATTCCATTCATCCGACGGTTCACCCATTTATTCCATTCATCCGACGGTTCACCCGTTCATTCCATTCATCTGACGGTTCACCCGTTCATTCCATTCATCCGACGGTTCACCCGTTCATTCCATTCATCTGACGGTTCATCCGTTCATTCTGACGATTCGTTTCGTTCATACATTTTGACGATTCATCCGTTCATTCATATCAGCAACTTGTCACGTATTTATTACCTCTGATTAAGTTGTCTACCGAAATAATGATATTCAATAAATTATATTCTGCCATGTCCACATTATCTCTGAGCAGATATAATGAATATAATTATTTTCTAACTCAAGAAACATATCATGTCCTGAACCTCTGAATATATTTTCCATCGCTATTATTTATATCCTTAATGGATATACAAAAAATAATAGAGCCACAAAAATAATGTCTTTTCATTGATCAAAATAAAAGGCATTACAAAAGATATATCATAAAGAAGGAAAAAGTACAAAAGGTCTTCCTTCACTCAATCGATGGGGTCATTAAACTAGCTATCTGCTGCTTTAATGCTTGAAGTCGTTCTTCACGAGAATCCATCACCCACTTTCTAGCTTCCGCCATTCCAGATTCATCGTCAAAGGATGGCAAGGTCACTAGGCGGCGAGTGATTTCATCTTAATGGAAAGTGACAGACTCATTCTTCTCGTGGGTCAGAATGTCTAGTTGCTGAACGGCAGCTTCATGCTGTGTCGTCTCTTCTTCAAGAGCAAGCTGAACGATTCTCAACTCTTCCTGAAGTCGAGCAAACTCTGCATTCAGTTCAGCAACCTTCTTTTCTTTCTCTCCAGCAGTAGACGCTAATATCTCCATCCGGAAATCATACTCTGAAGCCTTTGTGGCATAAGTGTCCAAAAAAGTCTGGAAAGCATCTTTTGTGACTTTAGCTTCGCGAATCATCCTTTCAAACTCAGCATTCACTAGGGGTTCTACCTCCCCCCGATTAAGATCTTTGTAAATCTTAATAGATGCCTCCAGTTCATCCAATATGTGTTCAAGATAGGCAGCTTGAGCTTCATCACCTAGACTTCGGATAGCACCGATTAGATAAGTAGTTGGGGTTCTAACAGTGACGAAACCAACATTCTCTCTTTCCATTACCCTTTCTACTAAGGGTCCTAAGGAAGTGAAGAAGAGGTTGGTGAAGGAACCAACTATAAATCTGTTAGTAGCCGCTGCACCGGGTATAGCAACTACTCCTGTGGAAGTTGAAGCAGCAGATGCTTGTACAGGTGGACGTTCGGCTTCTTGAACATGAGCTGAAATTTCTCTGGACAAAGGAGCCATGGTGGAGCTAGTCGCCCCTTCCAGATGTTCCTCTGCGAAATCAAATAAACACCATCAGTTTGCTGTCATTAGCGACTATCAAAAAGGATCAAAAATAAGGGCAAGCTTACCATTGCTGGGTCTAGTGACAAGTTTGTCGTCTGTTGACATAGGTTGCAACCTCGCAGAAGTAGCTTCAGACATCACTGCCTGACTACTTCCTGCTTCGGAGCCGCCTGAAAAATGTCGGCTGCTGCTAGCTATCGCTGTTGTTGGCACTATATCAGTGCATACTGGAGGAATTAGAGAAGATTGGATTTCTGCATAAATGAAAGTTAAGATGTCAGTCATTTAATCTATAAAAGAAGATTATCAATATCAGCCAATACCTCTTGGATCAGTGACAGTAGCTTCCTCCGGTGCTATGTCATTAACAACATTCTTTTCTTGGAATGCATAAGCATCAACATCCTCTTCCGGATTCGGAGTATCATCAACAGTCTCTGCTGATGTTTCTTCATCATCCGCACCTTCTTCTCGGGCTTCCTCGCTATCACTTGCGGCGACCGGATCTATATCATCATGGAAGCCGAAGTCACAGCCTTCTAGAGCATCAATCATTAATTTGTCTTCTTCAGCACGAAGTGATCTTGGAGAAGCTGGAAGATGGGCAGTTTCTGGTACAAGTGTAGGAGATTGCAATACATCGAGAGATGTTTCTGACTCGTTGATTGGAATCAGAGTTGCAGTCGCCTCTCTTATTTTTGCAGCTTCATCCTCTGTCTCCGCGATCTCCTCTCTTATCTCTACAACCTCGTCCCTCTTCTCTGTACTGGAAGCTTCCTGTCGGGGCTCAGGGGCAGGTGTAGGAGACGGCATCATAACTCCGGCGACTGCACTTGTCAGGACCGATGCCAGGATAGGACTTGGAGGAGTGACTACTTTCTTTTTGAAGGCTATTTTTTTTCTGTGTAGAGGTCTCTCCGGGCTCTCTACGTCTATAGCATGTTCTTGTCTTTGAATAGAGGTCGGGGTCGTCGCCTCTTCTCTCTGAATTGACTCAGCCTCTTGCCGAGATTGCGACCGGGTAGTGACCCTTTCCGATGATTCTAAAATAATCTTCTTCTTAGAGACTGAAGAAGAAGGTTCTTCTGCCTTCCTCTTTTTCTCCTTGGCCGGAGATCTTACAACTTTCAGGGAGACGCGCAGCGGCTCGTAGACTTCTTCAGGGAAGTTGGCTTCCCTCGAAGCTTCTAATGGTGCATCGGCTGGCTCATGCTCTTCATCATTACCAGGAAGCACTAGAACAGGTGCTCCTTTCTTAAATCGAGTTGCCGTTGTGAAGCTGTCTGCCAAATTGAAGTTTTTAGCAAAAGTGTTTGCTGATGTATAGAAGATCGAGTATGTATACAGCATGCGAGGACCTCGATCATTTCTGGACGGCATCGAGAACGTCGTCCTTGTGTCCCGAGCATTGTAATATGCCCAAGCCCGGGCTCCATCAATTAAAAACCCTTTTCTTTGTAGGCATGTGATAACATTACCTACGTGGAACTGGTCATAACCGAATTGGCGCACAAAACGGCTGGGGAGATAAGGTTCGAGATAGCATTCATCCTCGAACTGGTATACCAGGTGTGACGGTCGGATTGTCCTCAGCCAATCGAAAGCTGTGTGGCCCAAAGGCGGCATCCTCTCGGAGTCCACAAGGTTTGTAGACATATGCTCATAACCGACTGGAGGGGCAACGCAGTAGAAGCTCCATTCTCTACCGAGATTCAGTGTGCGTCGGCAATCTCTCAAAGCGGTATAAATCCACTTGCATCCAGAAAATCTTCTTAAAAAGCTGCCGCCCACTGTACCCATATCAGGGTTCATTAGTGAAGGATGGTGTAGAAGCAGTCATCCGAACAAGTATGTATATGGCAGTTCCAGTCGGGGAAAGTGTCCTTTCTCGTCTTTCCCTTTAATCATTGAATCCACGAAGAGGCGAATGCCGACGTTCACCCTGCATGTCATTGCTGACAGCAGATCCATCCGGTAGCCAAAAACCAGACGGACAACAGCAAAAAGCACGCTGCGATGAAAACGATCGACTGCACTGGCCCCAGGGACGACGTATCATCGGAGACAGTAAGTGAGGAAACCTGCCAAGTGGGCTTCCTTCGACATGGGCCTATAGCCCATCCTCATGTAGCTTTCAATAATGTCTCCTTCCTTGAAAGGAGGACACTGGAGATCATCTTTGATCTTGATATCCATATCATCATGTATCTCCATCAGCCCTATCACTTCGCTATTGCTAAGTGGTCGAAAGTAGTCGGGATGGCAGTTTTCGTTCTCCTTGGTCTTCTTCTCAATGATATGGTTGAGGAAAAGATACGGCAACCATTTGGTGGAATAACAGGTGCCGGCCGTGCCACTTTTGTAGTAGAGAGAACAGATCTTGTAGTGACATAGTAGTTCTTCAAACATAGCCACCATGTCAGCGTTCTCTTGGCGGAGTCTGTCCAATTCATCATTGGTCGGGACAAACTCTTTATAGGGGATATCCCCCATCGGCAGGCTGGAGATGTACTTCATCTCGTGCAAAGCTAACCCAATCTCTCCGCGGGGCGTCATGAAAGTCCCGGTTCTATAGTTGTATCTCTCGGCCATCGTGAGAAATAGATGAGGATTGGAGGAAAGCCATAAACAGTGGCATACACTGCTTGGTATAGATCAATCTCCTTAAGCCGCTCTTCAAATTGGTCCAATATCCAATTGGCTATACAGATCCATCTCTTATTATCCGGGTTCACGAGGCCCGTCAACCGCAACTCTTGATCCGGATACCTTCCTTCTACCTTCGCAAACTCATTTGCGAATATCGGAGTTCTCACCGGTAGTAGCAGGGAAGAATCTTCTGGCGGGATACAGCCAGGCTTTAGTCCTCTAAGTAAGTTGCTATGGCGCTCAGAGGAACTGTAGAATATATCGTTGTTGCCAGACCCCTTCTTGACACAGATGTTCCCTGTTCGGGCTTGCTGAAGTGGAGTTATATCCCATTCCATTCTTCTAGGATAGCTTGCAAAGGCATATCGAGATAGAGGAAGGCATCTAGAGATCTCCGGCAGAAGGATTGTCTTCTCGCCCCTCTGGAAAATTCTCTGTTCCATACGAGGTCTTGGCTGAGAATTTTTGTCAAAGGCCTCACCAAATAAGAACAACGGCTTCTTATGAGTGACGGTGTCAGCAGTTTACAGAGGCTGCCCGTTCATCAAACATAGCAAAGTCTCATTGTCCTATACAATCAAGACGGCTTGTCGAGATGACGGTAAGGCGTACTGAGGAAATGTCACATGAGATAGATCTTCTTTATATTCAGGTTCAGCCAAGGATCCTGCAAAGACCTCATAGTTGGGGTCTTCCCTGAGATTAACTGCATCAAATAAAGAAACAAGGATCAGTACATACAAAATCAAAAAAGTTTCTACAAAATATCATCAATTTGCGCAAGTTATCAGATTGCGCCAGCACAATCAACCTGCACAGGTTATCAGATTGTGCCAGCATAATCAATATGCGCAAGTGATCAGCTTGCGCCAGCACAGTTAGCTTGCGCAAGTTATCAGTTTGCGCTAACATACTTGCATAAGACATCAGTCTGCGCTGGCACAACTGACTTGCGCAAAACGATAGATTGTGCCAAACATTTTGTCATCGCTTTCCATCCGATTGTGCAAGAGTATAGTTTTCATAAAAATGAAAACTATTGTGAATGCAACCGAAACACTAAACAGGGTGGCATGAATACCATCAATCTCTAAAAAGAGAGAGGTATGAAGGTCTAAAAATATCAAGAACCCTAAAAAGGGTTTTCGATCATGGTTCGCCATCTACCTTGCAATGCTGGATGACCTGTCTCATGACGAGAAACTCGTGGCGCAACACGAGTCGAGGGTTCGGCGGGGGCCTTGTCCTTGTCAGTGGCTATACGCTTGGGAGCCATCGCTATCATCGGCGGGAAGAAGAAGCAGTAGTCAGAGTTGGAATGGAAGCTTTTGTCTCTTGAACAGTCAAAAACAAGTAAAGGATGAAAGAAAAAAAAGAAACTATTTATAGTTTTTCAAGTGTAACGGCCACCTCCGACTGCGCCACAAAAGTCAAAGCTAATTCCTCCAAACGCGCAGTCAAAGCGCAACTTGCGCAACTTGATTTTAAATTTGAAATTCAAAGTATTTCGAAACTTTGAATATTTTCAAACTTTGAAAACTTTGAAGGGGGTCTTGTAGGTCCTAGAAATTAAGTTGCATTCATTAAATAGGCAGAGGAAACTAATTTGCGCACACTTCAAATGGATTGCGCAGGAGGCAGATTGCGCTACAAATCGAACGCGCGAGCTGAACTGCGCTACCACCCAAGCGCGCTACGCTGACGTGGCAATGCCATCATTATCTGACAAAAATCCGATCTTCTGACAGCTGACAGCCCGATAAACGAGGAGTCCTTTCATTTCTTGTGCAGCACAGCGCTCGAGGACAGCTGTACAGCCAGCGCAGTATGACAGCTCAACTTCAGCACAGTTTGACCAAGCCCGAGTCTCAGCACAGTTTGATGCTAGTGCTTTTCAAGTGGCACAATCCATCAAGATAACTGACATTTATTACGTGGCTTACATGCCATCAATTGCTCGCCACGTGGCAACCGCCTGTACACGACCATGCGCATTTCAATCAAACAATACCACGCGTCTAATACAGTTGGCCCACGATCGAGTAACTGCCAGCGCAGTTTGCTGTTTGCGCAGTCTGTTGCGAGCATAGTTCATCATGCGCAATTCAGAATAACTACAAATTAGTTATTTCTAGAACTCTATAAATAGAGTTTCAAGTCCTTCATTAAAGAGATCAGATCATTATCATTATCAGAGATCAGGAGTTCTTGTCCAAGTGTTGCTGCATTCTTCAGAGGCTATCGTCTTCAAAGTTCACATCGTCCAAGGGATAAAGCGATTGTCTTCAGATCGGATTCCTATAGTTGTACTTTCCCAGAATTCAATTATAATCTTCTTACAAAGTTTGTGAAATAAAAGACTTATTTTTTGTAAACAATATGTACTTATATAATAGATGCAGTGTCGTAACAACGTTATGGCAACTAGGAGGCGTAGATACTCATATAATTTATATATAGTGTGTTGATATAAAATATTAAATATAGTGTATTATTATAGGTGAGCTTGGGAGGATCGACAAGGACACCGGAGTTGGACAGACTTATCCGTAGACAGCAGTTACAGGCAAGCGTGCCTTGCCTTCGTTACTGATTATTCTTTTATGTTTTGTTGTTTTTTTATTAGCATTACATGATGTAGGACGTTGATACTTAGTGCCCATTTATAGACGGGTGCCGATGTCATGATAGTGACATCGAGTATTGACATTAGGCATTACGTACATACTGATGTGTCCATTGACACAAATGACCACAGGACACTAGCACATTCATGATACGAGGTTTACATGACTATTCGTGGTATTGACCTCGTGTTTGCATTCTAGATTTCTTTATCAGTATTGCTATTACTTTCGAGATGACTGTACAGACTTGACATTGCTAGATTCTAGACATAGGGATTGGGGAGAACTTGACTACAATATATCTATTATCGTGTGGCCTATTGTTTAGTGACCTTTATCTCTATAGCAGAGTAAGGGATTATCACTGTCGAGAATTGATTGTCCTTGGTGCCATGACACAGGTACTGGGGACAATACCCTACTGAGGTGCTAGTGAGCTTTAGTGGAAGGGGTCTGGTATTCTAGAAAAGTATCTCACTTGAATAGCACATAGACGGATACAGTAGATTGTCTTAGTTCATATTTTTATTTCTGTACATTGGCATGTATATTATGCACCTTGCTAGTCCTCTGAGGACCTGGCTATTTTCCAGGCTTAGACGAAGTTGAAGACTACCCGAAGGTTTACGGTTCGGAAGCTGAGACCGGAGGCGTACCGGCACAGGAGGACGAGATAGTGCCAGAGGACTTCTCGTGATCATGTTACATTCATATTTAGTTTTTCTACATTATTTCCTTTTCTTTTCATCAGACTTGTAGTTGATTTGTACGTTGTTTCTATCTCTGTGGTTTCGGGATGTTTTACCCGCACATACTTTATTACTTTTATTGTTGGATATTTGAGACATTTCCTTATTTATACTTGATCTTTTTGTGGACTCTGTGGATGTGATTAAATGTATATACCTGTGGACTGTGTTATATTTCTGGGTGTTATCATGATTTACAGCTTAAGTATTTCGCTAATGGGCTTATTGTGTAGCTTGGCCCATTGATGAAGTGCTGCTGGCATGTATTCATATACCTGGTCCTACGTATTTTAAGATTGGGGCGTTACAGGATACTACTAGCTTAGGTTAATCATAGTCCACTCTCCTATACAGCCTACCCATCCAAAGTCCACTTACCAAAAATATCATTCACTTTGTGTAATAAAATTTGACAAATATTTTAGATTTTGACTGAGACAGAACTCAATACGAGTTCAGTCCGAGTTTGGTCCGAACTCTGACCGAGTTCGGTCAGTTTGAATTTAAATATTTGTTACCTCCAAATCTGCATACAACGTTCGTTTGCAAAATCTTTGCATCAGAACTCTGCCCAAATTCTGTCCGAGTTCGATCCTCGAAAACACCTATAAATAGAAGAGAATTTCTCATTCCAAATCACTCACTCAATTCATCTTCTCTTCTCTCTTCAATAAGTGTTTCATTTGATCAAAAGCTTTCATATTTCACCTATACATCTCTTAGCCAAAAGCCAGTAATATCTATTTGATCTAGAGTCTTTTGGTTCTCAAGAGTTGTAAGGAGGTTATTAAAAGTTCAGAAACTATTTCCGTTGTGGAGCCGGTCGTACGCTCGTCGCCAAGCATGGTGTTATGAAGTCGGTCGTGCACTTGTCACCAAGCACGGTGTTGTAAGGGACTGGAAGCTCTCAATTAGCTTGTGCCTTAGTAGATTAACATCGAGCAAGAGTACTCAAGACTGGATTAGTCCTCTCAGAGGGATACCAGTATACATCGCTGTGTCACTGAGTTTGATCTCTCTATCTCTTGCTATATCTATTTACCGTCTCTTTATTCACTGCCATAGTTATCTGTCTTTAAATTTTAAATTGGTGATTATTTTTCGCTACACTCGCACTCACTCTATTCACCCCCCTCTAAAGGTGCTCAACGGTCCTACAATTAGTATCAGAGCAGGTTATATTCTAATATAACAAACCTCAGAGAGTATATATGGCAGCCATGAAATCAATATTCAACAGTGAAGGGCAATCTACAAATAGACCCCCACTATTTGATGGTACAAACTATACCTACTGGAAAACACGAATGACATTCTTTTTAAAGTCTCTTGACTTTGATCTTTGGTCTATAGTAGTTGACGGTTATAAGAAACCGGCCCCTACAGTAGTTGATGGTGTGCTTGTAGACAAGCCTCAAGACAAATATACAGAGGCGAAAAAAGTAAAGGCTAATCTAGATGCTCGTTCCATCAACGTACTGTTCTGTGTAATTGACAAAACGGAGTTCAACAGAGTTTCAACCTGTAAGACGTCTCATGAGATTGGGAAACTTCTTGAGGTAACTCATGTAGGTACTTCCCAAGTGAAGGAATCCAAAATCAGCAGACTAACACAGGAATATGAATCTTTTAAAATAAAATCCAGTGAGTCAATTACACAGATGTTCACTCGTTTTCTTGATATTACTAATCCTTTACAATCTCTTGGTAAGGATTACATTAATCACGAGAAGATCAGAAAAGTGCTACGGGCTCTAACCAAGAACTGGAACCCAAAGGCAATAGCAATCATTGAAGGAAACGATCTCACCACCATGTCTCTAGAAACACTTATGGGCAAGCTCATGACTCATGAGCTTGATCTGCAAGAGTTTGAAGAAGCTACTCCAAAGGAAAAATCTATCGCCTTTAAAGCTCAAGCTAGAAAGTCAACATGCAATGATTCTGAGGAAGAATCATCAATTGGTGATGAACAAGCCCTAGTGAAGAACTTCAGAAAATTTCTAAAGTTTGAGAAATCAAACAGAAGGAAGAGAGATATCCAAGAAAGCAATAAAGATGAAACAATATGCTTTGAATGCAAGAAATCAGGGCATATGAAGAAGGACTGTCCAACTTCAAAGAAAAGCAGCCCATACGATAGATCAAGATCAAGAATAAAAGCAACAACTAGTCGAAAGTATGCAAATACAAGTATCTGGCATGAAAGCGACGGTAGTGATACAGAGGAAGAAGACAGACCCTGCAGAAATGCCGATGTCTGTCTTATAGCTTTTGATAAGGTATCCTCAAATCCTTTGTATAACGACTTTACTTTCGATGAATTAGAAAATGCCTTCAGCGAACTACTTGAAGAACACATAAATGTGCTTGACAAGTATAAGCAATCTCGAAAAGAGGTTAAGGCATGCACAACCGAAGTAGCTAGACTGTCCAGTCTTATTGAAGACATTAAAGAGACGTCTACTACCGGTAACACGGAAGAGATAGCCAAGCTTAAAGTAGACTATCATGAGGCTATCCTCAAAGAAAGAGACTATGTCAAAATACAAGAGTTATATGACATAGAGAAGAAGAAGCACTTAGTCACAGAACAAAGACTCATAGATATGACTGCTAAATATGAAGAGTCTTATGCGGTTTCTAAAAAGTTAAAAATCAAGTTAGGCAAACAGGCAATACCTGTGACACAGCCTAAGTTTAGTCCTAATGCTAAGCATACACCTAAGAGGACTAAAACACAGAATGCACGTAAGAAACACGAATATCACCATGCTTTTACTTATAGGTTTTCAAAAAAACCACATATGCATATCAACACAAATTCCACTAACACGTTTTCAAAACTTACTTGCACATACTGTGGTACTCATGGACACATATCACAGTAATATTTAGCAAGAAAACTTGTTGACAATCGCACATTATTTTGGAGACCTAAGACTAATCAATATGGATCCTTCAGTAAATGGGTACCAAATGATTCGTCTACTTGTTTTGTAGGTGGACCCTCAAGCCTCTCATGCTAAAAGAAAGTGGATCCTCGATAACGGATATTCGTAACACATGACTGGTGATGCATCTTTGTTCGCCACGCTATCGATGAAGAAAGAAGGATACGTCTCCTTCGGAAACAACTTGAGAGGTGATATCATTGGAAATGGCACTGTTGGTATATCTCCTTATCCTGTAATAAAACATGTTTGTCTAGTTACAGAATTGAAACATAACCTATTAAGCATAAGTCACTTGGCTGATAATGGTTATGGTATCAATTTTATAAAAGACAAATATACCATATATGATATGTCATCTGGTAATCCCGTATATGAAGGGATTAGAGAAGACAATATTTATGTTTTCTTTCTGGAGAGTACTAACAATGCAGAAAGATGCCTAGTAGCTAACCTAGATGAAAGCTGGCTATGGCATATGAGACTAGGACATGCTAATATGGACACTATCTCACGACTGAGCACTAAGAAGCTGGTAAAAGGACTCTCTGAGATACCGTTCAAGAGAGATATGGTATGTGTGATTGTGAAAAGAACAAAGTACATAGGTCTACATTTAAATCCATCAACGCTGTAAGTACTTCTAGATCTTTGCAGTTGATACATATGGATTTATTTGGTCCTAGTAGAGTCGCTAGTCTTGACGGTAAGCTCTACGCATTTGTTATTGTTGATGATTTCTCTCATTTTACTTGGGTTTACTTTTTATCAAACAAAAGCAATACTAAAATACAACGATTTAGCGACGGCCCTATCCGTCATTAATCTGTTGCTAATTGAAATTATCGACGGATTACCGACGAATACGAGCTAAAAAAATTCGTCGGAAATAACCTCGTCGCTAAAACTAGTCCGTCGCTTAGCGACTACTT
Organism: Iris pallida; assembly: GCA_029216955.1. Taxonomy (NCBI): domain Eukaryota; kingdom Viridiplantae; phylum Streptophyta; class Magnoliopsida; order Asparagales; family Iridaceae; genus Iris; species Iris pallida. The sequence continues at coordinate 7,542,613 of JANAVB010029815.1, read as the reverse complement.
AGCGACGGATTACCGTTGGCTACATCAAAACAGTTAGCGACGGCTAGCCGACGGTTTTCTGTCAACTTCGACAGTCTAAAATTTTAATGTAAAAACATTTAGCGACGGCCCTATCCGTCGCTAAATCGTCGTTAAATGCGTATCAGAGGGTTTCTGATACGCAAAATATGTCGCTAATCCATCGCTAATCCGTCACCAACCTCGTCGGATGAGCGACGGAGTAGCGACGGATATTCCGTTGACAGGCTCCTGGATATCTTTCATAATTCCAGGACCTTGGCGACGGATAACCCGTCGGGTTTTAGTCAGGAAATCCCCCAGTTAGCGACGGATAGTCCGTCGGAAAGTAGCCGCCAGTCCGTCGGTATCTGGGAATATTTTGAAAAAAAATAGCATAAAACTGGGCATTCCCAATATACACAATTCCAATACACAAAACACACAAATAATCCCAAGCAATTCTAATATACACAATTCCAATATACAAAACACAAATATTCAATATTCAATAAAACAAATATCCCAAGCACAAATATACAAAACACACAAATATTCCAATATACAAAACACACGAACAATTCCAACACACAAATATCCCAAGCATTCAAATTGTTCACACAAAACACACAAATATTCAATATTTAAACACAAATATTCAATATTCAATCAAAAGGAAAATCGACTTAGGCCTCAACAAAGATCGCAAGTCAGACGATGAATCATCACAGCCAGGGATCATAGTTGCGTTGAGGCATGTACCATTCTCTCAGCCACTTTGCATACGAAGGCTCAATCTGGTTGAGGTCTTCTGTAGGGACAGAAGGGTCAGTCCCGATACTACTACTCTCTGACGGTGGCTCCTCCTTAACTTCAACCTTGGAAGCAATCTCTTCCCTGATGGTCATCGGTTCTTCCTTGACCTCGACCTTTGGTAACACCTCCTCCTTAACCGTCACCAGGACTTCCTCCATGTCGACCTCCAAGGGTTCCTTGCCTCGGCCCCTTCCTCGGCTAGCAGCACCACCTCGGGGAGTCTTGGGAGCCATCTCTCTGACAATAGAAATTTTTATATAGGATAAAGAAATTTACTCAAATTATAAAAAAGTAAGAAGTTTATCGAAATTGTAATCGGAGTAATGAAACGACATTGGAGATGGCGTGTCGTAGTGGTCGGACGGAAGGGGGGTGACGCGCACCACCCATGGCGTGCCAGGGGGATGCCTACAAATAACAGGGACACTAACGCACAAATACTGCTCGAGTGAGCCAAAGACATGCAGCCACTTCCCTCCCTCCATTCCCCCTCTCCCTCTCTCATGCTACCAACATCACAACTTTTTCAGTGCTGCTCCCTCTAATGATGATGAACGCAAAAATCAAAGACCCCCCTCTCCTTTCTTACTCTTCACTGTTCTCACAACAGGAAGGATCAGTGCTTTCTAGTTCTCTTCCATCCATCCATTCCTCCGTTCTGATCAAACTTCTTCCTTCTTCTCTCCTCCACCGTGGCTCTGGACCCATCTGTTCCTCCCTACTTTTCTTCTTCTTATTTGACTCTCTCAGCCACATATGATATCCAGCTCAAGTGTAGAGTCGGGGGAGAAGAAGTGGGCAGGAAGAGGAGGGGGAAGCAGCACAGCCGGCGGCATAACCTGGAGGAAGTACAGAGGTTTTGCTGGAGGTGCTGGCAATTTTTCCAGAATGGTGTTGAGGAGCAAGTATAGTGTCGGCCGAAGGAGCCACAGCTTCCTTCCGCTTCCTCCTCCCGAGGAGAACTATAAGGATATATCTTTTCACAACATGTCACCTTGTCAAAGACCCTTAATGTGACAACCATGTTACTACGGTGTCGGAAGACTAACATGTCATAATTTTCTAAGCCGTGTGCTTTGACATAATCCTTCCAACTCTTTCCTCCTATGTAGTAATCTTGCATTTCTTTATGAAGTTCAAGACGACATATTTTTCCATTACGAGTCACTATATGTCGTCTTGAATTTCATAAAGAAATGCAAGATTACTACATAGGAGGAAAGAGTTGGGAGGATTATGTCAAAGCACACGGCTTAGAAAATTATGACATGTTAGTCTTCCGACACCGCGGTAACATAATATTCATATTAAGGGTCTTTGACAAGGTGACATGTTGTGAAAAGATATATCCTTATAGTTCTCCTCGGGAGGAGAAAGCGGAAGGAAGCTGTGGCTCCTTCAGCCTACTCTATACTTTCTCCTCAACACCATCCTGGGAAAATTGCCAGCACCTCCAGCAAAACCTCTGTACTCCCTCCAGGTCATGCCGCCGGCTGTGCTGCTTCCCCCTCCTCTTCCTGTCCACTTTTTCTCCCCCAACTCTACACTTGAGCTGGATATCATATGTGGCTGAGAGAGTCAAAAAAGAAAAAGGAAAGTAGGGAGAAGAAGATGGGTCCAGAGCCATGGTGGAGGAGAGGAGAAGGAAGAAGCTTGATCAGAACCGAGGAATGGATGGATGGAAGAGAACTAGAAAGCACTGATCCTTCCTGTTGTGAGAACTGTAAAAAGTGAGAAAGTAGAGGGGGGTCTTTGATTTTTGCGTTCATCATCATTAGAGGGAGCAGAACTGGAAAAGTTATGACGTTGGTAGCATGAGAGAATAAAAATCTGTATCACAAGACTAACAGAATTACTATGTAATTATGTACTCACCAATAACCGGATGTAACTGGAGTCGTTGGGCCTATCGTACAGTAATTGGTGGATCCGCTGGTATAGGCCGGATGTACTTAGTATCTACTTTATCAGATTAGTATCGGTCTATCAGTTTGGTATAGGACGTATCAGATTGGTATTGGCCTTAACAAATTGGTATTGTCCTATCCGATATGTACATGTATCGACCGTATAGCTAGGATTCATATTGGCCTTATCGATTTGGTATTGGTCATATCCGATAGGTATCGGCCGTGTTGGATTAGTATCGACCATTTTGGATTAGTATCGTGAAAGGTTTAGTAACAACTGTACTTAAATTTCTCTCTTCTCGAGCTAGAATACCATTGTAAGAGAGTCACCAGATCGTGATTGGCCAGTTACAGTAACATATATGCTTCCTTTTCCATCAGGAAAAGCGAGATTGAAAAGGAAGCATGTATGTTCTGTATCTGGCCAGCTACGCTCTCGTGACTCTCTTGCAATGGTAATCTAGCTCTAGAAGAGAGAAATCCAAGTACAGTTGTTACTAAACCTTCCACGATACTAATCCGAAATGGTCTATACTAATCCAACACAGCCGATACCTATCGGATATGACCAATACCAAATCGATAAGGCCAATACGAATCCCAGCTATACGGCCGATATATATCGGATAGGACGATACCAATTCGCTAAGACCAATACCAACCGATACGGCCCATACCAAACCGATAGACCGATACTAATCCGATAGGATCAATACTTATAAGTACCTACGGTCGAGGAGGTTGATCCGCTGGTACATCTATGTACGATCAACGAAGTAATGATCTATTTTAATTTTGATGTGAAAATCTATATCGTAAGACAAACTAAACATAATTAGTTCGATACCGATACTGATACCGATTCCGATACTCAACGAAATAGTCCGATACCGATACTCAACGAAATAGTCCGATACCGATACTCATAGGAATAGCCTGATACCGATACTGATTTGGTTTTGGTCTTGATTTCAGTTTCAGTTTCGAACGTACTAAAGTTTATATATATATATATATATATATATATATATATATATATATATATATATATATATATATATATATAAATATATATATATATATATATATATATATATATATATATATATATATAAAAAATATATATATATATATATATAAAAATATATATATATATATATATATGTGTGTGTGTGTGTGTGTGTGTGTGTGTGTGTGTGTGTGTATGTATGTATGTGTGTGTGCCGACAACATCCCCTTCCCGACCCCCTCCCCACCTCCACGACCCCCTCCCCCACCCCCCCCCTCCCCGACAGCACCCACCCCCCACGGTACCCCCCCTCTCCCACCCCCCACGGTACCCCACCCCCCTCCTCGACAGCTTCCCCTACCCGACCCCCTCTCCCACCCCCCATCCCCGATCCGATACCGATTCTGATTTCGATACCGATTCCGATACCCCCCCTCCCCCGATCTGATATACTCATAGGATTGGTCCGATCGGAAACCACCTATACCCCCTCCCCCGATCCGATACTCCGATCCAAAACCACCGATACTCATATGAATGGTCCGATCCGAAACCACCGATACCCCTCCCCCCACCCCCACCCCCTCTCCTACCCCGTCGGACAGCAAACCCCCCTCCCCCACCCCCCCCCTCCGACAGCCCCCCCCGACATCAAACCCCCACCCCACCCCCTACCCCTCGATAGCAAACACCCACCCCCTGCCCCCCGCCCCGTACCCAACACCATCTACCCCCTCCCCCCCGTCCCCCTCCCTTCCCCCTCACCGTGGGCCCCGTGACAGCCGACGCCCCCACCCGAAACCCTACCCCTGCCCCGAAACCCTAAACCCTACCCCTGTCCCGAAACCCTAAACCCTACCCTACCCCCCGCCCTCAACACCCTCCCCCCCGCCCCCACTCCCTCCCTCCCACCCACCCCGTCGGCCCCAGCGAAAGCCGACCCCCCCAAACCCGAAACCCGAAATCCTATATGTTAAACATACAAAGAGAGAGGGGGAGAGAGAGAGGGAGAGAGAGAGCATACCTGAGAGAGAAAGACCCGTCGGAGGGAGCTTCGCCGGAGAGAGAGACCCGTCGGGGAGAGCTCACCGCCGGAGAGAGAGAGAGAGAGAGGGGGAAGAGAAAGACTCTTTTTGGGGGGAATGAAAAATTCTCCCCCGTCGGTTCAATTTAAGTTAGGTTACAGTATGTAGCGACGGACTACCGACGGATATATCCGTCACTAGGTAGTCGCTAAATACCCACTAGATTACCGACGGAGCATCCGTCGCTAGTTAGATGCTAATTTATCGCGCTATTTATTTTAAATTTTGTCACCACAATGTGCGACATGTTAGCGACGGAGATCAATCCGTCGCTAAATTTTTGTCAAATTAGCGACGGATGTGCGACTGATTTTGACACAAAAAAATAAAAAATTATCCATTGCTTTCTGACGGTAGTCCGTTACAAGGTAGTCGCTAGTCCGTCGCTATTACCGACGGATAAGATCCGTCGCTAATGGTCCGTCGCCAAATTGCTATATTTTAGTAGTGAAGTGATGCTATTTTTGAATTTCAGTTATTTTGTAAAAAGGTACAAAACGAAAAGGCTTCATGATTACTCGTATCCGAAGTGATCATGGTGGCGAATTCGTAAATACTGATTTTAAAAAGTTTTGTGATGATAGTGGATATTACCACGAATTTTCCTGTCCTAGAACTCCTCAACAGAATGGTATTATAGAGCGAAAGAACCGTACTCTAAGCGAGATGGCTAGAGTCATGCTGAATCAACATAATCTTCCTAAATATTTTTGGACAGAAGTAGTTAGTACAGCCTGTCATGTTTTAAATAGGGTGTTAATTCGACCCATCTCGAAGAAAACACCTTATGAACTTTGGTTCAGAAGGATTCCAAACATTTTTTATTTTAAAGTTTTTGGATGTCATTGTTTTATCCTGAACACCAAGGATAACTTGAGAATGTTCGACTCTAAAGCAGATGAAGGAATATTTCTCGGATATACTGCTAAGAGTAAAGGATATAGAATTTTCAATAAAAGATCTATGATTGTTGAAGAATCCATTAACGTTACTTTCGATGAGCTCAATAGTCACAGATCTAGCGACAGTGATGATAAAAATGTATAAGCAAGAACTGATAAGAGTCCTGTGGAAGATCTGACTCATAGATTTGAATCATTGAAGTTCTTACCAGATCATCCAGAGACACTCATTATAGGTGACATATCAAAAGGTGTAAGTACACGTTTTTCTCTTAAAGATTCTGAAATAGCAGCAAATATAGCTTTTATTTCACAAATAGAACCTAAGAATATAGAAGATTCTTTTAATGATGAGTTTTGGATTAATGCCATGCAATAAGAACTTAATCAATTTGAGAGAAACCAAGTTTGGGAACTCGTTCCTAAACCTATTGGTCAATCGATAATTGGTACCAAATGGGTGTTCCGAAATAAACTAAGTGAAGATGGACAAGTTCTACGCAACAAAGCACGTCTAGTGGCACAAGGTTATAATCAAGAAGAAGGTATTGATTATAACGAGACATATGCTCCTGTTGCTAGACTAGAAGCTATCCGCATATTTTGTGCATTTGCATGTTTTAATGATTTTAAATTATTTCAAATGGACGTGAAAAGTGCATTTTTAAATGGATTTCTGAAAGAAGAAGTGTTTGTGAAACAACCCCTGGTTTTGAAGATTTTCAAAAACCTGATCACGACTTCAAAGTTGACCCTCGTGTTATCGAAATTGATACGACCTATCGAAATCGATATACAAGGAACACAAAACAGAGTGGGCCTACGATATCGAGATTTTGGAATAGTAATACAGAAGTGTCGAACTGGTTGATCGTAAACTTTGTGATTGATCAGGACGAGACCGTAAAGTTATCGACGATTGTTTCGATGCGCATAGCATCTCGGGTGTCGACTGTGGGTTGATAGACTCGAAATCAATAAAATTAGATGTTTCGTGAATTTCGAAATCATCGACGGTAGTGTATGACTTTACTCAGAGGATAGTTGCGCATCAGTTGCGCCGATATAAATAGTTTTGTCCGAAATTGGGTAGTTGCATAGAAATCGTCGGAACGTGATTTGGCTCCGAAATAATATATAACATGGTTCGTAGTAACTGTCCTTCATTAATAATCCATAATTATCGAGCATATCTTCGAGGCAGCTGACCCCAGAAGACTTGACCGCCAAATCAAATTAAATATTGTAGACCGTATGATGACCCATGCGATATCGCATATGAAATTGTATCGATAACAAATATAATGTGGTGCATGTTGATAATAAGTTTAGGCAATTTTGAGAATCATGCTATGCGTGAGCGCGAGTGGTAAGAGAATGACATACGAGTTATGTCGTTAGATATGGATTCACCTTGCAATTGAGCTTACGTGAATCGAACTTATATTCGATGTTGCAAAACGGATAAGTTGGAAATTTGGCTAGTGAATTCCTACCCATTAGGAATCGAACGTAAGATGCATCATAGAGACTTTGAGTCAAAGCGATTGTTGCCTTGAGCACCGTCGCCTCGATGTAAACTTTTGTGTCGGATAGATTGTGGCCATTGTGCAATATCAATTTAAAGTTGCGTCGGAAGGATTTAAGCACGGTGTCTAGGTAATTAACCTAGCGGGCGTAGTCCTGAATATTGATACATTTACAAGTCAACAAAGGAAATCGAATCGAGATGAGTTGCATAGCCAGACTTTGAAAATAGTTGGACAGTGATTTCAAATGTAAGGTGTTGCGAAGACTTGTTGCGATCGCATGCGCAACGGCTTAACGCAACAAATAGATGTGGTAGTTAGTGTGAAACTTACAAAATGTGAAATATAATTTTTTTGAATCGCGTCGCATACCGTGACCTTATTAGACAATCGCATACGCATCGAATATGCATACGTAATAGAAAATTTGAGAACGACCGCTAGAGATTTTGTCTGATACGAGAGTACGAGATGGCAAGCATTAGGATTAAAAATTTGCTTGTTAGCTTGTTTAAATTTGCTACCACTGAACTTGGTCAAAATACATATATCTTTAAGACGCCTTGAATATATGTACGGATCCAAATCGAGTTATATACAAAATTCAAATCAGCTGCAGGAAAGACTTTGAAATGTTAATAAAAAGCTTGTAAAATAGTGTAAAACTAAACAACATTGGTGGGACGAGATCGTGAAACGATCTATAAAACACTTAATCGGAGTGTTGGTTTTGGTTCGAGGACGAACCTTGTTTTGAGTGGTATATTCTGTAATGCCCCACTCCGTACGATACATTAAGCTGAGACGTTGACACAAAGAGTCGCATTAACTGAATGAAATGTATCGGTACGAATCGATAAGAGAGTTACGTTTGTCCCGAGCAATGCATCGAACTAAGTCGATGTGAAAAGTTGTATTGTCCTAAAGAAATGCATCGAGTTGAATCGATGCGAAGCGCTGCATTGCCCCAAAAGATAAGTGCATTGAGTCGGCTCGAAGATTCTAAGAAATCGAATCAACCCAAGACGCAAGTCCGAATCGATGCAAGTATTGATTATAGTTGGTTTCATGTGCAGGCTATCCGTTTACGCTGAAATATTAGAGGTCGACATTTTGCCTCATTCGCAATGGGTCCGCAAAACCAAATCACCGCCCCGCAATGGGCTAGGACTTGGGCACGGTAGGTCAAAATCGATCGAGTAATTAAATGAAACAAGAATTGCTCGAATGGCTAAGTCAGAAGATTTGACCGTACAACAAAGTTATGAAATCGAGCCACATCGGCTCGGTAAACAACAAGGCGTATCGGCTTAAGGTGGAAGGACTGACTCTTCTTTTTACTCCTTCATGCCTATGTAAAATGTATCATTGTATGCTAAGTTAACCTATCGACACCACGGGCGTGGTCCGATCGGAAGATAAATCATAGTGTGTGTCGAACACTAGGTAGAACAATTGAAATAAAATGTGCATCAAATGCACGAGTCGCTATGGAACATTGGATATCGCAAAGGCGAGCGCCTCGGTGCACAAGCCACAAGAATATGGGATAACTGTATTCGGCTAGTGCCTTCATGCACGAGCCATTCCGTGCCTTCGCGCACGAGTTAGAAAGGCTAGCACATTGAAAGATTATAAAGGCGAGCGCCCTAGCGTGCAAGCCACGAACATTGAACATTAAGGCTAAGAACATAGAATTTTGGTATTGAGGCATGCATCGCATGCACGACTCAAAGAAATGAGAACAATCGTGTTAAAGCGTGCCTACGTGCACGAGAATCATAAAAGATGGCTTCATTGTAAAGAGAACAGTTGTGGCATGTAGGTGATAGAATTGTCAGATGTGACATGATACCTCGAAAAGTATTGGGGACCTTCGGGTCGTTCAGTTGACGAACATTGAGTTGAGGCATGATGCCATTGAACATTGAAACGAAGTATGAAATCAAATGTGAGAACATAGAAAGTTAATGGAAGAAATACGAGATGATAAAGTCTGAGTCTCGGACTCAAGACTATGTTTGGTTGTTTGAATAATAGTGTGTTGCATGGTCGAATGGACTTGAGAAAATGATGAGATAATCTTCCGTGCATGGGTGTTCTCTTCGAACGGGTGCGCCGGGGCACCGGGACCGTTCGGCCTAGGAGGAATATAATCTTTGAGGGGCGCACATCGTAAGACGATTAGCGACCGCTTAGCGAGATGTGAAAAGCCGTAAATGATGGTATGCAATAGAAGGTCTCCGTAATTGGGATAGCAAGCCACTACGAGAGGCACCGGGCTATCCAAATTAAGAAAAGCAAGAAAAGAAAGAAAGAAAAGAAAAGAAAGGAAAGGAAAAGAGAAACACCTTTAGTCCATTCTGGCGCGGATACACCAATGACCTTCATATAGTTAAAGAACGATAGGTTGAAAGTGCAGGCACGTATGTATCCTACATACATAGATCCTGCATAAAGAGCACTTATAACATGACAGAGAAGGAATGGGGCGTATTCACCTTGCGTCGGTGCAAGGATGAGTGCGTCTATATTGGTAAGAAGTCGTGCCACGAAATAAACACGAGATTGCTTGCCTGCTTGTCTATTCAATTTGAATAACATGCTTGCCATGATAATATGCTTTACCGCTTTCGAATATGCCATAAAATCGACCCTAAGGAGAATATAGCAAGATCATAAGCGAAGTTGCATGATTCAACATAAATACTAAATGTCGATTTAGAAAGTGGGTATTTTCATCAGTACATGCGAGGATGAACGTACTGATCCCCTACCAGCTTTCATGCAGTGTGCAAGAAATGGATTGCTCGCAGCGAAGCTTCGCTTGATCGCGCAGAGGTATGGAATGCCATAGCCTTGAAGTGTGCGATCGTATTGACGTTTGGACTTGCAACAAGATTGATGCGGCCGAGATATAGAAGGCATGATGTATGGAATAGTAAAATCCTTTGTGGGTAAGAGAGAACTTGAGTGTTGTAGCCAATCTGGCAAATTCAGTTAGGCAATTGAAAGCTTTTGTAATATTAGTTCATTATCAATAAAGAGAATTTCGTATACTCTGTTTTCTTCCATTTGCTAATATCAAATTAAAGATAACCATTTTGAGAACTTGTCATCTTGCCTTGCACGAACGCAACTCCAGGCTCATACGGCATCACGCCCCCTGTGAGGACGATGATTCAGATGATTCCGGGTCGGGGCGTGACAGCCTCGGTGAATGTCTCACAATACATCATGACATATAGGACTTAAAAGGATAATGTGATGCGCCATTCCACCATAGGTTGCAAGCCTCATAGAAGTCTCACAATTATCTCGTGCAATAATAACACGACCAATGTTTCCCCTAGGCCGGATCAGTTCCAGTGTCTTATGTACCGTTCGAGGAAACTCACTCAAATCTTGTGCACAAGTTGTCTATGACCATGTGAATACATTACGACTCGATAAGCATAAAGTGCATGGTAAAATATTAAAAGTGAGCAAAGCCAACATTTTCTCGTTCTCGTGTCATTTAAGCTGCATTAAATGACTTATCATTTCACTTGGTGATCTATCGATCCCAAGTCTCATCATTTCATATTTTTCATTTCACATCCTTTTTCATCTGAACATACACATCGCATTCTTTTGTGTCAATAGTATTATCAATTTATTTATTATATGTCAGTCACGAGGCAGTTCATTGTTCATGTATTATTCATCTCAACAGTATTTAACATAAGCATCACTGTCTTTTGCAACAACTAAATCATTGAACATTTTAGGGGTTAAACATAACAACACAATGATTTTATTTTTATTAAGCGTGAAGGAGTAAAGGAGAAAGGACATATCTACTCACATATACAAATGGTCTTCCTGCTCCTGTCACGTATATACTAAACGGTTCCTCCAAAAATGATTTGACACAATGCATGATCTTCCTTGACATAACCACACAAGTGAGCCATGCTCCATAACTCATTCCATCCGACCAATTTACGAAAGACTGCATCATCCTTCAATTATCTCGATTCCAACATGAGTTACAATCCAACAATCTGATCAAATTATATAAGCCAACAAAATGCCTCCGCACGAAGAATGGCATTACCCCTCTGCAATGATGATGTTCTCTAGTAATCTTGCCTGTACTTGAGCTTGGATGCTTTGATAACTCTCATATTGAAACCGAGTCTCTATGAGCTTTTCCTCTAAGCTTGATTGAACTTGTATATTCATTATCTCACCTTCAATTTCTGGACTAATAACTTTTATATCGAAACTTTCTAAGTCTTTCAGAAGATGTCGATCCATGGCTAGGAACATAGCCATTAGATATCTACTTAGTGCATATGCTACACCATTGGCTAATTCCAGCCATCTCCGCTATCTCATGTTTGACTCCTTCTAAGTGAAGACACACTTCAAGCTCTTGTGATCCGTGAAGATCTCTACTCTTTCACCATATAGGTAGTGTTTCCACAACTTCAAAGCAAATATTACGGCTACTAACTCCAAGTCACAGGTTGGATAATTATTCTCATGAAGCCTAAGTTGTCTTGAGGCATAAGCTATCACCTTCTTATTCTGCCCTATCACACACCCAGTCCTTTCCCCGAAGCATCGTTATATATTGCCAACCTACCAGATCTCGAGGGTAAGGTTAAGATGGGTGTTGAAGTCAATATCTTCTTTAATTCTTCAAAAGCTTCTTATCATTATTTTGTCCAGACGAACTTCTTATTATTTCGAGTCAATTTGGTCATGGCTCTGCAATCCTTGTGAAATCTTGCACAAACTTTCAGTAGTAACCTGCCAATCCTAAGAAGCTTCTGACTTCTGAAGCAGAACTTGGAGTGGACCATGATTCCACTGCTATAATTTTGTTTGAATCCACTACTATGCCATCTCAAGTCACCACATGCCCTAAGAATTCTATCTTGTCTAGAAGGAATTCACACCTAGAGAGTTTTCCATAGTGTTTCCAAAATTATCCTCAGGTGCTCCTCATGCTCTTCCGGGGGTCTTTGAATATATTAGGATGTTGTCAATGAAGAGTACTACAAACTTATCAAAGTATTCATTAGGTGCATAAAGACTGCGAGAGCATTTGTAAGTCCAAATGGTGTTACTAGAAATTCGTAGTGGCTATGTCTAGTTCAGAAGGTTGTCTTTGGTATTTTTTCTTTTCTTACCTTCACTTGGTGGTGATCATACCTTAGGTCAATCTTGGAGAATACCCTTGTACTGCTCAACTGATCGAAAAGATCATATATCTTCGGTAAAGGGTACTTGTTCTTAATGATGATGTTGTTCAAAATTTTCTAGTCTATGCACATCCTTACCGTTCCATCCTTCTTAGGTACACACACTACTAGTGCTTCCCAAGGTGCGTTCTGAATAAATAATTTGTTTTCTAAGTCTTTGATATGCTCCTTCATTTCCTTCAACTCCTTGGAATTAGTTCTATAGACATTTTGTGATATGGGTGACGCTCCATGTACTAAGTCGATGGTGAACTCAATATCTACTTCTTGTGGTAGTTCTGGTAGCTCATATGGAAAGATGACCGAAAACTTTGCAATAATGGGATAGCTAGTCTTTCAGACTTAGCTTAGAAATGACAAAATTAGCCTATTTGAATTTGTTTAAACTTTGTTGGGCTTGGATGTGTTCATTGGTATCTAAATGACCATTTTTGTCCTTTGTGGACTTAAACGAGCCTGGATTGTCCGGGAATTGATTTTTTGAAGTGTCGACATAAAATTAACACCGATCAAAGTAGCCGTAGGAGCTTAGGTGTCACTCCCTGATCCCGATATACGTATTTTCATTTCTTGATTCATGTATACAGTATTTGTACATGTGCACCATTAATTTATTGTTTTATCAATTATTGCATGTAGCCTTTAAGCATGCCATTAGTGGAATGATTATAACATGATTAGGACTAGGGTTTTAATGAACCAACCCCACCCCTATATATATATTCTCTTCCTCTCTTTCTCCTCATTCACTCTTTCATTTATTTTCCTCCAACCAACTTTTAGGCAAGTACACCTTGCACAAATGGAGAGATTCTTGCATTTTGATTTTTTGATTTTTTTTCTTTGATATTATTTGTCTATATTGTTCTTCTCTTCATTCTCTACAAGTTTAGTACTTTGTATTTTCGGTTTTGGTGGCTATTTTTGAGTAGATATATTCCAAAAAAACTAGGGTTTATGGGTTTTCATGGTTTTGATCTATCAAACTTACTCTTTTTCGAAAACTACTTGTTCCATGTTGTAGATAATTCAATTTTGTTCAGTTTTGACCTCTATTTCGCCCGATTTCGAGTTCTACGACCCAAGTTACGGACTTTGGAAGTTTTCAAAAACTCCATGGCCGAAGCTTACTGTTGGTTAGGGACGACGGCACGCTTTGAGCGCCCTTGAGCCCTTTTGTGCACCAAGATTTTGGGTGCCCCAAGATTTTTGGGCGCCCAGATATCTTTGTGCGCCCTGTGTTTTGTGCGCACAATATTTTGTGTGCCCAATGTTTTGTGCGCACCAATGTTTTATGCGCCCAATGTTTTATGCGCACAATATTTTGTGTGCACCAATGTTATGTGCGCATCAATATTTTGTGCGTCCAATATTTTGTGCGCACCAATGTTTTGTGTGCATCAATATTCTGTGCGCCCAATGTTTTGTGCCAACAATATTTTGTGCGCACCAATGTTTTGTGCACACTAAGACCTAGCGCACCCAATTTTTTGTGCACACCAAGACCTTGCGCGCCCAATATTTTGTGCGCACCAATATTTTGTGCGCACCAAGACTTGTGCACCCAATATTTTGGACTCCCCGAGACTGTTGTGCCCAGTAGCTTTCAAATGACTATGTGACTTGATTTGCATTTTCGACCTGACTACCTATGCATGTGCTGGTATATCTTTTCTATGTACTGAAGTGTAATCTATATGAGTACCGCGGGGCTATCTCATGTGCTAAGTGAATCTACACGATACCTGCCAGTACATCCAAAGTGTCCAGCACGTACACGATGAATGGTCGGTAGCAATGACGTGGTATGTGTTGCGTGTTGCATTACACTAAGGAGGGATCCATATATATGGCTCCTTGAGCCAGTACGGATCCCTACTTGGGGTACTCATACAATGTACGACATCCAGGGGAATTAGCATGTGACCACGACATGCAAACTCCGAGAATAACTTAGGGATTAACTAGGCAACTAATTTGATAGATGCATTGGACGGGAAGAATCTCGAGATCGTGCCATACCAGCCACCCCAGGTCCCGTCCTGATGTGTCGGGTTGACCGCCACGGATATGGTTTCGTCCGTCTATGGTGGATGACTATATTCGACTCCTATGTGCTTTGTGTTATATGTTTCAGCACGGTAGCCTTACCGGGGACCGGTGCATAATCATTATGCAACACGTATTTGTATATATAATGGATTGGCTAGCCCTGCTGGAACGACACGATCTGAGGATTCCTATAACAACATTGTGGGATAACTCCGCCAAATATAGAAAGCTACAGGAATGAATGGCCGCTTGAAAAACGACTTGACTGTGCCTTGTACCTTCCGTTCATAGCCGAGGGACATGGACTATCATGGTGTGTGGTCCAACCCATGTCCTTGTTGGGTTGTTGGGTTGGGCTATCGTGCTACGACAGGCTGTGGACCGAGGTTACGACCAGAAGCTTTTATTATTATTATTATTATGCTTGGGTTTTATCTCACTCTTTTGTGCTCCCTTGTGGTACTTGCTATTCGGGGCTGACTCCGCTGGTTTTGTTTGGCCATATCACGTAGCAGAGCCTGAGGATACGACCTTCCTCCTTGGCGTCAATGGTGCATCCTAGGAGCATGGCTAGTAGGGAACTTGAGTGGGTTTCTTCTCCACCACTATGGTATTCATTACTTATGTTCTGGCGTTTAGCCACCGGCACCTGTTTAGTCGGTTAATCTGGATATTTTGTCTTTTGCATAATTGTAACTAAATCAGATTGTAGCTGAATACGATTATGTACCTATGACTATCTGGTCTAGCTAACTTATAAAGCTAGTTCCCCATGATCATTTTGATGAAGCGTCGGGGACGCCTTACTGCTTATCTCATATGCTCATTAATTGTTGTTTCGTTATTTTGATTGATTGAGATATAGATGTTCTGTGAGACCATAGGAGACTTGAGTGTAGCTTGCACCACCTTGTCTCTTGACAGCCACGATCGCCGTATGACGCTTGCATATCTCATATGGCGTAGCTGGCCTAGTCCGTCTCCGTATTTCCTGTAGTGGGGCATGACATTAGGACTAGCTGTTGATGTAGGTATCTTAGAGACAACAGGAAAGATTTGACTTGGAGGCCTATCAGTTAACATTAAGTATACTTTTATTGTTGCGTTGACTAATATCAGAGAATACTTTATTTAGTATGAAAGCTCGAGTCTAGAACCGCTGACCTAGAAACATGCTATGTCGAAGTTGTTCATCTCATGGAGGAGACACATATGAAGAGTCGGCCATCAACAAAAATCATACTTTGTACACTCTAGATAAATTAGGACAGAGTATTTGCAGAACCGGCCCATGGATAAGCCAGACAAGACTTCGGGCTTGGACAACCCCCCTCTGCTTGGGGCAACCCCCGGGCTCAGCATGACCCACAAGAGGTCAGGGACGCCGGTGACCCTCCAGGATTGGCCCATAACAAGGTTCATCAAGGGGTAACCAAAATTAGCTCTGAATAGTGCAACCCAACTCCATGGGCAGGCCCTGAGTCTTATATTGTTGGTTGTAGGTGAGTTAAGTGTTGACACAAAATCACAGTCAACCAAATATTGATACAATTGATGATATGATACTTGTAATATTTCAATACGACACATGAAGACTGAACTCAGTACAAGATGGACGACGGCTCGTACCTGCAGTGCTCAAAGTTTTGAGTCTATATTTTACACTTTTCTTGTGTCTAGATATATGTAAACTGAGTCGTACTGAGCAATTTGGGACTTAACCTATACCTATACCACAAACCAAAAGCTCCACAAAAATCAAAGTAGTCCATTAGCCCTCTGGACCAATTTTGTCCTCTGGAGACAGAGTTCGGCCCGAACTCTGCCTCCACACAAAGTTTGGGCCGAACTCTGTCCCCTAAAATCCAGGACCCTAATTTTTAAGGTTGGCTGGATGCTAGTTGTCTAACGGGCAAAATTTTGAATTTGACCCAGAATTTTGGCCGAATTCTGCTTACCTAGAAACCTATAAATAGGCCTTGAATTCTCTCATTTTCAATCATCCAATCTTCTCTTCTCTCTAAAGCCTTATACAAGCCATACCATTCTCATCTACTAGCCACAAGCTCCCTAAGCCTCAAAGTGCTCAGTACTTTTCAGTTAGGAGTTTGTGCAAGAGTTCAAGAAGTCGCTTGGAAAATTCCAAACATCGCCACTGCGATCTCTGTAAAAAGTTGACGTGCACTTCTGAAGAAAAGGCACGGGGTGTAACTACTATTTCACAAATAGTGGATTTAATCCTGAGCTAGAGTTCTCAGGCCTGGACTAGTCCTCCACGAGGAAAACCAGGTTAAAATCGGCTGTGTTTGCGTATGCTTTCCCGCTCTTTACTATTTTCGCATTTACTCTGATTATTTACTGTTGGTGAAAGAGTTTAATTTTTAATTGGACATTATTGTCATAAACTCTATTCACCCCCCTCTAGAGTTGCCTATTTGTTCTTCAATTGGTAACAGAGCTCTGTTCTCTCAACAAGGACTAACATCCTAGAGCTGATCCATGGCAACCACACAATCCATGATTTCCAATCACGGTGAAGGGCAGTCCACTCATAGGCCTCCCCTATTTGATGGAACAAACTATACCTATTAGAAAATAAGGATGAGCTTTTATCTCAAGTCGCTAGACTTCGACCTGTAGACCATTGTTACCGATGGTTACAAAAAGCCCGTCAGGATAGTTGTCAATGGTGATCTCGTTGAGAAACCCCACGACAAATATTCTGACGAGGAGAAGAAACAAGCGAGTCTAGATGCGAGAGCTATTAATGCTTTATTTTGTGCAATAGGCAGGAATGAGTTTAACAGGGTCTCAACATGCACCACCTCTCACGAAGTATGGAGACTTCTAGAAGTGACGCATGAAGGAACCACCCAAGTCAAGGAGTCGAAAATAAGTCGTCTCACTCAAGAATATAAGACATTCAAGATGAAGCCAAATGAGACGATCACACAAATGTTTACAAGATTCTTCGACATCATCAACCCCTTGTCTTCTCTCGACAAACAATATACAAATTACGAGAAGGTCCGCAAGCTACTTAGGGGGCTACCAAAGATTTGGAACCCTAAGGTGACAGCCATTATAGAAGGAAATGATCTCACTACAATGTCCATGGAGACTTTGATAGAAAAGCTGATGACTCATGAGCTTGACCTCAAAGACTTCGAAGAGCCTGCTCCTAAGGCAAAGGAGATTGCCCTTAAAGCTCACCGTCGAAGGGCTGATCCTGAAGAGACGGATGACGAAAACTCGGAAGGTAATGATCAAGCTCTCGTTGTCCGCAACTTCAAGAAATTCCTTCGCTTCAATCGAACAAAGAAGGAACCACAAGAAGATGACGAAGAAGAGCCAACATGCTACGGCTGCAAGAAGATTAGACACGTCCGAAAAGACTTTCCATTCGCAAAGAAGAGCAACTGATATGAGAAACCATACAAGAAGGCTTCCTCAAGAAAATATGCCAACACAAGCATTTGGCATGAAAGCGAAGCTAGTGACCCCGAAGAAGAAAAGGACTCTCCTCAAGACACCGCCAATGTATGCCTAATGGCAACATCCGATAAGGTAACTAGCGAAACTCTCGATGATTTCACTTTTGATGAGCTTGGCGATGCATTCAATGATTTACTCAATGACCACAAGAAAGTCATTAGTAAATATAAACATGCCAATGAGAAGATCAAAAGTTATGAAGTCAAGATTCAAAGACTCTCTTCTTTGCTTGATAATATTAGAGATACTTCACCCACGGAAGTCACAAATGAGGTGTCTAAGCTTAAATTAAGCCTACATGATGCCGAAGCACGTATTGAAAAGCAAACACAAGAGATCACAGAGCTCAACACTGAGCTTGCTGAAGAAAAGAATAGACACAAGATCTCTATTACTAAGATTTATGGTTTGAATGGTAAGATTAGTGAACTGCAAGCTGTCTCTAAGAAATTAGAGACTAGATTGGGAAAACAGGTTGCTCAACCTCAAACCCAATCACATGAGACACACACAAAGCACAACACTACTCAAACTAGTCAAACACGTCATCCACCTGCAACACGCAAACATGCTTACATGTACACCCACTTCCATCAAGCACACAAACCACATGCACGTAGAAATTATTCTCATAACTATCATTCTAATATGACACATAATCACCATGCTACACATAGATATAATAATCACTATGTTGCATATAAACAAAATCACCACCATAATATATATAGGTATAATCATCATCCTGCTGCCACATATAGTCATCATCATGCTACTCCACACCACTCTTACCATGCTACATATAGACATCATCAACATGCTTCAAACATAAATAGGAATGCCATTTGTACCTATTGTGGATTACATGGACACATCTCACCACAACGTAGAGTTAGGAGATTAGTAGATATGAATATATATGCATGGTTGCCAAAAACTAACTTTTCAGGACCCTCAAGAACTTGGGTACCAAAGGTCACATCTACTCTTGATGTAGGTGGACCTTCCCTCCTCAACTAAGAGTAAGTGGATTCTCGATAGTGGATGCTCGCGACATATGATGGGAGACGTAAATCTTTTCGCATCATTATCGATGAAGAGAGAAGGATATGTATCCTTCGGCAACAACCTAAAAGGGTATATTATTGGTAATGGTACTATCGGTCATCCTCCTTCTCCTGTAATAAAGGATGTCTGCCTAGTGACCGAGTTAAAGCATAACCTGCTCAACATAAGTCATCTTGCTAATCATGGATATGATATTAACTTTGGACAAAATAAATGCTATATTTATGATAGGTCAACAGGAGACATCGCTTTTGAAAGAATAAGAGAGGATAACATTTATATTTTCTATCTATCTAGAGATACTAACAATGCAGGGAGATGCCTCTATGCTCACAAGGATGAGAGATTACTGTGGCACCAGCGTCTTGGTCATGCCAATATGGATATTATATCCAGGCTATCGACTAAGAAGCTAGTTAGAGGCTTGCCCGACATCACATTCAAAAAGGATACGGTATGTGCCGAATGTGAGTTGAATAAGGCAACCAAGTCCTCATTCCATTCCATAAACACTGTAAGCACTACTAGACCTTTACAATTACTTCATATGGATTTATTTGGTCCTAGTAGAGTAGCCAGTCTTGGTGGAAAACTCTATGCTTTTGTTATAGTAGATGACTTTTCTAGATTTACTTGGGTTTTCTTTCTTACAAACAAAAGTGATGCCATTTCTGTTTTCAAAATTTTTGCTAAAAAGGTTCAAAACATAAAAGGCTACATGATTACTCGAATCCGAAGTGATTATGTAGGCAAATTCGAAAATACTGATTTTGAAAAGTTTTGTGATTCAAATGGTTTTGATCATGAGTTTTTTTGTCCAAGAACTCCTCAACAAAATGGTGTTGTGGGGCGGAAGAATAGGACTCTTGGCAATATGGCTAGAGTCATGTTGAATAAATTTTCACTTCCGAAATATTTTTGGGCTGAAGCTGTCAGTACAGCATGCCACATTTTAAATAGGGTGCTCATTCGTCCTATTACGAAGAAAACACTCTATGAGCTTTGGTTTGGAAGAACTCCAAATGTCTCATATTTTAGAGTTTTGGTTGTCGATGTTTTATCCTTAACACCAAAGACAACTTAGGCAAATTTGATGCCAAAGCTGACGATGGTATTTTCCTTGGCTATGCTGCCAAGAGCAAGGGATATAGAGTGTTCAACAAACGCTCATTAATTGTGGAAGAGTCTACCAATGTGACTTTTGATGAGGATAATAGTGCAGCAGCTACTTTTGATGATGATGATGTTGAGCCTTCAACTTCTACTCCGATAAATACCACCACTGAAACCAATTCTCTGGAGGGCTTGCCAAAGAAATTCTCTTTCAAGCCATCACATCCAGAAAACTTGGTAATAGGTGAGGTTTCACGCGGAGTAAGTACTCGATCATCATTAAGAGACTCCATTGCTAGCACTGCCTTCATTTCACAAATCGAGCCTAAAAATGTTTTAGAAGCTTTCAATGATAAATTTTGGATTTCTGCCATGCAAGAGGAACTCAACCAATTCGAGAGGAGCCAAGTCTGGGAACTTATTCCTAGGCCGACAAATCACTCGATTATTGGTACTAAATAGGTTTTTCAAAACAAAGTAAATGAAGATGGTTCAGTTACACGCAACAAAGCTCGTCTAGTAGCTCAACAATACAACCAAGAGGAAGGTATCGACTACGATGAGACGTATGCTCCTGTTGCAAGATTGGCATCCATTCGGATGCTTTGCGCATTTGCTAACTTTCAAAATTTTAAACTATTTCAAATGGATGTTAAAAGTGCTTTTCTAAATGGATTTATTAAGGAGGAAGTTTTTGTAATAATCTCCTGGTTTTGAAAATCACAAATTTTTCGACCATGTTTTCAAACTCAAGAAAGCGCTATATGGCCTCAAACAAGTCCCTCGAGCTTGGTATGAACGCTTAAGCAATTTCTTGCTTGAAAAAGGGGTTTCAAAAGGAAAAATTGATACTACACTGTTTATCAAAAGTTTTCAAAACACTATTCTTTTAGTGCAAATCTATGTAGATGATATCATATTCGGTTCTACTAATGAAAATATTTGCCAAGATTTTGCTAAGTGTATGCAGAACGAATTTGAGATGAGCATGATGGGGGAGCTCACCTACTTCCTTGGATTGCAAGTCAAACAAACTTCGTAAGAAACTTTCATCAGCCAGTCTAAATATACAAAGGATATGCTAAAGAAATTTGATCTTGACAACGTCAAACCAATCAGCACCCCTATGGCTACTTCGACCAAGCTGGAACCTGATGAAAGCGGCAAACCTGTTGACCAACGTAAGTATCGAGGTATGATTGGTAGTTTACTTTACTTAACTGCTAGTCGTCCCGATATCATGTTTAGTGTTTGCCTGTGTGCTCGCTATCAAGCTAGTCCTAAGGAATCACACATGTCCGCCGTTAAGCGTATCTTTCGATACCTTAAGGGTACTGTTACAGTGGGCTTATGGTATCCCAAATCCACATCCTTTGATCTTATTGGTTATTCGGATGCTGATTTTGCAGGATGCAAAGTCGGCCGTAAAAGTACAAGCGGCACGTGTCATTTATTAGACAATGCTCTAGTCTCTTGGTTTAGAAAGAAGCAGAATTCTGTCGCACTATCCACAACAGAAGCTGAATATATTGCAGCTGGTCGTTGTTGTGCACAAATTCTGTGGATGAAGCAAACCCTTGAAGACTACAACCTTTCTTATATGCACATTCCTATATTCTGTGACAACACTAGTGCCATCAATCTCACTAAGAACCCTGTATGTCACTCACGCACGAAACACATTGAAATACGTCACCACTTTTTGCGTGATCACCAGCAAAATGGTACTATTAACTTAGAATTTATTGACACTGATCATCAACTAGCAGATTTCTTTACAAAACCACTATCCGAAGAGCGTTTCAACTTTTTTTGTCGTGAACTAGGAATTTTGGATGAAGCTGTTATTCATTAAAGTAACCTGCGTAAATATCGATTATGTCTTCATTCGTTATGATAAAATTGCTATGGGTACAAGCCGAAAGGGTCCTTCTGACAACAAGGCGTAAAAGCCTAAGCGACACGATGCACTAGTCCTCCGGACTACCGCTAGCTGGGATCCGGCCCCTGCAGCTACCCCATGGCAGCTTCAAAATATTGAATTGTGGCATAACTTCTTGTTTATTACATGGTATACTTTTATTTATCACATGCTAAATTTAAATTTTCAAACTTCATTTTGATTTCACTTGTTGCTATTCTCTTTGGACTCCTAAATTTTGTATATGCATCTATCCATTATTTTATTCCTTTTAGTCTCACTCATTTTTTTCAACTTTATTGTTTAGCCTGATTTCTATTCTGGCCACAGAACCCAGAATTCGGGCCGAACTCTGCCTAACCCAGAGTTCGGACCGAATTCGATCTGGTCCTTCCAGAACTGCTAGCGGGCTCAGCCGCTGATCAAAATTTGATCCAATGGTCCAAAATTGCTCCGACCATTCGAACCCTTACAACTATAACCGGGTTCTCCCTCTCTCTCTCTCCTCCATTGCCACCTTCCAAACTTCTTAAAACACCTCCTCTTCAAACCCTAACCCTAGTTCTTCCATCCTAGTGCATCTTTCTTCTCAAAACGCAAGGAGAAGGATTCTTGCACCATTCTTTTCCATCTTTCATCAACCAATTGAGGTATATTTTCCCACTTCTCTCTATCTCAATTTCCTCAATTTTCTTCATTATTCATAGCTCCCAAGTTGTTTAATAGAGGAAAGAAGCTTCGAACCGAGGGTGCGTCCTCTTTGAATCCTCCTTTTCGTGTTGAACAACCCGTTGAACAACCTATGCAACAACCCATTCACCCGTTGTTCAATCCACCTCGTCCAATCGACCCCAACACGTACAATGACCGAATATTTGTGTCACTAGATGCTTCCAATGAGTGGTTTAGTGATTTTCGATCACGTCCCGTGTACGCGGGTCATCCTATTAATTTCACCATCTTTTCACAATATGATTCATTATTTCATGATCTATGTCTTGATGAACTTGTCACTACAAATTCCGTTATTTATCTCAATGCCATCCAAATGTTTTATTACAATCTTACTCATGGCGATACACGTATATATTTGTGAGCACCCTGAATTTCGGGTTGATTTTTTTTATTTTTATTTTATTTTCTGATTGATTGGTTTTGAGAAATAATTTATTTTGTTATTTTTCCTTAAATGTACTCTTTCATGCCATTGATATTTGGAGTATCAGGGATGTTCAATTCTGGAATTCTTCTTCACGGGTTTTGGAGTGGACATGATTACCTTCATGACGGTATATGGTGTCCCACCCAAACTTGTACCCTTGTGTTCTTTCTGCTTCGTTGAACTTCGGGTCAATTTAGACCATTTGATTATTATTTATTTTCCCACTCTTTTTCTTGATCATTTTCAGCGCGTTACCATGACATTTAAATTGGGAGGGCAAGACCAGTCAGTTTCTTGAAACCAACTCCTCATTGATGATCTACTCGAGACGCTCGTCACCCATGACCTTTGTGTCCCACTCAGACACGACATTTTGAGCTCCATTTGATTCGCACAACTTTCCCGACACGTGACACGATTTTATTTCACGCCACGGCGTCACATTCATTTTCCAACTTGATTTGTGGGTCCCCTGTCGACCAAAACCTGTCAGCCCCAACTATGGACATAGCCCACTTTGAGCCTACTATCCGTCCGCCACTTCTGTCCCATTTATTGGAATCCCCATGTGTTACTTATTTACACATGATCATCAACGTCTAATTTTAATTCGATTTTTGCACAATGTCCAGTTTCGATCCAATCCGGCTCCACCGAGTCCAGTCCAGCTTCGTGCTACCCTCCATCGTAGCACCCTCATATTTCTTGCCCAAAAATATCAAGTACTCAATTTATCTATTTTTCTATATTTAATAGAAATTCCATTTATTTAATTCCTATTGGAAATTCCTATTTTTTTTCCCTATATTCCAATCTAGCCATTCATTCACCAAATTAAATCTCAACCATTTATTGTCCCACACTCCTACACAGCACCCTCTAGCCGGCCCTAATTTCAATGTGGATAACTTTTTCCTCTCTCTCTCTCTCTCTCTTCCTCTCTCACAATTATTCCTTCCTTCTCTTTCATTTTTTTTCCCCATGCATAACACAACATCAGCATCACCTCCTTCAAACCCGAACACACCCCCTGGCCTTCTCCTCACTAACTCGACCGGCCATCACCATGGCCCAACCCTCCGACCTACTCCCACAGTCGACCACCCCCTGGTCGCCGTCGACCTTTCCCCCACGGCGACTTCTCCACCACTCTCCTTCCTCCACCACCTTCAAAAACCGACCATCCATGGAACCACCTTCATTCCTCCACAACCGCCACCACCACAGTCCACCGCCCCGCCGTGCTGGCCGTGCGCCGCACGCCCGCAGGCCTCGCCAGGCCGAACAGCCCCGCGCGAAGCCCAGCGCGCGGAGGTAGACAGCAGCTGTGCGCGCGCGCTGGAAGCGCTGCCGCGCCGCCACCACCGAGTGCGTGGCCGCGTGCTGCTGCCCTCCGCCTCGCCTTCGTCGTGCACGGCCAGGTCGGGCCCCCACTCGCAGCCGCGCACAGGCCCAGCAGCTGCCGACAATAGCAGCTCGACTCCAGGCGCATGTGCGCGCGCGTGCATCGCGTCGTCGCCGCCGTCGACGTTCCGTCGTGCCCCCGGCGACCCCTCCAGTGGATGGCCCTTCCCTCTGGCGAACCTGGGCACTCCTTCCCTGACGGCCACCGTCCTCCGGGACGCGCCGTCGAGGCGATTCGTGCGTTTTGAACGACATCCCGTCGTGACGCGCGCGAAATGAAGTTCGTTTGGACGCCCCGTCGCAGCAACTTCGCGCACATTTTTCCGGAGATCCGACCATTGGATCGGCGATTTCTTCGCTCTGCGCAATCTCGGTATATCCACCTTTATCCCTATCAATTTTCGTCCGTTAATTTTATCGTTTGATACATGAAAACCGGCCACCAAGTTGACCGTTTTAATTGTATTAAATTTGGACAGTTTCGTGGAGCCAACTTCGTCAGCTTGTATCTCATCCACCGCAGCTCCGTTTGGCGTGCTACCATTTCCGGTGCAAAGCTGTTATAACCCTATTGCAACCCCTTCAGTTTCGTTTCATTGTGAGCTTGTTTGATTGGTTGAATTCGACGCCAAAGTTGGCCGTCCGAATTCGTAATTTCCAACTTGTAAAATTCCATTTTTGAACACGGGACTCCAGATTTCATTTCTGACACCACCATTAGACTTGTGGCGTCGTTCTGACATGTTTTCATATAAAATTTGTTAGATTTGGAGAACGTGGGCCCGGGCACGTTTTTCGGTGCAAAGCGGGTCCCACTTTCTGGGTCAACGGGACTTTTTGACGCCGGCTCATCGAAATCCAATTTCGGATGTACCAATGAGTTCGTATCGTCATTCTGAACTCGTTGACATATAATTTGCTAGGTTTTGGTGGACATTGGGTCTGGTACGCATTTCGGTGCAAGTCGGATACCAATATCCGGGTCAACGGGTCATTTTGAGATCGGCTCATCGGGATCCAATTTCGGATATACCGTTGAGTTCGTATCGTCATTCTGGACTCGTTGACAGGTAGTTTTCTAAGTTTTGAGAACTTTGGCTTCGGCACGCATTTCCGTGCAAACCGGAATTCCAAGTTCTGGTCAACGGGCCAAAATGAGATCGGGTCAACGGAATCCAATTCTGGAGATACCGTTGGGTTCGTATCGACATTCTGGTTTTTTGGACATATAATTTGTTATATTTTATAGACTTGTTTTCTTGCACGTTTTTTGGTGCAAAACGGCTCCGACACGGACACCATTTTGACCCGAAATTATCTTTTTGCCCTTGTGTCCAAATTGGACCGTTGGGTAGGCTATCCTAGCTAATTTGACCATTCTGGACACGTTGGCGATGTTCATTTCATCGTCCGACAATGTTTGTTGATAGTTTCTTTGAGTTTAACCTTTTTATAATTAATTAATAATTAATTCATATAATGTTCGTATTTCGGGATTAGTACAACGAAACTGAGATCAGCCAATTCCAGTGATCTCACATCGCTGAAATTGACAAGTTGGACACGTGGATCACTATAATAAGATTATCAGCCTTACCGATAATCTTCTTATCTCGATTTGCGTGTCGTAAGTTTCGACGTACAAATAACGAAGTACACTTTATATTAGACTAGAATTGACCCTGTTTGACCAGAGTTGACCAGTTGACCCAAAGTCAACTATAAGTCAACGCTTGACCTAGTTTGACTAGATTATTGACCGAAATTGACCTAGAGTTAATTTGACTTAGAAAAACCTAGAATAATATAGATTGCCTGTAGGGATTTATTTATTTTCAACTTGAACACCTTGTAACCTGTGTTGCTTTAAATAGGACTCTGTGGCTTCAGTGGGACCTCCTATACTTATCAGCTGTTCAGGTTATCGAGGCGAGTACATTCTCTGATCATTTCATATCCTGCTTAGAATTATTTCCTGCAGTAGATTACTTTACTTGTACTGTCACGACGGTCACACGGATTGGTACTATATGGATCCTTTCTTGAGATGTTATCCTTATGGAGCATCGGGTACTACGTGTTCTGTGCGTTTCACTTACATGGCGTATCACTATGCTTCTTGGTTCACTTGATTACTTGTGACATGTACTCTCATGATCACAGAGTCTCTTGAATCTTACACAGTTGGGTAACCCCCAGACTCCCCATTTATGGGACATCCATGTATCACCCTTCGAGGGCCTTGCATGGAATCATATAACATATCCTGGCTGGATCCTTGTGTATTGATTGGGGGTACGGGGGAGTAGAAGTGGACATGTGAATAATACACCAGTAGTATCTTCATTGAATCATTCCGTAGTGTCTTCATTGAATCATCCCAGGCCATTTACATGTTCATGTTTTACTCTGACTCACTAGTCACATGCTAGCTCTTTATGTATAGTAGATATTTCTATTACAGCTCTCCTGTTTACATACTGCTTTTTCCTCAGTACATGTATCTTACTTTACTGCATGTTATATGTTTTCTAACCTGCTATGATATGTTGAGATGTACTGTGCTCGCTCCAGTCCTGACTGGACCTGTTGATAAATTTTACAGATAGCCTGGAGGTGCCTGCTAGCCTAGAGGAGACACAGTAGGGTTTGTTTAGGTAGTTATTTTATTTTTGTCTGGAGTTGTATTACTTTGGGGATTACTGTATGTTTATTTGAGTTTTGAGATGTACTTCTGGGTTCATGTATCTTAGACACTTAGACTTCTATCTCCTGTATTTATTTGGATTTCATGTTTTATCTATCCTTATCATGCTCTACCCTAGATGTGATTGAGTCTGTATCTGCTATATCACCCCAATTCGGGGAGTATAAACTGTTTAGCCTTATACTGTTAGATGCATGAGACCTAGGACAGCGTTCTACCGCCGACACTTCGGCGTAGGCTGGGCGTCGTTACGTTCTCGTGCCCTAACTCTAGGGTGCGGGTCGTGACACGTTTTTAGTGGTGGCCCATGCAGGTCAAGACTAAAAGTGTAGTGGTATTCGAACTTGAGTACCACTACAGCCTGCACTAGGAATAGGATATATTTTGAAGATACTCAATCACAGATAGGAACCCTTGAGAGATTCCTGGGACGACCCTGGAGAATCTTATTTAACTTCGATTTGTAAACTCACTTTTTTCCCTTGATTTAATTTATTTTACTTTTGTTGTTAAATTTGATTTTTACGGATTATTGTTGAATTTGAGTTTGTATTTATTAAATTTGATGGATGATTGTCGAATTTTGAATTTTGATGATAGCTGTTGCATTCGAGTTTGTATTCTGATGGATTTTGTTCATTTTGAATTTTTGATGTTCGTTAATAAATTTGATTTAATTTTTGAGTATTCATTATTGATTAATTTAATTTTTGGCAAGATGAAATTATATGGGCTAGGTCATCTAAGATTTGGAATCTAGTCTTCTACAGTCATATTAGCCAGCATGGTGAGGACATATAGTTGACTTGGATATATTTCTCGGGTGTGAAAATTTAAGGTTTTTGCAGCCAAGCTAGCGGCACCACGAAAATGTTAAATACCACGATTCTAGACGTATGTGCCTAAGTCGAGGACTCTGTGATTATCGTAGCCTTGCTTACTAGTATGACGAGGATTTAGAGTATCATGATTTTGGATAGACGCATATGATTATCAGATTGTACTTTAAATATTTTTGAACATGTTTTCTCTACCTTGTTTCAGTCCTTCAAAAAAAAAGAAAAAAAAAAGAAAAGAGAATTATTAATTGTTTTGTTTTGCTTTGCCTCTCATTATTTAATTTAGGAGTAGCTTTAGCTATTTTCATAAACCTTTGGGTAACTTCTTCCATGAATTTCTTCTTAATTCAACAGATCAATGATTTTGCTAGACTTTATCTTGGGATTGATATTTTAGTTCTGGATTTCAAAATGGTTTCCTCTTTTAAAACGGATAAGCAGAACAGATTTTATTACCATTTCTTTTCCTGCCAATATTTTATTTCCATCATTCCTTGTCATATACAACTATCATGATTACATCAATTCCGTCTCGTATCTCGTTCTGTCAGCTGTACTTGAACTCTTGAATCTGCATATCGTTTTTATCTGAGAAATGTTGAGGAAGTAACGTAAATCATCTAATATGGAAATGACGTAATTGGTTATCATGTGATAACTTTGTAGGAATCAAAATATTGGATGTCAAAAAATATTTTGAGATAGAAATGTGGTAAAGGTTTAGAATGGAATTGAGTGATAAATGTTATCAATTTAGAAACAATTGCAAAAAATTTGGTTATGAGTAATTCACGGATGTAGTTCAAAAAAAAAGAAAAAAAAACTGATAATGATAGTTGGGGTCAATTTAGTTTTGAGAGCTTGGATAAAATTTTGGTTATTAATTCTTGAGACGTTACACCTTAAGGCTATGATGTTAAATTTAAGGATTTAGCAATAGGGAAGAGATTTTAGCGATATGCAATAATGATACGAAATTGAATAAGGTATTGTAAGAAATGATTAGAGACAGATAGAATACAAGGATTTTAAGTTATAGAAATTATTTTGGATGATTGAAAAAAAAAGGTGTAGAATTCAAAAGGATAATAATTGAAGGTGAACGTTGAAGAAATGTGAAGGTTGATTTATAAAACAAGAATAAATTTTGCATGACATAGTGGTATTAGGGTTGAATAAATACGAGACTTGATTTAAACAAGTACGGGGATTCCATAAACTGGATTTAGAGGTTTTGGATCTAAATTAAAACGAGGTGAAAAAAAAATGATTTTGATTAAATGGATAAGTGTTGACTCCTAATTAAGAGGGGTATGCTTCGTGGAAAATGTTTTAGAAGATTGAATTTTGTCTATGGTGATCATGGTAAAATTTAGATGACTGAAGGTTATAGAAATTTTTGAGGGTAGACATATAACGGTTGATTTATATTGGGATTTTTGAGAAAATATGATTAGCAAATGGTAAATTGATAATGTTAGAGAGAGATGATTTACTGACTTCGTATGAAATCTTTTCCTTTTTTTTTCTTTCTCTAAAAGGGTTTTTCAATACCATTGAACCCTAGTTTCCTCAATCACGACCAAATCGACTTCGATCACCTTTCTTATCATATTGATATCTTGGGTTGTACTTAATTGAATTAAATTTGATTACGACCTGAATCTCCATCCTTGTATGCTCGTTCTCAGACCTTGTTGAACT
The DNA here is from genome assembly GCA_029216955.1 of Iris pallida. Taxonomy (NCBI): domain Eukaryota; kingdom Viridiplantae; phylum Streptophyta; class Magnoliopsida; order Asparagales; family Iridaceae; genus Iris; species Iris pallida. Next base: position 7,512,645 of record JANAVB010029815.1, on the reverse strand, counting down.
GTCTTCTATATTGCCTAAATTTTGATTTCCCCAATTCGATCAACTTAGATCGTGTCGAGACTAAATATTCTTAAATATATATTTTGATTGGATTTCCATGAGATTGACTTTCATTCTTAAACTTGTGATTTGATTTTCTTTGAATAGTACCCTTTTTCAGATAATTGGTAGTTACCCTTGTTTTATTTTTATTTTATTTTGATGGTACCAGTTTTCATATAGGATGGTAGACCATCTTACAGTTTTGATGATTTGTTATTTCTGTATCTTTTCTCGTTTAGCACCCTAGACTGCTTGTGTATTTGATACCAGATGACCGTTTTGGTTAGTATGACTAGTATACCTAGATGAGACTTCATTGTCACCGTATGCCATGACCCGGTATGCCGTTCTCTTTTTGATGGTATGTTTATTTAAGTTCTGAGACTTGATTATGGGGGTTTGACCTAGAGGGAGTAGGGACATTTTAATTTCGAGGACGAAATTTTTATAAGGTGGGTAGGATGTGACCACCCTGAATTTCGGGTTGATTTTTTTTATTTTTATTTTATTTTCTGATTGATTGGTTTTGAGAAATAATTTATTTTGTTATTTTTCCTTAAGTGTACTCTTTCATGCCATTGATATTTGGAGTATCAGGGATGTTCAATTCTGGAATTCTTCTTCATGGGTTTTGGAGTGGACATGATTACCTTCATGACGGTATATGGTGTCCCACCCAAACTTGTACCCTTGTGCTCTTTCTGCTTCGTTGAACTTCGGGTCAATTTAGACCATTTGATTATTATTTATTTTCCCACTCTTTTTCTTGATCATTTTCAGCGCGTTACCATGACATTTAAATTGGGAGCGCAAGACCAGTCAGTTTCTTGAAACCAACTCCTCATTGATGATCTACTCGAGACGCTCGTCACCCATGACCTTTGTGTCCCACTCAGACACGACATTGTGAGCTCCATTTGATTCGCACAACTTTCCCGACACGTGACCCGATTTTATTTCACGCCACGGCGTCACATTCATTTTCCAACTTGATTTGTGGGTCCCCTGTCGACCAAAACCTGTCAGCGTCAACTATGGACATAGCCCACTTTGAGCCTACTATCCGTCCGCCACTTGTGTCCCATTTATTGGAATCTCCATGTGTTACTTATTTACACATGATCATCAACGTCTAATTTTAATTCAATTTTTGCACAATGTCCAGTTTCGATCCAATCCGGCTCCACCGAGTCCAGTCCAGCTTCGTGCTACCCTCCATCATAGCACCCTCATATTTCTTGCCCAAAAATATCAAGTACTCAATTTATCTATTTTTCTATATTTAATAGAAATTCCATTTATTTAATTCCTATTGGAAATTCCTATTTTTTTTCCCTATATTCCAATCTAGCCATTCATTCACCTAATTAAATCTCAACCATTTATTGTCCCACACTCCTACACAGCACCCCCTAGCCGGCCCTAATTTCAATGTGGATAACTTTTTCCTCTCTCTCTCTCTTCCTCTCTCACAATTATTCCTTCCTTCTCTTTCATTTTTTTTCCCTATGCATAACACAACATCAGCATCACCTCCTTCAAACCCGAGCACACCCCCTGGCCTTCTCCTCACTAACTCGACCGGCCATCACCATGGCCCAACCCCCCGACCTACTCCCACAGTCGACCACCCCCTGGTCGCCGTCGACCTTTCCCCCACGGCGACTTCTCCACCACTCTCCTTCCTCCACCACCTTCAAAAACCGACCATCCATGGAACCACCTTCATTCCTCCACAACCGCCACCACCACAGTCCACCGCTCCGCCGTGCTGGCCGTGCGCCGCACGCCCGCAGGCCTCGCCAGGCCGAGCAGCCCCGCGTGAAGCCCAGCGCGCGGAGGTAGACAGCAGCTGTGCGCGCGCGCTGGAAGCGCTGCCGCGCCGCCACCACCGCGTACGTGGCCGCGCGCCGCTGCCCTCCGCCTCGCCTTCGTCGTGCACGGCCAGGTCGGGCCCCCACTCGCAGCCGCGCACAGGCCCAGCAGCTGCCGACAATAGCAGCTCGACTCCAGGCGCATGTGCGCGCGCGTGCATCGCGTCGTCGCCGCCGCCGACGTTCCGTCGTGCCCCCGGCGACCCCCCCAGTGGATGGCCCTTCCCTCTGGCGAACCTGGGCACTCCTTCCCTGACGGCCACCGTCCTTCGGGACGCGCCGTCGAGGCGATTCGTGCGTTTTGAACGACATCCCGTCGTGACGCGCGCGAAATAAAGTTCGTTTGGGCGCCCCGTCGCAGCAACTTCGCGCACATTTTCCCAGAGATCCGACTGTTGGATCGGCGATTTCTTCGCTCCGTCGCAATCTCGGTATATCCACCTTTATCCCTATCAATTTTCGTCCGTTAATTTTATCGTTTGATACATGAAAACCGGCCACCAAGTTGACCGTTTTAATTGTATTAAATTTGGACAGTTTCGTGGAGCCAACTTCGTCAGCTTGTATCTCATCCACCGCAGCTCCGTTTGGCGTACTACCATTTCTGGTGCGAAGCTGGTATAACCCTATTGCAACCCCTTCAGTTTCGTTTCATTGTGAGCTTGTTTGATTTGTTGAATTCGACGCCAAAGTTGGCCGTCCGAATTCGTAATTTCCAACTTGTAAAATTCCATTTTTGAACACGGGACTCCAGATTTCATTTCTGACACCACCATTAGACTTGTGGCGTCGTTCTGGCATGTTTTCATATAAAATTTGTTAGATTTGGAGAACGTGGGCCCGGGCACGTTTTTCGGTGCAAAGCGGGTCCCACTTTCTGGGTCAATGGAACTTTTTGACGCCGGCTCATCGAAATCCAATTTCGGATGTACCAATGAGTTCGTATCGTCATTCTGGACTCGTTGACATATAATTTGCTAGGTTTTGGTGGACATTGGGTCTGGCACGCATTTCGGTGCAAGTCGGATACCAATATCCGGGTCAACGGGTCATTTTGAGATCGGCTCATCGGGATCCAATTTCGGATATACCGTTGAGTTCGTATCGTCATTCTGGACTCGTTGACAGGTAGTATGCTAAGTTTTGAGAACTTTGGCTTCGGCACGCATTTTCGTGCAAACCGGAATTCCAAGTTCTGGTCAACGGGCCAAAATGAGATCGGGTCAACGGAATCCAATTCTGGAGATACCGTTGGGTTCGTATCGACATTCTGGTTTTGTGGACATATAATTTGTTATATTTTATAGACTTGTTTTCTTGCACATTTTTCGGTGCAAAACGGCTCCGACACGGACACCGTTTTGACCCGAAATTATTTTTTTGCCCTTGTGTCCAAATTGGACCGTTGGGTAGGCTATCCTAGCTAATTTGACCATTCTGGACACGTTGGCGATGTTCATTTCATCGTCCGACAATGTTTGTTGATAGTTTCTTTGAGTTTAACCTTTTTATAATTAATTAATAATTAATTCATATAATGTTCGTATTTCGGGATTAGTACAACGAAACTGAGATCAGCCAATTCCAGTGATCTCACATTGCTGAAATTGACAAGTTGGACACGTGGATCACTATAATAAGATTATCAGCCTTACCGATAATCTTCTTATCTCGATTTGCGTGTCGTAAGTTTCGACGTACAAATAACGAAGTACACTTTATATTTGACTAGAATTGACCCTGTTTGACCAGAGTTGACCAGTTGACCCAAAGTCAACTATAAGTCAACGCTTGACCTAGTTTGACTAGATTATTGACCGGAATTGACCTAGAGTTAATTTGACTTAGAAGAACCTAGAATAATATAGATTGCCTGTAGGGATTTATTTATTTTCAACTTGAACACCTTGTAACCTGTGTTGCTTTAAATAGGACTCTGTGGCTTTAGTGGGACCTCCTATACTTATCAGCTGTTCAGGTTATCGAGGCGAGTACATTCTCTGATCATTTCATATCCTGCTTAGAATTATTTCCTGCAGTAGATTACTTTACTTGTACTGTCACGACGGTCACACGGATTGGTACTATATGGATCCTTTCTTGAGATGTTATCCTTATGGAGCATCGGGTACTACGTGTTCTGTGCGTTTCACTTACATGGCGTATCACTATGCTTCTTGGTTCACTTGATTACTTGTGACATGTACTCTCATGATCACAGAGTCTCTTGAATCTTACACAGTTGGGTAACCCCCAGACTCCCCATTTATGGGACATCCATGTATCACCCTCCGCGGGCCTTGCATGGAATCATATAACATAACCTGGCTGGATCCTTGTGTATTGATTGGGGGTACGGGGGAGTAGAAGTGGACATGTGAATAATACACCAGTAGTATCTTCATTGAATCATTCCGTAGTGTCTTTATTGAATCATCCCAGGCCATTTACATGTTCATGTTTTACTCTGACTCACTAGTCACATGCTAGCTCTTTATGTATAGTAGATATTTCTATTACAGCTCTCCTGTTTACATACTGCTTTTTCCTCAGTACCTGTATCTTACTTTACTGCATGTTATATGTTTTTTAACCTGCTATGATATGTTGAGATGTACTGTGCTCGCTCCAGTCCTGACTGGACCTGTTGATAAATTTTACAGATAGCCTGGAGGTGCCTGCTAGCCTAGAGGAGACACAGTAGGGTTTGTTTAGGTAGTTATTTTATTTTTGTCTGGAGTTGTATTACTTTGGGGATTACTGTATCTTTATTTGAGTTTTGAGATGTACTTCTGGGTTCATGTATCTTAGACACTTAGACTTCTATCTCCTGTATTTATTTTGGATTTCATGTTTTATCTATCCTTATCATGCTCTACCCTAGATGTGATTGAGTCTGTATCTGCTATGTCACCCCCATTCGGGGAGTATAAACTGTTTAGCCTTATACTGTTAGATGCATGAGACCTAGGACAGCGTTCTACCGCCGACACTGCGGCGTAGGCTGGGCGTCGTTACGTTCTCGTGCCCTAACTCTAGGGTGCGGGTCGTGACAATATTCACGTGTTGCTGGCATTAATATTTCTTTTGATGATTTTGACTTGGCCGAATACCTTGAAATTCCGGAACCAAACTCATGGGAGAAACTTGTCGAAGCTCGCAAGTTTCAATTTCCCGATGGGTCATCCCTAGAAAGCTTTAAGGACGATTTGTGTACCCCTAACACACGTCCACACAAGCTTCTCGCCAAGTTTCTCAATCCTTACTTCTATGAACTTCATCGCATTGTCTTTAACACGATTCTGCCCAAAGCGAGATCGACTGATGAGGTTACATACTTTAAAATCTCTGCTTTGTATCACATACATTTTCATGTTCCTTTTAATCTTCCACGTACCATGATGGACTGGATGATTAATGCTAGGAAGAAGCCAAGATCCTTGGTTTATGCTCTTTATCTTCCTATGGTCTTTCGTGCCTTTCGTGTCCCTCTTGATGAGTGTCAATTCCTACCTGCCCCTGCCTTCCTATCTAAGGCACGGCGGCTCCAGACAGAGGTTGACTCACCTGCTGCGTCTGAGCACTCTGACGATCAGCCTGACGCACCTGCTCTTGGACAGGATGCGCCTCCTCCTCCTGCTACTCTTGAGTCACTACAGACTATGCTTCGCGATCGATTCACTTTAGAGGATGATCGCTGGACTCAGCTTGACTACCGTACCACCCTGCAGATGAGTGCCATCAGCAACTCACTGCACGATATTCGGTACTCTATGTCCCGACATCCTTCTATGCCTATTCCTATTGAGCGGGACCCTGCTCGCGATGGATACTGTATCGATGACCCTTGGGTTATCCGCTACCTGGATCCGGATGCGGCTTTCGTGGACCCTCGTCGTTCCTTCACTGATCCATCCGACGACGCTGGGCCTTCACGAGCTCCGTGATGGATGTGGATTTCTACTTGCTGCTGCTGCTGATGCTGAGGATCTTAGTTTATGTTTTTCTGCATTTTGGATTGTTAGTTGATGTAGTTGTTTTTCTGCACTTTGGTTGTATTAGAATTCTCTATTATATGTGACTCTTGAGACAGTTTATGCAGTATATCAGTTTCAATGCAGTTTCTTCTATTTTTTTGGTGTGCTTGCCAGTTATTATTTCTGGTTGTTTGATAAATGCCAAAAGGGGGAGAAATATTTTGCTATATTCATATTTATATCATCATATATCATATTTTCTAGCTTTGTGTATCTGTGCTTTGGGAAAAAATGTATTTATCAGGACAACAGGAACGGAGCAATATTTACGGGGGAGCTATTGCTAGCTCTGCACTGATTACGGGGGAGCTACGCTACTGCTCTTTAATGTGTCCAGGTATGAACATTGAATATACAAATATCATTTTGTCAATTATCAATATGGGGGAGATTGTTGACACAAAATCACAGTCAACCAAATATTGATACAATTGACGATATGATACTTGTAATATTTCAATACGACACATGAAGACTGAACTCAGTAAAAGACGGACGACGGCTCGTACCTGCATTGCTCAAAGATTTGAGTCTGTATTTTATACTTTTCTTGAGTCTAGACATATGTAAACTGAGTCGTACTGAGCAATTTGGGACTTAACCTATACCTATACCACAAACCAAAAGCTTCACAAAAAACAAAGTAGCCCATTAGCCCTCTGGACCAGTTATGTCCTCTGGAGACAGAGTTCGGGCCGAACTCTGTCCCCTAAAATCCAGGACCCTAATTTTTAGGGTTGGCTGGATGCTAGTTGTCCAACGGGCAAAATTTTGAATTTGACCCAGAATTCTGGCCGAATTCTACCTACCTAGAAACCTATAAATAGGTCTTGAGTTCTCTCATTTTCAATCATCCAATCTTCTCTTCTCTTCTCTCTAAAGTCTTATACAAGCCATACCCTTCTCATCTACTAGCCACAAGCTCCCTAAGCCTCAAAGTGCTCAGTATTTTTCAGTTAGGAGTTTGTGCAAGAGTTTAAGAAGTCGCTTGAAAAATTCCAAGCATCGCCACTGCGATCTCAGTAAGAAGTTGACGTGCTCTTCTGAAGAAAAGGCACGGGGTGTAACTACTATTTCACAAATAGTGAATTTAATCCTGAGCTGGAGTTCTCAGGCCTGGACTAGTCCTCCACGAGGAAAATCAGGTTAAAATCGGCTGTGTTTGCGTATGCTTTCTCGCTCTTTACTATTTCCGCATTTACTCTGATTATTTACTGTTGGTGAAAGAGTTTAATTTTTAATTGGACATTATTGTCATAAACTCTATTCCCCCCCTCTAGAGTTGCCTATTTGTTCTTCATTAAGTTCGGTGCATAAACATCTTAAGGTCTGCTTGGCAATTGTAAAATTAGCGGTTATGAGGTGTTTTTAGAGTACTGATTATGAGCGGTTATGAGGGGTCTGGTTTGGGTGGTTTTTAAGTAGCAGCTTTTAAACCAGTCAAATCCATGCTTGGCAATTCACTAACGAACGGCTCTGAACGTTTTTTACATGAATAAAATTAAATAGGGAAAGGTATTAGTAGTTACAATTATATATTTTTTGTGAGGATATAAATGGAATAAAATAATAAAACCGCTCAAAACCTATCGATTTGGGGTATTTATAAAGTCATCAAAAATTGCATTACACCGATTTTGGAGGATTTTTGAGCCGATCAAAACTAGTGTCTAAAAAAAAGCATGAATTTTTATAAACAATCGGTTAGAAAATACTACAGAACCGGTGAAAATACCGTTACTAAGCATGGTCGGTTCAAAAACACTCTAGAACCGGTGAAAACACTGTTACCAAGCAGACCCTTAGGCCTCGTTTGGTTCGCGGAATCTCCGGGTTGGGAAAGAAAAGTGATTACTTTCCTATGTTTGGATGCCAAATAAATTAAGGAGGAAAGGAAAGTGATTCCCAATGGAAAGAAAATTGGAAGAAAAAGTAATTTTATCCATCCAAGCAAGAAATCACTTTCCCACATTAAAGTAATCACTTTCTTTTCCAAATTTCTTGATATTTCTAAACACCGAAAAAAAAAATCAACAAAAAATAAATATTTAAAAAAAAAAGGCTAAATTTCAACTTGATACCCTCAACTATCCATGTTTTGCAACTTGATACCCTAAACTTTCAAAATAGCAAACTTGATACCCTGAAAAATATATTTTCCAAAATGTCCTTCCCCCCTCTCTCTATTTCCCAAACCCTCCCCCCCCCTCCCTCTCCGGCCGCCGCTGCTGCGCGCCGCCCCGCCGCCCCGCTGCCGCTACTGCTGCGCGTCCGCCGCTGCTGCTGCGCGCCGTCCCGCTGCTGCTGCTGCTGCACGCGCCGCCGCTGCTGCTGCGCGCCACCCCACCGGGGGAGGGGGGGGGGGACGCCGGAGGGGGGGGGGGGGGAGGGAACGCCGGAGAGGGAGGGGGGGGGGGACGCCGGAGAGGGAGGGAGGGGGGGGGGGAGGGGGGGGGGGGGCAAGGGTATTTTTGGATTTTTTTGGATTTTAGGGTATAAAGTTGAAAATATTCAATAGTTGATGGTATTAAGTTAACTATTTTAAAAGTTTAGGGTATCAAGTTACAAAACATGGATAGTTGAGGGTATCAAATTGAAATTTAGCCAAAAAAAAATGACAAGAAATTGATTTTCTTTCCCTTCCATCCCACGAACCAAACCAGGCCTTAGGGAACCAATGACGGATCAGAGCTTAATATAATAAGTTAATCGCAGCCGTCCAGTGGTCCTTGTGACTATTGCACACACCATGTACTCATATACTTGACACTCCCAGTACCCAACAACAAAAACCACAGCATCATCCCCCTTTTTTCTTTCCTTCTTCTCTACCGTTCCACTCTTCTTCTCCCCCAACCTACGTCCATGTAAAATCCTCCCTTCTAGAAACCCTAGGCGAGCAGCGGAGATGGAATCTGCCATGGCGGAGGCGGAGCGATTGTTCTCTTCGGATCCGATATCGTACAGAATGGATCGGAGATCTAGCCAAGCCTGCAATCTCCGAGACGCCGTCTCCAAGAAGCTCCTCGATTTCCTCGGAAACTATTCCGATGACGTCCTCGCGGTATGCGCGCGCACACACACACACGCACACACACACACACACTAACTAATGTTTTGTTTAATTTTATGTTACGATCATCTCTACTGACGCACTCGAATTAATCTATTATTGGCGGAGGTGATGGACATTACTCCGATTATTCGTCCCTTAATTGTTATTGCATGAGCTAATTGAAAAGGAAATTCGTGAGGTTGGCGAAAGATTGGGTGGTGTTTTGTTTCGGAATGCGCACGTTTTGATGTTCCTGTCGCAAATCCTATTTTCTATCGGTTTAGTCTCTTATTTAGGCAATTTATAAGGCACTGCAAAAGTTACTCAGGGCTGTCCAGGTATTTACAAATTTGCCACTCAATTTTTTTTTTTTACTGAAGGGCTGCGGATACATGGCTGTCAACGTCCTACTAATATACTGGACTGTCAATTTGACAGTCCTACCAATATAAATTTTGACAGCCGGCATAAATCTTGAATCCGGTCAGGACTGTAGAAATTTTCTACAGTCTTGTATGTTGTGTAGAATTTTTCTACGATCCTGTATCCATTATGTAGTGGGATCTGTCAAAATTTTTGACAGTCCATTATATTGGTTGGACTGTCGAATTTTTTGACAGTCCTGTATTCGTAGTGGACAACCCCTTAGTAAAATCTTTTGAGTGACAAGCTTGTAAATACTTGAACAGTCCCGAGTAACTTCTGCAGTGCCTTTATAAATTGCCCTTATTTAGTGGAGGATATAGGAATTTTGATTATATATTATCTAATGATAAATGACAAATGAAATGCCCCAATATAAACATATGCATGGTTCAAAGCTTCCAAGTAACCACAACGAAAATATCGGAAGTGAAACAACAAGCTAAAGGAAAGATCATAGTAATTATAGTATCAACTGTAGTCATGGCAATAAGCATTATTTTCACTTTTAAATAGACCACGATACATGAAATAGAACAGAAGATATTTCGAGACGGATATCTTGCTGTCTAACTTCTTCCTCCTCGTCATCATCAAAGCAATCCCACCCCTTTTGTCGGACTCATCAGGTGAGAGGTTTGCAGCCTCTAGTACTCGCGGGTCGTGAAACACACTAATGCCATAAACTCCAACATCCCACATCTTTGTGTTGCCCACGTTACAAGTAGCACCTCTTGTTTTGAGAAGGCGAGGAGTCGTATAGCAAATTCTAGATCCTAGCCATGTTTTGGTGTCGCTTTGTTCATGTTTTCCGGGTGAAGATAAGAATACGTAGTCCAATTCCTCTCTCAATAAGATGAAACCACCATTCTCCAAGGAGGCTTTAAAGCCAACAATTGAATACTATGGATGCAAACCCATAAAGAACTCACCATTTTTTTTGGGTCCCACTAATCTTCTATCCTTCGTTCAATCATCATCTTATTATCGGAGCCTTCCAAATATTGACAAACTCAACATTAATATTTCTTTGAGTCTCTGAATTTGGGTCTCTCCACTTCTATCTCATTATCCATATGTGGAGAAACGCAACTCTTATCCACTGCAAGCCAAGTTGCAATGCATACTTCAAAATAATAATAATAATAATAATAATAATAATAATAATAATAATAATAATAATAATAAAATATAGTAACAACTTAAAGTAAAAGCATGATATATATATATATATATATATATATATATATATATAGGGATCTCGAGGAATGTGCCAAGCAATAAACCATGTCCAAGCCGTGTCCGAACCATCTTCAACAAATACAATACAAGTTCGGACCTGAACCACGGCCAAGTTGCATTTGATCGAATCATGCCAAAGCCATGACGGATTCAAACGGGACACGGACAAGACCTCTAGGGTGTGCAACAGTGCAACATAGGTTGTGCAAAGTTCTTAGTCTTTATATTTACTTTACTCTATACAGATTGACAATTCACTCATTAGCTAGTCAAGATAGTTGCTATGCCATCTCTTTGGGCTTGTTTGGCTTTCAAAAAGTGAGTATTTGGTTCTCAGAGAACATAGGAGTGTGGCAAGTTTTCTTCCATGAGAGGTTTTGGTTGGGAACTTTTTTTCATCTTCTCGGGAAGTGAACATTTGAGCATCTTTTGTGTTATCTAAGGATTGAAGTGGTCCCCTGGAAGTTCTGGAATCAATCAAAAATAGAAAGAGGGACTGGCAAAGGGAGTACGTAAAAAAAAGAAATTTTAGGAACATTTTTTGCAATTGTCTACCACTTCCTAGCAAAAAAGGAAAAAAAAAGGAATGTGCGTTTCTTGGTTTTTGAGGGAACAAGGTGGGAACACGGAGGACACTTCCGGTCCACATTTCACGAACAAAACATGAGAAGTGGGCTAGAATGTGCAATAAAAACCCTTCTGACCTGCTTGCATACCAAACAAGCCCTTTGGGACAATAATGTCATTTATTGACAATTGAGGAGACTCCATATCTCAAGATGACACACTTCCAGAGACTCAATGTACGTTATTTGCATAGAAGCTTAACGTGGCTACTTTGTTTCTGAAAGTATTTGCTTGGTTCATCTACGTAGAAGGTATTTTACATTGATGCACAAGGATAATATTATAAATTATTCATAGTATTAGCTTCAAAAGTAAGGATGTTATCATGATGACTGTATTGAAGTGCATGGGATTTGATTGTCAATCAGTGTTAAATCTAGAGATGAAGTAAATGCCATCTTTCTCACTTAGAGATTGCAAGTGCTGACCCTTGTTACTTGTTAGTTTTACCTACTGAAGGGGAGACCTGTTTTGGTCCATACTTTGTGATGTTAGAACAGTTAGGCATGCTGACCTTCCATGTTAGGTAGATTCAAGTTATTTGTGTGTCGAAGAACATAAGCAACTGGGTTAATTTTTTGTTTAGGTTTGCTAGGTGTAGGGACATGTTTATAATTGTGCTAATTTTCATTCTTATCTAAGTCAATTTTGATCTAACATTTAGTGGCGTGCTTCCTTCTCTTTTTCCTTTAGATTACCTTTCTATAGAATTAACTAATATTACTTTTTCGGTGTTGCTACAGATGTCTCAAGTCTTAACTTATACCTCATCATATATGCTCAGTAAACTTTGGAACTCTATATTCAAATAAATAAGTGCATATATTCAATGTAACTAATATGATTGAGGCATATAAAGAGTGCGTGTGTGTGTGTACATACATACACCCACGGGGACACATAAACAAACATTTATATATCTCAGGTGTATTAAATTCAAAGCTTCCAAGTAATCACAATGAACAACAATAAGATTAACCTACTATTGTATCAGGGGTGAAACAACAAGCTGAAGAAAAGATAGTAGTAATTATAGTATCAAATATAGACATGACCATAACCATTCTTTTTTTTTTACTTTTAAGTTTTAAATATAACACAATGCATGAAACATAACAAAATATATATCCAACGTAGGCATCAAGGATCGAAAGTCGGTCGGTATAGAATCTATTTCAAACCTTTTCTATGAGTATCAATATCGGCAGTTTTCGTATCCGAGTATTGGGTACTTCTTTTCTGCAAATAAAAAATGATAAAAGTCTTCTTAAAAGCTAAAAATTATTTGATACATTTAAACATAATTTTATATATTATATGTTGTTTCTTGTTAGTTATAAACGGAATAATATTCACTTACAATATATACTTTTTTTTTTAATACTTATTTGCCTTTAGATATAGTGCAACCGAAATAAATAGTTTTGAATGAAATAATATTAATATGAATGAATGTTGTGAATTTGTAGGTTTATAACTGCGACAAATAGTAATGGTTATATTTATCAATAAGGAATCATATCGATACATGCCAAAATCATATCGATATCGACGGTATTGGTATTTGCTGTATCGGTATCGGTCGATACCGCGAACTATGGTACACACCCCTTTCATTTTTTTTCAAAGACTTCAAACTAACCTTAAGAGGTGTATATGTTGCTCTCTAACTTCTTCCTCATCATTATTAAGCAATCCCGCCCCTATGTCGGAGTCATCAAGTGAGAGGTTTGCACCCTCTATTACGCACAAATCATGAAACATGTAAGATGAAATAATTGGATGATTTATTAATAAAAAGGAATTACATATATATAGAAGAGAATTAGCCGCCTCCTTGTTCTCTACCTGATGTGAGACTAAACAACATAACACATAACTTAATACTCAACATGTAAGATTGAATAATTGGATAATTTACTAATAAAGAGGGATTGCATATATATATAGGAGAGAACTAGCCTCCTTATTTTTTACCCGATATCTGACTGAACATAACACATAACCTAATATTCGATACTCTTCCTCAAGCTGGATCATAAAAATGTCAACCAGGCCCAGTTTGCTACAAAGAAACTGAACCCGATGACTTAAAAGAGACCTCGTAAATATATCAACTATGCGATCATCGGTCCTCACATGGTGAAACTTTATTATCCTCTTTTGATACTCATCACGGACAAATGGATGTCGATCTCAATATGCTGTCCTTTTGTGGAATACATGATTGGTAGCAATTTGGATAGTAGATTGGTTATCACACAACATATCTGCTGCTTTAGATCCTGCATTTTCTTCCAAATCTTATAAAAGATGCTACAGATATAATACCCTCTGCTGTGCCGTGAGCAATGGCTCGATACTTCGCTTCTGAACTTAATCGTGAGACCACATGCTGCTTTATGCTCTTCCACGACACCAAGTTTCTGTCAATGAATACCGAATACTATATGTAGACCTTCCATCTGTAAGACTACCACCTCAGTCAGCATCTGTAAAGCACTCAAGATGAGTATCTTTGATTTTTTATCCGAATTAATTTTTTCGGATCCTGAGCTAGATAGCGTGGGATTCCAAGAATTGTCTGCCAATGTGGAACTCGTGAAGAAGCCATAAATCTATTCGCGACACTTACGACAAAGAAAATATCTGCGCAAGTCATTACTGTCAAGTAGTTGAGTTTTCTAATTATCCGACGATACTGATGAGGATTGGTAATCAATATTCCTTCATCGGAAAGCAACTTTATCCCTGGATCCATGGACGAGGTTGCTCTCTTAGCTTGCATCATCCCATCATCAGTTAGGATATCTAGCACATACTTCCTCTGAGACATTACAATGAGCTTCTTATCTCGAGTGACTTCAATGTCCAAGAAGTAATTCAATGCTCCCATATCTTTGGACTGAAATTGCTTACCTAAAAACTTTTTTTATTACTGCAATTCCCTGACTGTCATCTCCCGTAATCATGATATCATCAATATAGACTCCAAGTAGTATCCGTCCGGCTGATATCTGTCGGTAAAAGATCAAATGATCTTTTTTCGATTGACATAGTCCAAAGTGTGTAACAATATGGCTAAACCGTCCAAATCAAGCACGAGGTGAGTGTGTGAGACCATATAGTGTTTTGCGTAAATAACATACTTTACCTTCTCTTGCAACGAATCCAGAAAGTACATCACATAAACTTCTTCTTCAAGATCCCCATATAGAAATGCATTCTTCACATCCAGCTGAAGTAATGGCCAGTCATAGCGGACTGTTAAGGCCATAAGCACGCACACATAGGTCATCATGGTAACAGGAGAGGTCTCAAAATAATTTTTATCGTAAGTTTGAGAATACCCTTTCGCCACAAGACGAGCTTTCAGACGATCAAGAGTACCATTCAGTTTCACTTTTATTGTGAACACCCACTTGCAACCTACTGCCTTCTTACCAGTGGACAAATCCACCAAGTCCCATGTACGGTTCTTCCGAAGCGCTTTCATCTCCTCTTCCATCGCAGCACGCCAACCGAGATATTTGAGTCCCTCCTCTGCAGTATTGGAAATCTGAATCCCATTAATAGTAGCCACCAAAGACTAAGTATGGATCGTGAGCCCTTTGTAGTTGTCAACATATAAGGGATGATCACGATAAGCATGATAAGGACGAGTCGATGTAGCAATTAGTGGTGAATCAGTAGAACTGGAGGAGGACGATAGCTCTATGGCTGTGGGCACTAGTGGTGATGCTTGTACTGTCGGAGCTGGTGAGATTGGCGATGTCGGTTCTGACTGAGCCGGTGTTTACGGACCGTTGGACTAGGAGACTGGCTCGGCAGGGGAGGACACCTTTACGGGAGACTGTTGTGTGTGACCAGTATATAACAAGAAATCCTCTTCAGGTAAACCTTTGGAACAATACCTGTAGTTGGTGAGGGAGGAGAAAATTCGGTTCCAACAAAGGTAACATCCTGAGACATAAAATACCGTTTCGAAGTAGGAAAAAACAACGATACATTTTCTGATCTTTTGGATACCTAAGAAAAATATATTTGATTGCCTTTGGATCCAATTTTGAAAGAGTCGGTCGAGTATCCGAATATAACACAAGCAACCAAAGATTTTGAGCGGCAGAGGAAACGACTCTCGTTTAGGATATAACCGAGAAAAGGGAGTATTGTCATGGAAAACAAAATAGGGCATGTGATTGATCAGATGACTAGTAGTATATACCGCATTCGATCAAAATCTACTAGGAGTACGTGCTTGAAACATAAGAGCATGCATTGTTTCTAGAAGATGACAAGTCTTGTGTTCGGCTACACCATTCCCTTGTGGTGTGCAAGGACATAAAATACCGTTTCGAAGTAGGAAAAAAACAACGATACATTTTCTGATCTTTTGGATACCTAAGAAAAATATATTTGATTGTCTTTGGATCCAATTTTGAAAGAGTCGGTCGAGTATCCGAATATAACACAAGCAACCAAAGATTTTGAGAGGCAGAGGAAACGACTCTCGTTTAGGATATAACCGAGAAAAGGGAGTATTGTCATGGAAAACAAAATAGGGCATGTGATTGATCAGATGACTAGTAGTATATACCGCATTCGATCAAAATCTACTAGGAGTACGTGCTTGAAATATAAGAGCATGCGTTGTTTCTAGAAGATGACAAGTCTTGTGTTCGGCTACACCATTCCCTTGTGGTGTGCAAGGACAAAAAGTTTGGTGGATGATGCCATGTCGAGACAGATGAGAATTGAACTCACGAGACAAATACTCACGACCATTGTCACTCCGAAAATATTTAATAGGAACACCAAATTGTGTGGTAATTTTCGCATAAAAATTGTACCAAATATCAAATAGTTG
Organism: Iris pallida; assembly: GCA_029216955.1. NCBI lineage: Eukaryota > Viridiplantae > Streptophyta > Magnoliopsida > Asparagales > Iridaceae > Iris > Iris pallida. Next base: position 7,496,478 of record JANAVB010029815.1, on the reverse strand, counting down.
AACGATTTTCTATTAAATAGAAAAATATGACACGTGAGTAGTAATCAACAAATGAAACAAAGTACTTGAAACCCATCATAGATTCAACATGATAAGGTCCTTATATATCAGAATATACTAACTTAAAAGGAGCTGATGCAGCTTTATTTAGACTCACCAGATAGGAAACCGGTGATGCTTTGGCTAAATTACACGGCTCAAAAGGAAAGGAAACTTGAACATCTAAAGATGGATACATCTTCTGGACAGCTTGGATAGATGGGTGACCTAACCGACAATGCAACTCAAAAGGATCAAGTGCTACGTAGTTATAGGCAACGGAAAAATTCATGTCAAACAAGTACAAGCCTCTAGTCACATGTCCCCTACCGATAGTCTTTTCAGTCTTTAGGTCCAGAAAAACACAACCAGCAGAAAAAAAATGTTACCGCGATTGTAAGTTACGAGTAATCCGACTAATTGACAGTAAGTTGAACGGAGTGCCAAGTGTATGTAATACTAAATTGAGTGACAGTCTGGAAGAAAAATGGACACGTCCTTTTCTACTGGCTATCAATGAACCACCATTCGCAACAATAATATCGGTCATATTACCCACCGATACATAATTGCGCAAGATACCTGTGTCGCCTGTTATGTGAGTAGACGCACCAGAGTCAATCATCCACTGCTTCGGCTTGACCAAAAACGCCGCAGAGTACCCGACTGTTTACTCAGAAGTAGAGGCTTCACCACGACACTGATTTTGGAAGTCGGTGAAGTCGGCATAGGTTTTGGCCGTCATATGCATTGAGATCCCGTCATTATCATGAGTATCTGATGCAGCGTTGGCGACATGTGCTTTGTGACAATACCACGGAAAGTGGCCTTGTTGTCCATAGTTGAAGCATGTACGCAGTCTTCCTCTATTACGACCGTCATTGCTTCGTCCACCATCGCGGCCAGTATTCCTGCCACCACGTTGACCTCTACGACCTCCACAGAATCCCCCATGAGCAGTCCTCCAGGGCGGATTGATCAGCAGGGGCATTACCCTTAGTGGTCTCAATGACTTTTGCTGCCCGTAAGACACGAAAGTAGGCTTCCATCAAAGACGGAACCTCGGCTCCAGCAATAAATTGAGACCGAACAGAGTCCGCATCAGGACGAAGAGAGGCAAGATATGCTATGACATAAAGTTGCTAACGTTGAGTTCTCGCTTCATTGATGTCCGTCATTAAAGGTAACACACGATCAACTTCATCAGTCAGGACTTTAAAGGTCCGAAAGTCTTTATGTGATTTGTCTTCCTGATCTGCTCGATAGACGCCAACAACCGAGGCATGGATACGAGACAAATTCCGTTTTTCATGAAACACAATTACTAGAACCTCCCATAGCTCCTTCATCGAATCCGTGTTCTGAACCATATCCTCAATTGATGGTTCCATCGAATTCATCAACTGTGTAAACAGTCGACTGCCATCTGTTTTCCACTGTTCGTATGTGGGTTCACTCATTGATGTGGGATTGAGATGTTTTGACAACCGTATTTTTCGAAGCATCTTCTCGACCTTCTTGTGCTATGTCGAGCAGTGTTCTAAAAATCGGCCTAAGTGCTGCCTAGGCACTGTTCGGCCTCTAAACACACCGAAAATCTTCTAGTCGGCCGACCTGGGCGCCAGTTAGGCCCTAGGCGGCTAGTTCAGTTAGGCGGATTTTTTTTTTAAAATTTGAAATTTGAAATTTCAAAAAAAAAAAAAATCAGATTTCAAAAAATATTCAAAAAAAGTTAAAATTTTCAAAAAGTTAAAAAAAATTCATATTACAAATTTTTTTATGTGTGGCCGCCTAGGTGCTAGGCGGCCCTCTATCGCACCGATTTCGCCTAGCGAAATCTATAACACTGATGTCGAATAACTATCTGGATCATCCAATCGTTGATCGACAAGTCGAATCGTGAAGCCATTGTACTATGCCTAGGGTTCCAACCACTATGTTTCCGGCACTGGTGTTGTCAGCCCCGTTATTTGCCTCAGTCATCCTTCAATGATACCGTTTCGACTGTCGATAATTGTTCCGACCCGATATTCACATCAACTTCGCCAATGTGCATCAACGTCGCCAAAACCGGCGTGCACAATGTTGGCAGATATTCGAATGTGGATCACACAAGCAAGGACAAAGATGCATACAGTCTACGTTGCGTTCTGTTGGATCTTGCTGTAGATGCCGGGTCAGGAATAGAGATTTTTTCTGTTAACTCCTGATGTCGTTGCCTAGTTCAAAGGTTCACGTAAACAAATCATTTGTTTACCCTATGACGATCTCAACGACGATGTTTTTTTAGAAACTAGAGTTTGGAGCGGTGGTGGTTAGGAGGAACTGGATTTGACTTCTAGGGTTAGGATTTGGGGTGAACAATAGTAGGGGGCTCAAGATCGTACTTTTATTTTAAGTTGTTACGATATAATACTATAAAAATAATAATAAAATACTGTTAACAACTTAAAATAAAAAGTATGATAAGGCACCATATTGAGGGTATAATATGTATATTACTTACATTGGGCTCTCAAGGAATGTGCCAAGCAATAGACCATGTCCAAGCCGTGTCTGAACCATTTTCAACATAATACAACAAAAGTTTGGACATGATCTATGTCCGAGCTGCATTTGAATTGAATCACACCGAATCTGTGCGGATTCATATCATACGGCACATAGACTAGACACTTACGGCAGGTTGTGCAAACTGTTAGCCTTTATATTTGCTTTATTCAATAAGGATTGACAATTCACTCATCAGCTAGTCATAGCAAGATAGTTGCTATGCCATCATCTCTTTGGGCTTGTTTGTTCTCAAGAAGTGACTATTTGGTTCTCAAGAAATGCTAGAAGTGCTGCAGTCTGCTTCCAAGAGAGCCATTTCTTTTTTCTTTTTCTTTTTTGAGAGAGTCACTGGAAGACATGTCTTCCCTGTGTTTCATTAAAGAGAGTTTTAACAAAACAACTCAAGAGCCACTTATTTTTCATCTCCCATAGAAGTGAAAATTGGAGCATCTTTTGTGTTTTTAAGGATTGAAGTGGTCCCAGGAAAGTTGTAGAAATCAATGAAAATTAGAAAGGAGGGCGGCAAAGACAGTACCTTAAGGCCTCGTTTGGTTCACGGAAAGGAAATGAATTCCCTTGTATTTTCCATGGGAATGGAAAAGTAGGATTCCTGTCACATTTCCTTTCCGTTGTTTGGTAAAACAAGGAAACTACCTAGGAAAGGAAAGCAAAATATAACAATGTTCCAATAATATCCTTACCTTTTAAAATAAAAATAATATTATAAAAATAACATTAATGGTAAAATAAGCAATGACACATGGTTACTTTTGTCATAACTTTTGTAATAAATGTTGGGAAAGGAGGAGGGAAAATCAATCCCATGGGTATTGAGTGGAACCATATTCCCACCAATTTTTCTCCTTGTCAGGAAATTGATTCCCAAGTTTGTGGCTACCAAACAAAGGAAAGGAACAACTTTCCTTTCTTGGTTTCTTAAATCCGTGAACCAAACGCGGCCTAAGTGGGCTAGAACGTGCACTAGAAGTCCTTCTGACCTACTCGTCAACCAAACAAGCCCTTTGGGACAGAACTTTTGCCTTGATGCCAAACAAAATAATGTTACTTATTAACAATTAAGGAGACTCCATATCTCAAGATGGTATACTTCTACTGATTGAGGCCTTAGAAGCCAGAAACTTTTAGAAGGTCATTGAATCTTAGTAAGATCCTCGATTCAGCGGTTCTTACATGGAAGCTCGTTGGGAGCTCACTTTTCCGATGACGGGAGCTCGTTTCTTCAGCGACGGGAGCACGTTTTTCTTGCGACATAAGCGCTTCCCATAATATGACCATAATTTTAAAAGATGACATAAATTTTGGAAAGAAAGTTCGAAGATTTTTAATACGTGTATCAAGGTATCAAGAAACTAAAGATTATTTATCTTGACAAAAAAATTAACATGCGAATGATCTCTCTGTAACTTTGAACTGAAATTTATAAACTCTAATAAATATTAAGATATTTATAATTTTTGATAACAATAACTAATAAACATAAATTTTTATTAGGGCATGCTTCCATCATGCTTCCAACTTTAGACTCTTCTAAGTAGTCATGTTCTCCCGCTCTCGCTCCCGCCCTCTCTTCCGCTTCTAGCTTCAAATATTGAGAGACTATGTATGCCAATACCGGAGAGTTGGGAAGATGTAAGTTATTCACACACGTGGCTACTTTGTCGGTGAAAGTATTTGCTTTGTTCATCTAACAAAGGAGGTATTGTAATTTGCTTCATAGGGATATTATTATAATTATGCATAGTATTAGCTTCAAAAGTAAGGATGATATCATCAATGTTAAAGAAATCAGCTATCGGTCGATTACCGGATTGAGATCCTATTCGACATATGTCGGCTATATATATATTATAGATAGTATTTTGAGGAATGTCAGATATATTGGTCAAAATCTGATATATCCGCCGGTATGATATTTGACGATATTGTCTGATATATTGAAATATCGGATATTAATAGGTGGTTATGTTTTCTGGTCGAGTTACCTGTTAAAGACTTTAAAACCTATAACCAAAAACTTTCAAATCCGAAGCTCTAAACCTAACTTTCTATGTGCGCTCTCCTCTGCCGTTACTCCCCTCTCCTCCTCCTCCTCCTCCCCCCTACCCTTCTCTCTCTCTCTCTCTCTCTATATATATATATATATATATATATATATATGAGCGCTCCTCTCTCTTGAGCCACGACCGCAAGGAGGAAACGCTCTCTGTCGAGATGCAACGGCGAGGAGGTAAGCTCTCTTATGTGATCCTCTCTTTCCTCTCTATTTGGTCTAATTTTTCTGTTTGATTTTGTCTCAGATACTCCAATTTATTTTTTGTTAGTTGATTACCATGTTATGATGTTATATTAGATGTTTTTTGTTAGTTAATAGCCTTTTATGATAGAACATTTAGCACATCTAGACATTGAATTTGATAACCCGATATCCGATATATGGAACATTGGATATCATGATGACTATATTGAAGTGCACGGGATTTAATAGTCAATCAGTGTGAAATCTAGATATGAAGTAAAGGCCATCCTTCTCAGTTAAACATTGCAAATATGAGGGTTGTGCTGACCCCTATCATCATGGAAGATTGTTAGTTTTGCCTATTGAAGGGGAGATCTTCTGTTTTGGTCCATACTTAGTGATGTTAGAAAGGTTAGGCATGCTAACCTTCCATGTTGGGTAGAGTTCAAGTTGTTTATGTGGAAAACAGAAGCAAATGGTGGATTAATTTTTTTTCTTTAGGTTTGCTAGGTGTAGCCGTGTAGGGACGTGTTTATAATAATGCTAATTTGTCATAAAGTCATTCTTATCTGTGTCAATTTTGATCTACCATTTAGTGGCATATGCTTCCTTCTCCTTTTTCCTTGAGAGTACCTTTATATGGAATTAGTTAATATTACTTATTTCAGTGTTGCTACAGATGTCTTGAGTCTCAACTTATGCCTCAATCATATATGCTCAGTAAACTTGTGGAACTCTATATTAAGATAAAAGAAGTGCATATATTCGATGTAACCTCTGTTACGTGGACTCGGGTACGGGTGTCAGGTACGAGTATATATCCAAGTGTCGGGTCCTTCAAGGACACACAAACTCGGAAAATAATCCAAATTTTGGGTACGGGTAACAAGATACGACTAATAAAATAAATATATTTGCTAAGTAAATATATTGTTTTAATATCCTATATATATATATATATATATATATATATATATATATATATATATATATATATATATATATATATATGACCTGCATGGTAAACAAGATACGAAGCCTATACTCGTTCTGGGAAGCCCTGGCTTAGGCCGTCCTCCCCCCTCCTTTTTGGTGTGCGCGTCTCGCACTTGTCTCTTTCTGTCATTTTGTTGCGTTTAACGCACTTACTTGTATAGGCTTCGGCATTTTGCGCCTATTTCTTCAATAAAAGTTGGGGATTACTATATATATATATATATATATATATATATATATATATATATATATGAAAGAACTCTTTTTGATGTTCCCCTTATCTTTGGCACATTCACCACATTAAATCTGTATGCCAACATATTAATAAATGATACCAAAAGACACTACATGTAATTATATAGTTACAATTATTATAAATTTGAATAAGAGTTACTTCAGCTCCCATACTTTTTTTCTTCTTCCATAAATGAGCCTACTACTTCCAAGATACAGTCGCCTAGGTGGAGCTCTACTACTCCGAAGATAAAGTTAATAATAATTGTAACTATATAATAAAGCACATAGGATCTACTATTGCCATAAAGCATACATACCTTCTTCTTCTTCTTCTTCAGCTACCGTGTTCGATTGTCACAATGGAGGATCTGATCCGGATCCCGTACCCGTGTTATGTCGGGTTGACAAAGGAATTTTGCCTTAAAGTGGCGAGTCCGGGTAACATAGGATGTAACTAATTTGTATTACATGATTGAGTGCATATAAATAGTGTGTGCGTGTGTGTACATACATACAAACACACACACACACACGGGGACACACAAACAAACATTTATATATATCTCAGGCGTATGAAATTCTCAATTTTGTACCTTTACCTGTCATGTCCTTTACTGTAAATGCATCCATGCACCATGAGCAGTAATCCAAATTTTAATAAGATGAAGGTGGAAATGGAATGAGGAACTCTTCACGGTAGTAGCATTCTGGAAGAACTCTCTCCTCCACATGGAAAGTAAAGGAACATAGATTTAGCATATTCTATTTCGTCATGCATTTTGGCTCATCGAATATTTAAGCTCGTATACTTATTAAAGTTTGGTCTTGTTTGAAATCTTGCCATAATGAGCAAACCTAATCTTATTGAAGAATTAGGTGTGCCTTTGTGATTGTTTACAGTGAACCTAAGGATTTATCTAACCAAAGTGAAGTTTTTGCAAGCATATCTTGCAACAAATATAAGTGAGATACATTGTTCACACATCACACTACAGTAGTATACTAGTATGCCAGTTCTTGTTGTACTGAATTATGCTCTGTTAAATGATTTATCTGACAGTGCTTAAGGTTGGATGCCATTAGTTGAAACTTGAATGTTGCATGATATCTGTACTAGTTGAGGGAAATTTGGTGATATTTGATGGTTATAATTGTGATACTGTTTGCTTTGTAAGTTTGGCTTATATATACTTGTTTCATTATAAGATTCTAGTTTGCCTATATCTACTTGTTTTAATCCAATTAGTCCATCCTCCATTTTAGGTATGCTATTTTTCTTCAGATATGATCATTTAACCACCCTGTGTAGTGGATGGCTTTACACTATTGATAATAATGCTGTGTGCATTCAATTAGTGCCTACTGTTTACCCTTCCTCTTATTTCTTGCCTTTCTTATCTTTCTCTCATGCAGTTATCTGTGCAGAGTAACCATAAATAGCTCAACCCTTCATCGGTTTGCATTTCACAAATTTTGTTCCGAATCTTGGATTATTTCCGTACTAAAATGCTAAATGCAGCTTTATGAAATTCCAAATCCAAGCCAATCAAAATTACACATAGTCACACATTTGTGATTGTTTTGATTAGAGAAGGGACATGATTCAGCACCATAAATGGAGAAAAACTAATAGTCGATCTGATTTTCAGTATATATATATATATACAGCCTACTTAAGGGCTCCACGGTCGAATTTCTATGGATCTTTAAGTGTATATATAATAGCCCTGCAGATATATAGCATTACCTGATGTTGCTTTCTTTGTCTGTCTATGGGCTATTATTTCTCATTTTATGGTTCTCAAGTCAGAAAGCTTGTTTATATCTAATCTCCTTACACTTCTCTCAGAAGTAGGTATTTATCTGAAGGAATGTGTATGTTCACCTTTATTATTTCGTTTAGATATGTAAATAATGTGTATATGGAGACATCTAACTCTTGCATTTGTCTTTGTAGGAGTACATTGTAGTGCTTGTCTGTAATGGCAAACATCAGGTTCAGGCACGAGATGACCTAGAGGCGTTCCTCGGGGATGACAGTGGGAAATTTGTAGCATGGTAGATTGGCTCCCGATTCTTCATTGATTTTCTTTCCTGCATTTTGTTTTGTTTTTTTGTTTAGAAGCTTTAGTGCTGCTTTTTCCATTCTTGTTTCCCATTTCAGCATAAATTGCGCCAACTATTCTACATTCTCTCTTGTAAATACGCATTCACACTTTTCCTTGTTCATATCATAATCTTGCCATTTGGTTTTGCCCTATTTCTGTGTAGGCTTTGGAATCATCTTTCTAAAGAACATTACATTTCAAAGACAACTCTTGACTGCTCAGATCGTATAGGTGAGGTGAGAGACAGCCATCAAGATGCTTTGAGCAAGGAACACGAACCTAGTGGGCAACTAAATCTTCAAATTCATTCTGCGGGAGTGTCTGATATCCCACTGGTTGTAATTCGTCTTTATTTGTCTGACATGAAACAATACATAAGTTTTCCATTAATATATTGGGTTGTATTTTGCAGCCCAAAGATGGGATACATGAACCATCATACTTGCACTGTTCAAACACAACCAATATGCCAGAGAATCTGCAACGGTGGTGCCCTAGTACAGATCCTCCTTCAACTGAAGATGTTAATGAGCGATTACAGTCGGAGAAAATGGTAGCTAACAAGTATCCTTGTTCTAGTGATAGCAGCAAAGCAACAAAGTATTTGTCTTCTACAGTGAGTTGCTCTCTTCAAATTCCATCTGACGTAAATCAGCACCTGCATTATAGAAATCCACACCAAAAGGTTGATGAACTAAGCCTTCCGTCTTAGTTTATCATATTTATTTCTAACAAGTATGAGCTATCTAACTAAACAATTCGCATGGGAGAACAGATAGCCAACATTGAGTCAAGTGTATTACTTCCTCAGTCTTTGTCTGTGCCAAGGACAGAACAACATGCAAGGGGTTTAAGATCTGTGATTGCAGGCAAGCCTTTTATTGTATATCTTACATTATTTGTGTTGATCTGTCTGCACACTTATGCTCTAGGCACCTTGGTTTCAATTCTTCTAACTGACAGAACTATGAGTTGAATACCTCTTTTATGTTTGATGTTCTTGTCAATTTGCATACAACTCAACTCAGTGCAGGTGTTAGAAGCATGTAAACTGGTTTCTAAATTTTCTGACTGTTGTCTTAGTGCAGAAGATCAACAATTGAGGACTCTCTCCACTAGAAATTCTGCTAAAAGGAGGCTGCTATCACCAGAAATGGATTCTCTACCTCATCAAAATACCCGACCACGTGGTAATGTTTGGGATAGATTAGGGAAACCACACAATGAAGACGGTGAACAGATGGGAGGAAAAAAGTATCATCTTGGTAATACACTTATAAAAAAGGACCACTTGGATGATCAGAGAGATGAGCTTCAAAATTCCTGGTCGACTGGGGGTGTTTTAGATGTTCACTTGAGTAATAATTTAGATGGAAAATCAAAAGTACTTGATCTTGCTCGTGGCAAGGCCATCTTTACCAACCATGTTGATGAATTTGGAAAACAGGAGTACAATCCTGATGCTGTTATTGGTCCTTCTCATATGAATAATGCTAAAAGAAAGAAAGTTTATAGTGAGTTTAAATCTGGCAACAGTTCTGCATCTTATTCTGGTCACAAGGGAAATGATATTCAAGTTAAAGGAGCACCCCCAGAGCTAAACAAATCATTATCCGTTAAGTACAGCCGTCCTCAAAGCTTGAATGAGGTTACATCTGAAGGTATTGGGTCAAAGGGATTATTTTCTGAGCCATCACGTCCTAAAGTGACTACTGCCTCACAGAATCTAGCTACTGTGAGAAGTCGATCACCATCAAAAGCTGAAACTTCTAATGACACAGTTTGTGGAAATGCTAAAAGTAGGCCAGTGAAAAAGGTAAGATGTGTGGTCAATGTCATATATACAAAAATATATTCTCTTTTGATATTTCTTTTGATAATTTCTCTTGCAGGAAGTGCTGGATGTGAAATCACGACTCCGTCAAGTTGAAATGGATGTGTTGAAACTTCGAACTAAGCAAGCAGAGATGAGCAGTGATAAGTCAAGCAGCGATGTAAAACCGAATGGATTTTTAGGTTCTGAAATGCAGCAATTTCCATTTACACTTCATTAATTTGATATTATTCTCTTTTTAAGATGTAACCCTGATGTTTGCTATGATATACTTTTATAGATCAACTGACTCAACACATCTTCACTGACCATTGCAGTTACAGCATCTCTAATCCTAGTATGTCTAAGCTAATCTCCCATGGATGATTTCATGTAAACATTAGACAGCATTCAAGAAAAATTATCTACCTTATCCTAATATCCTATATTACTCTATCCGCTTCGTCAATGCCTGACAAGTGGAGTAATATCCTTATTGGCACTCTAAAGTATCTCCTTGATAAAGATTAAATATAAATCATATAAAAGGCTTGTTCCATCTGTTGAGTTTTATGGGACTGAATTTCTGGAGTTTTAGCTCTGCAGTAAAGGATGTCAACAAGGGCGTTCTAGTGCATTGTAGATTCTTATCCAAGACTTGTATCATTTGATGATACCATGTGAATTGCTAAAAACATGTGAAGTGTATGGCTAACCCAATAACGAAAGTTTCGTAAGGGGACTCGAACAAGCTACTATGAGACAAAAGATCTTATTTCCCAGGTCCAATATTGAAATAACTTCAGAGATTTTCCCTTACTATGTCCATGTCAACAACAATTCGAAATACCCTTTTTTTATAATTATGGGATTGAATGTTGTTTAATGCAGTTTACACAGGAATGTGTCTGTATCTTCATAAGTAGTCATTCTCAGATTTATAGATATTTACCTCACCACCTGAAGGCATGCAATGCATACCGTTTTGCAACCTCAGCATTACAAGTAGATCAGAAGCCAGTAGACCGGAAGAGATATTAGCAAACATTATTAAAGGTAGCAGATGCGAGAATGTGTGATGGATCTGTGTTAAAGCTAGGACGGAATGAGTTGAGATAAAGATATTGAAAGAGATTTAGGATCTATATCGGTAGAGGATAAAGATCTACGAATTTGTATGAAAGGTTTTTATAATGTAGACTATTAACAAGAAGGCATCTATAAGATGTGCTTGGATTTCTGCCATATGGTTAGAGAAGAGGATGTCTTATGAATGGAAGCTTTAGACGGTTTGGTAAAGCTAGTGGCAGCACCATTTTTTTTTTCTTTTGTAGTAATATTGGCAATGGAGGATTCACTTTTCACATGACTGGTCCAAAACAATCAGACAAGAATATCATGGTTTAGGAACCACGAAGACTCCGAAAATCTGGGCTGTCCATGTCGGACACATATGGGACATGCCTCAGACACAACTTGGACACTCCAAAAACTCTATGACATACCATGATAGGTGCCATGTCGGCGTCACATGTCCTTACCCTGTTGTGTCGTATCCATGTTCGTGTCGTGCAACATAGATCATGGTTAATTATTATGTTTCCTTTTGTAGTAGTATTTCTTGGGCTTATCTTACTAGGTTTTAATAAATTTGTTTTGTTTATGCAATAACTAGTAGACATTGTTCTAATGTTAGCAAATCTTTTCTTTGTCATCCTTTGCAATGTTCATATCGACTTTGATCAGTTGTAGCTACACTATCATATCGAAATTAACTTTATTTTCTATATATCAGGTTTCTTATTGTATTGTACAAACTTTGTCATATTTTTAATTTGATAATTGTATAACGTTTGGTAATTTCTTTCACTCTGTTGCAGGTACGCAAAGTCATACCGAGGAAGATATAGAGTCGAGGACCGTTCTTGTGACAAATGTATGAACCAAATAACTATTTACTTCTTTTAAACTTTTTTACCTATTGGTATCTTTGGTGTTGTGTTATTGCTGGATGAATTTTGTTGGATAGTAATAGTAGCTGAAAGCATATATATTCGATGTTAGTGCTAACTCCAATGTTGTAATGCATTTGAATTTATCATGTTGGGTTTTCAAGTTGTAAATATTTCAGGCCAGTAGTTCAGGACGTCTATGTTCAGTAGAGACATTATAACGCAGGACAAGACCTAAAGTCAAACTAATGGGTTGACTCATAAGCAAATAATAGTCTGATAAATTGTGGAAGTCTAATTGGAAAATCATAATTATCAATAATCAAGTAGCAAATAGCCTGGGCAGATTGCAAAAAATTGAATTCAAAGATGAGGGAGTGGATTTACTAGAGGATTAAGAAGTCAGAAGACAGCCACTAAGATGACCCAAATCAAGAATCCATGGGTACGAGCTACGATGTCACACCTTCATTTCAGGGTCCTAGAATCAACCAAGTACCGACGTTTCTGGCTTGATGAGCTATAGGTGATGTTACAAAGACCGACGAAGATGCGGTAATGTTGGTGACGAAGACTGTACTAGCCGGAGACCAAGATGTGGATAGGGGAATCCAAAAATACAGAAGTTAGAACCAGTCAACGAATGGCCTTGGACCCACTTTGTTGATGTTATACTGGTGGCAGGGAGGTTTCTAACATGCCAAGACATGGTTCACAGTGTCGACCGTATTGTATTGGTTTTGGCATGTCCAATCTGATATTGATCCCCACCGATACCGGCCGACACTGAAATTTGGCTCTCCTTTCCCAATTAATTCAACAAAGAAAAATTGAAATTGGGCTCTTTCCCTGTCAATTCAACAAAGAAAATTAAAAAAAAAATGAGAAGTAAAAAAAAATGTCGACACAATTATTTGATTGTGTTGAAGTTCAACATGCTACAATGTGTAGATAGAATTCCTTACTGACGCACTGTAATCATTAACATTTGTCAACATTGTGAAGTTTAACATGCTACAGTATCAATAGAATTCCTTACGGACACACTGTAATCATTACGGTTTGTCAAAGTTGTATGCTGTAAATTCACAATGTTAAATTATCTTAATATTATTCCATTCAAAACTATATATTGTAGGGCTACTTTGTCAAAGCAAGTAAAATAAACAAAAAAAAAAGATTTCACGTGAACGATTCAACAATGTTGAAAATTATGTCTAAAGATATCAAATTATTTACTATTTTTTATAACAACTTATTAATATCTTTTCTTTCCAAGATCAAGAAGTACGAAACTCCAATCTGAAAAATGCTGAGATTGCTGAAACTATCGATACTGATACGCATAAGAAGGGTCTCGAACCAATTCCAATACCAGAAACCTTGGCCAAAGAGGACCTCTGTTGGTGCTCTTGTGAAGGGGATACACGGAACGGAGAGACGCATGTAGGGAAGAGGCGATGTCCTCTGATCACATGAAGCAGAAAGAGTGTTTGCGTGATCAAAAGGAGGCGCCCACGTGGTGTAAGTACTCATGAGGAGGTTTGTTGGCACGTGAACAATAGAGAAGGGGTTGCGCAGATTCAGACTTGTGGATGGTGGTCTGCATATTGCAGCAACCCAGGAGCAAATGAATTCCAAGTTGGCCTGGGTTTAATGGTGTTGAACTTGAACCTGAGGTGGGGCCGCCGGCGAAATTCTTACAACAATACAGTAATAATAGGCAAGGGATTCAAAGAATTAGGGTTTTGATAATAGTTTGAAGAACTTTCATCTGATAATATGAATCACTCATCACAATAAAGTAAAAGTTCTCATTCTCTTCATTGAAAATAAAAACTAGCACCTGCACTCCTTGTGTAGCCACAAAGAGCTTGGTCATTAGGAGAGAAACCTAATCTTAATTAGCAATGAAAACCAAAACCTACTGTATCAAATTCTATCCTTAATAAGTAAACTTTATGCATCCAAACAATGCACTTGCGCACTCAAAATAAAACCTAATAACACAATGTCTAAAAATTGACCCAAACTGGACCCAATCTCCAATTGAACTCAAGACGGACCCAAGTTTGAAGTGGTCCTGAATCACATTACAACAAAAGTTTGACTAGGAAAGTTGATTATTGTTTAGAAAGGAATGCAGAAGGGTGAGTTTTCATGACTACTCGTAAGGATTATTGGAGTATTAATCGCAAAGGGTGGAAATATATGCTGTAGTTTGGAAATCTTATGAGCTCCTTTCTGAATTTAACAGAGGCTGTTTGAGAAAGATGTTACCTGGAACACGGAATGTATGCTACATAGAATGAGAACTAGAATTATAAGTATGCTACATGGAACGAGAACTAGAGTTATAAGTAATGCATAACAAATTAGAACACATATACCACTTGTTATGGGATGTGGTATGATATGATAGGCTTCCATGGAACATCGTAGTAGGACAAAAGATGTCCTGCGACATGCTTTCTGATGGTGCCTCATTTTGCTACATGCACATATATAAAAACGGCATCCTAGTGCCATGAGGCTCCCACTTACGCATGGTTAGGGAGGGTCAGGATGTATGCAACTTTACCCCCATGTATATGGAGACGCTGTTTGCGTGACTGGAACCTGCATCCTCCAACATCAAGCCTTACCCTTGCATCAGGCGACGCCCTCCTACATGTACGTATATACTAAGACTAATAAATGTTGATGTAACTTGACATTGTCTTCTATCGGAAGCATCATTCATGTTACAACTAAAAAGGGTGTACAATTTAGGATTGGGACATAGGGCTTCTATCTCTGTGGCACTTTTGAATCATCAAATGAACTTTCCAGAATGAAATTATTCCAATGTTTGAGAACCAAAATTGCAAATGACAAACAATACCTTTGCCTGCATTTTCTGGTAATACTGGTACAACAATGCCCTCTAGTAGCACGAAAGTAGATTTTCAAGGATTGGCAGTTTGGATATTTAAATTATCTTCCACTAAACAGCTATATGGACTGAGTTAGCATATAAGGGGAACAACATGAAGTCTGACCAAGTATTTTGTTAACTGTATTACGTGAGCTGATTTAGTATTAGATGAAGTGGAAGCCTATAATTAAATTATAAATGAAGGTTTGGTGGATGCTTTAAGGAAGCACCCAACTTACAAGGAAAATATACAATGCAAGTTGGGCTGTGACACGGGAAAAGAACTAAATAGTAATCCTGGAATTGGATGATTGGGACAATGGAGCCGATGATCATGAAGAACACACAGATCAGGACAAGATGATCTATATGTATAGAACTATTGTAATATGTTATCAATAATATATGCAGATGCAGTCCTATGATGATATGACACAACGATATATGCACAGATCAAACTACAAATCAATGATTATTGTCAAATCTAATAGTAACAACCTAGAAAGTACTCAAAATTCGCTATGGAATCTAGAATAAGGCTAGGATTTTACCTCAATTTATTAAATAGGTCCAAGCAATTGGAACTTGCACAAATTGAATTCCAGAAGATATTTCCTCCTATTCAAATCTTCGTTTCCAAGATCTAATGATCAACTACGATGCAAGCGGAGGATTTTGACTCTGGATTTGGTGCAATGATATGATTTTGGATGTGGTGCAATGATATGATTTTGATTTGGTGGTGTCAGATAGAGGAAAATGGGTTGTCTTAGTTTTGACAAATAGCAGTAGCACCACAGGGGTTCTGTTCTGTTCTGCTGGCTGCAATCAGGTGCAAGGAGGGGAATTATCGGAATGGATCTGGTCTGCTGCTGCAGCAGCAAAGGAGGCAGGTTCTGATGATTTGCGAAAGGAGAGATCAGCAGGAGGCTATTTGCTTGCTGAGCTGAATGACAGCAAATAAGGCACAGCAAAAGGGACAGGTTCTGATGATTTGCAAAGAGAGAAATCAGGAGGCTCAGGTCCTTGCTGGGCTGAATGACATCAAAGAAGGCACATCAAAGGGGGCAGGTTCTGATGATTTGCGTAGGGGAAATCAGCTGGAGGCTCGGGTCCTTGCTGGGATGAATGACAGCAAAGAAGGCACATCAAGGGGGACAGGTTCTGATGATTTGCGTAGGGGAAATCAGCTGGAGGCTTGGGTCCTTGCTGGGCTGAATGACAACAAAGAAGGGACAGCAAAGGGAGCAGGTCCTGTCAGCAGTCAAGGAGGAGATGGATCATTGGGTTGCTGGTGGTTTGGAGATAAGATTTAAGGAAGTTTTTGTTAACAATTTCAAAATGATTTAAGGAAGACTTATCATAATCATATTACTAATCTCAGGCCCCAATATGGCTACTTATTGAAGAATGTGAAAGCACATAGAAATTGGTACATATTTATTAAAGCACACCTAAGCAAGAAGCTTACCGCAAAAGGAGGTTGTGCGTTGCTTCGGACAGACGTGCTTCTTGCTTTTGTTGCTGACTAGTGCGACCTTATACAAGGACCTAATACCATCATGGTTCCCCCCTGACAGGGTTCAAGCACACTGAACCTTTCCTGTTTTACTGTTAACAAGTGCAACCTACAATATAGCAAGATATAACAGTTTGGAGGTTGAGGGCCTTTGTTCCTTTTCTTATTGTATGTGCCCTTGCTTTTCCCAGCTATGGCCCGAAGGGCCATGGTGCTTAAGTGCGTTTTGCCTTATTATATGGTCAGTTGTGGAGATGGGAGCATAGTTATCAAAGGTGTGCCCGAGACCTGAGGCACACGAAGCTCCAGTCTTCACGCCTCACAACATGTGAAACGAGGCATCCATTGTGAGGCACGCGCCTCAGTGAACCTCATAGTTATGCTCATGCCAAGTTGAGGTGTCTCTCATGCATATGCTGCTTAATGTTCCCTTTTATATGTTTTTTTACTAGCCAAATTTTCTTCTTTTTTGTATAGGGACTAACGTCGGACTAGAAAGCACATACACTCCAAAAATGTGACTGTGTCGTGTCAGATGCTCCACAAACATGTATTGGACACTTGCACTCCATGGACAGTCCAATATTAGACACTCCATGGACAATCCAATATTGGACACTCCACGGACTGTCCAAAATACACTAGGACACACCAAAATAGGTGTTGCCGTATCCTTACCTTGTCATACTCGTGTCCTTGCAATATAGCCACTGCATCTAGTAGTTAATATCTCTTGGAAACTAAAAAGTCTCTCAAGATCAAAAGGAAAGAAAGAAGTCCTGAACTCTCACAAGCATGCAAAAGACCTCGATTCTTCGCCTTTCTGCTTCAAGAAATGTCCTTGGTAACGACCTTCTATAGATTTGCTCTCCAGAATGTTCTTTTGGGTCACAGTGGATTATCATATTTTTTTGGTATGGGAAAGAAAATAATTATTAGTAAATTATTATTTTTTTAAAAATATTTTATATATTTAGGTATAATTCAAAGTATTTTTTAATGTGGTTTTTAGCAGTTTTGAAATTGAATAAAAATTATAAATACCCTTTCTTATTGGTTTACCAGGGATTTAAGTACGTTTTCTTTATTTATATGCTTTTACAACCTTATTATGCTTTTACATTTTACATTGTTGCTGATTGGTCTTTTTTGCTCAATTTTTTTACTGAATTGATTAGGAAAGTGACCTCCATGTTGGTATAGGTATCGGTAGCGATAAGTATCAGATCTGGATATGCCACACCGTATCAGTATCGAATGTATTGTATCAGTATCAATCTATAGTGCAAACTATGAGAAAAGCCCACATGATTTATAGTCATGTCCGAAAATGACTCTGGCACATCGACTTTCACTATCATTTACATATAGTCATATATGATTTATAAATATTATTTAAAAAAATTGAATAAATGTGTCTTGTCTTCATGAGGCTCGCGCCTTCGCCTCGTGCCTTGATCTTTTACACCCTTTGGATCGCGATAATAACTATGGAACCTTGCGTCTTTACTATGAATGAGAGGGTAATTTAGCATTGGATAGTTTGTTTCTAAAAAGACGCGAAGCATGATTGGGCCTCACTTTTCAGTTTCCATGTAACTTAAGAGCATATACGAAAAAATTATTACTGACTAAGAAATTATATTTTATTTGTGAGCGTATCTTTGATTTGTTTGTACTATTACCTACATTTTCGTGAACGGGTCCATCACACTTGCATCAAAATATTGTAAGAAAATAATTTTCAATTTAAGTTATATATGTATATATATATATGGCGGTTGAGGTAGCCGTCTAGGCGGTAGACGGTCTCTCTCCACACCGCTTTTGCGGTAGGCGGACGCCTAGGCGGAGCAATACCTAACCAAGTGTTTTGACCAAAAGATTTTGCAAACATTGTGGGTCTATGGTTCAACTTTACAAAACTAAAACTTCATAAAACTTCGTTCTACAACTTAGTTATGCATGAAAAATCCTTAAAATATGCATATTATGCAAAAACAGTGATAAAATAGTAAAAACTGACCAAAATATATCAACTGCCTAGGCGGTAGGCTCTTCGCCGTGCACCCACCTACCGCCATTTAGAACCTTGTATATGTCATATTACAATTTACTAATAATACTATTATTACCTAAGGTAAAGTCAATATTATCGCATTAATTTTCCCAACAATTTAGTTCATGACTATTATTTTAATCTATAATAATACTATTTATATAATGTACAACATACTACTAGTAGTAACAACAACAATAAAGCATTTATCCCAAAAAATTTTGGGTTGACTAGTTAAATCCTTTTCTTCTATTCAGCTCTAATAAGGGACATGTCCTCTGTAATACTAACAAAAATCATATCATTCTTTAAAACTTCAATGTATGTTGGGTTAGGCTTACTGGCCTGCCTCTAGTCCTAGAGGCTCCTTTGACTAGTATCTTATCGCCCCTTATTAGAGTATCTATTAGTCTATGTTGTATATGTTAAAACTACCTCTGACGATTCTCTTATCATGCCCTCAATTGACGCCACCTCCAACTTCTGATGAATACACTCAATTTTTATCTTTCTTTTAATGTATATTCACTCATACAATATAACTTTCTCATTTCGACTACACTAATTATCTAGGCTTATTGTTTCTTAATTACCAGCAGTCCAGACCATCAAGCATGGCTAGTCTTATAGAAAACTTGTAGAATTTTTCTTTCAACTTCAAATGTATCATGTAGTCAAAGTACTCTATAAGTAGTCATCTATTTGAACCATCGTGTTTTAATTCTATACATGGCATGCTTCTCAATCTTTCCATGGTGATGAGTAATTGATCCTAAATATCTGAAACTATCACTCATAGTATCTACTTGTTCGTGTGTAAAGTGCAAAATCCCCCTCCTTAGATGTAGCTTTTACCAAAAAAAAAGATCCATTTTTTTAAAAAAAAACCCTCAAATTTTACATTGGGTGCAGTTTACATCCAATTTGGTTTCAGCCGTCGGACGTCAAATTAGACATGAAATGACAATTATACTTTCTAAAATCTAAGGGTAAAGTACAAAAAAGTCTTTTGGACAAATCAGGTATTCCACGACGTAGTGGTTGACAACCAACACACAGTGATGCAGCATGTAAATTCAACACAGAAATTCGAATTTGTAATGCATCATTTGGACTAACTTGAAAGAAAATTTAGAGTCCAGTTGACTAACACCCCCCTAAAGAGTTGTATTTGATTTTTAAGTCTCGTCTTCTCATATTCAATCCATTCCGCATTTACTTTGGATCCCTATTTGTTTTAGGGGTCTCCGAATAGGGTCGTGTATGGGTAGTGTTAGATCCCGACCTAGGATTCTCATTGTCTAGGTTTTGAACCTGGACCTATCTTTATAAGCTCGAGTTGATCCTGATCAGGTCCCGGTCTTCTATATAGATGTAGATTGGTCTTAGTATTTTCTCTACATTCTATATGCTAAAATCTCATTCTATATTTTTGCATACGGTCCAAAGTCCAAATCTAGGTTAGGAAGGTTAGGATTCATGTGAACTTGGACACTACCCACTTTGCTTTTTCAAGCCTACTTTTTAGTTTTGACCTAAACCTCCCACCCACCCGGGTCTGATTCAGGTATAAATGGGCTAGAGTCTGAGTCATTGGTCCATAGAACATCCCTAGTTCATCTTTAATCAAATATGTATGTTGGTTTGGATATTCAGTGATATCCACAGTAGGATGTACATGTATTCTCTACAATCCTTTGGAAGAAAATAAATACTATGAAGAAAACTATATCTGCTCCGCACACCACTCTTCTTGATTCCCTTTACGAGTCAAGCTACCTAGGAATGTCTATGCAAGTTGGATCATTTTGGACACGTCACAAACACTCCACGATACACCAGGCCACACCAAAATAAGTGCCGTAGTGCATCTTTGTCCTTGCAACAGTAAGCTACCTTAGCCGTCTCAAATCTATATGCTGAAAACCTTGATGCAGAATGGAAGTATATTGAATATTTTAGAACTTATCGATTCTGCAATGTTATTTAGTTTAAGAGGTATGAACGAGCAATAATAATAAGGAATTAGATGCTACTGTGTTTGACTGCCCATAAGTTTTCAATCCGTTATCCTTTTGATGTTATAGACGGCAGTTGCAAACAATTTTGCAATGTAGAGTCAAGCCCAAGACAATTACCATTGGAAGAAAATAATTTCGCATACACAAAGTAATAGTAAGAACTCCAATAGTATTTTGTTCTATTTTAACTTTTGGTAGCATGGTTGTGAAGTTATGTTACACCAGTGTTGTAAAAATCCCTCTAGGCGGCCGACTAGTCCCCGACTAGTCGCTAGTCGGCCGCCGCCGACTCGACTAGGGGCTAGTCTCCGACTAGTCACTTGTCGGCCACCGTCGACTCGATTAGGGGCTGGTCCATCCAAAATTAGCTAAATTGGTACTAGTCTGGTCTGCCGTCGACTTCGTCAAGGCAACCGTCGTCGACCATTTACTTTGTTGCTGCCTTTTTCTATTTTTGAAAAAAGTGACTAGCCTACTCTTTTTTTATTTTTACTTTTGCTTTGTTATCTCTTTGCTACTGTTGTTGTGGCTCTTTTTTTAATTTTTGCTTGTTACTTTTTTTTTTGATTTTGCTTGCTACTGCGGCTGTAACTCTCCGTGCAAAATAGTAAGTTGTTAACATATTATTCAAATATTTATCGAAATAGAAATTTATGCAAAATAATGAATAAGGAAATGCACTGTAGTCTGCGATAATTAAAAGTTCAACAATTAACATATTATTTTTAAAATTTTTATTATAAAATATTATATATATATATATATATATATATATATATATATATATATATATATATATTCATTAAAAATTCTAAACCGACTAATCCGACTAGTCCCCGAGTAGTCCCCGAGTAATCCGTAGTCCCCACGAACCGACTAGCGGCCGACTAGCGATTTTTACAACCTTGTGTTACACAAGTAGCAGCTTTAAGGTGAATTCAAGCTTAAAACACCTACACGTGACCTTCTGATGTAGAGCTTCTCTTTCTTTACACTATTATTGCCTGTATTGATTCGTTGCAGTTGGTGGTGAGCGGTGAATGAGAGATGCGTAAACTAAGTAGAAACAAGTTATTATGTATAACCTATGTTATCAAATCGAGATTGCATTATGTATCAATTCACTTGATTATCATATCGTGTATTGTATCATTTATCGTAAATAAATTATCCCATAGGAAATTTGGTTGGAATTAATAACCATTTATATATGGATAACACTTAACAATAATAACGGGCATTGTCAAGCAATAATTGACAATTTTATTATAATGTTGAGAATTAAGAGGAACATTGGTATTACATGACGGTATTGTCCTGCTTATAGTATCACTGCTTCAATAACAACAGTTAGTTTATAAACAATGTATAACCTGTAACAATCCTAGAATATAGAGATAAGAAAGCTCTATGAGAAAAACCTAAAACAAAACTGAGAAAATGTTCAAGATATGTAAGAAAATATCATCATCACCACCCAAGCCTTTTCCCAATATGGAGCATAAAGATTTGACAAATAATTTATGACTGACTGACTATCAACTTGACCTTTGACCTTCTATGTTGGTGCCAAATTCATACCCAAGGTAACTATGAGCATAAGATGGTCTATGTCATAGAACCTAGATGACTAGTTGGTAGGTAGGTAGACTACCTTTCTGATATGCAGTTTAAGCTCATGCAACCAATGAGCACCCTCCAAATTTTACTAGACTATAAAGAGTCTAGACGAAGAGGTAGGATGATATGGTTTGCTACTGAGAATTGCATTGATCTCTATGGCACATTAAGCCAAAGAGTTGAAAGATGACAATCTCAAAGAAAAGATAAAAATATCCAAAAAAAGCAAAAAAAATTCTTTTTTTGGAAAAGTAAGTTGCCTAAATTGTTGATGTCTTCAGAGATGCTAAATGTCATCCTCATTGATGTTGGATGTTGTCTTTGGAAATGCTAGAAATTGATGGACTCCAAAAAGGATCTTGCCCAAAGAGTTCACTTAGAAGAGAAGGTTGAATAAAAAAAGTTGTGACGGGTTCTACAAAGTATTAGGGTTGAGTTTTAGACTTGTGGTGTGAGTTTTGAAAGCATTAGTTTCTAAAGCATTTAAAAGTCAGATTAAATCTGTTTAAATTCAGGTTAATCTGATAATTTTCATATAGAATGATACATCATATTTGTTGATGCATATTTTCTTGGGGCATTGCCTGACGTAATGGTAAGGCTCATTGCTTGCATCCTCGAGGATGCAGGTTGAATACATGGAAACCACCTCTCCAGATATATGATGTTAAGGATGCATACCACTTGATCCTCCCCAAATCTTGCATAAGCTGGAGCATCATAGCTCTGGGACACCCTTTTATATTTTATTTTACTCATAAAAAGTAAACCGTAAGATAAATTTTTCATTATGTACTGTTCTATGACCCGTATCATTTATACTTTATAGGTTATATCCAACCTTGTTGTAAGATCTATCATCAGATACTGACAACATAGCTTATAACCTTTAAATCATATGGTGGTCGTATTCTCTTTTCCAGCTGGTACATATGAGCTGGTACATATGGGCCCAACAGACATAAAAGTGCTGCATGTAGGTGACATATGAACTGATAACTAAAATCAACCTCCAATGGTGGTTTGAAGATATTGATATAGCATTTGAGGTTCTAATTGCATTCATGGTTTAAAGTATCGGCCGATACCGATCCGATACGGCCGATACCGATACAGTTTGGCATATCCCGATCCGATACCGACCGATACCCGATACTTACCGATACCAACATTAAGGGTCTTTTTTTCGGTCAATTCGGCAAAGAAAATTAAACGATAAAGACAAATCATCAAAGGTTTAAAGCATAATAAGATTGTAAAAACATGTAAAAGAAGAAAATCAATCTATTATATGTAAACAAATCTTTAAGGGTGATTACAATGTTATTTAATTTCAAATGTACTACGAAATAACACTGAAAATACTTAAATTATGAATAAATGTATAAAATATATGTTTTTAAATGTAAATAATTTATTAATAATTATTTTTTTTCGATACCAAAAAATCCGATACTCCGATCCGAAACCTCCGATACTACCGATATCGCCAATACCAATACTCGTAGGAATAGTTCGATACCGATACTGTGAACCTTGATTGCATTACATTCTATAAACATGCATGAACATGAGGTTATTATTGATAGCAACCAAGTCTAAGTTTTCATTTATTCAAATATGTAAAGTTTACAGTTCCTTGATGAAACTTACCCTTTTATAATCTGTTAATGCTATTTTACTTCCACTTACGAAGTGTGTACTACCCCTCTCTTTATATATATATATATATATATATATATATATATATATATATATATATATATATATGGGCGGATCAGGAGCCCTGCCCCCCTGCACCATTGGATCGGGGGGCCCGCGCGCTCGATCCAACGGTCGAGGGCGACGAGGCTCCCACGTGGCTCCGTCTCTCTCTCTCTCTCTATATATATATATATATATATATATATATATAGGGCGCATATCAAAAGCCCTGTAGGGGGAGCCTCGCCAAAGCTCCCCGCCCCCCTGCACCATCTGATGGGGGGGGGGGGGGGGGGGGGGCGTGCACACCCGCTCGATCCAATGGTCGAGCGCGATGGGGCTCCCGCGGGACTCCGGATCCGGACCTATATATATATATATATATATATATGATCTTTGAATATATATATATGTATGATCTTTGAATTAGCATAGAGTAGCCTAACATCTGAACAGTTGTCTTCTACTTCGATATTTCCTGCCTGCGTATTTTACATTGATATGACCAAGTTATCGTGAAATATAATTTATTTGGAAAGGTATCCAGAAGATCCCTACCAGTGGGCTTCAAGCCTATCAGTTTTTTTATATATTGCCAGAGTTCATTAATACTTAATTCTGTGCATGGTTATATCGAACTTGCATGTCCTTTTTTTTTTTTTCTTCTTTTCATAAGTTGCAGTGATCAAGTTCTACTCTAAGATATCTTTGAACTTTCTTCAGCGTGAAATGCTTAATCTGCTACTTTGACTGATGATTACTGCACTTGTATCATACTCCTCTTTGTCATACTCTTTGAGCCATTGGTTATTACTATTGTTCTTCTTCTTCTTCTTGTTATTGGTTGCCATCTCCTTCCTAGTTATGAGCCATTGGATTGCGTTTGATATGAAATATTCTTCTTTCAATTTTCAGGTTCATTTTGCGGCATCGAGAGAAGCATTATTATCACATTTCTCTAAATGTGGGATTGTTGCAAAAGTTGTTATGCTGACTGACACGATAACTGCTCAACCAAAAGGGTATAGTTTTCCTTATAGTTTTTACGCATGATTAGTGCAACCTTGGCTCACGATATAAAATTATTAATGCACTCCTGAACTTCCCCCTTATAGGGCAGCGTATGTTGTTTTTGCCAACAAGGATTCAGTTGAGAAGGCAGTATCTCTAAGTGGAACCTCTTTCTTCTCTCGAATTTTGACGGTAATGCTGGTTACAAAATTCTGGTATTTTTGTGACAATGCTTATTCATTTTATCTAATGGAAAGTGCAAGTCAGTTATTATAAGTCATATGTGAATGCCAATTGAAAAGCCTTCTGATAATCTGACTTGTAATGTTTCAACTACTTTCAAATTGGCAACTTTATTAATATGTTAATTAGACTAGCTCTAGGATGACTGATGTAATGCATTCTTGATGCAGTTTTAACGGAAGGATAAGAGAATAAAAAATGGAATATCATTATAACCTAGAAACACTTAAATCTTAGAAGGTTCTGGAATTTTTGTACGAGCTATGAATGTTTCTGAGGTCAACCTGACGAGGCAATTGGTTGCTTTTATCAACATAACTAATGAATCTGCCTTTGCAGTTGTTTCTTCTGGACATTCTAGGAATAAATAACTTTAAATAAGAAATCATAGAAGTATTATGTCGAATCCTTCACAAATCCTTTATCAGTTTTTATAGCTTCAGGGATCCTAACTCCATGTAATTACAGTACTAGGTATATAATTGCTTTCTATGGGTACAATAATAAATTAATACCGATGATAGACTCCTAAAATGTTTATAACACAATACCTGTCTAGATTATGTTCAATGATTATCTCAATTCCAAAAGTGAACCATCATGAATTCTGCTTCATTGAGGAGTTTCGTAGACGGATGATGTCATAATAACATATTTCATGATTTCAATAATTTTAGGGAAGCAAACACTAAGTTTCCGCACCTGAAAGAGTAATTAAACCATATCCAAGCAGACCATATCCAAACTTCTCTGCCTTTCGATTGAAGATATCAAATTATAGTCATGTTGTCCCATTATCCCTCGCACTGCAATTCCTTGATTTTATCTTTTTTTTCCTCTTTATCTACTCTGCATAATGTATTTATCAAGATTCCTCTCTTTCTGGGAAAGATTAAAACAAAGTCACAGTAGCTGCTTGACATGATTGTTCAACGTCAACTGGCCCATGACTACACAAGCTCCATCTGTTGTTTGATATGATTATTGTTCTTTATAATGAATCTCTACTTTACACATGGTTCCTAAGGACAGACTATGAGCACTGTGCAACTTGACCATAGAGGTTGGGCTTAAAGGTAGTGACATCTCTAGATGGAAGTTTTATGATGATAAAGAACTGGTCTTTAAATCCATGTGTAGATTTGACACGATCCCATTGATGGTGGCAACATCTTTAAATCCCATTGCTGGTGGCACATTTTGGATACATTTTCTATGAGCCTAGGCTCTTTCACCTAGGAGCTTGGCTTACTAACCCATACACTCTAAGGTGAATTTCAAGGTGTGTCGGGACAATAGCTATACTTTCAGATCCCTGTCGGTCTCAACAGTTGGTTAGTATGGTCTTCCACTATCTGTTTGCCTGACATATCTCGTGTTGTTTATACGTCAGGTAGTTACATTTTGTCCCATTGGTATTATAGTTATCAGACCTGGATCACACATCGACCTAGTTAGGGTTCCGACTCGCTGGTCCGATCGGTGGGTCAACGGTTGGACCTGAATATATATGTATATGCTTCTAAAAAAATTTCAAAAAGGAAACCTAAGAGTTTCTATGCTGCTACAGGAATTTCATAATTGGGGTTATCCTAAAAGACAAGAACCTCTAAGTGAATTGAGTAGAAAAAGGTAAACAAACATACAATATCAATATTTTAGTATTATACAGTTTTTACCAATTACATAAATCCTGCCGGGTTTCTGGAAGTGAATAGAAAAAGTAAGCAAACATAAAGTATTGGTACTTTACCAATTATATAAACTCAACCAGGGTTTTAAAATCAAACGGGTTGCACGGATTTTATAAAACCAACTGGTTTTGACTGATTCAGTGGCAAAACAGTCCAGTTAAGTGACCGGACCGGGCTAGCACCGGGACACCAGTTTCCAGGTCCAACCACCAGTTCAGTCACAGTTCTAATAACTATGCTCGACATCACCTCATTATGCATCTCTTCTCCGTATTCTTTGCTATATGTGAGATACCATCACCAGATAGCTCTTTTATGCAACTTCTCCGTGTGTCTATGACGTGGGATGGAGAAATTAGGGATTTGAGAAGATTTGAGAAATTAGAGATTTGAGAAGATTTGGATGCGGAAGCTTTAATTGAAGAGTGAACAACAACTATTATAGATTTATCTCAAAAAATTATAATAGAAACGCAAAATAATACTATAATTACCGTTGAGGACATCATCGTTGAAAGCGGAGAAGTATCGTTGAAAACGTCAACATCGAAAACAGAGAAGCTACGTTGAAGATGTCAACGTCGAAAGTGGAGAAACTACGTTGAAGACGTCAACATCGAAAACGGAGAAGCAACGTTGATAGAGAGATCCACTTTAAAGTTTTGGCATCGCACCATATAAACTCAAAATAGATTTTTCATTCTCAATTCTTTGATCCATAACTTATGAAATTACAAACTATTTATAAGCTATAAAACAATCAAAAGAAGATAAATTAAATCTCTAAGTTCTTATCCATACGATAAGTCGATCCCTAATCAAACCCAACCAACTCGAGAGATAAAATTCTCTTTATTTTGGTTTATCCTAACAAATAAAATAAAGAAAACCCAAAATAACCGAAATCTAAGTTGTTCTCCATCGTTCTCCTCGACTTTGAAAAATTCACCTCCTGGTGAATCAAGTGTGAAATCTGACAATTATGCTCCTGTTGATGCCCTCCAATACGGCCGTGGTCGAGGCCTTTGCTTTGACAACTTAGTCAACATTGAAGCTTCTGACAAGTCGACAAAACTCCATGGCGGTACTAGGGGTTGTGGAAGTGAAAGAAGTAAAATATTCAATATGGACCTATCAAGCACTTCAACAACTTTTGGATGTCTCGATGTCTCCAGAAAAGCAAAATGATCGCCCCTACAATCAATTATTATTTCCTACAAACTATTACAATTATTTGTAACAAACATATAATAGAAATCGTTCACAGGTTCAATTATTAGGACACGTTTAAAATATTTAGGTGACTTAATAGGGTTTTTAAATGACCTATTAATTCTTCTGATGATGATATATAATACTCAAATTTTATTAATGGCTTAAATCTAGATTTATAAAGCTCAAAATTTATTACTGGTTTAAATATAGATTTAGACTCGGACTTGGATTTAACTTCTTACTTGTCTATGACAGACCCAGTAGGTTCCACTAATGAATTTTTTTTTTGTAGGATAACCGCTAGCAATAGTTTTTATTTTATTACGATTGAAAAATTCTTCAAACATCTTTTTCATTTCAGCAAGCATGTTATCATATATATTATCGATTAACGCACAAAATTGTTGTGAGGAATTTTGTGTAGACATTCTTGTATGTGTCTTACCTACCTTCGTATACAAATATTTCTAAACCAGGATTTGGCTCTGATACCAATTTGACGTGGGACGAAGACTCAAAAATAAATTATTAGTATAAAATTAGAGATTTTAGAAGATTTGGGTGCAAAAGCTTTAATTGAAGAGTGAACAACAACTATTATAAAATTATCTCAAAAAATTATAATAGAAATACAAATAATATTATGATTACCGTTGAGGACGTCAATGTCGAAAGATGAGAAGCTACGTTGAAGACGTCAACGTCGAAAGCGGAGAAGCTACGTTGAAGACGTAAACGTCGAAAGCGAAGAAACTACGTTGAAGACGTCAACATCGAAAGCTGAGAAGCAACGTTGATAGAGACATCCATTTTAAGGTTTTGGCATCGCACCATATAAACTCAATAGATTTTCCATTCTCAATTTTTCGATCCATAACTTATGAAATTACAAACTATTTATAAGCTACAAAACAATCAAAAGATGATAAATTAAATCTCTAAGTTCTTATCCATACGATAAGTCAATCCCTAACCAATCCCAACCAACTCAAGAGATAAAATTCTCTTTATTTTGGTCCCTAACAAATAAAATAAAGAAATCCAAAATAACCGAAAATTTAAGTTGTTCTCCATCGGTCTTCATGCATACACGACAGTGATTAGGCTAGTGATGGTTCGGATCGGAAGATCATCATTTTTGTTGTCTTTGTTGGCGACTCCTTGGTCTTGTGCAAGTCCAAAACACAGGACAATGTCTCGATCTAGCAGAGGCTGAGTATCGTGCTATGGTTCGAACAATTGTAGAGATTACATGTCTACTTCGACTTCTTGCTCATTGGGATCACTATTTCCGAGGTCACTATCTACTACAATGATACCAACATTATTAAGATTGTTAGTAATTCAGAGTTCTACTCCCTTGGAAGATCTCCTTTTCATCGCTTCCCAGCTTTGATTGCACACATTTTTTTTTACGAAGGCTCAACCTAGCCAACCCACTTTCTGATAAAGCAAACTCTCATTGATTGTCACAACGTGAGGAGGGGGTGGGCGCTTAGCCATTCTCTTGTCGATATCTTAGTTTCTTTTGGTGTTTGGGGAGAGGGGGGAGGGGGCTTAGCCATTCTCTTGTCGGTATCTTAGTTTCTTTTAGCTACTTGGTCTTCTATGCCTCTTTTGGTCCCACTTGGAAGGATGGATTACCACCTATGTAGTCCCCTATGTAAATAGCTTTGGGCCGTATGAATGAAATCGATCCTTTCACAAACCTTAACAAGCACAAGTGGTGACTCCTGTGGAACTCTTCGACGTCTCCCGTAATTGCCAAGCCCATTGATTGTTGAAGCAGCAGCAATGTTCAACCTCTGGAATTTTTAAGTCAAACAAAAGATCATCATAGATTCATTGAAATTATGAGTATCTTCTAATTGTTGTTCCCCTGCGATCTCTTTTCAGGTGACAAGGAAAGCAGATGTGCCTCCAGATTTCTTGGTGCCATCCCAGCCAGCTGGGAAGCTTCTGCCACCAATCTATCCTCAACCCTACAGGAAGGTCCCTGTCCAAAGACTTCATACCAGCTCTCACCTCCAATGGAAAAGGGAAGACAACTCCTTGCCTGCCTCTACAAATGGATCGGAATGTTCGAATGCTGGAGGTTCATGAAAAGTATTTCTATTCTGATGTCAATTCTACATGAGACCCAAATATGGAAATTCTCTCATCAGTGAAGTGTTAGGTTCAGTTAGTATGGTGCCCATCACATCATAAATGCCTATGATGTTTGGACTCGCCTTTCTGCTTTAGCATCCAACTGTTTTGATATGTAGTACCCACAGCCTCAAATTGGGAAGCCACATGTTCCTGTCCGATGTCCAGCGCTGGAGATGATGGATGCCCATACCACGTGTTTGTTTGATGCAGTCTTGTGTTTGTTTTATCAAGAAGGAAGAAATGCTAACTGGAGTACTGGAATTGCTAATCATCACGTCTTTCGTCTCTTGGGTACCTACCTTGGATGTAACTTTTTCTATGAACATGGCACAATACCATCCAATGTGTTATTCTTCCATAATACATATGGAAATTGAAGTTTATGTTTTTGCTTGCTTGGTTGTCAAAGTTTCCTTGGGTTGCACACTTGGATGAGCGGCTTCCCCTGCATCACTTGTATATAGACTACTCGAGTAGTGTATCAATTCCTCAACATTTCAAAGTTTTCATTGCCAGTAGGGCATGTTAATTCTTAGCTAAGTTAAACGTGCGTATGCTAGTTTAACATCATTGTTACTGTAGCACGTTTGCCAAATTTCTGAAGTAGTCATGGTTGTTTGAACTTACGCGAACTCCTTTTTTTTTCCAAGTCAGCCTATATCAATTTTAATCTGGGAGCATGCCGTTTGGTAAATTAGAAGCGTCAGTTATTCTGGACATCTGAATGACCTGAGCAAATACAATAAATCAGTTGATCAATGATCTGAGCAAACTATTTGTTTTGCTGATGCCACTTTGTTAATTGTTGGGTGTTTAGCATGTACACTCCTAGCGGAAAAAAACTATGGGGCCGGCTATACACACTCCAACCATTTCTAAAGACACCCCACATAACTTAAATAAAAAAATAGATTCATGTTAAAAGACCAATATACTCCAAGGCTTTCTAAGAACACCCCACCACAAAAAGAAAAATCTGCGATGAGCACGACAAAGGCTTTCTAAGAACACCCCACCACAAAAAGAAAAATCTGCGATGAGCACGACAAATACCGGTCGAACGGATAATGGTCTGTTCGACAAGTATTGGTCGAACATGTCTTCTTCTGTTCGACAAATACCGGTCGAACATGTCTTCTTCTGTTCGACAAACATGAGTCGAACAAATTCTATTTGAACATGTCATCTTCTGTTCGACACATTCTGGTCGAACATACACACTATAATTCGACTGTCGTGGGTCGAACATTCCTTTGTGAGTTCGACAAACCAGGGTCGAACCTATCCGTGAATACACCCAAATTTTTTTCAAATTTTTTTTGTTTCAACAACAGTTTATAGAGTTAGAATCACAAACAGTGATTAAAAACAAAAATAGTGAAGAATTTGAACTAATTAGGACGTTCGATTTATGGGTTGTGAAGGGTTTGGAGAGAGGGGAGTAGGGGGGGGCAGTTAGGGTTGGAGAAGAGGGAAATCGGTGTGGGGGTGGAGTGAGGTGTGGGGTTTGAAAAATGATAGATTGTATGTTTTAATAGGAAGGGTATTTTAGTCAAGTGTTGGGATACCCTTAGTAATATTCATCATTTAAATCATTTTAATTGGGGTAAACTTAGACATGGGGTGTCAGAAATGGTTGGGGTGTTTACTGTCTGTGGTTATGAATAGAATCAAACTTCAATGGCTGACAGGATATAATTTCCATGTTTAAACAAGTGAGAACAGCACACAACAGAAGACCCAAGTCAACCCTAACCCCCTATCGCGGCAATACAGCTGAAACAACAATATTACACAACCTATATCTCTACTTGAACTCCAAGTCTGGTAATATAATAGATACATACACTGGCCTTCACTCTTTTTTTTTTCCTTAAAACTATCTTTGCTTCTTCAGTCAGTGGTCATTGGCTGGGACATGCAACATCTGAACCTGGCCTTGCGCACGGTAGTCCCGATCTCTGCTTGTGCATTCTCGAGCATCCTGACCACTTCAGTAAAAGGGGGACGCACGTCAGGGTTCGCATCCCAGCAGCGGGTCATGATCTCTCCGAGCACTGGGAGACAATCCGTTGGTATGATTGGCCGGGCACCTTTGTTGACGACAGCAAAGGCTGCCTGCACTGCTGTCATATTTTGGAACGGAAGCATTCCAGTTATGAGCTCCCACAAAACAATACCAAAGCTATAAACATCAACTTTCTGATTGTAAGGTCTGTGCTGGATCATCTCTCTGCAAAACAAGATGGGATGTCTACTCAATTGACCACAAGATAAAAGGGAAGTCACGGACATCATCTAGAAAGAAACAGAAGTTCATGAGAAATTGGAAAAAAGATGCTATTAAATTTAGCCATGGCTACTGAGATGTAAACAGTTTTAGGTCACAATGTTTTCTTATAGGTAACCAGACACAAGTAATAATTCAACAGACCTATTCTGCACTTTTTTGGAGTGGAATTTGCCACATAAGTGCCTCCTTCAACAATAAATATAACCTTATAAAATACAAACAACAAAAAATAGATTTGGGAAATAATTCCATCTTGGTTTAAAAAAAAAACTTTGAGTAGGATGAATTTGCATCAGAAAGTTGAAGGTCACATAATGTATAAATATTAGATAAATGCTTGCAGCACGGAACCTTCATATGATTGCATGCTTAAAGGTCGAGAAAAAAATGCAACAAAATCCCCTCACAAGCCCCAGACCAGCAGGCAAATCGATATATCCATACAAACTTGGTGAAATAAGGTATGAACAACCCAAAATCCTCCAACCAACCAAATTTTTTCCCCTCAAAACTGTATGTATCAAGTAAAATACACATACTTTGTCAAAGCACAACAATAAACCCTGAACTCTTTGTTTTCAGAAAGTGCACTTGGAAGTAATCAGTCACTCCATAAATTTCAGTACAAAATCATTACTCCTGTATCACCAAGACACATACCAGCAAGGTCTATCAGCAGTAAATGCAACTTTTTCATTACTTTCGTCTCGCAAAAAACAAAAAAGGTCTAGGTGTAGAATCAATATATAATCGTTAGTTATTGCCAGTGTCTTAACATAACATATGTCAACTATGAGCTAGATTGAGAGAGGCTCAAGATAGTGCGACCTAGGCTTTTCACATTCCAGATAGCAGCATTAATAAAAAACTCTCAGCTGCACAGATAGTTGTATCAGAAGAGACCTCTCAGCGTAAATTACTTGTATTCTTGGAAGCACATGCTCCAAAAGTGGTGTTTGTGTCCCATCATCTTGGAGATGTATTGGGCACAACATAGACACTCCAAAAATATCACTAGAACATGTAAAGTAGGTGACACATAAAACAGGTGACATGCTTGTCTCTGTGTCCGTATCATGTCGGTGTCGTTTTCAAGTCTATGAAACATATCTAATAATACATGACATAAGCCTTTCCCCTCATCTGTCAAGTGACAGTATACCAGAGATTAAGGTCCAATTGTAAAGAAGGGCATATGGCAAAGCAAAATGCTCAGTTCTTCCGCTCAAAATCTAGATTTGTTTCTTACTGAAATATGACATTGCAGAGAATAAATTATCATGATCAACCAAACAAACTCATAAGACAACCCTCCTACAATTACCTCCAACTAATACACCAATAATCTCTTCTTTGCATCCTTGTCTCATGGATGACCATCATGAACTTATGCATTTCTCTTAATTAATTACAAAGGCCACATACCCAACTTTACGGGTGTATTGTGTATTGCTCCCTGTAGTACCCAAATCAGATATAATATGCCCTGGAACACTCCTTACCTACAGGCAGTACTGCTAGTTTCTTTTTACATAATCAGACACCAATTGTTTTACTTCCCCCTTCCATGGTGGCATTAAAATCCATGGATGTCTTATGTATTTCTTCCTGCAGTTGTACCCATATCAAATATGATACACCCTAGAACACTACTTGTCTACAGTCATCCTACTAGTTTCCTTTTTTACATAATTAGATAACAATTATTTCATTTCCCCCTTCCCAAAACATGGTGGCATAGAAATGCCATGATATTTTATATTTCCAACAATGAACTACTACTCCAGTAGATTGCTTATCATTTAATCTTTGGGGAATGTCATTCTTCTTCACTCTTTGGCCTAATGTGTCATAGAGATGAATGCAATTCCCTATAGCAAATTGCATCAATCTACCTCTTTGTCCAGACTCCTATAATCTAGGGGAACTTGGAGGGTGCTCATCAGTTGCATGAGTTTAAGCTGCATAACCAAAATGTAGGTCTACGTATATGCCATTTTGTCGTTTGTCTCATCTTATGTCATGAGCCTCATACTCATAGATACGTTACTGGGAAATCGGCACTAAACTAAAAGGGATGACGTCAGTCGGCCATAAAATCTGTCAATTCTTTTATGGGCATTCTTATGCTCCATATCCGAACCCATTCAGATGAGATAAAGCTTAGATGATGATGATGTTTATCATTGAACATGCAGGATGGTACTAAGAAGAAACTGTAAACAGGGCAAAAGTCACTGTACATCCAGATAGAACAACAAAAAACTAATTCCACTGCAATTCTGCAAACTCCTAAAATAAACGAGGCAGGCAACAAAATTGATCCTTACTGAACAATGAACACAGGCTGTTAAATTTAAAGGAGATTTGTATGACACGTTGTTACACATTGACTAAATTATGAATGTAACAAATAATCTTCTTGCACTAATGGTACACTTGCTGACATGTTTGTCTTGTGCCCTAGAATGTCATCTACAGCTATAGAAAACGTTGGCACTTCTCTGACATGAAGTTTTATGTCCAATGCTCCTCTATCTTGATTCCCGGTGGAAGTGTAGTACAATTAGACTATTAACAGATAATATCGAGCCAGATTGGGACAGTAAACTTAACATAATAGCTTAGAGCATGATGAGGTCTCTGAACAATGAAAATACTACACTCAACAATAGTACTACCGATTATTAGACATGAGAGTTCTCTAATGCTTGATTCCCGGAAGGAGGTGTAGTTCAATTAGACTATTTACTTGCAATACCA
The DNA here is from genome assembly GCA_029216955.1 of Iris pallida. NCBI lineage: Eukaryota > Viridiplantae > Streptophyta > Magnoliopsida > Asparagales > Iridaceae > Iris > Iris pallida. The sequence goes on along the minus strand of JANAVB010029815.1, from coordinate 7,461,313 downwards.
TACCAAGCCAGGACGGGGGCTGATCTGCTCATTATTTGTGTTCGTGCATTCTTTCATTATGGCAGGCCATTATTGCCACACAGTAACATAATAGCTTAGAGCATGATTAGGTCTCTGTAAGAAGACTACACGCAGCAATAGTAGTACACATATTAGACCAAGATGCATAACCATTTATGTCAGAGGTATTTACTGCTAGATGACCCTGGTCAAGATTTATGGATAGAAAAACAGAGAGTTTATTATTCGACCAATACTCACTAAGGGTTGCAATGTCAACCAATCCTCAAGCACAATCTAAACCAAACAATTAATTTAGAACATAGGTTCAGGTTATGGGTAAAGTGCAAAAAAAAAACCTCGCAAGATTCACTTTTTGCACACAAAAAAAAGACTTGTTTAAAAAATCCTCTAATTTTTAATTTGGTGCAATTTGTACCCAAATTGAATGACGAAGTCAATGGACTGCCAATTCACTGTCAACATAGAACAAAATGGAAAATAAGTGAAATATTGGAGAGAAAAATGGAGAGAATGGTAAAATAGAGGGTGTTTCGAACCTATATTGAATGTTTGTAAGACCGTTACAACCTTTAATGGTCACGTACGGGAGTATGTTGGGTGTTTCAAACATTTTTTAGTCAAACTTTGACTCTAGCGTTCAAAATTCAAATTGTAATGACTAGTGGACGGAGAGGGTGATTTGATCAAAAAGTACCCAAAATGCGAGGGTTTAATCGATAAAAAAAATATTGAGTCTTTTTTTGCAAAAAGTGTGAATTTTGCGAGGGTGTTTTTGCACCCTAAGTTATAAACAAGGTGGCCCAGCTAAATGTGCAACTTTGTTTCCTTCTTCAAATAGTATATTATTTTAAATATTGGCAGGTTCAGTTTGGCTTCCCAACATGAATCACTGGTCCTGTCTAATTTGAAATCTTAATAGTTAATACTAATGATTGTATAAAATTATTCATACATACTTTAAGCTCAGTTAGTCTGTAGGAACTAGTATAAAGGGCTATGTTGAAACATGACCAACTTTTATTCGTCCTTTGACAACGTGCAACTTTGTTTCCTTCTTCAAACAATATCTTAAGTATTGGCAGGTTCAGTTTGGCTTCCCAGCATGAATCACTGGTCCTGTCTAATTTGAAATCTTAATAGTTAATACTAATGATTGTATAAAATTATTCATACATACTTTAAGCTCAGTTAGTCTGTAGGAACTATAGTAAAAAGGGCTATGTTGAAACATGACCAACTTTTATTTGTCCTTTGACAACGTGAAACTTTGTTTCCTTCTTCAAACAATATCTTATCTTAAATATTGGCAGGTTCAGTTTGGCTTCCCAGCATGAATCACTGGTCCTGTCTAATTTGAAATCTTAATAGTTAATACTAATGATTGTTTAGAACTATTAAAGCATACTTTAAGCTCAATTAGTATGTAGGAACTAGTAAAAAGGGTTCTGTTGAAAAATGACCAACTTTGATTCCTCCTTTGACAATGGTAGGTTATCAAGCGGACCGTACTAGATTACATGTTAGATGGAATGGGTTTGGCTCTCAATCGATATTATAGATCAAGGTTCATAGTATTTGGTATAGAAATCGGTTGTGAACCCTTCTTATGAGATCAGAGTTTCAACTTCTTGGCTTCACAAAGCTAAATAACAATAAAATTTAAATTTTAAAATTTTAAAAAACTAGAAAATATTTGATTCATTTAAGCATAATTTTATGTATTATTTGTTGTTTTCTGCTTGAATGGAATAATATTCAATATTGTTGAAGAATCATTCACCCGAAATAGATAATATTACTTTTATTTACTTGCTTTTAACAATGTATAACTACAATAGATAGTTTTCAATGGAACAATTTAGCACGGATGAATTTTGTGAACTTACATATATACATATTCAAAAAATTATAATGGTTAGAGTGTGTCGATACTGACACAATACAGCATATTGGCCTTCAACACAACCACATAATTATGTCGACACTAATTTTTTTTTTCCATATATCCTTCTTTTCTTTACTAAACAGACTACGAAAGACGGCCCCAAATGTCGGTATCAGCCAGTATTGGTAGATGGCCAGTATCAGATTGGGGCATGCCAATACTATATGGTATGTCCAATAATCTGAACCTTGATATAGATCAGACAAGGCTTCTACGAAACCAAGTATTAAGAAGACGGAATCGAATGAGAAATATTGCCTAGTGGTGCAAAACGCAATCCATTCCACCCCCCATATGTCAAAGTAATGAGAAGATAGCAAGCCTTGAAGAGACCTGGCAACCATATTTTTAAAAGGTCCCCATCCACCTATAACCTATTTTTCCTTAGCCAGTAATTTGATCCATATCCACTTCACACACATCCCACCTCTAACCAGCAGAAAAGATCTTACGACAGCCAAACAACCAACAATCTATCCCTCACATGGTTCCCAAGTCTCATATCCGTTATATTTAGGAGACAATTACTTTCTAGAAGCCTGTAGCATGACCTATTTACACTTCAAAAAGTCTCAACTGTATCAACATATTGATAAAATCATCCCAAAAAAACTTACGAAGTGTGAAGTATATTTCTGACAAAAGATATGATGGCTAGTTGCCTCTAATTAGCAATCTCAATTTGCATTTGAGTCAGATGTTTATGCATTGACAAATCAACTCCATGAAGACTTCATAAAAAAATTACATGTGTTGCTTTTATCACTAGCTAATTGCATATAACCTTGCTGGAAGGTGTTCTTCAAGAATAATGTTGCACTGGATCTTCGTATTCTTTAGAATACAACTGTTAACCTCACGATTCTGGTAAACCTATGTTATTGACTTTAGTAATCCTTTGAACAATCTCTAACAATCTTCTCCACCACTATCTGGAGACTTCAGTACCTTTGCTTCGACGCTTTCACCTTGATGTAGCTGTGAAAGATGGTGGTGGTTACTAATCCACATTATCATTATCCATGAGCACACATTGCTAAGTACGTTAAACCCCTAGAATATCCTGCTTCAATCTTGATATTCTTGGTTTACTTGTTTCAGGAAAGTATTAGATATTCCTGGGAAGTAATAAACTCTAACCAGAACATGTTTCTTCATGCTGGAAAAGATTTCATAATCTGAACCGAGTTATATTGCTGAAATATGGTGATAGAACTATTGTTACCTGGGCTGCCACTCACTTCAACATGCGATATCAGTACTTTTACGTTGTTACGAACGGCATAGGCCTAACTAGTACAGTATTCAAAGTCATGGTTTTCTTAACAATGGGTCTCATACCTTAAAATTTGTAAATTAAGCTGTCTGGCTTTTCAAATTTTAGCCTAGTTTCGTACACCAATGAATCAATGAAGTGCCTAGCAAACTCCAATTCCAGTGGCAACCATGGACTCCAGTGAAGCTCTTGTTGCTCTTGCATCGAGACACTCATGCTCTGAACCAATACAACTTGCATTCACCGTATAAGCTATGTTGTTAGTATCTTACAATACACGATACGTATCTAACGGTACAATACAATATACTAGCATTTTGTAACGTATTGGTTGATCCGATATGATAAACATAGGCTGAAGATATTAACAATTATTTTTACTCGAGTCAGTAATGTAAACTTAAGATCTGAATTCTTGAACTAGATAGACTTGTAAAGATGAAATAAATAGAATTATATTAAATCATGTTTCTATAGGGATTTAGTAGTATAAACCTAAATTGTATCATATGATACTCGATATGATACACAATACAAGATACAATAATGAAGCAAATCAATACACGATATGATATGCGAGTTGACACCCTAGCATATAAGCAACTAGGACTCCTTAACGTCAAATATAAGTCAGATAGGTACGTCATCCTTGTGTTTTTTGACAAAATAGCAGGTGGGAAAATTTTCACATTAATTTGTAGCAAGTTCCATTTAGGCACTTGTCCTGGTGTCCAAAATGTGCAGTTCATATAAATTATGTATTAAAAACCTATAAGACTTCATCACATGCATGTACAAACATGTACGTTACCCATATGCATGTATCTGAATAACCCCTTCAACTACTTTATTAAGCATAAGTACTTTTCCAAAAAACAGTCTATTACACATTTAGAACTCCACAAGCTTGCATTTCTCCTCTCAAATTCATAGTACAGTAGAAGTCCAAAGTTTATGAGATACAGAGTTTACGAGATACAGAAGTGCACTTATAAAATTAACAACTTTCGGTCTAGTTTGAGTTTAAGCTAGTTGGTTTAATTAGCTTTTATATGTTTCTGTTTTAGTTTCAGTAAGTCAACTTCATATTTCAAATGTTACCCTGACTTGCTTCTAATAATGGGCTTCCATATAAAACTCATTGAGTTATTAAAAAATAGTTTCTATGGAAACACATTATTTGGCATTCTCTCCATTCAGTGGATTTTTATCTTGTAAACTCCATATAAGCCAACCCATAAGATCCTGGGGTAGGGCAACCAATTGAAAGTTAGTAATTAATGAAAGTTAATTAATTGTGACTAGAGAAAAGAGTCTCTTCTCCATGAATCTTGTTTTGTGCAGGTTGGGTTTGAAAATCCTTTAAGAAAAGTGAGAAGCCTTCTTTCCTACATTTTTTTCTCCTAAGCCCCTCCTCTCTTATCCTCCACACCATTAAGATCCTCCCCTCAACCAATCTCTTGTCAGATTATTGCTTGATGTCCTTACATAGCACCTATTGTTTTCCTCTCTTTGCAGTCAATATACCTCAATATTCACCCCCCCTCCCCTCCCATGACAACCCACAAATCATCAACACAAGCCTCTCTTCAATCATCATCAACCTGTGTGCCCCAGAACTCTACTATAGGAACCGTCTATCCCTAAAATATAGAAAACTGGTTGCAGTAGTTGTTAACACACCCGCAAACACTTACACTATTCTTGATCCACAAACCCCCCCCCCCCCCCCCCCCCCCCCCCCTCCCCCACCACCCCTTCTTCCCCCCTTCCTCCTCTTCCACACACACAAAAGACATGAACAACTCCCAAACCCCTCATTCAAGCCTTATCAAACATAACCCTAAATTCTTTACTAATTCAGAAGCCCTGGTCCCAAATCATAAATTATAGATCCCATTTACTAATTTGAAGCATGAACATCTCAATTCTCCAAACTCTGAGATCCCAATTCCTGAATCTCAAACCTTGGCAATCTTTGATTTTCCCAAATAGTACCACTGGATGTGCAAATGTCATGCACCAATATTTCAACCTTGAGGTACTCTAGTTAGTGATTAGCACATTCAGAAAGAAGCATCTATACCGTGTAAAACCTGTTAAAAGGTCAAAAATGATAGATAGGTTGAATCATGAAACTACTATGCCAGTTTCACATAAAAGGAAAGAAATGGTCGGGGGGGGGGGGGGGGGGGGGGGGGGGGGGGGAATAATGCAACAACCAAAGATACATTTATCATAATATGGTATAAAGATAGCGATCACAATGTGCAGGTTTGGCCAGTAGCCAGCTGTGTAATCAAACTCAAGATTATACCATAGTTGCTTATGACTGGTAGTATAAATGTAACTTTTTGAAAATACAATTGGTAATCGCACCATATCAAGGACGACCATGCAAAAACTTAGTTTTGTAAGGGTATACAATATGCTAAGGGAAGGGAAGGAAAGGGAACTTGTGATATGTCACCAAAATTTTCTAACGAATTACCAAAAAGTTCCTCACTACACCTGAAGCAATTCAAGATATTTGTGTTAGTGCTTGTATTCAAAATTTCCCTACTAGAAGTTGGCTCCCAAGTTTCAACACGATAGATTGACAATAATGGGCTATCTCATACACACGTCTTAATTTTACCCTCAAAGAGGAAGAGTTTTATCAGAATAAATGGGCTGCATCATTCACAAACATATCGAGTCATCAACCATAATCCATTATCAGCTAGGAATCTGCCATAAACCCTCCAAGACAGATGCCAAACCTCACTAGCCAAAAGATGGATTTGATATAACAAATAACACCTTGAAGTCTAGTTTACTGGTAGGAAAATAAACCACATTGAATGAGTAGATTACATGTCCGATCAGGGACCCACAGTCTAATATTTTCATTAACTAAAGTATCCAGATGATGAGACAAATCAAAGCATACTTGGTTCCCAAATGAATTGTTGAAGAGTTTTAGGAAGCCTTGGTTGAACAATCAAGGTACAACCAGTGTAGTGAAAGGCGCGCCTTGCTCCTAGGCGCAGGGACAACGCCTAAATATAGTCCAGGCGAGGCACATTTCGTTAAGGCGTGCCTTTTCCTTGAGGCACATGAAGGTTAAGGCGCACCTAGGCGCACCCGGGGACATTTTTTTAATTGTTTCTTTAATACTTTATTTTAATACTTTATCTTTTCTGTTTTTTAATATTGTTTTGTATAATATTTTTATACTTTTTTTATATTGTTCCTGCAAACAAAATTCTCACTATTTGTTTGTTTTATTTCTTACATTAGTAATTTAGTTCATATATATCATTTCCATCTTTTGATGAAATCAGGTCCTATTAATTGGAATTATCCTTACAAAGCACTTGAAGAGTATCTTAAAACTTCAATTCAAAGGGTAACACACACACACACATATATATATATGTTGCGCCTCGCAACGCTCGGGCGCAGGCCTTAAGTGCGCCTTGCGCCTCGGACGATATGGACCCTTCGCGTCTCGAGTGCGCCTTGTGCCTTTGACTACCTTGGGTACAACAGTTCGACTACGCTCTCATTTTGAAAGATTCGCTCAAGGAAAAGCTATACCCACAGAGAAGATAATGGAAGAATTTCTATTTTCCAGTTATAAGCTTTTCTTGCAGACTAGCAAACTGCTGGAATTTGTGTAGTTTTCCAAAAAAAATACATTTATGTTTCAAAAAAATTCATTTTATCGATTCACTAATTATGATCTAAAATTAAATGCTTAGTGGTTAAAACATAATACGTACATTTATTTGGTTATGAGTTCCAATCTCAATATCACCAAAGTTATTTTAAATATAACTATTGATTGAATAAATATATAACCATTAACCCTCACTATGGCTCTAGAGTTGGTTTTAGCATAGTGGCCGGAACTTCAACTTGGTACCAGAGCAGCCCAGGTTCGAATCCTTTGGCGTGCATTTTGAGAAAATTTTGTAAAATAAAATTATATCACCGCGTGGATCCAACTCTTTGTCTAAAATGGACATTTGACCTGCCGGGACATCTTAGAATAAATATATAACCCTTGACCATCATTGTACCTCTAGAGTTTTGGTGTAGTGACTAGGGCTGTAATAATTATATTTATGATTATTTTGGACCAAGGAACTATTTAAAATCTTATAATCTCTCGTATAAAAAGTGGATGGTAAAACAATGGTGATAAATTCAAAGTTTAGATGAATGAGTTCATTCAATGACTGGATGTGTTGTTCATGCAATAGTGATGGGATGTGATTGTTCATTTAAGAGATCTCTACTTACAGAAGACAAAAGTGAGAGAGAGAGAGAGAGAGGAGAGAGAGAGAGTCTATAGTATAAAGTGACTAGGCTAGTCTATCTGATTGGTCCTACAGAAGATTCCAGTCAACTAATTGGGTGCTACAAAATCTGACCGATAGTTATAGAGTTTGTACACGTTCGGTGTTCTGACGACGTTCTTTCATGGGTGCACACTAGTAGGGACTAGATCATCTTGTTGTATTCCGGAGACAATTTTGTTGGAACAATGGAATAAGACAAGAGGCGTAATAACGTTGGGCCGGTTTTGCCTAAGCAAATGCATAAAAGACAAAGGAAAATGTCTTTAGCAAAATGTGATTCATCAAGCGAGGTGAATCCACTTTGATTTTCATTTTAGTTTTCAATCTTAATTTTTTTTATATTTGTCTACTATATTCCATTTTGCAATAACATAAACAATAATGATTCACCTAATATCAAGAAAAATAAAGAAGATAAAATGGTTTGTATCATATTGATGAAGAGGATGAAAATAATTCTATATTAGGAAAGAACATGATGGTATAAATATTATTACAAGAATTTTAGGAGAGTATTTGTTGTTGGTTTAGGATTATCAATATTCTTTTTAAATTGGATTATACTAGAATTTATTTTATCTACTTTTCTGGATTTGATTTAGGATATGATTTGGTGTTATTTTGCTTTATCTACAAGGTATAATTCGGATTTGATTTATTTAGTAGGTTTATGGTTTCCCAATTGCTATAAATAAGCTTATAAGACCATTATTTTTTATTGCAAATTTTCTTTTGAATATATATAACAAGATATCGGTTATATATGAGATTTGTTCTTTTCCCATAGATTTTTAGGGTTTTATCATGTCATCTGATAGATTGATATTTATCCCCACCTTCCCCTATGCCACATAATAAGGGCACGTATTGTACTGGAGACGTGTCTGGGTCATGAAGTCCTATTGTGATCAAACAAATGCTATACCATCACGAAAAATACCTTGACAAAGCTATTGTATCGATACCACGTGTAGCACGAAAAACATGGCAAAGCTATTGTATTGATACCATGTGTAGCGTAAGGAATTGTGATGGCAAACCCAGTATAAATAACATCCAAAACATTATTTGCATATCGAAGTATGCAAGTATACAACAAAATAACTTATATGTGCAAAGGAATATATGTTCTACAAATTAAAATTGACAAATGATACACTTATTGCAAATTCAGGTGAATAGCTTCGGCCTCAGCTCGATGGTACCATAAGTTATCACAAAGATTACCATTTGATCACATACAAAGATGACTACAATCTTTTTACAGGAAATTAACTGGGACAATATCAACAACCAAAAGGAAGAACATTTGCAGATCATCTATAACCAATTTAATCATATTATACGAGAGGTTTGAAAATTAGCAGGTATTAGGACTTGCAAGATTAGCAAAGCCTATACAATCAGTAGTTTGTTATCAATATTATTTTTAAATAAAATGGTCTTGCAGTAGAAAAATTACTTAAGAGGTTCGCTACTATTATTTGGTAAGAAATCAAAGCATTCGATTTCGCTATGATGAAAGCACATTCTTAGAATCCATATTGGTTTGAGTAATAGATGAATAGATATGGATAGAATCAGTGAATATATCCTTTGCAAATAAATGTATAATTAAATGTACACATCAGATTCCCCATGGTTCCATATAAAGGCATGGAAAACTTCACCAATCTACGTAGATAATCTAGAGATAGACGAATGACTACATTGGTTCAGTGAATAGATGAATGGATATGGTTAGAATCAACAATCTCTTATCAAAAGGAGAAATGTGCAATGAAGTGCACATTTTCAATGCTCCCAAGGCCCAAGGGCCTATATAAAGGGATGGAAAGCATCATTCTTGTACGTACGGTGAACCCCAAAAATGTAGATGCAAAAGCAAATGATATTATAGATGCAAATGCTTAGATCAAAGAATGCAAAATTTAGGCAGACATAAAATGTGACTTTAGTGAAAACATTTGGAATACAGCGATCTAACTCTACCAGAGAATAGTTAATCCCATAGTTGTCAAGTCACTGGGCAGCTTCATCAAAAGGTAATTCGATAGGAAACCAAAGCTATTGTTTAGCCAGATTATTATGTTTCTCTATCTATGGTAGGCTATCTTCTTGAAATGAGATTTACTTATTTAAAAATCTGATTCTTTAGGTATATTTGTCCTATGTTTGTGAGTTCTCCACTCTTTGGCCCAATCTACGTTATATTAAGCGTGAGGTGAGGTGAGGCGAGGCAACGAAGCTGGCACCTCGCTTAAGCGGCACTTAGTCAGCATTTTACCCATTTTTACCCATGGAGCCTCCTACATGTAAAATACTCTATATACACATAAATTTCAATATTTTTCATACAATACTAATAGTATATGCATGAATAACAATACCAATTATCAATCAAACAAAGTAACAATATAAATACTAGAATCAAAATGCGAAGTCATCAAAATACCATGGTCAAAATAGTCAACAAGCCACACAATGCATATATACTACAGTCATCAAAATACCATCAAACATAAAAGCTAAAGTCTCCAAAGTTCCTATTTTTTCAGGGTCGGTTTTTTTCGGTTTTTTTTTTTAACCAAGGCACTTTTTCCATAGCCTAACACTAGACGAGGCGCTATTAAGCCCCGCCTAAGTGCGCCTAAGCGACGGTCGCTTTTATGGGACGAGATTTCCCTAAGCAAGGCGCCAAAATTCTAGTTTTGGCTTAAGCGCCGCTTAAGCACGCTTTTCACAACATAGGGCCTAATTAATTGTAACACTATTTAGTAAAACAAGAAACATATACTTTTTCAGAACATAAAATCAAAAGAAGCCATGAGCGAGATTGAATTCACGTATATGAAGCAACTAGCCTATCTTATCCTTTCTTCTTTACGCAACACTCATTCTCTTAAAGGTCTCCTTGTAACATATTATACATGCATGAGTAGAGCTAACAAGCCTTGCAAATTTGTTACCATTCATATCCTATACTTGCTTCCCCTTCCCTAATTGTATTCAAGTGCATGGACCTCTCTCATACATATTTCCTTTTTTGTCTCAACTCTAAAAAGGCATTGAGGTTTCATCCAGCTGTAACATAATTTTTATCCTTAGCCTAGAGGATTTCTCTGAAACCTATCTATTTTTTATGTTTAAGTTGTGCAGAATCTTTGAACCATTATTTTCCTTTGCATACTGTACTTCTAGACCTTTATTGCTAGATAGGAATACCTCTATTTATGATAGTCAAAAGACATCCCAACGAATATCCTGTTGCTATGTATTAGGTTGAGGGAGTAGCAAAAGTATCCTTTGCTAGAAGAGAGAGCTTATTTCTATGTCGGTTAATCATAAATTCCATTCGCTTTTGTTTTAGTCATCCTTTCCAGCTTCTAGTCACCTCCATCCTTTATCTCTAGCCAATAAAATGCAGAGACATCTCTTGTTAATTGGTTTTATGCAAATATAAGTTGAAAACTCACCAATGAGACCCGTGATCTTCAATAGCAAACCTAAAGTTCTTGATTCAAATGAGTGGCTTGACACATTTCAAGAGGCCAAATATTATAAGCTAACTAAAGCCCTAGTAGTTCTCCAAGTAAAATCAATATTTTGGTATATAACACTGCCTAAAAGGTCTTTCATTGGATAAAAAAGCAATTAATGCCCATTAGAAAGCTTGTAGAACTTGACCTCTCCTTGGCATGGTTTTTCTTTGTGGCTATAATGATGAAGTACATGCATCCTCAGAAAGCACACTCCAAGAATCAGTGCCGCATCCATGTCGTGTTGGACACGGTGTGGACATGACAGAGACACTGCAAAATACACTAGAACTCGGCAAAACAATGTGACATGTTTCCGTGTGTCCTTAGTGTGTTGTGTCGTATTCATGTCTGCGCAATACAGGAAACGCCTATATGAGCTTCAACCAGAAGCTTTTAGACAGCAATGAGATATAAACAACCAGTGGTATGTGTTTTGGGGAATATCATCAATCAAATACTCAGTAAGCAATTAGACGTAGAAGAGAGCTTGCTTACGGGGCCATCCAGCGGTAGGTTCCTGTCTCTGGCGTCATCCCCTCGGTCTGCACCTCGATCCTCGCCACCCCAAAATCTGCAATCTTAATCGATTTATCCCCAAATATAAGCAAATTATCCGACTTGAGATCCCTGTGGATGAACCCCAGCCCGTGCACGTACGCCATCCCCCTGGCGACATCCAGCGCCTGCTTGACCGCGACCGTGAGAGGCACCGCACGGTTGTGCCTCCTCACCAAGAACTGCTTCACGGATCCTCCCTTGGCATACTCGGTAACGATGCACCACACCATGGGCTTCCTGCACGCGCCGACGAACCCAACAATGTTGGGGTGCTTGAGGTTGGCGAGCATCATGACCTCCTGCGCGAACTGCTGCTCCATGAGCTGGGCCCTCTCGGGGTCGTTCTCGGGCCGCTCGAGGAGCTTGATGGCAACGTCCTCGCCGTTGTAGGTCCCACGGTAGAGCTTCCCAAAGGCGCCCTGCGCGAAGGGGGCACCCATGGAGAGGCGGCGGAGGTCGAGGGTCCACTCGTCGTAGTCCCGCAGCGACTCGGTGGGGTGGGTGCGGTCCATCAGAGACATGGCGAGGGCGTCGTCGGTGGTCGCTCCCCCTCGGTCGCGCTTCTTGTTGGCACGGAAGACGCTGTGGCCGACGGCGGCGGCGGAGGAGGAGGGGTTGAGGAAGTCGGAGGGGTGGACGGGGCCGCGGAGACCGGGGTGGTGGAGGATGCCGGTGTGGGAGTTGCTGTTGGAGCCGACGCTGCTGTTGTCGACGGACATGGAGACGGAGCCACCACCGGCGCTGGCGATAGCAGCGGCGACGCCGTTGCTGTCGATGGACATGTTGGAGCCCTCCCCGAGCTTCTGGTAGAAGCCGTAGTCGTAGTAGTCGGCGGCGGCTGCGGCGGAGGAGGATCCGACGACGCCGTTGATGAACTTGGTCCCCTCCATCATCGCGAAGGAGGTGGATTCACATGTAGAAACCCTAAATTTTGATCGATCTGGAGCTCGATTGAGGAGGAACGCGTTGTTTTTTTTTTCTCCTTTTCTTTTTCTTCTTTACTCTTTTTTGGTCTCGCCTAGTGGCGACTAGAGAGAAAACCAGTGGAGAGAGAAAGCGAGCGGAGAGAGAGAGAGTTTGTGTGATTATTTATGTGGTTTGGGTTATAATTAATATGGCTTTTTGTTTTCGGAAAATTTCAACAGTAGCATAGAAGTTTATCGAAATTGCGTAAAAGACATGAAGTTTGGATAAATTGTAGAAAGGGCATCATCGCGCCCAATTTTGGGGCGGCAATTTTTTTGACGCCCAAAATTTGGTCGTCAAAAATTAATTCCCATCATCATCCACACTTAATCCTCCCGTAAACCTCACTTAATCCGTAGGATTAAAAAAATTTAAAAAAAATAAAAAACGCGCCCCATTTAACGGCGCCATTTAAAAAAAAAAAAAAAAAAAAAAGAAAGCGCGCCCCAAAAAGGGGCGCCGAATTTACAGTGTAGCACCCGACCAAAAAACTGAAAAAATGTGAACACAAAAAAAAAATGTGTAAAAAAATGTGAACACAAAAAAATGTGAACACAAAAAATGTAGAAACCAAAAAGGGGCGCCACTTAATCCTCCCGCTCCTTCTTTTTCCTTTTTCTCTTTTCCTGTCATATCCAAAAAAAAATGCAAATTCGGCGCCCCTTTTAGGGGCACCCTTTTTTTAAAAAAAAAAAATATGTAAATTTGACGCCCTATTTTTGGGCGCCGTTTTTTTTTTTTTAACCAACTAAACCGGGAATTAGAGGGGGAAGTAATTTTTGGCGCCCCAAAATTGGGCGCGACGGTACCCCTTCTACAATTTTTACAAACTTCATGTCTTTTATGCAATTTCGATAAACTTCTATGCTACTGTTGAAAATTTTCGTTTTATTTTTTACTCTCCATTTTTTTCTTTCCATAAAGTAGCCTTCGCGTGCACACGTGCGTAAAAAAAATATTAAAATAAATTGAATATAAATTTATTATAAAAGTTATCAATCATAAGAATTTAACTTAAACAATAAAAATAAAAAAAAAGCTCACATCTTAACCATTTAAGCTAAAGTTATTTAATTATAAATATATCATATTAGGTAGTTAAATACTTGATTAAGTTTTTTAATAGTTAGTAGAGTATTTAGGTAGTTATTTAGTTATATTTATTATTATTTTATTTATTTAATGGATGATGATATATATATGGCTTACACGGCTTAATTTGAAACCGTTTTGAAGCCTTTTATAATAGTAGAGATATAGTCCACCTATTAAAAGCTACAAGATTTTTTTTCATTTATGCAAACTTCAAGTTAAGTTTTAGCCCCCATCAATTGCGAGAGTTGTCTCAATTACGATGGTTCCATTTTTTTAAAAAATGAAAGAATTCACTTTCTCACATAACAAAAATGTTTT
>JANAVB010029815.1:7397240-7442240 GCA_029216955.1 Iris pallida | reverse complement strand
TATATATATATATATATATATATATATATATATATATATATATATATATATATATAGGAAGGATCAAGATCCCCACACTTTTTGCATCCCCGTACATCCCCCATATTTGCACCGTTGGATGGTGCTTTAAGTCATCTAATATTAACCATTGATTTACCAATGGTTAAGATTAGATGACTTAAAGCACATCCAACGGATGAGAACATGTGGATGCATGGGGATACAAAAATTGTGGGGATGCCTATCCTTCCTCATATATATATATATATATATATATATATATATATATATATATATATATATATATTTATATATATATATATATATATATATATATATATACATATATATATATATACCACCCCGCAGGATTTTTTGTCCTCACTTTGGTCTCTACAGAACCAAACATCCTCGCTTGGACGTGATGCCATGCAAGCTTAAGTTGCATTTGCACAAGGCCAGCAGTACCTACACAATACAATTAGACTAAACAAAACACAACACAACGCCAGAAGAACATTTAAATACAGAAACCAAATTTGACACCAAGATTTGAAACAGAAATTACTTCTTTTATTGATGATAGGATACAAAATACAATGCTTGCGACTAAAAAGGCCATATGCCCTGACTGGCTTTTACATCTTTCTCTTTGAAACTCTTTTGAAAAAAGCCACAATGCCCATACATTATATCCCTTTATTAAACAAAAGATAAAGACACCTTCAAAATGAAAACTACTAGACTTGATATGAAAGCTTCGAGGCGGTTAAAAGTAGGCTTCGCCATAGAAGTTTTTAGTAAAAGAAAAATATTATGAAATACAAAAATTACATATTACTATATAATGAGAAAATTCGGCTTCACTATAGAAGTTTTTGTTCAAAAAATACCCTCATCTATATTTAATAATTAAATTTTTTCACTAAATTTAATATAGATAGTTATGTAATTACCTATAGAAAAAAAGGTTGTTACTTGCTATTTTTTCAAGTATTATGAAATAAATTCTACTTTTATATATTACCTAGTACTAGTAAGATTATAAAGCAAACCATAAATGATTAGTTGGTTTGCCCGAGAGGTTAAGGGGGAAGACTTAAGATCTTCTGCACAATAAGTGCGCATGGGTTCGAACCCCATAGCCAGCATTTTTTTTTTTGTTTTGTTTCACATTTTTTTTTATATTTACATTTTGTTTTCTTTTTATATTTACACTTTGTTTGTTTTGTGATATATTCTGGTAGGGAAGTCTAATGTCACCCCAAATTTCTAGAATTTGTTTACTAAACAATAACATGTCCGATTATCTATAGACTATAATAACAAAAATAAAATAACAAATTGATAAAAAAAATACATACATCTAGAAACGGGTCGGAGTGGTCCCGCTTATTTTGAAAATAGGACCTGATCCGACCCGTTAATGTTACACGTGCCACCCATTTTAAATTCTAAAATTTAGGAACCGACTTATTTGAACATTTTCGTTTTAGGTCGGATCAAAATCGCTGGCCCTGGAATTGTATGTCCAACCCTATATATTGGTAGGTAAATTCGCACGTGTAATATTTTTTCTTCTTCTGATATTATTAAAAAATAAATTAAATATATTTAAATTAAATTAGTTATATATATGCTTATATTTTAATTAGGATATAATATATATATTTGCGGGGCATCTACAACCTCGAAGGACTGACGAAAAATGGCCACGATCTGAGCTAGCGTGGGACAGAATGGGGCGCCTCGTGCATGAAAACTCAATGGCTAGGGGAGCCGTGCGGACGGTCGAGGACCGGCACCATTCTACCATGAGTATAAACGTCGGCCGACCACGCGGGAAGATGTCGTAAGGACGTCGTGCGCATAGAACGGGTGGCTAGGCGGCATCGGCTGTCGTATGCGTCATGAAGACGTTGGGGGCGCCTTCGGCGTCGTGGGTGAAGCGAGGCGTTGAGTTGCTCGCGTCGAAAGACGTCGACCGTCCCATGAGGCTCGGAGCGCGCGGAGTGCGCGAGGCGTACGTGTCGAGCGATGGTAAAAAAGCCAGTACGAACAAGATCTGCATGAAGAGTCTGAAGCTACATGACGACCGGCTAAAAATCGTGTGCAAGGAGACACATGATTTAATTAAGCCCACACGTGCTGGTAAAAAAAAGAATATATACACACACACACACGCACACACACACACACACACACACACACACACACACACACACACACACACACACACACACACTAAAAATGGCGGTGCAAGGGTTAGCTCTGCTAGGGTTTGATCCGGATGCTGGCGCTACGATTAAGCAGCAAACATTTTACCATTTGAAAGCTGTCCATAACCTACGATAATGTGGTGTGGCACATATCTGGGTCCTATGGACACTCGGGTCTGGATAGGTCAGGTAAGATATCTCTCTGACCAATTGATTGTTATTGATTTCTCTAACAAAGGTGGTTTACAAGTCAGTAGGCATGGTATACAGTCAGAATGATCGAATACGCTTCTTTAAGTTATGGGAAAAAATTATAGCAGTTGCAACAAAGATTGGGGATAGTCTTCCTTTCCTACTAAGCGACGATTTTAATATTATACTTACAACAGCAGAAAAGTGTGGAGGTAGGC
The DNA here is from genome assembly GCA_029216955.1 of Iris pallida. Taxonomy (NCBI): domain Eukaryota; kingdom Viridiplantae; phylum Streptophyta; class Magnoliopsida; order Asparagales; family Iridaceae; genus Iris; species Iris pallida. Next base: position 7,439,611 of record JANAVB010029815.1, on the reverse strand, counting down.
CGGTGCCTGATAATATTCTCGCGGACTTCCAAAATTGCTTACTTGGTTCTGGGTTGAGTTGCTTTGCCATGACGGTACATCTATGGTCCTGGAATAATCGATCTACATCATGCAGAGTAGTCTGCCAATTGGATAGTGCCATATGCAACAATAGGTGGTTGGAGTTATTCCCTTTCGTTCGAGCAGAAGGCTTACATAGTGGAACTAATGACCATACTCCTATTCTAATAAGAATGGTAGCTGATGACTCTCCTAAGTGGCGTCCGTTTAGGTTTTGTACGCATAGCCAGAAATTGAGGGGTATAATGAAGCTGTTGACATGGGTCTTGTAGTAGATATTCGTGGTAATGCTCAGTACTGCCTAGTCCAAAAACTAAAGTGAGTAATGAAGGAACTTCGTGCCTGGAACATTGGCCGTCCGATTTATGCCCTTGCAGAGAAAGAACATTGTTTGCAAGAGGTTCAAGACTGGCTGTAAGTGTCTCCATCAGATGCTGAAATGGCAGCTATAGAATCTTGATTACATGAGGAGGTGAGATGTCTACGGTTCCAAGAGAAAATCCATCTCCAGCAAAGGGAAAAGTGTTCATGGCTGAAAGATGGTGATCGGTGCTCCAAAATTTTCTATGCTACCATTAGAGCACGTCAACACAGGAACTTCATGTTCGCTATCATTGATGGAAATGGAAGAAAGGTTGTTGAAGCGGCGTATATTCACAAAGAGGCTATCAAATTCTATCAAGATTTGTATAACCAATTGAATTACACATCTGAGTTCATCGTAAACGCATAGTAATGGAGGAAGGAAATATGATACTTCGCTACAAGTCACAATGGAGGAAATTGAGGATATAGTACAAAGTGTCGATCCAAATAAAGCACTAGGACCGAGTGGGTTCAATGCCTTGTTCTATAAAAACACTGGGGACAACTCAAGGGGCACATTCTACAGGTGGTTCATGATTTTTTCCAAACAGGAAGACTTTTGAAGGAGGTGAACCTTCCTCACTTTGATTCTGAAGAAAAAAGGGGCTACAACATTGGGTGACCCATTTCTTGCTGTAATTATATTTATAAAATTATCACGCACCTAACGTGTGTCAGGATGCAGGATATCATGAAGGAACTTATTTCTCCAAACCAATCTGCTTTTACCAAAGGAGATTCATTGCTGAAAACTGTTTACTTGCTCATGAAATGGTCCGGGATTTCAATAAGCTCAGGAGAAAAATGATGTATCAAACTCGATCTAAGGAAGGCTTTTGATATAGTTAATAGAAAATTTGTATGTGCAGTTATGAGGAGCATGGGGTTGATAGCTGGTGGATGGCTCGTATCGAGGAGTGTATATCTACTCCAACTTTTTCTATACTTATTAATGGCCAACCTCATTGATTTTTTGGTAGTAATCGCGGGATATGTTAGGGTGATCTGCGATCTTCTTACTTGTTCATTTTTGTGATGGAATTCTTTACTTGCTTGATGGACTTTGCTGTGCATAGTAAGCTTATTATTCAGCTTTTTCGTCGTGTCTCGCCGAATGTATCTTATCTTATTTATGCAGATGACCTTTTGGTATTCATGGAGTTGTCTGATAGGGGAGTGGCTGAGCTAAATCTTGTTCTTGAGAGGTTTGGCAGAGTTTCTGGCTTGGTTTTCAATAAAGATAAGTAAAAAATTTATTTCAATAAATATTGCCCACAACAATCTCATTGGTCTACTTTGCTAGGGATAGACCGGGGTCAGCTACCAGTTCGTTATCTTGGGCTCCATCTTTAAGTTAATTATGCGAGAGATGCTGATTGCATTGGACTGGTTCAATATGTGCACAACAGGTTGGAAGGATGGCACTCCCAAATCCTGTGGTTTAGTGGTAGGATAAAACTTGTTCGATCTACTATCCAGGCGATATTCTTTTATTAGCTACAAGCCATAATTATTCCAAATAGTACCTTGCGCAAAATTGAGAAATTATGCGCCAATTTTGGGTGGAAAGAGGCATCCATACTATAGCATGGGAGGAGTTATTCCAGCTAAGGAGGAGGGTGGTATAGGTTTGCGATCAATGCAAACGCTCCGGGATGTAGCAGTTACTAAATTGGCATGGAAGTTCCTGGAAGGCAAGTCTATGTGGGCGTAATAGACTTCGAGTAGATATGTCAAAACAATTTTTTTTGGAAAGTGTCGGTTAACTTCTCTGTTACCTTTAAACTGATCCTAAAATAGAGGGCACAACTCAAATAGAATATTAATCGAGCTATTTGTGATGGGCTCTCTACGAGTGTCTGGAAAGATCCTTAGCTAACAAATTTTTTTGGAAGGTGTCGGTTAACAACAACTTCTCCGTTACCTTTAAACTGATCCAAAAACAGAGGGCACAACTCAAGCAAAATTATGATGGGCTCTCTATGAGTGTCTGGAAAGATCCTTGGCTTAATAAGGAGAGTTTGTTTGATGGACTCGGTGGCCAACCTTTGAGCTTTTTGGTAATGAGGACAATCTAAATGTTTTCATTACTAATGGTGTGTGGGATATAAAACATAGATATATTCGATGGCGGCTGGGAGGGAAAATAGAATGTGTCCGAATATATAGGAAAGCTGGAGGTGCCAACTATTAGACTTGGGAAGGATCGAGTAAGGTCAATTTTCTCATAGGTTGGCCTATGAGCAGGTGAGGCCAGTTCATCTTGAAGTGGAGTGGGCTTCTCTAGTTTGGACGAAGGGAGCAGTATCAAACATAAAGCTTTGTTTATATATCGAGATAGGCTCCTTGGTGCCAGCATTCTTTAAACCAAAAGGCATGACTGTGTAGTAGTATGTGCCAATCGGTGTTCGGAATGATGTGTGCTTCTCGTCGTCGGGAGACATCTTGATTTGGTTGTATCCCGAGAAACCATCCATGAATGACATACGCTCGAAGCCGCAGGTGTTGTCAATCATGATGTCCGTGATAGGGAGGGGGAACTCATCTTTAGGACACGCCTCGTTCAGATTACGGAAGTCGATGCAGATTTGAATCTTCCCATTTTTTAGGATCGGTACTATGTTGGCGACCCAGTCCGGATGTTGTTCCTCACGAATGAAGCCGTTGGCTATTAGTTTGTTGACTTCGGCTTCGATCGCATTCATAATGTTTGGGCAGAAGCGTCGCTGTTGTTGCTTGATCGGCTTTGCATCCGGCCGAATGTTGAGTTTGTGAAGTACAATCTCGGGGTTTAGTCTTGGCATGTCTTCATAACTTCAGGCGAACACATCAATATATTCTTTGACGAGTTGTAGCAGCGATTCTCGCTCTTCGTCTGCCAGGCTTTTGCTGACGAATATTGGTTTTGGAGAAGACTCATTGCCGAGGTCAACTTGCAAACCTCATCTTCAGTAGGAGGCTCTCTTTGTTCGAACCACTTTTCCTATTGTGCATCCAGCTGTTGGGCCCACGGCTCTAATTCAAGGAGTTCAGGAATGTCTTCTTCTTCTTCGTAAGCGTCGACGAATGCCATATTGACGGACAAGACTTGCCTGAATATGTCCCCGATGCTGATATCTGAATCAGAAGTTGGTGATCCGGTTGATTATGAATGCCAGTCGCATTCCTCATCTGAGCTTTCAGGGGTCGTTGTAGGCGTAACATACCCCAGTCCACATCGGGTCTTGTTGTAGTAATCCTGTGGTTTTTCGGCCGGGACTGGCAACTGTAAAGGTAACCGCCGACCAGTGCCGTAGTTCAAGCCTGGTGTAGCCTCCAGATTATACCCCTGTCTTTGCATGAGGTACTTGGATTTGGAGCTATACAGATAAAGGGGCAGTCTTCCGACGTCCGAGTCGAGATCGACTTCCTCTATTGTGAAGGTCTGTGGATCATTCTTTCGGCCGAAGATGATTGGATGGTCTTCTCCCTCGACTATGAAGTAGGCGCCTTCCACAGGAGTAAGTTGATTTGCAATGTAAATATTTGTCACTTGCGTGTGTAGGTGAGTGCCTATACCGTGTTCCATAGCGTACATTATACAAAGCTTATCAAGCTCGAGGTAGTTCAAAGATAGCCCCTTATTGATGAAGTAAGGTATCTTTTCTAGTAGGATTACATCATCTGCGGATGGAACATCAGTATGAGCAGCCACATATTTGGCCAATTCTGGTTCTTCTTCGGCCACCCCCGGTATAAATGAAGGTTGAGAGGATGACTTGGGCAGCTTAATCGTCATGGGTTCCGCTGGTGGGGCAGAACGTGGAGTCATTGGTGAACTAGCAACTCCCTGTTTGGCGCTTGATGCTAGACGGGGAGTTGTTGGCTCTTTAGGAGTTCCTGTCTTCGTATTGGGCTGACGATTCATCTTGGGAAGACGTATCGTTATTGGCTTATCAGAGGGTTTGAGCTTCTCTGTTTGTGGCTGGCCGACTCTTGGCAGCCTGATTGTCAGTGGCTCCGTTGTGGGTTTTGGCGCTTGGCCAGACCTTGGCAGTCGGATTATCATTTGCTCCTCTTGTGCCGAGAGACTGATTGCATCCTTACGCAGAGCGGCCGTAAGGGGTGCGGTTTTGCCAGGTTTGCGAGCTTGAAGATGGATTGTCAGAGGTTCCTCTGATCCCATTGCTGTCTCAGTTTGAGCTTGTATATCTCATTCGACAAGGTGCCTTTTTGAATTCTCGTACAAGCAGGAGTCCGAGTAATAAGACTCGACCCCTTTGAAGGGATCGATGTCGACAAATTCTGTTCTCACGATGCCGTGCTTGTCGACATACTTGAAGCACTGGTGCAGCGTAGAAGGCACGATCATGTAATTGTGTATCCAAGGACGCCCTAGGAGAATATTATAGGAATTGTCCGCATCTATGACATAACAAGTCACTTCTGACTGCAGATCGCCGATTTGGCACTTCAAACGAATCTTTCCGATCGGGTAGCTCCTGCCCGAATTGAAACCGCTAATGGCGGTACTTGTCGGCGTCAGGCGATGCATGGGGATGCAAAGATGGTGCAATAGACTCTTCGGGATAATGCTTATGGAAGAACCGGGGTCAATGTGCATCCGATCCACCTTTACGTCACCGATGTATCCAGTGTAATACAACGGACGATCGTGCAAGTTGGTTTTAATGAGCATATCCTGTGGAGTGAAGACGATGTTGGACATTGCACCTGTGCAAACGCTGTTCTGGAGATTTGCAGGCTGGCTTTCTTCCAAGAGGTTGACCTGAGCCAGATATGCGTCGGCATTCTGGAGTGCATCACTTAGTGCCACGCGAACATCTTTGAAGAGTCTCAGGAGCTCGTATAATGATAATTTGGCCGGTGTGTTAGCCAATTGTGCCAAGATGTCAAAGTTGTAGGGCCTCTCCAGCCCCTGAGGTACCTCTTTTCGGAGCGGCTTGTCAAAGCGAGTCTCTTTCGGCCTAGGCTTGTCGGTCGTCAAAGGTTGAGAAGGTCCTAGGGCATCAGTAGCTATCGGCTAATGATCTTCAGTCGAGTTACACGGTGGAGGTTGGGTTTGTGCACCGGATCGGGTAACAACATCAGTAGCTTCTTCGACCTCTGCTGAGATTGTGCGGCATGACTTGACTTTTCTACTCTTTTTTTTGTTGGGAGCGGGTGGTACGGACTGAGTTACTTCTGGTACCAGGTCCGGTTGGACCCACATGACCTTCCCTCGTGATGTGGTGAGGGGCACTAGACCAGCGGCCTGATCTTGAGGAGGTGGAAGATTAGCAATCTCCATTGTTGCCCGAGGGACGGGTACTATACCGTCTTGAGTCTCTGTCGGAGGGAAGCTGCCGAACTGTACCGACACCATGTTGGCTGCCACGGTTACCTCCTCGAAATCGATGGCCAGAGCCTTCGAATCGATGAGATGCTGAATATATCACTTCAATTGGATACAGTCTTGCGTAGCATGGTGAACATAGCGATGGTAGTGGCAGTACTTGAGGTTTTCCATCTCGACCGGCCGAGGTTCCCGTCTAGGTGAAGGGATCTGGATTCTACCTCCTTATATGAGCATGTCCAAGATGGGCTTGACATGACCGTCTTCGAAGGAGTAAGTCACCTGCGGCCACTGCTTTTCAGCTGGCTTCGATTCAGACTTCTAGGTTGCGTCGGCCACCATAGCCTGTTTCCCCTTGTTGTCTCGATTGTTAGAGGGGTTACCACCATTGTTGCTGTTGGTGTTAGGGCGTTTGCCCTTATCTTCTCCTTCCGAGACGTGCAATCCTAGTTGGCGAGTTTTCTTTAATTTATCTTCGACGCTAGTGGCACTGATGATGAATGTCTTCCAGTCCTTAAATTGACTTTCACCCATCCAGAGGCTGATTATTGGGAGCAGTCTCTTTTGGCAAATTTTAATTAAGGAGAAATCGTGGTTACCGGAAGGCAACTTCATCGCGGTTTGACGAAACCGTTCGATATAGTTTATTGTCAGATCCTTTTCTCCCTGGACAACGTCCATGAGGGTGGACATTGTCACGTCCTGTCCTACTTCGTGGAACCTCTCCAGGAACATACGCTTGAAGCTGGCGAAGGAATGGATGCAGTTGTCCGACAAGTTACGGTACCAGTCGAAGGCGACCCCTTCCAATGTCCCGATGAATAATCGTGTAAGGATAACATCGTCATGGGGCAGATGGTCGGTTGTAACTTCGAAGTAGGTAATGTACCTGCTTGCAGATGTCTTTCCATCATACAGATTGATGTTGAATGGTTTATATCTTGGTGGAAAAGGCACATCTCTCCATGCAATAGGATACAGTTGGCGTATCCTGAGGTCCTGGGAGGTTTCCCGGGCGTGAAACATGGCCCGGAGCTCCTGGACTTCTCTTCTTGTCTCCCTGGCCTCATCCGCAGCGGTAGGAGCCGATATTTCAGGAGGATTGTCGCCCGGGTTTGGTGCCGCTAAGTTCGAGTCCGCATTGACCGCGGGACCCAAGCTTGTTTGGCCAGGCGTCCTTCCTTGCAGAGTTGGAAGCGTCACTTTGATTTCGTCTACGGATTTGACCAAGGTACGCAGAATGGCCTCCAGGGTATCGATGCGTTGGCGATCACTGGGACCGTCTTGATCGTCGTTTGTCATGAATGTCGTCCTCACACGAGCCGAAGTAGAAGGGACGGTGGATGACGTGCCTTCTGAATCATATCCCTGTATAGAGAAGTCGTTGGGGTATGTGGGAATATTTTCCTCTGGTTCGAACTCAGAAGGAATAGTACCTCCAGCTTCAGAGCTTGCCTCGTCTTGAGAGTTGCAAACATCCTCGGGGACGTCGGCACCTGTTGTATCTGTTGGAAGAGTCATCTTCCCGGGTTCATCTCCTTGGAATATCGGGTTGTCATGGATGTTCGGAGAAATGTTACCCCCGGTTCCAGCGACCTCCAGTGATGTGGATGATGAATCTCCCGATGTAGTAGATTTCGTCTTCGAACGGGTACCTTAGAAAATTCCGATGGTAGGCAACCGCTTAGATGATAGTTTCTTGGTCACAGTGGTTAAAATCTTCGGGCTGGAGATATTTATTTTCTTTCCACTCCCACTGGCGGGAATTCTCTGAGCAGAGTTGCAGGAGACGACGGAAAGCGCCTCATCCTCTGAACTTGGTTGTTGCAGTCTTTGGAAGACGGACCGCCGGTCTTCCCGTACTGCCGCGTTGTTGCAGCAGCAGTTGACAATGACTTGGGTGCAGTAATGTCCGTGGGAGGACTCTTTGCACACTGAGTCCCCTTCTTTTTCCTTGCGTTTGTGAAGGATCACGTCACGTAAGTCAGATGGGTCTCAAGCAACCTGAGAAACCCGAGTACCCGAGTGTATTGACACCATGTTTGCTCCCTGATGGTTGGGAGACTTTTGGGAGCCATTCTGTCCGTTTATCGCTGGGGGCTGGACTCGAGTGGTTTGGTACAACTTTCCACCGGAGGCCCGCATAACAGTAAGCGAAGCGCTCGGATGGTCAGAGGTTGGACAGCTGACTGAGCTCGCCGAGCCCGTACTGTCCTAAACTTTTTTAGTCCAGCACCCGAGGGTACATAGTAAGAAGAGTCCAAATGGTGCTGCAGAGAGTCAGACGCATTTTTTTGGGAGCGTGAGAGATCAGGGCCATGGGAGAGGCGGTCGAAGATGGAGCCTGAGCCGCGTGGAGTGGATAATATGCGGCTGGAATCAGCAGTCTTCATGCGACGGGCAGTCGCGGTCGCATAGGCCTTCTTCATGCGGCTGGAAGTCTTGGCCGCATGAGTCTCCTTCATGCGGCTGGAAGTCTTGTCCGCATGGGCATTCTGCACGCGGCTGGCAGTTTTGGCCGCATGAGCATTTTGTACACGGGTGGCAGTTTTGGTCGCATGAGCATTCTGCACGCGACTGGCAATCTTGGCCGCATGAGTATCATTCATGCGGCTGGTAATCTTGGCCGCATGAGCATCATGCATGCCGCTGGTGCCTCTATTCGGCTTCTTTTTGGACCACATAGAGTCCCCCTTTGTCCCTGCAAGTCCAACGTCGTAGTATTTTTTTCTGCCGGACTTGGGGACAACAGAGTCCGCTATGGCCTGAAGTAGAGCCGTATGAGAGTCTTTTTTGCCGTCTTGTGCAGCAGAGAGTACCTCATCCAGGGCTTGGGGAGGAGCAAATGACTTGGGCCTCCACTCCCTGTGAGCCTTCTTCGTGCGGGCTCGCCGCTGGACCGGGCCAGCGCTCCCGTCGGAGAGCATTTCTTCAAACGCCTGCTGGTCGAACCGGGTGACCAGCATTTGTTGAGTGGAGCCAAGTTTGGCTGCGTCCGATTGCGTCACCAACTCCTCATCTATGGAGAAGTTTGTTCCCGACAGAGTCGCCATCGTGTTTGCCATTGATTGTAGAAGTACAGAACAATTATATAGGAGGACTGAACTTAGACTCATAATACAAACTCGCTCGTACAAAGAAAGCCTAGGGACAAAAACCCAGTTACAACAATCTAAGTACAATTGTTTATTTTTGATTCTGGGGGGTGACAGTAGAGGCTCGGAAAAGCGACGGCAGCTCTGTCTTACTCCTTGGATGATCAGACGTAGCCTTGACTCTGATGAAGAAATGCTCTCGGAATGTGTGGGAGACTCTTTTGTGCGTGCCTTTGTCTCTCTGTGTATCTCGCTGGGAGTCTCCAAGTCTCCAAGTCTTCAGGTCTCTCTAGGTGTCCAGCCATTTACAAGGGAATGGCACATTACTATTTATAGGAGTGAGGGTGTGATCATTAGGGTTTACAATGATTCCCTTCTTTAAAAGTCGGCGGCCAATCATCTGGACCATTGATTTTGATGGCAATGAATCTGGGCAATTAATGTGGATTGTACCAAATCTTATGGGCAATTAATGTTAATTGCCATGAATTTTGATAAACTCGGATCTCCTGCCACGTATTCGATATATCTGATCTGATTTGATTTGGAGTAATTATGATGATTGTAACAAATCTGGTTGTTGGGATCTGTTGATAAATCTTGATTGATTTAATGCCACATATCTACCCATCATTACGAGGAAACTGATCTTTTGCCACGTGTCATAACTGCGAGCCACAGCCGCATTTTTGACCGCCTGAATATGGCAGCCGCATAGATGTAGCCTCTGAAATCTGAGCCGTATGAGTGGTTTCCAATTGAGTTGCATAAGACTGCATGGGTAGGGCTTCTCAGCATTTGAGTCGTATGGAGATAATTCCCATGATCTGGGCCGCATGAGGACAACGGCCGCATGGGGTGGCTTCTTATGGTTTGAGCCGCATAACGATAGTCTCCACGATCCGAGCCGCATAAGAGCATCAGCCGCATAAGGGGGTGGCAGCCGCATATAGAGCTTTGAAGTTGGTGGATCGTGCCAGCTGTATAGGAGATCTTCTTCGTTTCCCGAAGAACACGCCGTCATGTCAGGGATCATCATTTCAGTTTTAATGTCAGAGTTATCACTTTATGTCAAAGCATTTAATAAGAGCAGTCACTTCATGGCCAGCTGTAAAAAGCAAGCTGCATAGGGCCACGTGATTCTTTCCTGAGCCGCATGAGGCTATTGGAGAGTTTCTGAGCCGCATGAGACTCCGATAGATCCCTGAGCCGCATGGGGCTCCTTCTGTTTTGAGCTGCAAGGGCTTCTTCAGTTTTGAGCCGCATGGGCTTTTCTTGTTCTTTTCCATGCTTCTACACTCCTCACCAAGGAGAGACTTTTCAAGTTTGGAATCCAAATTCCTTCCTTGAATTGCGTATTGTGCGGGGTGGAATTGAAATGCGAGATCATTTATTTTTTTGCTATCCCTTCTCAAATCAGATTTGGCAGCACTACAGGACCTGGATGGCAATAGCTTACACTACTTCGGCTGGTTTGCATGATGTATTTTTGTAGGTTAAAGCTCTCGAAAGATCGGGAGGCAAGGTCTACAGACATGCGAGACTTAGACTGCTTTCGGTAGTTTGGCATGTGTGAAGGAAAATGAATCATAGAGTATTCAAGGGGAAGGGGACGACCCTGTCTGGAGTTCTTAATGATATCGAATGGGACTTAAACTGTATGAGTAATAGTAATTAGTGGTGTGTTTGAGACCACTCCTGAGCTTGAAATCGTCATTCAGTATCACATGAATAAAGTACCTTTTCTTTATATATATATAACAACAACGTAGAGCTCTGATTGTTTCCCCAATTTTCAATCTCAACATTTTCCTTTTTTCGTCTTCGACGTGGCCTAATTGGTCGTGTTAATATCTCCACTCCCTTCATGGATAATTTATAAGTGCACTTCAAATATTATTGGTATATTTACAAGTTTGCCACTTGAAAAATTATTCAGGGCTAGCCCAACAATAGGTGTATAAGTCAATTTTTTGCTTTTTTGCCTTTCTTTCTTCTTCCCTTCTTCCTCCCAAAACCTTCAACATTTTCTCTTCCAAATCTCTCTCAATCCATATTTATGCCTAAATTTCTTTTCTAGTAACTAAAATTTGATTTTTTTTGTTTATTTTAGACATATTGTTGAAAATTTGAACCTATTTTAGGGTTACGAACTTCAAAAATTCGTCGATAGTCGCAACGAAGACGATGATGGACTGCCAAATTTCTGACAGTCCTGGTAGTGGATAGGACTGCAAAAAATTTGGACAATCCTAAAATGGACTTGCTGTCCAGCAAGGCTATTTTAGGACTACCCAAATTTCTAGCAGTTCTGGTAGTGGAAAGGACTACCAGAAATTTGGGTAATCCTAGGACTGCCAAAACGTTGGGTAATACCGAACATAAACTAATGTAGGTAAAAATAAATTATATACTAAGCTCAAAATTTTAAATCTATCTTATAGATAAGTCTCTCAATTTTGCTCATTTTAAAAATTAACCTTAATATATACGGTCTATAATCCATTTTAGGTATAGATCTATTTTAGAGATAAGTCTCTCAACTTTGTTTATTTCAAAATAAACCAATTTTAGAGATAAGTCTCTCAATTTTAAATCTATTTTAGAGTCTCTCAATTATCTACTCGGTTTAAAAAAACTAAAAAAATTTTAATTTGAGAAATATTTCTCTCAATTTGCTTCATTTCAAATAAATCTTCATCTATAAAGCTATTTAAGAGATGTCTCTCAATTTTAAATTTATTTTAGAGTTCTAACTAATATTTTTACATCATCTATATCTATTAATATGATACACAATATGATACGACAATATGAGCCGCAAACACATATACGATAATATGATATGCAAAATGATACGACAATATGAATCGCAATATGATGCGACAATATGATATGCAATATGACACTCGTCCATGTCAACACCATAATAGAGTCAACAATCACACAAGTAGAGTTTAACAACATCACAATAACCTCCAAATTTTTATTTAGGACAATAAGAACCCAGTATAACCTTAAGACAATATTAGCATGTCTTTAAGGAAAAAAAAACTAATAATGACAAAGGATTCAATCATATTGTCTGGATGCAATTAATACAAAATTTAGCATATTACATGCGTTCCGTTCAAAAGTATTACAATAATTTGATAATTTAGCATATTACAATTTGATAAATCAAAGTTTCACAAAACCAAACGATGTCGGTTTTTATTTGGTGTCAGTTCATGTCGGTTTCACTTTTCACCTACTCTAAACTATAAGGTAAACATCGACCGATCGAAATTTTAGTACTTCAAAATATGAGAAGAAAAACTGTAGCAACGATTTATTGTAGTACTTGTCGAGAACATACAACTTGTGGTCGACATTGCAAAAGAGATTATTCTTGTCTCAAAGTATGCAAAGGTGGGAGTTTACCCATATTCTGGTTATGTCTTGTTAAACAAGGCACGACAGAAATATAGGATACTCTCACCTTTGTATACTTTATAACCATAATAATCTCTTCTGCAGTGATGACCACAAGTTCTATGTTTTTTATTTCAAGATTAATTTGATGACGATATTTGATGGTGAAAGATGGGACCGGCATCAAGATCTTTCTTCTTCGGGTCGCAATTATAAAATAAAAAATGTTTAAGTTAAGTAACGAATATTAAAATTTAATTTTAGGAACTTAATTAATAAAGATTGAAATTTAATTAACAAATAATCTAATTTTGGCAATCCTATAGTTTAGGACTGTCCAAATTTCTGGTAGTCCTAAATACCTATACGACTGCCAGAAATATAGGCAGTCCTAAAATGGACTGCTGTAGAATAAGTCCATTTTTGGACTGGCCATATTTCTGGTAGTCCTGATAGTGTGCAGGTTTCACGATCCGTACATGCTTTTCGGGATACGAGTACGTGTCCAAGCCAGCCTACGCTGTAATGTCGGCGGTAGAATGCTGTCTAGCCACAATGCTCAAAATAACATAAATGATAACTTTATTGCTCATTCACATTTCTAAATTAATTACAACATTTATAAGATTTATATTTAAAGAAGACAATGTTCTTATAGATATTGAAAATGACTACAATACCTCTATCTAACTAATCTCTAGGTTTTAGCTTGCAAGTACACATGTGTCTTCCCAATTCTAAGCGTAGTCGTGGCTAACCTGAAAAATATTGTTTTTCAGTCAGGAATGGAACAAACACACAGACCGACAGGCTATTGAAAACATAATAGGATCTATAAGACATAAAAATAGCATATGTAAAATGAAACAAGATAGTAAACTGATCTTTTGGCATAACTAGAATGAAGTAGATACTCTACAACAGGATATATCAACTAGAAGAACATGTAAATAGGGTGACATGGCATGTGGTGAAGAAAATAAGGGAAAATCAAGTAAATGACAACTATCTATGTGTTTTGAAATATCGTGTTTGACGTGTGAATGGCTAGGGGATAAATCTGGCACCCCACACGTGTCGTGTGCGGTTGCTATTCTCTATGAAAGACAATGGAGATCGAAAGGGTACTTCACACGTCTACTAAGATATTTTTCCTTCCGACTAGTACTCATGGACTCGAACAAGTCACGAAACACGGAAGCATGATAATCAAGAAATATAGTATGTAGAGATCCATGATACTAACCCGTGTAGCAAGTGTGTCAGCAAACATGAGAGCATATATATAAACATGAAATGAAAAAACTATTATGAATCGAAAGCAATCAGTATATGTACTTGTCTGGGGTCCTTTGCTGGTAAAACCGATAATACCCAACTACTTAGTGAGCCACAAAAGTCCAACTCACGCAACAGTCTACGGATGCTGAAACAGACATCACCAACAAGTTTGGTATAAAAATATATCTAAGAATGCCTATCCAAAAGTCCAATTCTGGACACAGGAGCAAAATTATAATTTTGGGTCAAAACGATGTCTGCCGTTGGACACGCTTTGCACCGAAAAGTGTGTCAGTATCTACGGTCTCTAAAGTTGTCAAACTATATGTCTCTGGATCCAGTTTGATGATACGAACCCAACTGTATGTCCAAAGTTGAATTTCGGTAGGCCATCATAAATTTGTCCGTCGGATCGAGTCGCGGGCCCGCCAAAATAGTGTTCCGGTCGACCTTTTCAGAATCTGACTAAACTTGGCATAAAGGACCAAAAATGACACAGTCCTGCTGGCACAAGTTTTATCTCGAGATGACGAACGTGCACAAAGTTATGGGCTAGTTTGCAAAACGGCCGTTACGGGATATCTCGAACGATATGCTTCGATTTCGTCGTGCACGCACAATAAAATCGAGTTCTATCGAATTGTACACGTCGACAACATACATACGCGTCTTTCGATGCTCATGGGTTGTTACCACGTCATCAGATTTTTTGGGGTGCACGCCGTATCTGGAAATTTTTCTAAAAGTTTACTGTTTTGAAGAAGGTTTTTCATGATTTTGGAATTCGATTGTCTCGTTGCACAGTTGATGAAATTCGAAACAACAAGATAGGTTCTAAAGTCCTATATGTTGTCTAAAAGGCCCTTCAACTAGTTTTCCTAGACTGTCGTTGGATTGGTAACTAATCGCCTTGTAATAGGGGTATTTGGACTGATTCCCTATCCTGTTTTGGGGTTGTTTTTCGTCGAATTTGCGTCGATTTATCGGACGATCTTGTGCTGTAAAGATGGATCGTAAATATACTTGAAAAGACGTATAGGTTGTGAATGGATTAGTCGTATAGGTTGTAAATATACCTGAAAAGATGGATCGTGAAATGATCCATCGCACGCGACGAAACGTCGCAGCGAAGATGGCTTGCGACTGATGCTATTGTTACTTTGTTCCGCATGGTTTGGCCATCCTGGGCGACGCTCCGGCATCGTAGGGGCGCGTGTAGGTGGCTGGATAGGCTTGTGGAGAGTGGAGGTCGGTTGTAGGGTTGAGAAATTTCTATAGAGTAGGTTAATATGATAGGTTTTTGAAGAACATGAGGTTCGGTCTGTTATAGGTATATAGGTATATATTTTTCTCTTATTTTGAATAAAATTTAGATTGATTTAAATCTAAATTTGATTTGGTTTTTGAATGGACGCGAGGAGAATGTAGTCGGGATTTGATTGTAATATTTTGTGGAAGATTTGAAGAGAATTACTTAAGATTTGAATTCGATTCAAATAAAAAAACCTCATGCACCTGAGTATAAATTGGGCTCCCCCTTTGGAAGATGAACAGTGCTGTGTGCACTGTTCAATAGTAAGTTCTTTTCTTTTCTATTTATAGATATATAACTATATGTATATAACCATATATGCATATCTATATATGTATAAGACTTATTAAATCAAAAAAAAAAAAAAAAATCCTCACATGACTTTTTATAGTGAAGCAGGGCTTTATACAAAATTTTTGTACATATATACTAATATATATTTCCAAAATAACCAATAATAAATATATTCTGATAATAATTATCACATCAATAATAATAATAATAATAATAATAATAATAATAATAATAATAATAATAATAATAATAATAATAATAATAATAATAATAATGGATGAACCAATAATATGTATGGTAGTTTTTTTCTTGTAAACATATCATACACCCTCTTTATTTGGCCCCAGAAATCGTACCAATATTCTAAAATACTATTTAATATTAATAATACCTATATTGTTCGTATAACAAATATTTAGAAAATATTTGTCAATTCCAAAAATAATTACGAAATATTTGTACACACATAAAATGTGTCTACATAGCTTTTTTGGATGCGCTAATTGTCTACATGGGCTTAGGTTGGATTCGGGTCAAGTCCGGGCTAAATTGGTATAATTGGGTCTCCTAAAAGTCAATAATCTTAATAATAAATAATCAAATTATTTATAGGGGATGTCACAACTCGGCCTGGTTTTTTTAGTTAGAACACACTTATGGCTCGGCCTTCCCTACCATGGCTAAAGTATTAGTCAAAGCACACGTCTATACTATCCGTGCCATCATTCTTAGTCATCTTGTACTCTAAAACTTAACCATGACTAAAGCTCTCTATCATAATAACTATTTAATTAAAAATTTGTAAAATTCTAAAAATACACCATTGAGTCAAATAAATAAAAATATTTCAAAATTTTCGGAAGAAGGGTTACAAATCTACCCACCTTAGAAATAAATTCGTCCTCGAATTTAAGGACTAATATGATAGATGGATTAGTTAATCGGTGAAAAGATAGAAAATTTTTAGGATAAGGAAATATTGATCAAATAGATGAAAAAGGAAGAAAGGGTCTTGAAACTCTAAAGGCTCTGAAATGTTCTCACAATATTTATCTTAGAACAAGTTTTGATAAAAGAAATAATCATAAAACAAAGTATTGACCAGAAAATTACCTTCAACCATGATAAATAAAATAAGGTAAATGAATAAATAAATAAAAATTTCTGAAAATTCGGGAAGAGGGGATTTAGGAATAGGGATTAGAAATTTGATTTAGGAATTAGGGTTTTAGTGATTTGGGAATTTCGTTGAGAGTAGAGGAAGGCCCTTCTATATATTGGGGTTGGTGATTCCCTAATTTAGATAGGGCTAGAATCTAATGGTTCAATCTTTTCACAGTTTAAATCAATTAACTATTTAATCACTAAAATCTAAATCAATAATAAAACACAATAAAAATTATTTAGTATTATTAAATGGATTAAAAATAGATGTAATTACCAAATCTCATTTAAAACGATAGATTTTATTGGGCATACAGATAAAGTCAAATTTGATTTCTAAAAAAATCTGATTTCCAGAATGATACAAAGTTTATATTTAATATCATCAATTAATTTAGATAATATTTACTATCCATCAAAATAATTTAGATTGCATTTTTGATATCATCAAGTATTTAAATTAAAAACTAAAATAGTAAGTGATCATTTAATAATTTCAAAATACCATTCAATAATATCTAATATTATCAAGCAATACTTAAAATGAATTTTGTAAATTTCAGTAAATAATAATAATAAATTAATACTTCAAAAAGTATTTTATAAATTCAATAACTAATAAAATCAAATAATCTTAGAAGTATATTTTGTAAATATAAATAAATTCGGTATAAACTCTTTTCCTTTCATGATATTTAACATAGAATTAAAATATATTTTCTAACTTGAAAACTAAAATAGAACAAACAGATTTTTTAAAATTCGGGTAGTGGGCTTACAAATCTATCCACCTTAGAAATATTTCATCCTAGAAAATTTCAAAGGCCACGGTTATGCACAACTACGAAACATAATCAAGAAACAATATTTCAATCGATATGAATAAAACGACAAATGATATAATCAAGGGAATGATATGATTCATGATTAAATTAGTCACGCCTAGTCGCGGATAAAATCAATTAATAAGCAAAATAAAAATTCTATTTGGCATGATCAAAATACATTATGATTGAGTCAAGATCAAATTTTGTTTAAAGATGATCAAAATTTGGTTTAGCACGATTGATCGTTTAGGCATGATCAAAATATGACCAAATTATATAATCTAGTTAAGGTCAAAATCTAAACAAGGTTAAGAATATAACCGAAAATAGGATTTGTTACACGAAAAAGTCATTAGGCACGATAATCCACTAATTGAAATTACGTAAGCATGATCGACGATCAAAAGTTAGACAAAGTCTAATAGGATTAAAATTACTTAGATATCAGGAGGATGTAGTTACGATCCAGGCTAATCATGCCAGTCATCCAAGCATGATTAAATTTTGGCACGAGTATGAATATGATTAAAGTAAACATGATCAGGCTGAAATAAACATAAATATTAGCAATAATAGAGTTTGAAATATAGGCACGACTAGGACTATAGTCCAATAGTTTAGTCACGATCAAAGTCGTTTAGGAACGATCAAAATTCAAGTCATTTTGGCATGATCAACAAGTTGAGAAAAATTGTTTAGGCCTGATTATAGAGTCAGGACCTAGGTATGACTACGATTCTAGTGAGCTGGAATCAAAATATACTAAATGGTTACTAGGAGAAAACTAATAGGATGGTAAAAGAGAGGTTACAAGGCTTATCGAGAAGACATACAGAAAAATAGGATACGAAATCAAATTGAAATGAGGGTGTAATGGTCATATGCCAATAAAAGATATAGCCTCTATGGTATTCGAAAACTGTATGCCTATTTGAAGTCGTTTTACCGAGAACCCATGTCTCGCTAGTGTACATCTGGCTACAGTAAACCCTTAGTTTCATGACTCAAGTATGATATTGTATCAAATATTCTATTAGCTCTACCAATATTAACATACAACTCAAAGATCAAAATAGAGCAAATAGGACATAGTTTTGATATCATTCAATAACTTACACTTTACTCGAATTTACTTCAACTTAGGGGTCATGCCTCGTTAGTGCACTGCTGGCTGCAGTGAACCCTCAGTCTCCATAATTCAAATAAATGGCGACAGTGCGCTGCTGTCTTGCCATTATGAGTCATCGAAAACTATTCCAACTATGTCCGTAAAATTTCAAAGAAGATTCTAGAATTTCAACAAGTTGATCATGATAGAAAAATATAAGTATCTGTTCCTAAAGAAAATATCAATTTTGAAAATCAAAACGATAGACCAGGAAGAAAATGATTGACGACAAGAGAAATATAAAATTTAATTTCGATTTCTCTAATATTCGAGATCGAAGGGGAACCTATATATATATCTTGAATTTTAACAAAACTAACTCGGAGTAGATATATGGGTAATGGATCATGTTATGGCTCAAACTCTATGGATGGAAATAAAATTTAGACTCTTAGGGAAGCAATTACTTATGGCTAGTAGAAAATGACTAATTGATACGTGTAATGGTGATAATATTTATAGAGGACATAAAAGATAATTTAAAACAAATTATCAAGGTTGGGGATTGAAATCTAGGAAGGCCTAAGTTACTGAGTGAGCAGTCTAACCACCTTTGATCATACTATTATATCAACACAATGGTATATCCCTCAATGAAAATTTGTCGTCGTAACCTAATAGGGTTTAAGAATTCAATAAATCTCTCCCTAAATCATATGTACCCATATAGCAACCTTAACTACCTGACAGCCGAATTGAATAAGGGGCTCCTAGTCCTAGTTATTCTTATAATAATTAAATCAATCATAATTGTGAATGAGCATCCTAGTTCCTAGTTGTAGGCTCGCAGTAGTACGACTAATATGGTACTACCACGAGTTCACATAATTATTGCGAAGACTGACCTGCATGGGCCACCACAAAAACTTGTCATGACCCGTATCCGCTTTTTGGGATACGAGTACATGTCCAAGTCAGCCTAGACTGCAGTATCGGCGGTAGAACGCTGTCTAGCCACGATGCTCAAAATCACATAAATGATAACTTTATTGCTCATTCACATTTCTAAATTAATTAAAACATTTAAAATATTTATATTTAAAGAGTACATTGTTCTTACAGATACTGAAAATGACTACAGCACCTCTATCTAACTAATCTCTAGGTTTTGGCCTACAAGTACATGTAGAAGCTAAAAATTGCTGAAAGAATACATCGTGCTATTCACAAAAAAGTGCCAGGATTTATCAGTCAAAATAGCGCCTATCATCAAATATCACATGATATTAAATAACGCTGGCTTTAAGTGGCACCTGGTTGCCACGTGGCAAGCTTCCTCGAGAACCTGAAGTATTTGTCATAATGATTGACAACACGTCAGTCGAGAAAAATTCTTTCGAATTTCGAACACACGACGCTCGAGAAGATTGTATCAGATTTGTCATAATGACTGTCAATTGTCTTGCGCTATTTATTATTTGGCGTGAGGTAATCAATTCCTACATATTTAATTTATTAAGCAGATGAAACTAATCAACAAATTGTGCCAGGCGCCAGTTAACATATCGTACTACCTGATCAATTATCATCCAAAAACAGTTAGATGGTGTGGCGCACATGCCACTAATCTCAAAGAACGTGCATGTAACGTTGTCCACGACCAAGCACATCTCTCTCATAAAATGCCATGCGTTACCAAGCAGTTAAGCCAACCGTTCTCGCAAATGGATGTTGGTGCGCCAATTGCAAGTGTGTGCCTATCAGGGTAACTGTCTGACAATTATCTCAAAACTCTATAAATAGAGTTCCAAATCACTTCTCAAGCATTATTAATGATCATAATCTCCTGACCGAGTTGCTGCAGCACGTTCAAGAGGCTTCCTTCTTCAACATCGCATTGTCCAAGGGATAAAGTGATCATCTTCTGATTAGATTCCTATAGTTGTACTTTTTCAGAATTAAAATTGTACTCTTGTACTCTCTTTTCTTAGTTTGTAATATAGTTTTCTTCGAAAACTTTTATTTTTGCAAACAAAATGGCGACTCTGTTGGGTTGACTTTCTCCTATGATGAGAAAGTGATAACTCAATGCGATGTTGCGTCGGTCGGTACGACGCAGAAGACTTTGGTCGTTCAAGTTGACAAAACAGCCTACGAAGCAATGATTGGCACAAGGGGTGCCAAGCGTGCTGCTGCTGCCAAGCGTGCATATACTGCTGTCTCAAAAGAAAGAAAGATGTGCCATCTGGACTCCAAAGTCGATGAGCGCACCATTCACTGTTCCTGTACAAAACAAGAGAAAGTGCCCTATGGCCGCTCCTTATTCCTCCCCAGTTCTGAACTTGGTAGATAGCGCGCCAATTACTGCTTCGACGCCAATCAAAAGACAGTGCCATATGGCCATCCCTCACTCCTATCCAGTTCCAAACTTGGTGGAGAGTTTATCTATCACTACCTCTGTGCAGAACAAAGGAAAGTGCCCTGTAGCCTCTCCTTATTCTTCTCCAGTCCTAGACTTGGAGGAAAACCCATCTGATTGTGCCTCTGTGCCAATCGATGCCAGAATACTTCTGAGTAGAAACTCTACTTCTTTTGGAAAAGACAACCAAATTAATGCCAAAAAAGTAGGCTATGCTCAAGTTTACTTTATGCTGCCCATCTGCGCCATGCCAAACCCGCTGGAATAGTATGCACAGAGCAACATAGCATCTTGTCCACTCCTCATCAAACTGGTCAGCGCCAGTTAGGACAAAATCAGAATCTTTCTACCCTGCGCATATCAAGATCAAAGAAGAAAAGATTAATGGTGTCCCAAATAGATAAGCAGGTGGAGTATAACATTAACATGCGTACTTATCTCAACAAGCACAGAACAGACCTATTCTATCAAAATCACATGGTGCATCCAGCACAGTCTGTGCCAACTACCAAATCACGCACAGTGAAGGCTTCTAAAATCAAGAATCCTCTCACTTATGCCAATGAACTTAGCACTTCCCTATACACCCAGGAAACACAGAACCCCAGGAACAGGAACCATGTTCCTAACATAATCAGGGAGCATGCACCTTCTTCTTCTTCTTCTTCTTCTTCTCATCCTGTCAAGATGACTAATCTCTGTAAAATTCTTGTACAAAAGCGGAAGGTTATAGGATCACCTTACACACCTATCACTTCACACCATATACATCACTGTAATCAATATCATAAGATAGTAATTAAGTGTTGCTATCAATCATCTAAATGGTCTATTTTTTGACTGTTTGAATTGTAGTCGGACTCCTGAACCGATCATGGTTGACGAAGATAAATTGCTATTTGCTTCAGTCAACATGACATCCCATAGTACTGAAGGTAGAAAACGTCCAAGATGTAACACATCTCGCAATCCTAGTTAATAATATCTTGATCGGATCCATGACTCCGGTGAGGGTGTGTACCAGAATACAAGAGCAAAAAACTGAAAATTCCTCGGTCAAAAGAATCTTTCCACTCATAATATTGGGGGTAGTACTTTGCATGACTTTGATGCCGATAGTGAAGACTCCGATCAAACTATATTATCCATCAGTTTATCTTCGGTGGCCAGAGAAGTGACTGCTTACGTCACTAATGAAGAACAAGATGCTTCTAGCTCTGCTAATAAGGAGCAATGGGTTGCTGCTTTAGAGCCCAGCTTGAAAGACATGACTGATATGGTTACAGGGATGCATGCTATGATTATGGCACAACATACTGCTCCATTGGTAGCGAATCCAATCCCTATACCAGAACATATCGCAGTCTCTACACCTATCAACCTTGGTCTGGGGGTACAACCCCCTCTCAATGTTACTATACTGGCTCAGGCTACTCCAAGTCAATCTGGTGCTGGGGTTGGTACTTATCATGCAATTCTACCTTCCAATCCATCAAACCAGTCTGCTACTCATTAAACATCTGGAGACCCTCTCGAGGCAGTCAAATTCTACGAAATCAATTTGAAGCTTTCAAGCAAAAGAATAGCCTACAAAAGTTAGGGATCAAATAACCCTATCTTGTAGAGTGGAAAGAAGTTCCATTTTTGCCCAAGTACAAGCCACCAACCATAATGTTATTCGATGGCACTACATTACCGAGTCAATATATTAATCATTTCGAGATGACGACTGACCATCTTCAACAAAACGATGCTATACTCACTAGAGTATTCATCGGTTGTTTAGCCGGTGTCGCTTACAACTGGTATCACAGCTTGCCAGACGGTTGTATTATATCCTTTACAGCACTAAAACAAATGTTCTTGGAATGCTTCTATAAAGGGACTCACGACATGACCATGTCTGCCCTTACTGAAAAATAAATAAGGCCTAATGAAACTGCTGAATGGTTCATAAAGCGCTCAAAATGCCTTGGGTACTCCAGATGCATTGACTATAGATACATGCAAATCAAACTTGTTACCTATAGTCAGTATGTGGAGGGGACCCACACAATTCCAAGACTGGGGCTCTTTCTTAGTAAGTGCCAGGGCAGCTGAAGACAGTGCTGATAAATTCAAGCAGCTAGACAACCTAATACCTAATATCGACAAAGACGAGCATTCTGCTACCAACAGCGATGGTCATCAAAACAATCATAAGGCAAAATGGCCGAATAAAGTAGGTAAAACTGACAA
Source organism: Iris pallida (assembly GCA_029216955.1). Classification (NCBI taxonomy): domain Eukaryota; kingdom Viridiplantae; phylum Streptophyta; class Magnoliopsida; order Asparagales; family Iridaceae; genus Iris; species Iris pallida. Next base: position 7,416,698 of record JANAVB010029815.1, on the reverse strand, counting down.
TCCCAAATATTGTATATATCACAGGTTTCTGGGGCATCCGACCAGGGCGTGCTATATACTCAAAGGGAAGATCCAGGAGTTGATCAACGGCAAGGCAATCTTCCTTCAACAAGATGAGAAGACGGTGACCGCTAATGTCATCTCTTTACAGTTCGGTAACTTTCCTGCTCAATTGGTACAAAATGGAGTCGTCCCTATCCTAAAGGCTACCTTGGAGATCGTCAACCTTCCACCAGCAAGAAGTGATGGCTTGGTACCCTTATCAACTAATAAAGGCAAAATTATGTGGATTCATCCTGATTTAGTAGCCGACTTTGAATCAAAGACATCTACCTCTTCTACCAAGTCAAAAAAGACGACCAAATATAAGTGTGTCATATGGTTTTAAGTGCATCTATCATACTGGACGGTCGTGTTCCTCCTCTTAACATGACATTTACTCCAGCGCAATTTTGCCTTCTCCTTCAACGACCATGTCACCGAAGCCAGAGATCAAATACCAACCGAAATTCCATCGGTATAGTCAGAAGTCCCGTGAACTGATGATGAAGATGGGATAAGATTTACAGAATGCCCATAGTTTGAGCAATGGAAAAGGGTCTCCGATACCTCTTTTTCTGCGTCTTCAAGACAAGTCCTGTGTTGGCCTAGGATTCTGGACAGATCATTCATCTCCCAAAAGAAAAAGTCTTTCAGGAGCAAGACAAGAATAAAAGAACAATATGGTTTCTTTCTCACCTGTCCTGGAAGAAGAAGCCATGACTGGTACTAGATCTGGGAGGCTCTATGTTAGAGATTACCCAAAGGGACAAGAGAATGTTGTCACACCTCCTTCCGCATCTAATATGCCTCTGACAACATCTCCTCATGTCACCAATGCTACTTCGATATCATCGCCTCAAGCGGAATCATGCATTCCTAAACCAACAACATTTGACAAGGGAAAGCAGCCGGCTCACTTTGACAAAAGCTTGAAGAAAACCCCAGTACAGGGACTCAAAAAATCATATAATTTTGACATATTGGCTCAACTAGCTAATACTTCGGCAAGATTATCGATTTTCGAACTCCCGCGTCTCTCAAGAAATTCGAGAAATATTAGATGAAGCTTTGATACAAGCCGACGCTTGTTTGGCACTCCTCAAGAAACCAGACGAAGAGCCTGTGGCATGCTCTTATTGCCATAGTGTGATGGAGTCGATTCCTAATATCACCTTTATTTAGGATGATATATTACTCGAAGACAATCGACATGACCAACCCTTCTACTTTACGGGGTACGTCGACACAATGAAGGTTGATCGCATTCTGGTCTATCCTGGATCCGCACTCAACATTATGCCGAAGAATCTGTTGGATGCACTCAAGATCCTAGTCCATAACCTTTCTACGACCGCCATGACTATTCTGGGATAAAATTCTGGAAGAAGCGAGCCATTGGGAAAGATCCGCCTAAAGGTCCAAATTGGCAATCTTCGTACAAAAGTCATTCGATGTGATCGACAATCACGTCTCCTATAACATTTTGTTAAGAAGACCGTGGTTACATGAATATAACATTATGCCATCAACTCTTCATCAATGCTTTAAATACGTTGATGACAACAGAGAAGTCAAGAAAGAAGTTGCTGAACTCAATCCCTTCTGAGGTATCGAGGCCTATTATATATATTCTAAGATGTATAAAGCAGAATACATGAAGATTGTATTGGCTATGGACACCGAAGAAGACCAAAAAGAGAGTCCGGACGATGTCCTAGTAATTCCAGTCAAGAGTTGCACTTCTCGTCCTTCGTCTTTCCAGATGCTGACTATTAACCTCTCTCCTTATGCTAAATTTCCCACTACTAAAAAGTTGCATAATGGGAGCTCACCTCTTCTGAGCCTTCTTTTATCGACCTTCGTCTTAACAAGTCTCCTACTTCTCCTCCTCTTGTTATTAACCTCGATAAGTCATCAGCCAAGGTTAAGAACACTGTTGTAAATGTTATGCAAATATCAATAAAGTAACATCTCCTTCGCAGTATATTGATGTCAATTATTATACAGAGCTATTTAGAAATTATGGAGAATTTTGAACCCCTTACCTTGAAGGTAGTCCAACCTTTCCAAGATAAGATATCACTCGAATCAATACAAGAATTGTTCTTTCTAATTCCCTTCCGGAAGAAAGATGAACATCCTATTCTCTTCAGGAAAGGATTGCATAAAAGGGCTATACTTGATAACGATTCTAAAAACGACCATAGTGGGCAACTTCAACTACGTTGTTACAGTCAGCAATCCAAAGATATCATTCAGAAAATGGGCTACAATTTCAAATTGGCCTCAATGGCGGTAAGGGTAGTCGAACTCCTATTCGTATACCTGCCTTGAAAGGAAAGTCGTTACAATACTAACAAAAAAATAAAGCATGGGTTAGGCTACGCTTCACCAATCTCAAACCCAAATTTTTTGAGTCTGATAAAAAAGAACGGTTTAACTCTTCTGACTCTTTGTCATGGGATTCAGATACCAGTATAGGACATGTCTATCGGGTAACTCTATCCTCCAATATGGTGATAGCTGAATTCTCAGAGGATGATAATCTCTCCACCGAGCCTTATAAGGAAGAATCTTGGGTTCAATGGATGGATACTCAATGAGAACTTTGCTTCAAAACCGTGAACCACCCACTGAAGATGAGCTAGTCCAAATTGATGTCAGAGACGAAGCTTCTCCAAGGCCAATCTTTATCAGTAAAAGTCTTTCGGAAGCTGATAAACAAGAACTGATCTAGCTCATTAGGGAATACATTGACGTATTCGTCTGGAGCTATGAAAATATGTCGGGACTAGATCCTCAGATTGCTACTCACAAGCTTAACATTTTGCCAAATGCTAGACCAGTCAAACAACAGCAGCAACAGTTCCGACCTGATATAATGGAAGCTATAGAAGTTGAATTCAAGAAGCTCATTGCTTGCGACTTTGTCAGGGAGGAACAACATCTATATTGGGTGGCTAATATTGTCCCGATTATAAAAAAATAAGAAAATTTTGAGTCTGCATAGAATTCAGGAACCTTAACATAGCTTGTCCCAATGATGAATTTCTTCTTCCGATCACTGATGTCATGATCGACAATACCTGCAGATTCGAGCAAATGTCTTTCATGGTTGGATTCTCTGGATATAATCAAATCAGGTTGAATCCTGAAGATGAAAATCATACGTCTTTTGCACTCATCTAGGAGTCTACTGCTATACAGTTATGCCGTTCAGTCTCAGGAATGCCGGTGTCACCTATCAACAGGCCATGAGCATTATCTTCCGTGAACATTTACGGAAGATAGTTGAATACAATGTCAATGATATTGCTGTCAAAAGTCATCTAAAGGAAGATCATATCCAAGACTTAAGAACTATTTTTGATCTAATATGCCAGCATCAATTGAAGATGAATTCCACTAAGTCATTTCTGGGAGTCTCTAGTAGCAAATTTCTCGGATTCGTTATTACCTCTAAGGGTATACACATTGATCCCAAGAAAGTCAAAGCCATTCAAGAGATGCGTCCTCTACACAACCTAAAAAGCTACGAGGATTCCAGGGACGTCTTACATATCGATGATTTATCTCAAATCTCTTTCGATGCTGCAGACCGTTCACTCAGCCAATAAAGAAAGGTGTATCCTTCGTTTGGACTGATGTATGCCAACAAGCATTTGAAGACATAAAGAGATACCTGATGAACCCCCCGGTCTTAGTTCCTCCAATCATAGGAATACCTTTCCTGATGTATGTTCGAGCAATGGATCATTCTCTGAGTGCCCTTCTAGCCCAGAAGAATAAGGAAGGCCATAAGCAAGCAATTTATTATCTCAGTCGTACAATGATCGTGCTGAACATCGATATAGCCCGGTAGAAGAATATTGCTTAGCCCTGATGTTTGCCGTCAAGAAATACGTCATTACATCACAAGTCAGACTATTCATGTCATCTCCAGAGTTACTCCTCTATGAGTGTTGATGAAAAAGCCTAGTACACTCAACTCCAGACTTGCCATATGGGCGATACTACTAGCACAGTATGATATGGTCTACGTCTCATAAAAGTTTGTTAAGGGTCAAGCCCTAGCTGAGTTCTTGGATGCTCATCTAATTCCTGAAACTTCAAAACTCTACGACAAATTCCTGATGAAACTCTACAGGCCAACATAATTCAAAAAAATACTTGCTTGGCATCTATTCTTTGATGGTGCATCTAGAATTGGACCCAACAGTATTATCATTGCTAGAGTAAGAATCGTCCTTGTATCCCCAGAAGGATTAGCTATTCAAAGAGCCTACTCTCTGGAGAAGACATGCTCTAACAATGTTGCTGAATATAATGCTTTACTCATCGGTCTCCAGTTTGCTAAACAACTGGATATCGACTATCTTGAAGTATACAAAGATTCTAAGCTGATTGTCAACCATATTAGAGGTAGTATAAAGTTCGGCACCAAGATCTCATCTCGTATCAAGAAGCAGCAGTCAAACTGGTTGCATTATTCAAAGATTTCTTCATTGAATGTACGCCGAGCGTGCAATACAGAGGTTGATGCACTAGCTAATCTAGCAGCAGTATTATTAATTCATGTGAAATAACAATAGTTAATCGTCATCGCTAATCAAAAATTATTCTGCATCAAGGATAACCTGAATGTTGAATTCAGCAATTGAGTTAAAGTTTGCTCTACTAGCGAAGACTGGATGGCTCCTTTCATCGACTTTGCAGTACATGACATCTTACCCGAAGACCCTAAACAAGCAACGACAATCCGTCATCAGTCACTTCGATTCTATTACAATCACCCTCTAAAACCCTTCCAAAATACTTTACCGTCGATCCTTTGATGGTATGCTCTTACGCTGTCTTACAGGAGATAAAGCAAAACAAATATTACGAGAAGCTCACAACGATGTGTGTGGTGCACATCAGCCTGGTCCTAAGCTACACGATCGTATTCGACGCATGGGATACTATTGGCCCACTATGGTGATGGACGCGATTGAATATGCAAAAAAATAATGAGCATGTCAAATCCATGCGGATTTCATCCATCAACCATCAGAGTTCTTGCATCCTACTGCAATATCTTGGCCTTTTGAAACCTGGGGTATTGATGTCATCGATCCCATTAATTCGCCCTCATCTCAAGGACATTAATTTATCTTAGCTATAACCGATTACTTCCCGAAATTGACATAAGCTATACCCTTAACAGAAGTCAAGACAAGCAGTGTCATCAGCTTCATTAAGTATCATGTAATCTATCGATTCGGTGTTCTTAGGCGAATCATCCATGACAATGGACCTTAATTCGTCAGTCAAACATTTACTCGAATTTGTGATGAAAATCAAATAAATAATGTTGCTTCGAGGGCTTATAATCCTGCAGCTAATGGTTTAGCTGAAGTATTCAACAAAACAATCATCAAACTTCTCAAGAAGTTTGTTTCTACTAATAAGCATAACTGGAGCAAAAAGCTTAGGGAATGTCTATGGGCGTACCGTAGGACTGTACGCACTCCGACTGGCTGTACACCTTTCTCTTTGGTGTATGATGTGAAGCTGTTCTGTCATTAGAAATTCAAATTCCTTCTCTGAGGATAGCTCTTGCCAATGAACTCACAGTAGAAAATCAAGATCGTCTTCGACTTCAGGAGCTTGAAGTACTCGATGAGAAGCAGCTACTAGCTCAACAACACATTGAGTTATACCAAGTCCGTATCTCAAAAGCCTTCAACCATAAAGTCAAAGTACAACGTTTCAAAAAAGTGAGCTGCTTTTACTGTCAGACGTCCTATGACTATGACACACATGAGCAAGGGCAAATTTGAGCCAAAGTGGGAAGGTCCCTACATTGTAAGCAAAGTTTTCTCAAACAGAGCTTATCAACTAACCGGGATGGACGACTGAATCGCTATGATGCCTATCAATGGCAAATTACTAAAAAAATACCATGTTTGAAAATGTGTACTAAGTTCTTCCAAATATTGTACATACCCCAAATCTTCAAGTTATTGTCTTTTATTTACTCATTCTTAAAAAAACCACATATAATAAATCCTCAAAAATTTCCAGTAGAGTCTACCCAGATTTTATGATACATCCTCAAATAATTAACCCATAACATCTACTACATCATTACAAGCATCATCTTTTGAAACCCAGCTATTTTAAAAGATATCATATTCTTGAGTCCTAGTTGACCCAAGGTAATCAATAGATATATGAATTCACGTCCACATTACCTCTGAATTCTACTATCTATATCAACGACTTATCACATCCATATTACCTCTGATAATGTCATCCAAGAAATGATAATATATCAAAATTATATTCTGGCATGTCCATATTACCTCTGAACAGATATAATGAGTGCGGTTATTTTCAAGAGATATGTCACGTCAGTACCTCTGAACATATTTCTTACCCCTATCTATTGCTGGTGCCTTAAACAGATACGTAATAAGTATAGAGCCATAAAAGACCATCAATTCTTCATTCAGTGCAATATCATGCAAACACAAAAAACTATTACATTTATCCAAAAATGTTCGAAACAAATAAGTTATTACATTCTTCAAATATAACTTCACTTTGGAGGCTGAGTGCTAAGGTCAGAGACCATCTTCTTTAAAGACTCAGCACGCTCTACCCTGGTAGCAACTACCTTCGTCCTGGCCAAGTTCCTCTTGGACTCTGGAAGCAAGGGTTGCATTAATGTAAACTGACGCTCTATCTCGACATCCTGAACTTGGAGGAAGTCATTTCATTGCCTAATCAGATCATCTAGACAGCTTGAGGCAAGTTGAGACAATTCAAGCACTTCTTCTTGACGCCTCTTAGCTGCCATGACCGACGCACGAAGTCTGGCCATTTCATCTTCTAGCTCTTGAAGGCGAGCCTGAACCTCAGTTGCTTCTTTTTCTTTCTCTGCCGCTTCAGTCTTGTAAAGCTCAACGGAAGTGGTAACCTCATCAATACTTGATTCTATCTCTCCAGATCGTATTGTCAAGTCAACCACAAAATTGTCCAGGGCAACTCGTCTTTCTTCATATTCACGAGCTATAATCTCGTATTCCGTATCTACCAGCCTCTGTATATTTACTCTTGTCAGTTCCTGATAAGATCGGCTAGAATCTTCAAGCTCATTCATGATCTGTCCCAAAAGTTGGCCCTTTCAGTATCACCAAGACGTATAGCCTTAATTGCAAAAGAAGAAGTTCTTCTTACTAACTCGTAAGGAAGATTCTTCTCTATGGCCATCTGAACCAGAGTGCTCAAAGAAGTGAAGAAGGTACTTATATAAGTTTCGACGATGCTACTGGTCATCGTCGATGCACCAGGTGTTGCCACTTCAATAGAAACTCCTCTTCTGAAGAAGAGAGGAATAACAGCTTGTGTACCAGGAGATATCGGTACAAGCATCCTTGAAGAGCTTTCCTCCATGGCATGAGTTCCAACGTCTAGGGGAGCCATGGTAAAACTAAGGCTGAAGGCAGTAGAAGACAATGGGACTTCAGTGATAGTCACTACATGCCAACTATAATTCAAAGTCAAAAAACAAATTATTATATCATACAACATCAAATAGAGGAGCAAAGATAGACATGGTCAAAAATTTACCTGAGTCCGGTAGTATGTATGGAGTCTCACGGGGTGTGGTATCTCATTCTGTAATGAGTCTTACCATTGTAGAAATAGATACAACCATCTGGCTACTTCCTACTTCGAGCCCTTTGATATAAAACAGCTGCTTCAGCCCCTGATTCAGTTCGACCTCCTAGGCTGCCACCTCTGCCCTTCCATTTCAAAAACTTGCTCAATAGGGGTTCGGATCCCCTCCGCATCATCATTAGGGTTCTCATCACCCCCAAGGACTTCAAGACCTTCTACGAGGTCTTTATCACCTTCATTATCATCAGGGCTTCCATCGCCCTCGGCTTCAATATCAGAATTCTCATCGTCTTGTGGTTCATAGAGATTCTAATCATCATCATTAGGGCTCTGGTCGCCTTCCTCTTCAGTAGGGTTCTCTTCTTCACCCTCAACAGTAATATGGCCATCTTTGGTCATCAAGTTCTGACCCTCCTTGGTACTATTTGATCTTGACTTATTTCAGCTTTATCAAGATCGGAGGCAGCATCAATGGGATCCTCCTCGATCAGCTCATTGCCAAAATCACAGCCATTCAATGCTTCTATCGTCTCCTTCTTCTGGAAGAGTGCGAGAGTTTGGGCTATGGAAGGAGCTAGAATCTTTGGAGCAGCCTTCTTCAGAAGTGATGCTTTTTCAGGAACTGAGGTCTTTGGACTTTCATCGGTAGATGGTGGTAACACTAGTCCAGTTGAAGCAAGCGCTGTCAATGTCCTTGTAAACAAGGGAATGATGATCCCAAATGATTACTGGTTCTGGAACAATAATCGGAGGGGTATCCACTATAGCAGCTGGAGCTGGGGCACTGGTTGTTGGGGGCTCTGCAAATTATATATATTATATATATATAAAAATATATATATATATATATATATATATCAATACAAATGGCCAAGGAGTTAACATTTAATAACTCCTATTGAATTACCTTTTGGAGACAGCGGATCTTGTGACGGCAGTGACAGTTCTGGATAATCAGGAGACAACTGCGATACTGATGAAGTAGGGGAGACTACAGTTTTCTCATATACAACTTTTGTTGCCAATAATATCCTTCTCGCTTTCCGTTTAAGCGACAATGAAGGCGATCCCTCGGTCCCGAAAGGTTTGTCCCGTATAGCCAGCTCTTTACTGGTTTCTTCACTGTAAACTCTACTCATCTCTTGGATTGGAGAAGGGAAAAGCCCTGTTTCCAGTTGCCATGTTTGAAGCCTTGTTCTTGCCATGGACTTTTCAGCAATAATAACTGCTTCTTTTTTTTTCTTCCTTCGAGCTTTAGGTGGAGAAGGAGGTTCATATGGGGTAGATCGAGTAGATGATTCCCCTGTTTTCTTTCTTTTGCTGGTCTTCTTTGTGGAAGATTTCTCTTTCTGCTTCTTCAGAGTGACATGCAGTGCACCATGTATCATCCGAGAAACCAACGAGCGTAGCTTCTAGAGGCTCATCAGCCGGAACAATATCTTTAGCCTCTGTAAATTCCAGAAAGTCTTAGCTCCTGCTCTTGACCTTCTGACACTAACGAAGAGTGGTCTATGCTAACATGGTAACCCTCAGTTCGGCATATTTCTGCCTATGGAGACACATGATGGGGTTATCCTGATCCCTAAGACAACTATGAAGGTCGTTAACCTCCCGACTGCTCAAGCTTCGGGGTTAGTCCCCGTCAAAATACCTCGAGGGGAGGTCATGTGGGTGCATCCCAACCTCACGATCTGATCAAACCTACCTCACATCGTGTTGTTTGGACCAAATACAGGACAAATCTTGTTGTACTGTCTCGGCCTCATCTAAAAAATAAAGGGCCGAAGCAACCAGGACTGGTTTACAATACTCACATAACTATGATCAGGCCCCTGGCAAAGAAATGACGTCGATCACAACATCGACCGTTCCAATGCTTCTGAGATGGGCCCCTCTCAAGCACCAACAACAGACAAAAAGAAGTAGAAAGAATGGTATTTTGACAAGTCCCTCAGAAAGGATACCACTGTAGGTTGGACCGACCCTACAATTTTGATATACTGGCTCAGTTGGCCAACACCCCGACCAAGTTGTCGTTTTTTGAGCTCCTCCGTCTCTCCAAGAAGACCCGAAAAGCTCTGATCGAGGCATTACATAATGCTGAATTCTACTTGGGACAGATACAACAGTCGGATGAGGACCCTGCTACATGTCCTATATGCTAATGTGATAGAGACCATGCCTAATATCATTCTCACAACAAGATATGCTGCTAAAGAATAATAGGCATGCCCGATCCCTGTACTATACATGATACGTTGGTACTGTCAAGGTCGATCGTATACACATTGACCCCGGTTCGTTCGTGAGCATTATCCCTCACCGACTGCTGCATACATTAGGGATTTCTATGTACTGGCTTTCTGCAACCCAAACCATGATCAGTGGTTTCAATAACGGCAAGAGATGTCCAGAAGGAAAAATTGCTTAAAAATTTAGATTGGCGACCTGAAAACTGAAGCGACTTGCTATGTCATTGATGCAGATGTCTGCTACGATATCCTGTTGGGACGACCTTGGATTTACGAACACATGACCATGTCATCTATCCTCCACCAATGCTTCAAATATGTCAACGACGATGGAGTGGTAAAAACAGAGTTCACGGATATTGACCCCTTTAAAGGGGTTGAGGTTTACTACACTGAGTCTCGGCTATTTCGAAGAAAACACCAGAAGGGCTCAGGTGAAGACGTCGATGACAAAGTCGAGGCGTAAACCACATCTGAGGAGCCAATAAAAGTGCGTATGAAAGAACGCCCTAAGGCACCCACAGCTGAGACTACCACTCCTCTAATAGTCTGGTTGAAAGGAGGGCAACCTACCGTGGAACGCCCTACGACGTCTGCAGTTCAAGCTACAACTCCTCTGGAGTGCGATTAAAGGGAAATCGCCAATACAGAGAAACCTTTCTATCGAGTCGATTATGGTGAAGCTGTACGACCCACCTTATCCCACTCCATCCTTGCCTATCTCAAGAGCTGGGGGTAGAGGTCCTAATGATGCGGTTGTGCCCAACTTTCCTGCTTTTGACATCGTAATCCCTGAGGACGATTTGTCCTACTTTATCAATAAAGGAATGCCCTTGAACTACTCTCGATTTCCTTGCTTATGCTTTAGAACAAATATGGGTTTGTCACTACAGACACAGATCGTGTCTGTTTATTCCACAAAATAAGTGCTCCCTATACGTGGTGCTGTTTTATAGTACCGGTATAAAAGAGAGAGAAGAACCCATCATCTTTGGCCGAGTAGACGACTCCCGGACTCATACTTTGTGAGCCAAAACCCGAAGTCGGTTCAGTTCAGGTTCACCACTATACCCCGCAAGCCAGATACATCATCCAGAAGATGGATTATGACTTGAACATCAATATGGGTCTCAATTACAAAAAGGGTCGGCATTTTTCGATCAAGATTAATATTTTGAGGGCAAGTCTGATCAGTACTACCAGAAAACTCGCAATAGTCTCGGATATGTCCCGCCTAAAGCGTCCAGAGTCCGACGATGAAAGGTGGTGACACACTCGTACTATTCAGAATCCTCCTGCAACTCTGACACCAGTATTGGGGAAGTATTCCATAGAACGTTGTCAGTGAATATGATATCAACGAACTAGGTTGATGAAGATGATAAGCTATTCTTTGAACCCTTCAAAATTGAACCCTGGGCTCAGCAACTTGATGCCCACGGGGAGAAGCGCTTCGAATTACGTGAACCGCCTACTGAAGATGAGGTCGTACAAATCGACTTAGGAGACAACTCTTCTCCTAAACCGATCTTCATCAACAAAAGTTTGAAATGAAAGATCGCGAGTCACTTATTGAACTTGCAAGAGAATACATAGATTTCTTCGCCTGGTACTACGAAGATATGTCGGGCTTAGACCCGAACGTTGTCGTATACAAACTGAATATACTGCCTAAAGCTAAGCTGGTGAAACAACATCAACGACATTTTTGCCCTGATACCATGAACGCTACAAGAATAAAGCCAACAATTTAATAAATAGCGGCTTCATCCGTGAGGAACAACACCCAGATTGGGTGGCCAATATCGTCCCAGCTACTAAAAAAATGGAAATATCTGAGTCTGTATAGCTTTTCGTGATCTGAACGGCGCTTGCCCAAAGGATGAATTCCCGTTACCCATCACTGATGTGATGGTCGACAACACCTGCAGATTCGAGCGCATGTCTTACATAGACGGTTACTCCGGTTATAACCAGATCAAGATGTTTCCAGACGACGAGAAACATACGCTATTTCGGAATCCGATGGGGGTATTATGTTACACAGTGATGCCCTTTGGCTTGAAGAATATGGGCGCTACGTACCAGCATGACATGAGTATCATATTCTGTAAACACCTGCGCAAGATACTCGAATGTTACGTTGATGACATTGCTATCAAAAGCCACTTTCGAGGTGATCACATCCATGATCTTAGAACCATCTTCGACTTAATAAGGATATACCAATTAAAGAAGAACCCGACCAAGTCCTTCCTAGGAGTGTCCACGGCAAGTTCTTAGGCTTCATTATAACTTCGAAGGGTATTTACGTAGATCTGAAAAGACAAAAGCCATCATCAAAATACAACTGCCAAGGAACCTGCGTGAACTTGCGGTCTTTAGGAGAGTTTGGCCTACATCCGGAGGTTTATTTCCAACCTCTCAGGACGTTGTAAACCCTTCACCGAGTTGATGAAGAAAGGGGTATCTTATGTCTGGAAAGGAATGCTAACGAGCCTTCAAAGATACTAAAAGATATCTTACGAACCCTCCGATCCTGGTAGCCCGGTTGGGAAGACCCTTTCTACTGTACGTTCGATCCTTGGATCACTTTTTCGGAGCCCTGTTAGCCCAGAATAATGACACAGGTTACGAACAAGCCATCTATTATCTCAGTCGTCAACTGGTCGGAGCCGAGCACAGGTATACCCCTGTGGAGAAAGAGTGCATCGCCCTTGTTTTCGCTATTCAGAAAACCTGACATTGTATAGTCGGGCAGATGATTTATATCATCTCTAGGGTCAATCCTCTTAGGGTCCTCATGACCAAGCCAGGGGCATTAAACTCATGCCTGGCCACATGGGTGATACTTCTGTCCCTCTATGATATGGTATTTGTTCCGCAGAAGGCGTCAAGGGTCAGGCGTTAGCTGATTTCCTGGCTACCCATCCCATAGCTGAGATACGAAGCTCTACGTAGATATCCCAGATGAAGTAATGAATGCCCACACTTCTACAGAAGAGTCGATTTGGCGATTGTTCTTTGACGGTCTTCAAGGACAGGTCCCAGGCGATATTGTGGCTGGAGTGGGGGTAGTTTTAATCTCTCCGACAACTTGGTCATTTAACGAGCATATTTACTCTCAGAACCGTGCTCTAATAACTTCGTTGAGTACAACGCTCTCATCATCAGACTTCGAGTAGCCAAAGAGCTGGGGGTCGACTGTTTGGAAGCTTACGACGATTCTCAGTTGATTGTCAACCAAGTTCGGGATAATACAAGGTCTGACATGAAAACCTGATCCCATACCATCAAACAACACTTTCCATAATCTCTATTTTTACGGGATTTTTTTTATAGAACATGTTTCTCGTTTACGAAACCTGGAAGCTGATGCTCTAGCAGGATTGGCAGCATCATTGGCAGCACCTGTCGGGACTCAGCATACTATCACGGTGATAGGGCAAGAGTTAGTATGCCCTAAGAATAACTTATTCATACAAGCCTACCAGTCCACATAGGTCGAAGAAGGCATTCAAGATTGGCGATCCCCTTACAGATTTTGCAGTGTATAATCTTCGGATAATGCCAAAGAAGCGGCTTCCGTCAGAAGACGCTCTCTTCGATTTTACTGTGACACTCAAGCTGAAACATTATACCACCGCTCCTTCGACGGACTCTTACTCCGATGCCTATCAGGCCAGAGGTTAAAGACGTACTGCACAAGGCTCATAACGGCACTTGTAGAGCTCATTAGCCGGGCCTAAACTCCAAAACCGACTCAGGCGCAGACTACTATTATCCTACAATGATAGCTGACGCCCTAGCATATGCTAAGAAATGTGGATGTGTCAGATCTACGCTGACGTCATTCACCAACCGTCGGAATACTTGCACCCAATGGTGGCATCTTAGCCGTTTGAAGCATAGGAAATGGACATCATCGACATGATCGCCCCTCCTTCATCAAAAGGTCATTGATTCATGCTAGCTATAATCAACTATTTCTCCAAGTGGTCGGAAGCTATACCACTTGTAGAAGTAAAAACCTCCGACGTGATTAAATTCTCAAGCATATGTCATTTACCTGTTTGGGTTACCTAGGAGAATCATTCACGACAATGTTCCGGAATTCGTCAGCGACTCCTTCTGTCGATTCTGTGATCAGAATCGATCTAGAGCATAGCGTCTTTGGTGGCCCATGCAGGTCAGAGCATCGTATCGATTACATAACTGTACTGATACGAGCATGCGAATATTACTAAACCCTTAGAAATCTCAATCCACACTATCTTAAAAAATTCTCTTAGAAATTTCTCTACCGCCCTTGAACTTTGTATTTACTCTCGATTACTATTCTTTTACTTTATCGTATCATTGCTTCTCGTCCTTCTATTTCGGAGCGACAAATAATCATGCTTTATAGGATTTATCATAAAATTCTTAAGTTATAGTATAAGTTGGTGTGATTATTGAATTTTGGTTGCTTAATAAATAGGAGGGGATTAGATATGCCATATGCCATAGATATTATTGGTAGTAATTTTAGCAACAAGTTGGGAGGTTATAATGTTTTAGCGACATGTGTTTTGAGGGAGTAGTGTGAACAAGGTGGGTAGAAGTCCTCGAGGATTCGTAGTTTCGAAATGACCATGAGAATAATTGATAGCTAGTGGGACCCCGTCTTTTACCATCCCAAAATCTTGTTTGATTTACCATTTGATTAATCTTGATAATTTAAATTTTGAAGAGATTTTATTTAAATAGCTTTTGAATTTAAAGTTAGGTTATCTAGATTTGAATGAGTAATTTTAATCCTTTTGGGATTTAAACCGTGGGATATCTAAGGAGAATTTATACCCTCCCCGTCCTTATCTAAATAGGGACTCGACCTCCTATATAAGAAGAGCCCCATTGCACTTTTTTTTCTCCATAAAAACTCTATACCAATTCCTTTCCACAATCCAGATGTGCATCGTATCGGTGTCGCCATTCTTTTCCACTATTTTTCTTCTACTTTCTATTACAGTTACACCAATTTTTGTGTCTCGATATTCGGACACGACCACCGAATATGTGAACCATCCTACTGTGTCTGACACATCGACGCAGTAAAAAATATCAAACCCTAAAACCTAACTGCCCTGGCCGCCACCAGCTTTCGGCCAGGTGTCCACAGTATCCCCTGTCACCACCTCGACCACCATCCTCTGCCAGCACATCGTCGCGACCCCATCAGACCCAACACCACCATCCTTGTCTACGACTAACTATTGACCCTCCTCCCTGTCATCTGAACTCGCCAATACCACCATAACCAGCAATAGCAGAACCACCAGCCCCGGCCAAACCCCGATACCATCACGATCGGACCCCTTTCCTGACTCCCTGCCACCTCGTCCAACTACACACCACCGCCATCGCCGCCACAAATCACCATCACCATAAAACACAAGAAACCAAAATCAAGAGTTCTCACCTAAGTCGCCCCAACGCCGACTGGGCCAACCCCGGAGCCGTTGCGGTGAGATCCCTCCCGTGTGGTGTCCGGCGAGGAAACACCCCACTCTTACCTGTGATCCTCGCCGCCCTAGATCTAGTGCCGGCTTCCTAGATCTAGTGCCACAGACAGAAAATGCGACGCCCGCCGCTGTACGAGTCCGCCGCCTCCCTCGTGTCGGGGTGACCGCCTCACCGCTGCCGCCGAGCGGAGCCACCGCCACCTCCAGGAGCGCTGTCGGCGCCTGAGCACCACGCCCCTCCAACCGCCTCATCCCTCCGACGAGCGTCGCGACTGCCCCCGGTAACCCTCTCATCTCTCCCACTTTTTTCCTCTTTCCCATCTCTCTCTCTCACTGTGTGAATTTAGGAAAAGAACAGTATGTTTTTAAGAAGTTTATATTAATATTATATTAATATTATTAATATTAATATTAATATTATTAATTGTTTTATTTAATGTTAGTGAAAACATTTGTTTTGATAAATGAACTTAAGTATTATTATGATCTTTATTATTGTTGTGTTACTAGTACCAATTATTTATGTTAATTATTTTATTAACTAAAGTAGATAAAAACTACTTGTGTAAAAGAAATATATTAGGGGCTAGGATATATTGATGCAAAATTTTCTATCTATGCAAAATAAATTATTTGTCAAAATTATAGTTTTACAAAGTGGGGGTTTCTACCTTGGATAATTTCTAAAATTATTTTCTAACAACTAAAATATATTCCTTTATCTCAAAAATCATATTTTACAAAGTTAGTCTAAAAACGATCTATGATTTTCAAGTATTTTCCTAGAAATTTTTTGGACTAATAAAAAATATAAAGTCAAGTATCATAATATTTTCTAAAATTAGTAAAAGTACTTATCTCTAGAAATTCTCTTCGAATTATTGCTCATGACTAATCGTGTGTCCTATTTTTTCGTGACTTTGAACCCCTACATACTGGCCTTGGCAATTGGACAGAACAGGACTTGTTGGATCATTACACCACATCAGGCGATACACCAGGCAAGATATCTTGCCACCTTTATTTATACAATTATCAATATTTTCTGTACTTTATTTCAGTTATTTAATTTTTTGCATGTGGACCTAGAGTTAAGGGACTACCGTCAAATTTAGTGTGTCTCATTGACTTGTCACGATTGTACACGAGTTGTATGTGAGAGTTGTGAGTATCATATAGAGGTCACTTGCGTGTGGGCTGATCCCCGTGCGCATGCGTAGGAATAACTGTCAATAGATGCAGGTTAGAAGACTTGACAGTTATTTATAAACAGTGTGGTAGAAACGACACGTGTTTGTGTGTCGTGGTTACGTCTCATGTATAGTATCATTGGGGGGAGGAGACAACTACTAGCATAGGGGGTACATTTACTTTTACACACATTTGGGAGATAGTGTCTCGGATGAGCGCTACGTGTTACCCGATCGATAGTGTCTCGGATGAGAGCTACTTGGCCACTCTTTATTACTTGCTTGTGTGAATCCGTACAGCCCCTGCATAGAACGTTGTCTCAATTTTTATATCACATAGATGGTTAGGAACCCTGTTGTTTTGTAGTTTATAGTATTTATTTATGCAGTTATACATGGCATGTTCTTCCTGTATCTTGTTACGTCCCTCTGAGGACCTGGTGATCTCTCCAGGTGTGTGTTTCGTGATTCTTGCAGGTGCTCTAGCTAAGGCCAGTCTTCCTTCCTCCGTGATGATTGCTCTTGGACTCGTCACTTGCTCTCGTCCGACCAATTCTTTCTTTGTATATTTTCCATATTTAATTTAGTTGGTAGTGGATTTGTCTCCGTCCAACTATTGTATACATGACAAACTCAAAGTTGCTTTTATATATTATATCTTTATGGATGAGATTTAGTGTCTTGGCTTTCTACATTTACAGCTTATGTATACATACGAGCCATATATTTACTCGTATGTAAACTGGCATGATACGTTTCTAGTCCTTCTATTTTGGGACTGGGCGTTACATATTTTTGTGGTGGCCCATGCAGGTCGAGTTTACATTTCGGTTATATTAATGAACTGAGGGGCCTGCAATATAGGATTAGAGTCTAGAATCTCATCCACCTGTTTGACCCTCTTCCTTGACTAAATTTTTGAATCACTTGTTCAACTCCACTGATCTACATCTTGCTTGAGCTCTTCTTACCGTAATCCTTATTTCCATACTTGATAGGAAGATGACTACACTAGTATATGCTCATCGGTCAACCACATGGCTAGTAGGATTACCTTGACATCTAGTATGCATGGAGATCCTATTTGAGTTATAAAGATATAAGGATAAGAGAAACCATATTTTTCTAGAAGTATGAACTTAAGGATTAGTTAATTCCAAGTTGGGTAGTAGCAACATTACTAACTTCGAAGGATTATTAGAACTTTATTTGGATCTACAAAAGGATAGTGGGATCTATACACAATTGAGAAAGGAAGTTGATTTGATTTTTGAGTTTTGATTTTGAAGGTCTTTGAGAAATATTTATGATTCATTTGTTTGTAGCTATACATCCTTGGAAGATATAAAGTTAGTTGAAAAGAATTTTTAAATTTAAATGCTGCTATAAGATTTATAAGGGCGATTGATAAAGCTTGGTTTTAAACTGGGTTGTATGGTTCCCAATTAAAAGTTCATAAATTTGAAGTAAGGATATTAAGAATTTGGTTAAAAATATTTTAAAGGATATAAAATTAAATTGAGGATCTATTTTAAACTCTTGTATGAATTATGATTGTTAAAAACCTATTTAAATTTTGAGTTAAGATTTAGATTAATGATAGAAGAAGAAAAATATATAAATTAGAATTGTGACACAATAAAGGTTTATTCAAGATTGATTAGAAAGTTTGAAAATCTTAAGTTATGATTTTGATGTGACTAGATAAAGTGGAAATGTTAGTTTATGATACATTTTTGGAGAAATTTTTGTGTTATGATAAAGGTTATCTTGAGGTTGATTAAAAAAATTAAATTTTAAGTTATGAGTATGATTGGCAGCTTAGAAAGATATTTATTAGATTATTTGGAGAATTATATTGCAAAATTTTGAAGAAGTCAAACTTTATAGATTTAAAATCTTATTTTGATAGACCACTAAGATAGACAGAGGTAGTCCTCACTAATTGCCATATCACTCATGACCATGATAGTTGTATATACTAAAGTGTGGTTGGTCATCTATCAATTCATATGGTTATATTTCAATCTTGACTCACTCGACATTTCCTCAAATCTAGATCTTTTATCATCACCACCTAATTGTTTGAAACTTAGAAATGATTAGAATCGTCCCCTTGATCATACCCTTATCTAAGGGACTATCTTCTCTCTAGAAACTGTGTCCCTAACTTACTTTACCCTGATCTACGAGATTTTCTAAATTATCTTTATTTCATGCTTAAAATTGATCCTTTTATTTTTGTGCATTAATTAGCGCCTCATGAAAACCCACTTTCTATTTTGATCATTTGGTGTCCTCTATTATGACTTGGATACTTGGAGCACAACACTAGACTATTTCATCCAACAAATTTCATATGCAAGACCTAGACGAGCCACCTTCATGTAGTATACCACGTGCCACTAAAACATGTCTTCTTGTACTCTACTTTCATGATATGACTTTTGGGCCAAAAAGACTAAACTGTAACCTTGACCATGATACCGATATATTTATCGACCATGGATCTCGACTCAATTCCTTCAACCTGATACGTGATTGTATTCTACTTAATTCCTTAAATGCTTAGCCTGTGCTTATTGTTAACCCGTGCCTTTTATTTTTGTGCATTATCTTAAATTGCTTAGGCCCATAAATTTATTTTCGTGCAATAATTAGTATTTATTATCCAAACCCTATAACGACCATTGAGCCTAACCAATACTTTCTTCTAAATCATTTTGATTTTCTCTTCGAAAATTTTATTTTACTTTGCTATTATCCATGCAACCTTGCTCTTGTGATTCCTTGGGCTTAGAT